>JAFEKC020000005.1:1200000-1915564 GCA_018257855.2 Cladonia borealis | reverse complement strand
CCCTAACCCTAACCCTAACCCTAACCCTAACCCTAACCCTAACCCTAACCCTAACCCTAACCCTAACCCTAATAACTTTTTTATTACTAGTCTGTTTTAAATAATTTTTAGCGCGTTTTATAGCCCTAATCTAGTAGATTCTAAATCAGGTCTTACTTTAAATTTCACTTGTATATTAAGGCGGGGGCAAGACTTAGAAGAGATAACTTTCTTAGTGGTCGATTATCCGCTTAAGGTTTGAATATCAGAAAAAACCCACATTTTAACATTTTTTTAAAAAATAACCCTAAGAGGGATTTAGGCCGTTAGGGCATTAAATTATAGTGCTTAGTCAGCGCTTTTTAAAACAGGTCTAACTTTAAAAAGAGCTTATAAAAAAAACTATTTTCCATTTAAAAAACTAAAATTAAATGGAAAATAACTAAAATTTTAGTTTAATATAAATGGAAAATAATTATTTTCCATTTATCTCTAGTAGATAGAACTATACTAGAGCTTTATCACGTAGGCACCTTAGTAGGAACTCTAGGATATTTATTTTATTAAATTTATACTACTTAATATAATTATAAAAAGCTTTAATATTTTAAAATAGGCTTAGCTTAGGAAAATTATATTATAGTAATGAATTAAAAAATCTAATATCTTTTATTAATAGCTTTTTTCTATCTACTATTATTAATACTAGCTATAAGGGTAAGTAGTAGTAGTGATATATATAAAGTTAAATAGTAGGATTATACTCTAGCTTCTAATATTATAGATAATCCCTATATATCTTATAGCTTATATTATCTAGATACTTATTTATAGGTATATAGCTAAATTCTATTTTTATAAGTTTTTAAGGTATAGGTAAGATATATAGCTATATAATAAATAAGGTAAGATAATCCGCGTATATTAATATCTTAGATAGAGGTAGTGTTAAGGATTTTAGTAGAGCTACTAATATATTAAGTAGAGCTTTAAGGTAGGAAAGATTAGTGGTAAGGTAGAATTAATAGATAAGTTAAGCTCTAAGCTAGGAAGGACTAGTAATACTCTAAGCTAGGATAGATTAATTAGTAGATAGTTAATAGTTAAGCTAAGCTCTAATTCTATAGTAGATTTAGTGGGTAGTAGAGCTATTAATACCATCACTTAAAATAGCTAGTAAGGTATATCTTATAGATATACCCTATAGAGGATAGATAGTAGTATTATATTAGGGACTAAGTAAGACCTAAATAGGTATAATACCTAATATAATAGAATACTACTATATAGAAGGAATACTAGGAAGCCTACCTATAGATATATAGGTAGGGCTGCGGGTACTAGGCTAGATAGGGCCTAGGCCCTAGGGCTAGGGCTTAATCTATAATAGAATATTATTATATAGTAAATAAAGAAAATTTTAATATTATTTCGAAATTTTTAGGGGAATTAATTATAAGAGGGAAATATTATAGTATAGTCTAGTTATTAGACCTTAATTATTAATAACTACTAATAATAATACGCTTATTAAAAGTTCTAGAAGTAAACTATATCTTATAAAACTAATAGTATTATTATCTTAGTTATCTAGACTTAATAGATATAAAGTATCTTACTAAAATTATAAAAGGTATAAATAAGGAATTTACTAATAAATTTTAAAAGTTAGAACCTAAGTATAAATAATATAAGGACTATTTATTTAGAAAGTAGATAAAGAAATATTACTATATATCTTATTAATAAGACCCTACTTAATAAGAAACTAAGCTAAGAGCCCTTATATATTTAAATCTTACTAGTAATAGAAATATTAAAGAAACTCTAGGAGATTATAAATATATACTATCCTTTATTAATAATACTATTAATAAGATATAGATCTATTTAATTAAAAAAAAGTCGGAGGTCCTAAGTATTACTAGGACCTACTTTATTATACTAATTAATTAGGGCTATCTAGTAAAGCTATTTAAATTAGATATTAAATAAATTTATATAGAAACTAAGAAATTATTAAAAGAGAAGGGTATAATATAAATACTATCTATAGTCTATATACCTAATTAGAATATAATCTCTAAGTGGATATTTTAAATACTATTTAAATACGTTAAAGTAATACTAAGTAATAAGGGGTTCCCTTAAATAATATAGGGTAAGGCTATTAATATAATAGTCTATCTAAAAAATAGATCTCTATTAGTACTTAATAAGAGTACTACTTCTAAAAAAGCTTAGATAGGAAAGAAGTTAGAGTTTAGATATATTTATCCCTTTAGTTATACTATATATATATATATAATAATAACCTTAAGCGAGGTAAGCTAGATAGAAGATTTATAAAGTATAAACTTTTAGAATATAAGTAAGGAAACTAATATTATTTATAGGATATTACTAGTAAGTAGATTATAATTTTAATCTAGATTAAATAAAAGAATAATTCTTCTATTAATAGGAAAAAAAGAGATAATAAGATTAAAAATTTATAAAAGTTCTTTCCTTTTAATAGAATAAATAGTAAAAATATTAATAGTTTAGAAGTTAATACTAATATAGATAATTCCCTACCTAATTTTATACTAGAATAGAATATACTTATTTTAATTATTAAAGTTAATATCTCTCTATAAATTTTTAATAAAAATTTTAATAATAATAATAATTTATAAGAGGAGGATATATATATTAGTAATAAGGATAGTAATAATAGCTCTAAATATCTATCTAGTCCTTAATCCTAGAATCCTCTTATTAGGGAGTTGAGAATAAGGAATTAACTTTATATTAACTATATCACGCTAGTAAAACTTTTTACTTAGAATTAGTTTAATATTAGGGCCGCCTCTATTACTATTAACTTACTTCCTACTATATTAATAAGTATTAAGGAAGCTCTTAGTAGATTAGATAAGAAAAGATAGAAGTAAGCTTTTAAAGATAAGCTTAAATCTCTTAAAAATAATAATATATAGGAGGACCTAGGATTAATACTAAAAGGTAGATATATATTATCTAGTTACTAGGTGCTTACTTATAAGATTAACGCTAAAGGGAAGATAGTTTATTATAAGATAAGATAGATAGTAAAAGACTATTATTAGATAGAAGATATTAACTTTAATAAGATATATTTAAGTATTATTAAATCTATAAGTTAGAGAATCTTTCTAGTCTTAGGAGCTAAGTATAATTATAAGATAGAATATAGTAATATTATTACCACTTTTCTTAAAGCCTTTTTAAAAGAGATTATCTATATAAAATAGCTTTATAACTTTACTAATAGTAATTCTTAATATAGATATTATTTATTAAGAGCCCTATATAGTTTAAAGTAATCTCTTAGAGAGTAATATAAAACTTTAAAAGAATTTCTTAAAACTATTAGTTTTAAATATCTTTATAAAGACTACTCTATTTTTCCCTATAAAGATAAAGTAATTATTAGTATCTATATTAATAATATTTTAATACTTAGACTATTAAAATTTTTAATATTTAAGCTTAAGGTAAATTTAGATATAAGATTTAGAATAAAGTATTTAAAGAATATATTCTACTACCTAGATATATTAATAACTCGTAATAGAGAGAATTAGATAATATAAATTAACTAGATAGGGTTTTTAAAGTAGTTAATTAACTAATTAAATTTAGTAGACTATAATTTTACTATAATATTAATAGAATCTAGATCTAAGCCAAAGATTACTTTTAAAGAATATTTAGTAAGTATTAAAAATATTACTATCTACTAATTATTAGTAATAGTACTATAATAGTTAATTACTATAACTAGGCTAAATCTTATATATATAGTTAGAAAATATAGAAGATAGTCTACTAACTCTACTTTAAAGTATCTTATTACTATTAAGTAAATTATAAGATACTTAGCTAGAATACTTAACTATAGTTTACACTTTAGATTAATAGATATTAGTTAAGATATAAACTTAAATAGTAAGCTTATAGAATAGATAGATTCCTCTTAAGCTAATTATAAAGATATATCTAAAGCTATATTAGGCTATATCTATTAAGTATAGAATAGTCTAATTAATTAATTAAGTAAGCTATAAGATCTCTATACTCTATTTACTATAGAAGCTAAGTATATTACTTAATTAAATATTATAAAGAAAGCTCTATTTCTATCTTAGTTACTTAAGGAGCTAGGATATAATAAAGAAGATATAAAGTCTACTAGGCTACTAAGAGATAATTAATTAATATTAAAGATAGCTAAGAATTCTATTAACTACTCTAGGATAAAATATATTAGAAATAAATACTATTTTATATAAGAATTAGTAGTAGAAATAGATAATTTAGAGATAGAATATATTAGGACTTAAAATATACTCGTTAATAATCTAATAAAGTTATTAAGTCCTTAACTCTTTATCTTATATAGATCTATACTTAGACTAGCGCTAAGGAGTATTAAGTAGTAGTATACTATTATAGTTAGTAGATAAATATTATTATTCTAAATAAAAGTATTAGAAATTAGAACTCCTAGCTCTATAAAGTATAGTTAGGTCTAGGGTAAGGCTAGGGTTACTAACCTAATTAGGTAATATTTCTCTGGGTTCCCCTATATAAATTTTAGAATAGCGGACCTCTATTACTTAATTAATTAACTACTCTATCCTCTACTATCAACCATTGCATTGCTTAGTGGGATTCTAAAGCCTCAACTATAACAGCGGCTCCTTAACTATTACTTACAACCTCATTGCCTTGATATGGATCATGTTCATAGCTAACCTTGTAGGCTTGGTGGGACAGCCAGATCACCCCACGCTTAGTTGCCGTTACTATGCTAAAACCTTTCCAAACAAGACAATCCTACAGAACCGGTTAATATTTCCTATGCTTCTCACGTTTGATAGTATCCGCTCTTTAGATTCATCACAAAGCCACGAAGCACATTTCCTCGAATTGGTACGACAAAAGTGGGGAGATTCGACAGCTCCATATGCCCAAGGATTTCTCGTGGTTGTTCCTCCGAATGACATACAAGTCCGGACACCGGTCTGGGGATAGACATCAGGGTTGGTAACAATCTCGAACACCGTGGAGATCGGAGCAATTTATAGCTTGTTGGTGACGATACCTCGGAAAGTGGCAATGCTTAAGATACGGTGTGTCCAACGACCCCTGAAGAGCGGTGCAGGCTGATGATGATTTAGCAACTGGAACTAAGTATCGTGTGAGAGGATCATACGATAATAACCTATAGCGTTGGGAGGATCATGTTTAATTGATGTTACGAACATGATCTAGTGCGGGCCAAGGTATGGATGGAACTTAAGGTGCCCTTGTTGTGATACGGTGCCATTCCATAATCACTCAGCAGCCATTCACGCATTGTAGACAATTCGCTCCAATAACCTAGAGAGATCCACTCTCCTTCCGTGTTGGTTTCAGGCTTCTAAGAGATCTAAGGTAAGTTTGCCGATCAATACAATCATCAAGATTGGAAGTCGCGATGTTTGGCTTAGTCATCTTGGCATAGAAAACCGGCATCCGCCCACCTCTCCCATTCTCTTTTTACCAAAACATTGTAGTGAGGTCTTTTTCAAGCCTCACACCTCAACCCTCGCACAGAGCTCTCAGTTTCTCATAGCCCCAGTTGCGGGTTTCACCTGCCTATACATCCAAACACACTGACGTGAAGCCTTTTCCCTACTTGCCAAAACATTGTATCGAGGTCCTTTTTAAGCCTCACACCTCAATCCTCGCACAGAGCTCTCGGTGCTCAATAGCCCCGGTGGCGGGTCTCACCTGCCTAAATATCCAAACACCATAACGTGAGGATGGGTCGACAGTATGCTGCGGTGCTATACGCTTCATAGCGTGAGTTCCCGGTGTGGCCTACCTTACTTGCAACGATGCTAACAAAGTTGTGTTTGAGCTCTAACTCTCCCCAAACCAAATCTGTCATGCACAGAACGAATAGCTCATTATCGTCATCACAGCTGCCTTGTAGCAGCACATCATCACAAGGTTTGATCCCCTGCGTCCAACTCACTTTGACGGCAAGACTGAGCATGTGACTGCAAAGTGACGCTAGTGACTTTCACCGCTTACTAGGTCCATCCACCTGTATTCACCCGCTCGAAGCCCCTGACAACCTCAAAAGATCTCACAACTCCCACATCTGACAACCCATTAAATCACCACCTCGACATACCTTGAAACTATCACCATCTCCCAAATCATACAGACTGTCATCATTCTGTATTGCTCAATCCAACACGATATCCCGAGTAAGCCTTTCCACAACACTCTCATCTTCTGCACACTCATATACTTACCAAGATACTGATTACGTTAGAGCAGTCTCACACGGTGCTCACAATTACACGGTCCTCCTTTCTGCCGAGTGGATTTCATCTACTCAAATTCATTTTCACAATACAAACGAAAGCCTTCCTGCCCTTACTACAGCGGATTTCATCCGCTCAAATTTCACTTCATAACAGCAATAGAAGGGTGTAATTTTTGCAACATGACGTCCGGAAGCGATGTTCGTCTCATGCAACGACCGGAGACCTCGGGTAGTTCAACACCTCTTGATCCAATCAGTGGGAAATGCAGTATTGCATTTCAGAGCTGTCCAGAGATTGTGCATCATCTCAAACATGCAAATCCTGTGTCTACCAATGTCTACACCGCTCACTTCAAACTGGATGGTCGGCTGTGGCTTTGGCAGCAGATTGTGCCAGGCCCGGACTCGAGAAATGGCAAATTCTGGCTTAGGCGCACAATCATTTATGAGGCCAAACAGATCATTTCGGCTAAGGTAGAGCCCAACCCTGCCTCACCTTTGACGTCATATCGCCTACAGATCGAAGTGAGTGGACCGCCTGTGTTGTCTTTTGAAAGCACAACCATGGCTCAAAAAGACATCCAGGAAAAAGACTTCAACACTAAAGTTTTTCCCATCCACGTCAAGTCACAGACCAAGGACTGGAAGTGTCTCACCATCGTGACCGAAAGCAAGGGGATGTTGAAAAACTTCACTATAACCAACGCGACAGCACTTCTGCTAGATAGCGGCTCTTACCATCAATCCATTAACCAAGGGAGGTGGGTTAAAGAGCAGTACGACGCCGTCACTGCAGAAGCCGCCTATGTACGCAATAAGACTCAAAGCTTCAAACATGTGATGGTAGAATGCGTCCGCGAGATGAATTTCATTCTCGTTAAGATCAGATTCGCATCCATCGGCAGGGCAGATGTTATTGATGAATCCTTCGTCCCCACTAATTTAGCCCTACGTTACGAGATTGAAGGTCCTCCAGACTCAGTTTTGTCTCCCGCTTGTGTTGATGATTACATTACTCGAACGGGGAGAGAGGGGATATTCACCGGCGCTGTGGTGGATTATGCCACACATGCAGATTGTGTTCTGCAGCTGAGACTGCTGCATGAGATTCCAGAACTCAAGCTTGACTTGTTCGATAAGAAAAGAATAACTGGGGTCAATCTGTCTCCAATACCGTACGATGGTACAAGGAACGATGCTGATCTTGCCTATAGCCAACTCACGAGCATATTTAACAAGGAAGAAGCCCACGAGTTCTTTACCCTGTTCTCTGATCCACAACTTGCCAGATCCGGCTTGGAATTGGTATCGCGCGTCTCGGCCCGACGTCTCTTCCTCCCATGGGAGTTGCCTCTGATTGACCGTGACTTCGATGATGGTACTCCAATTACTGGAGGAAAACTTCGAGAACGCGAAACGCTGCCGTCATGGAATCGCCTCGATAATTGGCAAAAGGACGCTATTAGGCGGACTGATGAATTTCCATTCTCCATTATTGAGGGTCCACTAGGGGCTAGGAAAACGAGAACGATCGCGACTTTCCTTGCTTGCAGGATCACTATCAACGAAAGTGAACGCATCATGGTATGTGTACCGCGGAACGTGGTAGTCCAGCAGCTCATAGCTGCTACGGTAGCTCTCATGCGCAGCGATGACTTGCACGACGACAACTACCCAATCTCCCCAATTCCTCTGGTCCATTTGGAAACAGAAGGCGTCATAGACGCCAGCTACCTAAGCGGTAAACCACCACAAGGTGATTACTATCTTCAGAATCTCTGACTTCGACGAGTACAACGGCTTGGGGACATAAGATTCACAAGGGGTGTCAAGCTATTGGAGCAAGATGGCTACATCGCAGATCCAGACTTTTGGTCCAAATACAAAGAGTCTCGGCTTGAACACACTTGCGCGGTCTTGCAAAAAGCCCGTGTGATCTTTGTAACTACAAGTTTTGCAAGAGGCACCTTTTTAAGGGCCTTAAATTTCAAACCGGATATCCTTGTCATTGATGAATGTGGTTGTGGCAAACCACAAGACGTGGCCATCCCCATGACCGCAATAGGTAATGATCTAAAGCGCATGATTTTCGTGGGAGACTCTCGTCAATTACCACCCCTGATATTCACGAAAGAAGCCCAAAACCTATGGGCAGTATCATTTCTTAACGAACTGATGGCTCGCGGCCATGTCACTACGAGACTGAAGACTGAGTATCGTTGCCATTCAATACTCTACTCACCGACCAGTCGTGTCTTCTATGAAGGAACGGTCCGATCATTCAATGATACTACTCTTCAACCCCATCCGCTAAACCTGTTGATGCAGAGCCTTCCGAGACCCATATTGCACGATGACATGTCAGTCTTTCGAATCACTGGATACACACACTTCCTTGACATGGCGGGGAAGCTAATACATGCTCCGGGAGGTAGCAGCGAGAACCTGCTAGAAGCCACGGTGGCAGTAAATTTGGTACGAGGCCTGGTTGCTACTGTTCCTGGTCTTCAGCCCGCTCATTTCTTACTCTTGAGTGGTTATGCCCGGCAGGTAAAGCGCATGCAGCACCTAGCAAGAGAGTGTGGTTTGGATGATCTTCAGGTAAAGACCGTCGATGGCTCGCAAGGTACTGAGGCACAAATCACCATTCTATCAACCGTGAGGGATGGCGGAGACTTAGGGTTTATGCAAAGTCCATCCAGAGTTAACGTGGCAACCTTAGGACAGAAGACAGCGCTCTACATCCTAGGCAATTGGAGCGTTGCTACCAAACTTAAAGAGGCAGGCACCAACCACATGGGGAGATATCTGTAGCGTGCTCGCGCAACGTGGTCGAACTATGTCTTGCGTCCTGAACGTATTGACTGAGCAGAATGGAGGAGGTGGCGGTATGGGGAGCTTTGGTCTCTGAAAAGCTTGTATCATAGCGTGAAATAGGCGTAGCTTAAGCTCATGAGATTTCAAATACATTTTCCGTCTATGCGCGCACTTGTCATTGTTATATTTGCACTGTTGTGACCATGGCTTCTTTGCTACCATGAGATGATGATGGTAGTGATGAGGTACTCCATGATATCACAACTTTCCGTTTAGACAATGTATGATCATATGGCATTGCTTGCACTTCAAGCCAGCATTACCCCATGCATGGAAAAGGAATTGTAGAGCCACAATTTCTCTTAAGTCCAGATCAATCAACTTTTCTCATTTTTGTCGGTCTTTATATTTTCGTATGTTCCCAGGAGCACAGGTACAATGGCAAACGGTGTGCCTTGATGCTCAAAATCTCTGTTTAAGACCGCCCTTTGCGATAGGACACCTGGGGCATGGTGGCTAGCTAAGATAGATATATACAGGCGTGGGTGGGTGGGGCAAGCGGAAGGCTTCAAAAGCTTGTTGAGCTGCTGAGCAGGTGTACTTCGTAGACGGAAAAAGCGGTGGGGACGAAAAAGGATGAGGAGCGAGAATGGGCGATGTGCCCTACTAATATTGCTGCGTCGACCCCCTTTCCCTAGCATGTCGCCGGCGGCACTGCTAGCGGCCACTGGCGATGGCACCGTCGAGCACTAACCCCCGGCTAAACTGGATCCATTGTCCGTCCAGTGTCTGCCCAGGCTCGTTCGAAGCCTTGTCTGTACGATTACGTTGTTCAACAGCACGCACACTATGGCATCACTTTGGTTTGATTCCAAAATCAAAATCTATATTAAGTTGTCCTTTTGTCAACTCCATGTCAAATTCAAGACTGGGATCTGAATGCAAAGAAGCTGTTACGAAAGACAACTTGATCTCAGACATGAAGAGATTATGACATGAAGAGATCGTGACATGAAGAGATCGTGACATGAGATAGTTTATCCTATTAACGGATCTCCAAGGAACTCCCAGTTATAATTTGCTACCAGTACGAACCTCCTCTTCAATAATCGCCAGCAAACCCTCTACTCGAAAATGCCATCTTTCACAAGGCCCCAACCTTTTAGAGAATCCCGCGCAAGACTGGACTTCACGCCAGCCTGAAAACACTAAAAGAAAGAAGCTTCCAAAGTAAAATAAGTCTGCAGTCATTTGATCGTAAAAGTTGTCTTGTACGTGCGGCCGTCTTCCCTTTGGTAATAGTCCAGTCTCGTCGAATATTCTTCCTGTAATCATGAACACACACCATTCATATTTGTTGCATGATCAATGGCGATACACCGTGTTACCCCCTATGGCTCGGCACTAATTGTTGAGCCGTCATGTATATTAGCAGCCTATTTCCAATAGCTTCTGGATCCTAGGAGTAGTGCAATCATTCAAGACCATTCCATCTAGCAGGTTTAATACCTATGACAGTTATGAGCCCAGTTTGCCCCCATTCATACCACCGCTGTATCAGATTCAACAGCCTCGCCTCACTTATTTCACTTCTTCAAGGCAGAGTAAGTAGCCACCATCATCACCATATATTCAACACAGCACCCATTCAGCTTCACCCATCGAGGCCCATCTGATATTAGTCAGCATTAATCTCACTCACGGAGTCCGAACAGAGCTCCCTCATTCCAATTGATACCATCAGCCACAGCGATAGTCACACATCACCAACAAAACCCTCCCAGACGATCCACATAACCAACACATAGGCAACCAGCAGCCGAACCTCGAGGCTATCAAAGGTGTCTGTTACCTCCAGCGATGAGTGACTAGGGAGAACAGTGATAAGTCTAATTGCCTTTGCGTGGTCTACCGCATTGGGTATTCCACTGGCCAATAGGAACGTCCATAGCCCGCAGTTGCCACAGTGGTCGTCAGGAGGAAATCCCAGCATGACAGAGTCTGGTAGTTTCGCGCTCCAAGCAGTCTTCTCGGCGACAGCTCCCTGGCATTCTGGACTTGGCGACATTCATTAACAGAATAGCGACCACAAGAAACTTGTGGCTCCTGGCTCCGCTCAATCTGATGAGACATATCTAACGACGAGCGGAGTCCAATCCACGCCTATACAAGCGCAAAACCAGAAACGAAGGTCGATGGTATCAAGCTTGAAAGGATTGAATATCCATTGGAATTGTGCCATTCGAAAGAGGCACCGAAACCTGCTGGCGTCCAGTAGCATGGGATTAGGCTTAATGACATGGAGACGCAGTTGTGAGCTTCTGGCTGTGATTGGATATTGTGACCTATGATGCATCCGAATTCTCAATTTTGGCAATGTACATTGTATTGCCAGTCTCAGCTGACCATCCGATGTAATTCTCCAAGTACTCAAGACAGCGGACTCCAGGCCTTATATCTGAAGCTTCCATGTTTAGGCACGATTGACTGCTTTTCAGTGTCCCACAATTACTTGTAGACCTGTTTACATCCGGCTCTTCTTGATCCTAACCAATTGCGAAGTAAAGTACTACATAATTTCCTGGATAGCGGAATCACAGCTTCATTCCTTACCGTAACGAGGTCCGGACATGCATGCACCTCGCACCTTTAACCTGATATTGCATAATTGCATGCCTTTTCTAGCAATTCGCCGTGGTCATGTAGAGTGACGATCTTAATATTATCATTTATAAGAATATCACTATCTTCATCTTCTTACCCTTTCTGGGGGTTATCCGGGTACTACTATTTTCTGTTTCTTGTTAAATCAAAGCATGCCAGAACGTGTTTCTAGGTACTTTGGTAGTTATATATAGCCAAAAATAAACCCCCACCTCTTAAAAAGCCCATTTCATTCTTGATTTAAGCAGAGTTAGACGTGTACCTAGGTAGTTTACTAGTTATACAAGACCAAAATTCAACTTCTCCTCTCTTAAGACCGGCTATTTCTTGCTGAATTGAAGCAGGCCTAAACATATTCTTTAGTAATCTGCTAGTTTCACAAGACCAAAATATATATACTCGCCTCTTGAGAACTGCAGTTTCTTTTTGAATTAAAGCGGGCTTGAACATGTTTCTGAGTAGTATGCTACGTATGTAGGAGTAAACCACAGGTTCCGGCCATTGAACAACGGCCACTTGAAATTCTTCGAAATAAATTGTAGACATTCTCTCAGGTATTCCACCGGATATATGAGTTTTATCAATAATGTCACCCTGCGCCAATGGCCGATCTAAATATCATTCATGTTGAGGATAGACGAGTCCGTAGGTGATTCACCGGTTATTTAAGCCTATGCGATAGGTCCACATCTGTTGAAATTAGCCAATTCCATCCAAAGGAAGTCATTGGAATTGTTACCTAAGGTGAACTTCCCTTCGTTCAGTGGCTATGCCATGGGGCATGTATTATCGGAACAAGCCATTTACCAATTAAATGATGGTACATTTGTAGTACTCTTGTCAACTAAGATGAACATAGTAAACCGAAAAAAGGTAGCGAGGACGGCGAACACTTGTAAAAGGGTGGGTAATGAACTCGATTTCTAGCAAACAACATGCTTATTTTTTCTGGAACAAGTGCCTTGAATTAGTGTCCGGTCCACGAATTTCCAGGAATCTAAGAGCGCTTGGATGAGGATTCCCGCCGAGAGGCTTCCTTTAAGTCAAGATTGCAGACCTCTAGGGGCTCTCTGGCCTTTTTTTTCAGCCAATACCTCGCTACTCAACGTCCCTTTCGCCTACCTGGCTACAGACGGTCCCCTAATCTTTTGAGTCCCCTATCTAAGCACGCACTTATCGGATTGCCCATATTCTTACCACCATTACTCGGAGATATCATGCTCAACTAGATGCACACTCTCCCCAGCGATGTTCCCCCCTCTGGCTTAAAATTATACTCTCCACCACGATAAAATTCACAAGAGGAGTCGTTTATAGCAGCGATTATCCATTTACAAAGCATTCTATGCCAGCCATGGAATACCCAAAAATTCGAAGCCATAGGGTGCCGAGATGTCGTAAAAGTCCATGCTTTATGGAAAAGCTGTCAGATTGTTGGAGGATCAGTAGCATGGCCCCTTCCCCTAGCATCACCATTAGCTTGGCACTATTAGGTGTTATCCTGTTAGCACCCCTCATCATGTAAGAGAATAGGATATAAGTCATGCATATATTGCATTCCATTGGTGGTTATCCACTATCCATAGATAGAAGGAACTTCTATGGATGGAAGGCACTTTCTATGGTATCATTCCATATATCTTATCGCTAGGATCCACCATCAATGACGTCGCTATCCATAGATAGCAGGGATCTCTATAGATAGGGACGCTAACTATTACTAGTACTTATACCCCTACCTTCCCCTCATCGTCACTTATACTTAACTAGGGAAGACCTGCGTATAAAGCGATATTTTTAAGGGGAAGGATTACTATTTAAGTAATATTTTAGGTAATTTATATAATATCTTCTCTATTATCTCTAGTTTTTCTACTATCTCTAGCTCCCTAATCCTAAATATAAATAGTTTTATATATCTACTTACTTATCTCTTTTTTACTATATTTAAGATATCTAACTTTATAGTAGCTATAGTTACCTAATTAGCTAATACCCTTTCTTCTTATTTTAGGAATAAAGCTTTTACTTTTTTATTACTTACTTAAGTTAAATCTTTTAATACTATAACTTATAAAGCCTTTATATTATATCTTAAGAGCCGCTGTAATAATACTTATAAATATATTACTATTACTAAGAAGCGAGAATATATTAGTTAATTAATTAAGAGATAGCTTAATAAAAATCTAAATAATAAATAAAAGAAGAGGAGGCTTTAGGTTAAAGAATTCTTCTTTTTAACTAATAAGAAGCTATATAGAAACTCTACTAAATAATATAAAAATAGAGAGGTGGTTATTAAGAATTAGATATAGAATACTATTATTACTATCTATAATAATAGAGGGTATATTAGCTAAGAAGTAATAGCTAAGAAGGTCTTATTATAATACTATAGTATTATTTATAAGGAAGTATTATTCCTTATTAAACTTTATAAGATCTACTATTATAAGGCTTTAAGTAAAAGTAAAGGTTCTCTTAAGCTAATTATATTAATATATCTATTTAAATAGATCTAGGTAGATCTTATTAATATAATTATAATACCTAATAAAAGCTATATTTAAATATACTATATAGAAGACTACTTTAGTAAACTCTATATACTATTCCTTATAAAGAATAAAGAAGCTATAATAGTAGCCTAATATATATATTATTAGATTATAGTACTTAGTATCTTTAAAATTCTATAAAGCGATAATAATAATAAGTTTAAAGGAATATATCTTAAGCTTATAGCTTAATATAGTATTAAGGTTATTAATAATAGACTTTATACTTTATATACTTAGGGTCTTATTAAGTAAGCTAATAGTATTATTAAATAGAGGATTACTACTTAAAAGAGAATATATAGGAGTTTCTATTAGACTAATAACTTAGAGATAAGTTTTTTTTACTATTTTCTTTTTAATCTTAATAATTAACTACTTTATATATAATTTACTATAGGATATTATATATTTATTAGGATCTATTATAGTTAAAAAACTTTTTATATTATAGTTTTTTTAACGTTAATAATTAACTACTTTATATATAATTTACTATAGAGTATTATTTATTCTTTACTAAATATTATATTTATAAGCTAATATCTTTTTTCTTTTTAGAAAATTATATTCTAGCTTAATAGTATTTATATTAAGGCTATTAGTATTATATCTTATAAGATTATCTTTAACTATAGATCTAAATATTATTATATATCTATAAGAGCCTATAAGATTACTATAGATTAGATTAAGGTTAAAGAAGTTAATAATAAAATTAATAATATTATTATTTATAAGATTACTAAGTAACTAGTAATAGAGATATAAGTTAAGTAGTAATAAGAAGAGATAATATAAGTAGAGAAGATAATAGATTAGGAAAGAATTATAGTTAAGAATAAGTAAGATAATATTAATTAATAAATAATAGAGAATAGTAACTAGGAGTAACTTAAGTAATAGATTAAGATAGTAGGAGATATAAAAGCTATAGTATCTTCTATACTACTAAATTTACTATAGAATATAGGTATTAATATTATTAACTCTAATCTTTTCTTCTCTTAACTTTAAAGGATGAACTTAGTTCCTTTTATTACTATTATAGAGGAAGCTTCTTAAGAACTTAATTTATAACTAACTACTACACTTTAATAATAAGTCTATATTAGTTAGAAGTAAGCTAATAAGTACTCTATTACTTAATATAGTAAGTAGTAAAATATTATTACTTTTAAGATAAGGGATAAAGTTAGTATTACTATCCCTACTCTTAATTAAGCCTTAATAAATAATAGATAGCTATTTAGATAAGTAGTTAGTATTAATAAGAAGTATAATATATATACTATCTTAACTAAATATAGTGTTTTAGAGTAGTAATATTTTACCTTAGAACTTAATCCTCTACTTAATAATATTAAGCTCTTAATTTTAGATCTATTTCTATCTAAAAAAGTCTCTATTTATTACTACGCGGCGTAGGAAAATACTACTAAAAAGATCCCTATTTATTATAATTATTAGGACTAGAAGATATAATATAAGACTAGGTAATATACCTATATTAAGGTAGATACTAAGTGCTTAATTATATACTATAAGGGGAGTTATTTAAATAGTCTTCTAGACTATCTAAATATCTTAACTATATAGTAGAGGACTTAGTAGGGCTACTAGCGATAAGATATTAGGGATAATAGTAGTAAAAAGAGATAGCGACGTAATATTACTAGGTAATAAGTAGTAATAAAGGGCCTAGTTAAGCTAAATAGAAATAGTTATAATAACTAAAGTAGTTAAATAGAAATATTAAATTTTTTCCTTGAAAATTCCTTCTATCTATGAATAGCGACGATATCTATAGATAGTGGTCGCTATTAGTGGTAGATCCTAGCGATGAGATGTATAGAATAATACTATAGAAGGTGCCTTCTATCTATAGGAGTTCCTTCCATCTATGGATAATGCCATTTTATCTATGGATGGAAGAATCCACCAATGGAATGCAACACATATAGGGACGAGAAATACTGAGTGCATGTTGCTATGTACGCCGTCAAACTTGTTTGTTTACCACCGTGGGACTTAGAATTTTTCAAAATTCCCGCCCGCCAAGATTTCCCTCTATGCATGACTTATGTCACATTCTCTTATATTAGCAGCGACCTCCATAGATTCTAGCACCTCAGGCGAGGCATCCTCCACACAAATAAACAGCGCGGACTTCATCGAGGGTTTGCAGTGGGAGCTTTTAGGGCAAGAAGTACTTCATTCTGTTGAGCATGATCTCAGCGAAAGAATTTCCCAATTAGATCGTAGAGCAGCATCGAGATTTCAGTGCCAAAGCTCGCCTAGTATTCATCAAGCAAGACACATTATTATTACCCATATTCAATCAATTGATACGTGTGAAAGCCTCTAGCTGAAGCAAACTTGGGCCGTAAGAAGAAGACGCAAGCGACACAGACAATGGTACAGGCTTATTTGGAGCCTTGAAGCTACGGATTATAGCTTTTTACGGCGATCAAGCACCAGGAAAAAGCTAAAAGCGCAGGGAGGAGACACAATCGACAGAAATCAAGTCATATGCCAATGTGTAACCTCTAAGGGTACGGACATGGCGTGTAGGAACAATGAAACACAAGCGAGAAGCCTGAGCTGTACGAAGAAAGATATGACGCTTCCAGACAATATTCTTTGTCGCTTCACGAACGTTAAGCGTAGGCTCGCGATAATGCCATCCCCAGGATACGGGTCTTGGGAATACACCGAGTCGTCTGTGGACAGTCCCCTATTCTTGTTAGAGGCGGTCCCCATTTTCGCCGAGATTACCGCGCAAACCATCACCACAACCACCGCCACAAGCTATGAGCATATCATGGTGCCGGTAAAGTCAGAATCTCAGTTGCCTTCTCAGCTACGACCTCCCACCTCTTCAGCGGCAACGGGGACTCGGAGGGGCAGGGGTGTTGAGCGGAAGAAGACGAAAGCTCAGAAAGAAAAGGAATCTCAGGACCGGCATAGGATGGAGGAAAAGGTAAGGCGGAGGGAAGAGGCAGCGGAGCGGAAGATTAGGAGGGAAGAAAGGAAGCTGTTGCCTAGAAAATAAACTTGCCTAGAAAACAAATTGTTTCGCAGTTAGTAGACTATCTGTAGAGCTCATCCATATAGTACCAGACCTCACTTCTCACCGACATATCCACGTCTTTCAGTAGTCCTACCCCGCTCCGCTCCAGCGACGGTGATCTGAATGTGAGTAGTTTAGATTGTAGAGGCAGCGGTGTTGTTTGCAGGTGGCAGCGATATATACTCGTCGAATGCAAGATGGTGGAAGAAGCTGTTATATGAATATGGTGATGTAAGGCATCTATCAACGTGAAAGCCCTGTAGGGCTGACGGCTAAAGTCCCCGAAAGCTGGCCCCCTAGGAGGCCCGATTCGGGCTAAAAGTCCATGGCTTTAGGGACTGGGTCTGTCCGTATCTCTAGGGGGCTTTTCAGTTGACCTTCTGCGGCCGGCGCCGGGCTATCCCCTTTGCACCCAGCCACCTGCAACCCAGTGACCGTTCAGTCCCTTTGCCGCCTACCACGTTCAATTTACATTCAGAGATGTGACTTAGCAACGTCATTTCATGGCCTAAAACCACTATCGGATGGTCTGGCACTTCGTCTAACTACGTGTATTTGCCAGCAAGCGTCACCAAAGAGCGCATTGACGAAATGTCGCGGGGCAGACGCGTCCACGTAGTAGGTGACTTCTACAACACTCTCGATCAATGCTAACAGCCTCAGTTCGGCGAGGACATAGAAGCTCCCCAGAACTCTCCCTTACCAGCTCTAAGTGATGAGAATCATGACACGACGGTGTCAGCGTATGCAAGGGCCACGGCAACCAGCAACCTTCCACAATTACTCATAGTTCTCGAATGACCTTGAAAGGAGACGACGGTCTCCGCAAGGATGCTGGCCGTCAGCAGA
Source organism: Cladonia borealis (assembly GCA_018257855.2). Lineage (NCBI taxonomy): Eukaryota > Fungi > Ascomycota > Lecanoromycetes > Lecanorales > Cladoniaceae > Cladonia > Cladonia borealis. Next base: position 1,897,272 of record JAFEKC020000005.1, on the reverse strand, counting down.
CTGCTGCATTGCGAGACGTCATGCCGGCATGATATATCGCTCACGTCAGATGATGCAAGCTCGGGCTGAAATTGATCGGGGGATGCTCCATTCATACCAAATAATACCATCAAACTATCGTGTCTGCAAGTCTTTGTTGGACGTGAGGACGCGGAGTGCGAGGCCATCCATGCCACCTGAAACCTCAGGATTTTCTAGCCACCAAGAAGACCATACTGGGATATTCGAGAACAGCTGCATAGGTCCCATGGTCTGACACCGGCTGCTGCGAAGAATGTGTCAAAGGACACGGGCTACAACAATAGCAGATAAGAGAAAACTAGCCTATGGCCCAGGATCATGCTCAAGGGATAGTGACATTGTCAGCCGACCAGTCTACCAAGGCGTCACAGCATATCGGTCAGGAGCTGGATTGGCTGAACTACACACTTTTGTACACTACTATTTGCCCTGATCATTGAAGGAGTGCCTGTAACGGGGCTCGGCTTACGAAGCCCCTGGGCCATGCATTGAGCAAATCCTCGACCCGCCTGCACCGCCTGTACCTGGAATATTTGGAGACTGAGGGGTGGCTCCTGAAGGTTGAACTACTGGTATGGGAGGGTCAGTAAAAGTTCGTGTTCTATTCAAGGTACGTTCCATCACTTTCTCATACACGAAACATTTGACAGACCACTAAACAGCCTCGCCAGCGTCTCTGCGCGTCCCAAGATTATATCTTTACGCTCTGTTCGGCGGAAGCAATCACGGGACAGTTAAGAGAGCCTCTATATTCCCAAAACACTCTCATGTCGACACGCAAGTTGAAAGGAAGGGCATAGCGGCTACACTGCCAATCCTGCACAGTCCAGCCCTTGTGACCAACACAATCGCTTGGGAAGACAAATATAGAAAACCCCAGACGATCTGGTCAACGAGAGGTCAATCAGAACGACTTGGTCGGAGGACCACGAGACATGGAAGCGTTATTGCTGTATCGGAATCAAGAGAAGTCTACAACCTTACCATTTGGGAACAATGGGGGCTCGGCTTGGCGACTCCAACGTGATGCATTCGCTATCACTATGACTCGTAGTTACGGCCCCGCTACTACACAACTGTTGGTGTCTTGCCTTTTCTTTCGGATTGTGTGACACCTTAGGCACTCGCTGACAATGAGGTCGTATCAGTCTTTACCTGCTTTCTGTTGTCAAAGCATCCTACATTTCACTGGGATCCACCACTGACTTTCCGATGCGAGGAAAAGCGGCTTCGCTTATTGGTCAACTTACAAACCTCGGATCATCAACTCCATTCTAATTCCTCCATTTTCCTTTGGGATGGGCTTCAGTCTCGGTCTCGTGGAATGCAAACTACGGAAGCAGCCATCACGTTTGACATCGTACAGCTTTGGCGCGAAACCTACGCATACCCTGATCCAGTGAGCAAGGCCAGGTTGGAGGGCGCACGGAGGGAAGCGGTAGAAACACCAGATGTTTCGGCTATTCGACGACCGCGATGTCGGATCAGGAGCTGCTCAAAGTGTATCACGATGATGACTCTGTGCCGGACAAGGCAGCTGCTACACTGGTCGAGATGGCTAAAGGACAAACATCTCATGGCGGGATGTCGAGAGACTTCGGCGAGAGTTCCATTTTACGCCGTTGCGAGTCAACCTACTGAAGGAGAAATCATACTGGATCTTTGATGTATGTCTACCACCGAAACTGTACGCTCAAACCCATTGCTAACATGTTTCAGATCGTGTGACATCTTAGGCACTCAACGCTTACACCGTAATGATTTCAATTATACTCCAAATCGTGGGCAACCATAGACTCGGGTCCACTTAGCAAGTCCTCGAAGGATGTTTCGTTTCTAAGAGAAGCTCAAGTAGCCCTTATGTTTTTTTCTCCTTCATCTTCATACCACCCACAATTACCAGTGCTGCTTGCTTTTCCATTGCACACATCGACTAAATGTCTACCCGTCCACTTTATGAAGGAGCCGTCACGGTGTGCTTAGAGTTGAGTGGATGGCCGGATTTGAAAAACGCTCCTGATGAACTAGGTCCATACGGAGTTCGACCCTTTACACCACGTCTGGCTGGTTCGAATTTCACGGAGATTTCTAGAGCTGGCGATTCGATCATTGAGACTGTCTAATACAGTGACGAAACATGGGTTGCTGACGACAATCCAGCCTCTTGGGAGTCGTGATAAAAAACCCTGAACCGGTGAAGGCCCCGCCTACATACCACGACGCTGCTGTGTCGTATACCACCGACAGCTTGAGTATTGAACTTGCCGTTGAACAAGGCGGCTTTCATACGGAGCTTGATCCTTTATAATATACCTGATGGGTCTGTCTTTCATAGGGATCATTGAAGCCGGCGATGTGATCGGTCGAGGTCGTCTAATAAAGTGATCATACATAGGATGCTGAGACTACATCATTAAGTCATCCCTTTCTGCTTTTGCTGAGGAGCATTCGAAAGTAATTAACATTACACACATGAAGTAGCCTGGCCAAGATAAAGCAGACTTGGAACTTTGGGGGATGGGTGGATGTGAGAGATGGTGGATATGAGCTTATGGATGATTTCGATAGTAAGAACTACGAACATGCAATACTGCATTGGGAGGGAGTGTTTCGCCGCGAAATCACACACACAATTACACATTTGCCTCGAGAAAAACATTTTATCTGGAGGCGACACAGTGAGCGTCTCCGAGCCCTCACTCTGCGAAGAAGCTCGCAATGGATTACTTGAGAGCTCGGTGCCACATCGAATTCTCGACCACAGTGATGCTTGGCACCTTATTACAACCAGTGCCGTGCACATCTGCGAAGATGCTCGCAACAGATTACTCGAGAGCTCGGTGCCACATAGAACTCTCGACCACACTTATGCATCGGACCTCAATACAAACAGTGCCGTGCGCATCCTCCGAATACTCTGTTCTATGCTCTATGGCCGTGGGCTTTTCACCGCCAGTGATTCGCATTCTGACACAATAAATCCCTACGACTCCAAAAAAGATCAAATTTCTTCTTGGTTCACCTCTAGGTTCTCCTCCTTTGATTTTCTTACGAGGTAGAGCCTATACTTGAGGTTACTCACCCGCGTCAACCACCTGCTGGATTCTACAACTCCAAAGGTCCCGCTGTTGATGCAGAAGTTGCTTCTAACTTGGACAGAGTTACATCTTCAGCACGTTCAAACTCGTCTCACTGAAGCTGATAAAGACTCTTCCTTCAGTTCCTTCTAAGTGGAAACGCTCCTCGTTGGGATTTTCTGGCGACCACCTACTCCACTACACGGGCAAAGTTGTCGATGACTCTTCATCCTCTCTTGCTCCTCTCAAGAAGATTGTGGCTAGCCCAAAGTTCGAAGGCTTACTTACGCTACTCTCAGGGGTGGGAACTTAGAATGTGATCAAACCACTGGAAAGCGCCTCCTGTAATTGCGCTGCTAAGAATGCTTAGGGCAGGTGATATTACTTATATACACTTTTCACTCAGCTTCTGGCTAGCTGTACATTCTTCATAGTCAGCTGTGTTCCTCGCGATGGCGATATTTGCCGCTATATAAATATCATATACTTTTTCTGGCCCATGCACCATCCTAATCCCTAAAGAGGGTAACAAGAGGTATAAGAATATCACAACCTAAGCAGCCTTATTCGCCGATCAACGTTCATTCTTCCAAGAGGCCCTAGAGAACACTGAGCACAGTTCTCAGGTCAAGAGAAACAAGCACGCATGGATTAGTAAGTCTGTGTGGCGCTGTAACACCCGCAAAGGCCTCTCATTATGGAAGACTCAGAGGAACAGGTGGAAACAGTCATTTTCACAGCCTTTTCAGGATGGGAACGCCATAAATAACGTTCTCGTAAGTTTGGCTAACGAGACTGAGAGCGAACCAAACAGTGAAAGGAGTGAAACCGGCTCCGCAGCATCATGCAATACCGGAGGTGATCCTGAACACTCCCATCGCCTTATTAGCATATTGTGATCTCGAGAAAAACGATCTTTTGATATAATTTGAGTATGATGCGTACATGCCATACGAGCTGTCTACCGAAAGGATACCAAACCCGTTCACAGCGCCCAGAGAGATACGGCTTCAACAGACCTGGTCACGTACACAGCATCTGCTCTCAAGCCCATATTTAAAATCAATGAGGCTACACCTGGGACGGGTTAGAGCACGTTGATGGGGACACACTGACACGGATCTACAAACTATTCATTTAGATAGATTCTGATTGAAGACTTCGAGACTGATGAAATGCAAGGCTTGAAGGCTCAATACCAGTCGCAGTGCGTGTTGGATCTGGGGACGCCAAGGTCTGGTATTTGCTAGAGGAATTGTTGAGGAGCAAATCTACATTCTTCACTGCAGCACTCGAGTGTGGATTTGCAGAAGGCATCTCTAAAAACTGTACTACGATCGCCACATTGACAAGGACACACTAGAAGAGGTGTACAAAGTATCTACGCCACAGTCCAAGTTTTAACGATTCGCTATTAACAAGTGTCTCTTTAACGCTAGACAGAACTGTTTACACGGGGATAATAATGGATGCTCATATTTACAATTTGTGAAACAGAATGAGGACTTCGCACAGCGACTCACAGCAGCGGCCCTACTTCTTAGCAATGGACACCCTTGACTCTTCATCAGTCCAACGCCACTGTTGCTGGTCCTTGCTAAACTGCTCGACGCCCTAGTTGAATTCGTGCTACATCATAGTCGTAGGACTCGCAATCAACTAATCGTCTACATCAGTAGCAATGGCTGACGACGGATCACCTAGCCAAGGGAAAGGTCCCAGTAGTAGTGGTCTTGGACCAGGTCTTTTCTTCGGTGCATAGCATAGACCGAATATTTGTGACTGGGCTACTGTGGCCCATCCAAAATGTTGTATCCGTACACCGGAGGCCAGGATCACAAATTAGTATCTAGCATGATTCAACCCCCCCACAAACCTATTCATGGCGCCCAAAGAGCCACGGCTTCAACAACTATATCTATTACCATACAATGGTAGCATCAACCCTTTCTCTGGCCTGTGGTAGAGATTGCCAGAATTGGCCTGCAATCTCGCATTCTTAGTCGAGGCCTTGTTATTGCTGACCTGCCTGGTGTATGACCTTGGATTCCAGGGTGGATTTGCACACTTGATCCTTATCCTAGGGACTGTGTAATGGTGCAGCTCTTAAAGTCCCATTATAAACGGGGATTCGAGTTGCAAACGCTTGGCGACATCCTTGAGCTTTTCTGCTCCGGCCTGGAGCTGCGTAAGTGTTACCACGACCAAAAGGAGGATAATCCTAGCGACAAGAACACCAGAAGAAGTATGCCAGGTGCGTGAAGGCGTGCAGCAAAGACTTCCTGACAGTGTATTTAGATGCTAATCAAGGTGTGAACCCTGTGAAGAAGCCTTGGGAGAGCGGACTGCAGCACATGGAGGTTTTATGATATGCGGAGATCGTTTTCGTGGTCAGAGTATAAAGAATTATGGAAGCAAGGCTGAAGAAGAACTGATGAAGGCAGAGAAAGAGCGTGAGGGAATGGCTGACGCAGAGAGGCGTAGGAGGAGGGAGGAGTGGCGTGCCGAGAGAGACAAGGAGCAGAAGCGCAGGAAGATTGTTCGGGTCGATGTCTCTTCAATATGGTTGAAAGTTCAAAAGGAAGACGCGATATTTTTATCGGCAAAAGTCGTCTGATTTACTGTTATCGATCCCTTAAATAATACCAGCGTCAATGTCGCTGTTGACGTCCTGCTAGGTAGACAACACGAAGGACAATTTTCGATTGTGACCTCAATGTATCAGCGAACAAGGGGGTGAAATTGAGTGCAGAATCAGCCAATTGCCTTTGAAATACAGGGTCGAGACTTCAAGAGGAAGATGCGATATTTGTACTAGCAAAAACTAATGAGGGAGCCAATAAGACAGTCGACACAGACAAAGCCGAGCCATTGGAACTCGATGGTCTCTCTTCGAAATCAATACTTCAGAGGTAGCCTTACCTCTCGTGACACGGGCTCATGGAGGCTTCTCGCCAGCCTGTCATTCAAAAGATGTTGGTGACATTCTTGTCCTCTCCCGGCGTGAGAGTATAGACAATTATGCTGTGCACAGCATACCCCTCAACTCTCGAGTCATCTTGTCAAGCGCGTGGAAACCGAAGCAGAGCGTGGAATTCAAAGGGAGCATGACAATGAGTATGACGAGCTCATGCGCTCAGCTATTACGAAGAAAGCAAAGACACGTCTGTTTGAGCAGGGCGAGACTATCCTATCACCGAGCGAGATGTCGAATACTGCAATGAAAGTATATACGACAGGCTGGACCAATTGGTTGATGATAAGGAGTATGAAGCATGTTCCACTCTAGCCTGGATTTCGAAAGATCTTGATGATATCGACATCCCTGTCCTTTCGCAGCACGATAGCACCGACGATTATGCTGTGCACAGCGTACCACCCAATTTCTAAGTCATCCATATTGGCGAGCAAGGTCGCGAGACCGCGTACAGACCCGGCCAATTGCTTTTGAATTACAAAGTCGACACTTTGGCTCAATATCCACGATGGCAAAGGTCTCTCATCTACTATTGGCGATCCCTCAAACAATATCAGCGTCGATGGCGATTCACTAGCCTGGGTTGATGAGGATGCCGCCGGTCTCGTTCCCCTAGAGGACGTGACCAAGCAGGGGTTGAGATGATGACATGGTGTAAGCCGTAAGACTGTTCTACTTCGAGGAAGCTCCTACTCCTTCCTGTTAGTATGCACTACACCGTTCTTAGAGGAGGCTGCACTCTACAGTTTTGCTCTTTTAATAGCTGTTATTAGCCAGCACGCCGCAGTTTTACTTTCCTAGTGGCCTTAATTCTGATGCTATACCAAGTGCATATCAACGATCTTCGAGGAAACCAGAGTATGAAATTTCACACATAAAGGTATATAATTTGTCCACATTTTTGGCGGCGACGAGCTTTGTTATCGTGTGCTACTTTCTCTATTTTTTTGGTGGTATTTAGGTGTGACTACCAACTATATTAACCACCACAGGCTCATGGAGGCTTTGCGCCGGCCTGGAAATCGAAAGATATTGGTGACAAAATCTTGAACAAGGATAAAGTCTTTACTCAGAGAGGTCTCTGCATGGTCAAAACAGGGATTCGCCTTCTAACACGGAGACTTCCTGTGTTTGGTACTCCAAGTTTCGGTGTGCTGTTGCCGTCACCAACACGCCTTAGCTACCTCCTGATGCCATCAGGAAGGATTCGCTGAAACCGAAAATACACACTTTTCTCCAAGACCAAGAAGGCATCAATCACACACCTGCAATCCTTTTGGTGTGTCGTACCCTGACTCGACCTTCTTATGGCGCTGGAACACCCGTAGAGACATTAGATTACACAAGAAGACTTGGAGGGATGTTTAGAATCGTTTCTTTGCATAGCTTTACTAAGTTCATAATGAGCATCTTTACACTCTGCTTGCATGATCCCGCTCAGGCATCGCAGTCCGGGTCATTGTATGGCAACAACCCGCTTTTAACAGTTACGACGACACGTTAGGAGGCCGTCTTGACAAGTTCTGACTCATTCTAGCGGAACATCAACTTGCAGAAGTCATACTCAGACAGATATACAAAGGATCTCCGCAAGGGTCCAAGCTTCGCCGATTCGCTGTTGACCAGTGTCTTTTTGACGTCAGAAACCATACACTAGGGGATAAGAACGTATGGTCATATTCTCGATTTATGAAAGACAATGAGGATTTCGCGCAGGAAATCCCAGAAGCGACCGTACTTTTTGGCCGATTGGCGTACCAATCTGTCTAAGCTTGCCCGTGACTTCCAGTTAGAAGCTACATCCCGATGCTTTTAGGAAGGATTTGATGAAACTGAAGACTGCTTTTTTACTTGAACCTACACATTCACAACCCACCAAGCCCATCAACGTCGGAGACTATCGTCATCTATCTTATACACTCGCTATCACATGGTATTCCTCTCTCATTTTTAATCTACACATTATCTCGAATCCCTGCATACTCATTCTCTTTTACATCTTCCATACGAGTCGAGATCCAACCTTCAATTGACGTTTCAGTCATTCTTCCTTTTTCAAATCCCTGCTTCGGATAAGGGTCTCGATACCAAGCAACACACCACTTCTTTTACATTATTGACGCACTCCCTCGATGATTAGAATAAAATGTTGACTCTAAGGGTGTTTCAACAATTATTTCTCGATTCTTTGAATCCTGGGGTTGACTATAGGAGTGTTTCAACGTGTGTTTCTGATTCTTTGGTTCCTCAAGGGAGTCGATCACGGCGGGATTGTCTTTTGGGAACGGGATTACTCGCGAAGGCAGCAAGGTAGCCAGTATGATCGTCGAGATGATTGAATGTTACAGGGTAGGCGTATTCGCGGTTCCTGGTCCTGGTGGGAAGCTTCAACATCAAAGAGCAGGCATGTTTCATCGCTCGAGCGAATGTGCAAGAGGCCACGCAGTGCCTATGTCTGCCCCTACTGCGACCAGTGGTACCACTCAACTATCAAGTCATCCGTATTACCGAACAAGGCAGCGAGACTGAGTACATGCCCAGCCAATCACTCTTGCTTTCTCTTTTGGTGTGGTTGCTAGGGATCGACATTTAGCCTGGTTTTCATCACGAACACTCCACCGAAAGTATCTACGATGCAACTCTGTTAATGGTGACTAGCGAATCTGGTTCTGTCACTGGAGAGCCTAAGTGCAAGCGCCAGAGGCCCCTCATCCCCCTGGTCGACTGATAGGGTGTCTGCCAGGACACCAAATCAAGCTGAGGTTAAGATGACTGGATCAATGGGTTGACGAGGACGCGGTTTTGCCCAAATGAAGCTCTGGCCTCTTATCCAAGCAAAGTATAAGTCAGGTTACAGTTCTATGTCATCTGGTAAAGGGAAACCGGAAATGATCTACCTCGAAGAATTGGCTCGTAGAGAAGCTGGCTCATCATCCGACGATGTGCTTCAGGCCAAATTTCGAGGCTACCAGTCGGAATTCAAGCTGGAGAAGATTGTTTGAGGTGGCTGAGTATTTTAGAGGGTTTGGTATCGTACTAGCTTCTTATCCAAGAAAAAGCTTGAGTCGGGTTACAGATCATATCATCTGGCAAAGGGAGGCCAGGAATGATATACCACGAAGAATGGCCTCGTAGAGTACCTAGCCCATTATCCAACGATGAGGCATATGCCAAATTTCGAGGCTTCCGGTCGGAATGTTGAAGGGTCTGGTATCGCACTTGTCTTTATTACAGCAGGTCTTAGTAGATCTGACAAAAGACCAAAGTTCGAATCTTCGGAATATGAAACTGAAGAGACCCATAGAACAACAGAAAGTGGGTTTCCAGTACTCGGTGAAGGAACAAGGAGCACAGCTACCGGCTCAATATGTTAATAACAGATGGGTTGCAGAGATAACTTCTCTGGATGATAATGACTTATTCGCATCCTTCGCACACCACTCACACGGTCTACCTGTGGAATTATCAGTCACATAATCTCCGAGCCGGAAGGCGGGCATGCGTGAACAAGCTAAAGCACAGGTCTCCACAGATGTCGAGTAAGACAGTACGTCGTCCTTATTATACAGAATAAGGATCTCTTGAAACAGGTCCAGCGCAATATATAATCATCTCAAAGCCCGAGGCCAGGTGTTTCGGTACCAAAGGCACGATTCTTCATATCATCTCCGAGCCCGAAGGTGGTTGTTCTGGTGCCAAAGGCATGCTCTCCATATTATCTCCGAGCCTGAAGATGGGTGTTTCAGTACCAAAGCCACGATTCTTCACAGTCCGAAAGGTTATGCCCTGCTTGCGGTTACCAACCCAAGTCCTGGATACGACCTCATCAAAGTGACCAGACACCCCGTGTCTCAGGGACCTGTGACAGAGGTCGCTCAGTCATTCAATCTTCCAAGTGAGCACTTTGACACATCGGTAGACCTTTGCCAGAAGCCAATCTACACGCTGCAGCGCTAACGAACAACAGATCTACCTCTATGGAAAGAGTAGGACTATTGTATTCATCCAACAACCACACAAAAGCAGGAGCTAGGTCAGGAAGCTCTCAATGGAATATTATACGCGTTCTTAGAGGTTACTTAGGCGCGGTATTATCGGTGGTCGATAACAATTGGAGCCGTGCATATGCAATACTCTAAAGACTTTTGGCTGTGGATGTGCGGGCAGCTCAAGGTATCATCTCCCTTCAATACAGGCTCGTGATCTTTTAGCTGACATAAAAGCCAGCAATTTGATTATTCCGCGTTGAAGTATGTTAACCTCAAGCGACCAAACATCAAGAGTGACAAACTATTGGGCGAGCGTATACATGGGGGCAAAGCTGTTCTGTACAACACCCCTGAAGTCTCACACCAGTGGGAATTTACTGGCTACATGGCACAGGAGTCCTTCCAGGCCGACCTTGGCCGTGTCTTTGATCAGAACAATGATCCCATAGATGTCAGCAGTGGTAGAACCAGGAGAGAGGAAAACCGCGCAAAGCAGCTTGACTACAAGAAGAAGAAGGTTGTACGAGAGCAGAGGGAGGCTGCAGAGTCGAGTAATCGAGACGAGGCTCGTAGACAGAAACGATTTGAGAAGCGCGCCCGCAATAATAGGAATAAGCTAAGCCATAGTTCAGCAACAAGTCCCGTACTACAGCTTATCACTGACACCTGGCCTTCTCAGCGGAATAAAACGCTAGAGCAGAGAGATCCTGATGCGGACTACGAACCTTCTTCGCCCGTGGTTTCCAAATGAGATGCCTTTTTCGTGACGACCTCTCCACGACGACGTGGACTGCTGAGCACCCTCTCCTTGGCGAGCTGTTGGAGGATATGGACATGGTCATGCCCTACATAGCGTCACCCTTAGTTTAGCTTGCCACCATCAGGTTTTATCATGTTAGCACTCCTCATCATGTACATTAGATGCACTCCCATAGACCTTAGCACCCTAGACATATGCATCCTCTATCGATCCGTCCTGCAGGTCTAACACCTGCGACACGAGCGATCACAGTCGAAATTCCGAATGCTGGTGTAAGCATATTGTTGCTGCTCAAGATGGTGTATCACTTGCAGTAGCCTACTATCATCGAGATGGCGAGCATAGTTATAGCTCTGTACATTGCAAAAAAAAAAAAAATCAATTCAAGCAAGCTGCCTTGCTCAGGCTTATTTAATATTTTGGCAATTATTACTAGTGTCTGCATGGTAGCTTTATTCATATGGAGAACAGTAGCCGCTCAGAGGCGGATCATGTAGCTTCAGTGTAATTGGCGTCCCACCCGTCTTCAGACACACTTCCCTAAACCATTATGCCTCTCTAGTTAGCCTAACCTATCTGTCAACACTATGCAACCCAGTAGCAAGCCTGTATAGAAGCGAGTGCCCAAGTGCATTAAGACACGCTGATCATTTTCCGATATGATAACATGATAATCTGCCCCTCGACATTCCTCAGAGAATACCCTGGTAGGGTCGATACCTCGGTCTTTGGATTGGAAGCTCTCGTAATGTACAGAAAGCTTTGGGGGCCTGCAGGAACCTATAAACAATGAAGTGGGCCACATGGACTGGGCGTGTTTCACGTATTTGCCCATAAAGGTTGGTTTCCCGTTTCTAGGCCTATCAGTGACCACTCGCCAGTCCCCAACAATGTAAAGCGCAATCTTCTGCCTTGACGTCGCTACATTCGTCCGTGCTGCATACTGCATGAAGCCGAGGTCATTGTCTTTAGCCCGTACGGTGGAAAGTATGATGAAGGTGCATCGTCGGCCTGGGAACAGTCTACAGTCCTCACTGGTACGTCGTAAATGCGGCTGTCGCGTAACTCTCGCTCGACACCGTACAATTGTCTAGTGTAGCCACTCAGGATCATGATGTCGGCTTCAGAGATGCCGGGTATCTCGCACAGGGATTTGGCAATTGAAACCACTAATTTGGCTTCCGCTGGATTTTCACAGCCTCCGCCGGGTGAACAGAAGCACTGCCCATTCCTTAAGTTGAAAAAATTGGCTATAGCCAGTGATTTGGAATGGCTTTCACCCGTGCTGTGGTACGGGCCGTGGTAAGTTGGCGGCCAAGGCCATGAGCATGGGAGGAGGGCTTGTCACCGTGTCATCGTGAGAGTGGACTGTGCCCTGGTAGAAGAGCTGGCTCGTCGTTTTGTAAAGGATCGAATGCGAGCGATACTCTGTGTAGACCCTTGTCGTGGTAAATCCACGTTCGATCAACTCTGTAAAGAGCGTCGTCAACCAGATGTCCTGTGCTTCCTTGGAGAAGACAAGCGGCGGTAGTTGGCTAGGATCACTAGAAAGAACTGTGCGCTTCAAGGAAGATCCCAGACCCATCATAGGGATGGCGATATCCTGCGGCTTCGCACATCCACACTCTTTGGTATCTAAGATGTAGCCGTCCCTTTCCAGTACTTCTGCTCCCCGAGTGAAAGCGAATTGATGAAAATGACGCGTAATTCGGATATGGATACTCTGGATATGATGTTCACCAACGGATTTCCCTCGGCCACATAGGTATCGTGTATCGATCACACCTTCGGTTTCGACGTTTATAACAGGAAAAGGACCCATCTCGTAGTCCACATACTTTACGTTGTCCTCCTCCATCGCAGCGGCCGTAGACTGGACAAGAACCTGCACAGCGACATTTCTTGGTGAGTAGACCATGATACTGTCATCCGCGTTCCAAGTAAGTCGAGCAAGGATGCATGTGACGAACGTTGACGTCTTGCCCGTTCTAGGAGGTCCCTGAATCAGAGCTAGTAGATACTCGTCACTAGTCTTGATGGCTTTTCTTTGCCATTGATCAAGTCGGTTCCAACACTTTAGCTCTGCACGTTGTCGCAGTATATCTGGATATTTATTCCGACCTTCCCATTGCGTTCCGTCATCGTACACATTTTCGATGAGAGGAAGCTCTCCTGCGAGGATATTTCGTGGCTGAAAGTCCGCTGGCTGACTGTGGAGCATCACATAACAGGCTAACGAGGTTACGTGTTTCCTCCAGTTCAAACACTTTTCCCAATTGACTGTGCGCCATGTCCGACTCCTCTTTGGTCTTGTCAAAAGTACTAGGCACCAGATCCACGCCGGATATCACCTTTTTATGAAAACGGAAGAATTCATGTTCGGGTATTTTCTGTAATAGTCGCAGCTGCACTGCACAGTTGGCATGTACATCGTACGTTACTACAGCACCAGTAGATCCCCTGCTCGTTTCGGTCCGTGTGGGATAATCTTCGGCCTTTTCAGGAGAGAGAATCGAGCTTGGAGGCCCTTTAACCATGTATTTCTGGGCCAGATTGTTGAGCACAAACTGCTCATTTATATCTTGAGCAGCCGTTGGTGTATTGAATGTTATCTTGATAAGGATCCAATTCGATATCCGCACGCATTCAGCTTGTACGTCGCTAAATTTGTGTAGTGCTTTCTGTGTGTGCTCCGCCTTGTATAACATGGCCTTTTGCTGCTTCTTGATCCATGTATCCTGGTCAATGGAAGGATGGTAACAGATGTTACCAAGTAATAGCGATGTGGCTGCTGGTATCGAAAAGTTCTTCAAGCTGGATCGTGCTTCAGTAACAATCCTGACCATACGCCACTCTGGAGAATGTGACATGGTATGGATAGGAAACGTGAGCGTGTTATATCCGTGCCGCTCGATGATCTCAGACGGGGCCGTGGAGCTATTGTATGACCTTGGCGGACCGCTCACTTCAATGGTGATTTGGAAGGCATTTCCGTCGAAGCGGGCTTCTTCTACTGCGAATTTTCTCAATTCTGCCGTCTCGTACGTGACAGTACGCCTTAAAAGGTATGCTGGACTTCCCGACACACCGTCTACTGCGATCTGCGGCCAAAGCCAAAGTCGACGGCCGTCCAACTTGAAATGGGTGTTGAATATGTTTCCGGATCGAGGATCAGCACCTTTAAGCATATGAGTGAACAAGAAATGTTGGTCTTTGAAAATAAACACAGCGCAAAATTGCTGCGTGCGGCATCCAAGTAGCAGATGTTAGCCTCCAACCTATTCCAAAGTTTCAAAGTGTCACTGCCTTCGTACACAAGGAATCCACCAACGACTGGATCTTCATGTGCACTTCCGCCATCTTCGGAGTGAGGGAGTTAGCGTACAAGTAGTCCCACTCTCGCTGTGCTGTTGACGTTGGCGATGGAGACTTGCTCCTCTTCCGCTTCTTGCATGGCTTCTCCCCCGGAGCATACCCATGTTCGGTGTATTGAAGGTATGGCTCCGCGAGCCATAGGTCTTTTATCCCATTACGAAGCGCTACACGCTTTGTGTCAATGACTACACTGGCTGGCACGGCCGATATTCCTTCAGAGTTCCCCTTGGCTTCGCATATGAGAACAGCGGCTGCCTCGTCCGGTGCAAGTTTATCATCACGAAACAGCCGTAGTATCTCAATAGCCGGCTGTGCATCGGTGTACAAAGTAGCGACGTCGAGAGTCATGTTCGCGTCGGTGTCGGGTTTGTATGGATATTTGGCGGCAAATTCGGCAAGCCGGTCTCTGATGAGGCGTTTGCGATCCGCTTTGTCGGCTGTGATAAATGGTGGGAGCCATGAGCTCACAAGCTTCTCTGCATATGGCTTGCCCTCGCCGTTCTTGTAAAGACAAATACCACCCCCGACATTGTCCCTACCCCCGATCTTCACGCCGTTTGAAGTTGCGACGCACACCTCCGCTCTCACTATAGGCCCTTTGCCACGTGATTGGCGGCGCTCATTGTAGCGAAATTCGATGTTGTTGAACGTTGGCTACATTGTGTTAGCATGTGTACACAACATTCGCAAGTTATGCTTCGAACACAGGGGAAAGATATGTAACACACCACGGCTGCATCCTTAAGCTATTTATATATATATATATATATATACATGTGTATAAAGATATAACTTGAATGGTAGTGAGGGGAAGTCGGTATACTGGAGTGAGGTGTGATAGAGAAAAAGAGAAAGAAGATCGGGGGAGGAACGGCCTTTATATATTCAAAGGAGCATAGTGAGTAGAGAATCGTGTTAGACCCTCCGCCTTATGACACCTTACAATGTGTTAGATGAATTCACTAAGCTTTGTAGCCTAATGGGAAGCAAGACCATGTCATCTTCATTGGCATTCATCGTTGAGACTAGCGGCTTCGTTCACATTCATCACCAGTACTCCACCTCCTTAGGTAGCTCATTCGTCCCCCGACTGCGGTGAATTCCTACCTACCTGAGTCCGAGCGAAGCTCTGCGGGCAATTCCAAAGATAGGAAACGTAGCCATCCAGTTAGAAATCGATCGTCCCCGCAGTATGACTGGGACTAGGACTTTTTGTGGTTACCTCATGCACAACTTCACCTGAGTGCCTCAGCAGCCACGGTTCGAGCTGATGCAACATGCAAGATAATACATTAACACGTCAACAGTCGTAGTTGGGGCCAATCATTCATGCAAAGAGCTGACAAGTAAGTTCAGTGAATTGAATTAACATGACACGATGTTACTGCACTGCAGTGACAACCGACTTGATCCTGCAGTGTTGCTGGATTGGCGTTGCCAAAGCCTACTGGGGTCCAGCCCCCGGATGACGAGGATGACGAGGACGACTTTGGCATTAGCAGTGGACTCACCTTATCGCAGCACATATATATTTTGCCACGTAGCAGGAGGTCCCTGTGGGTCCCAAACATCTAGTAATGTGTCATACGCTCTTCTTTGACCATTGCGTTCACAGCCCAAAGATTCATTCAAGATAACACGGTGCCTGGCGTCTGTTAGGGGGCCCAATGATTCATTTAGGATAACACGGCGCCTGGCGTCCGGGGGATTGGCTGCATAATTCGTACTTTCACACCCAAATCGACTATAGAGCTTGTGAATACTGTCAGAGAATCATACCCAAAGTCTGGTACGCCATGCAGGCTAACGAACCAAGATCAAAGGGTCTCAGCGATAACACGGTGACCTGCAGCGTGAGTAGTATGGGCGCCGTGATTGGAGTTCAGGACATAATACTACTATCTTACCCCCTGGAAGGTCAGGGATTTGTACATCTGGGTAAGCCTAGATTGGATCTTTCAGATTTGCCCGCTGGAAGCCAGCGGGCCACTTCAGTGAGCTGAAAACCTTGCGAGGTAGTCTAACAAATATCCTGCGTCGACTGCGTCTGCGAACCTTTCGCAGAAGGAGATTTTGAATATGGTGCTGCGGTGCTGCGAGCAAAAGCGCATAGGATATTGAGCTGCGGCAATCTGAGTAAGAGCAAAAGCAAATTTCGAGGTTAACACCTGATACCACGTGTTGGATCACCGTTATCGACTTTAGATCGGGTCATGGCATCACCATTTGGGTGATGGATTAGCGGATCCGGCGCCAGCGAGTGTTGAGAAGCGGGGACTGCAAGGTAAATCAACATCAACAGTGCTAGAAACTATGGATTCCCGTTATTGAGTTAAGATAATGACATGGCATCACCAAGATATGGTAATGAGAGTAGCAGATACGGCGCCTTCGAGCATTAAGCAGTGGGGACTACAAAGAAAATCAACACCAATAACGCTTGTGAACATGATCAGATCCTTACCTCCCATCCAACCATGCTCCAGAATCCGCCCACCACCACGTTAGTACTCCTCTGGTCAGGATAAGAGCTGCAGAAGCTGCCAAATGAAGATATCAGGATTTCCATTGGGTGGCCAAAAAATTCAGCTCTAGGGCCGCCATCCTCCAGCAGCGGACGGCCAAGCTGGCGCTGCTGCCGATGGCCCCGACAGGAGTGGAGGCTCATCGCCGAGACACCCTCCGTCTAAGCGACAGGATACCTGGGGCGTGATGGCTAGCTATCTTATATACAGGCGTGGGTGGGTGGAGCAAGCTAATAGCTGAAAGAGCTGTTTAGATGCTGAGTAGGTGCGGTAGAGACATACAAGAAAGATCCTCATTTCCCCAATGCTGGCCGGCGGAGCTACTAGTGGCCACCGGCAACGATACCATCGGGCACTAACCCCCCATCTAAATTGGAGCAACCAACGCCTTTATGGCTATTTATGATGCCAATCCTTTCAGCTGTCTGATAACTCCGGTAATGGAACGCACCTTGGTGAGCCTTTTCATTATACCGAAGACAATGGGAAGCTTGTCATTTGATTATGACGGCGTAGAGAGTCACTTGGCACTATAAGATACCCTGATTATTTATTGATAGCTGGACTCTTTACTAACTGAGTTTCGAAGGGTACGTATACCTAAATCGCCGCAAAAGATGCTAAAAGCTTCATTTGCTGCTCTGAACTGGGCGTAAACGAGCGTTGGTCCTATTCCATTGCGGACATTGGGTCCAAAGGGTGTCCTACCACACATGGTCCCTGAGAGGGTTCCAGATGAAATGCCCGTACAATTGTAAGAAGGATTAACATGGACACTGGTCAGCCACTCAAGGGATACCTGGGCTGGCTTTTTGGCACGCTAGAGCGAAGAATCTGCACTCTTACCGGCTCAGAATCCAGCTCATCGTCAGCCCCAGTCTTTGAAATTCCAGGCTGACCCACTCCCGAGTCGAGAGATCTCTCATGGGTGCAGTCTACTTCAATCTTTGCACTGACACATTCGTTTGTCAGACACATCCGTTGTGATCCCTACCACAGCTAGCAGTGTAATCCAGTCATGACTACTAGCACATAGCATACACCACATGCTTGATATAGCCTCTGCTGCCTAGCCACATACGATACAGTGAGCGTCCAGTCCTTGCTATTGTTTAACATACAGCTGGCTAACAAAGACCACAGGGATGTCTCTCGAACCTGTGGATAGGCAGGATATTGTGACTCTTGACTGGCGGGACGAGGGAGAAGCCGTACCGGATTATTTTCAATGATTCATGGGGAAATGTGCGAGCTCGATAGAGGTGGCAGTGTCGACGTACAACTCTCTGACACGACGGCAAAGTACACGGTCCAACTCCGCACACTAGACGGCCATGCCATGAAAGTCCGCCTAAGAAAGTTCGTGACCAAGCGCTTAAATACATCTACCCAGAACGACCTGTTCATCGCCAGATTCACATGGATCGGTTTCCAGCTCGCCGTACCCATAGGCAGGCAACAACCATGGAAGTGCCGCGGACTACAATATTCTGGACACGGTACCACAATGGACTCCGAGACAGTGAAACAGTTCGTCATAACCTGGGCTACGACCTTGGAAGTCCATCCATAATCCTCTGGGCTACAAGTCGAGGAGACGGATCAATTCTTCATTCCCAATGGATACAAGTTTATATACTGGCGCATCAAGAATATGTTTACAGACGAGGCCGACGCTCCAGTAGTAGCACCCCCGGGCCCCTCTCATGTTCCTGTGCTGCAACCCAACCCTACCCTACAACCCACCCCTAGACCGCCAAGACCAGCGATGCTGGTGATACCAATGTGTAGTGGAGGGTTCCTAAGCAACGATATTTACCCACTAATTACCCCGGATCAAGTGTACCCTTGCATGCTAGCAGGGCATCTATGTAGCCACCAACCCTAGCTGATATAGAAATCATTGACGTCGATATATCAGTTACATCACGAAATTGTTCACAAAAATCCTATCCAAAACAAATATAGCACCTTTTTCATTATGTTATCTACTACGTCTTGGAACACATATCACACCTCACATCTTTTCCAGCTGGAGCTGACTGGCGTACAACCAATCCCTCAACTCATGGGGCAGATGTTCGTTGCCAGAGTTGACAATACTAAAAGTATCAAGGCAGTCGTTGTAACTGAGCAAGGAAATCTCGACATGGTGTCTGCAAATGTGGCTCGTGAGGCGGACGGCGTATTTATCATCATGGTAAGCTACCAATGTGGCCGATCTATTTACAGGCACTAACGCCGTGTCTTAGTTAGGAGGATATGCCACCATTGCTTCACGTGAGTTCATAAAACGGCTCTCTGAGACATCCGTTTTAAAGAATGTCCCATTTATTTGGGTAGCCGACCACGACCCCGACGCTTGGACAATTTACAAAAAGTTAGATTATGGGTCAATGGCAACCCCATATCTATCTTCAAACCTGTGTATCAGTAGGCTGGAGTGGGGCGGCATCACGAAGGCCCAATTTGCCAATGTGATCAGCTTGGCAAAAAAGGAGATGTTGAGAGAGCTCACACAGCAGAATCGACATTGGTCAGTCGCAAAAGTCGTGAGTGAAGCTGATAAATGGGCCACAACGCTTGAATAGGCTCGAATTTGAATGCTTGACGCTATCTCTGTGGAGCAGGAACAACGGCTGCGTAATCTTCAGAGGCTTCGTGGTGTAGATGATCGGCTGAACCGTGAGGTTCAGGAGATGTTGACTACCAAGAAGGGTGTGAGTAGCACATCCTGAAGATAGACTTGCTTCCTTGCTCACCGTATACCAGATCTTCTCCTACGATCTTTTTACTGAGACCCGAATTGCGGGCCTAGATATGCTCATGATTGATGTCCCGAAACAGAGTGTTCTCACGCCAGACAATCTCGATTTGTTTGATACTACTACGAGCCTCCCAATGCCTCACGACTCTGATGATACACGCATGTGGAACGAGCTCGACAGCAATAATCCAGTAGCCACGGCCGCCCGGCAAGGATCTATACGACACAGACCACAGACGCCTGGTAGCCCTGCAAGTAGCAAGCCTACAGCTGTCAGACGACGCCTCAAGCGCCCGGACGGTCCTTGGGCACCCGCTTATCTATCCCAAGGAGCCTAGCTCCTGCACCTGGCTTTATGCTTCGCATACCGCAGCAGCGCTTGTTGGCGTGATGCTCATCATGCTGAATCTGTATTTTGCTTTTGCTTCCCTGTCCCAAGCTTACCAGGTCGAATGGAGGCAATGATATAGTGATTCCTTACCGAATGGCTCTATCGCCCGCGAGAGGCTTTGCATCATGGCTGTACATCATAGCCGTACCCAACGTAGCCGCCGACTGGAGCGCAGAGAGTCACTGCGTCTCTTCATATACTCAATCGCTGTTTCCAATTTCGATTGTGCAACAAATTCCTACTTGATGTTTTCCAATAGTATGACCTAAGCCCTGGAAGGAAAGTGCGTCGGCCGAGAGCTTAAATATGCGGCAAGCTCTGCATCTTCAAATTCTACCCATTACCCCATCACCTATAAGGCTTTATTGAAGCTCTATTCAAGATCCAAGGGATCTAGTAGACGTAAAGCTTAATGGGTCGATGAATAGATCCAGAACCTCCATCCATTTGGCGTGAGTACTTCCCTGCAGCCCTTGGAGCTGTAAAGCTAACATGCAGACCAATCTACAGCCAAACATCTCGTACCTCCTCCCGAGTCTCGCTGTGAGAACCTCAAGATCAGACACGAACCCCTTATACCTGACGTCTTACCGGAAAAGGCACTTGCTAGTTCTAGGCTTTCCAATCCGGACATACTCTATGGGGTTGACAGACCAGCGTGCAGTCTCAATAACCAGGAGGCCTTCAGTCCAGTTTCACGATCCTTACATACGTTGGTTGGAGATACTCGGGATGATATAGTAAGCAATTCTACCCAAGTCTCACCCGGAACAATATCCGAGCTCCGGTGCCACGAGGATGGACAATAGAGCAGCGGTTTTATCGACCAGCTTGTGGAAGCCGAATGTCATCACTGAACATGATAACCATAGATTTTTCAAGCACCATCACAGAGTCACCGTCTCACATGCCGCTTCCACACACGCTGTCTCCTCTCATACCACCTCCTCACACGCCATCTACACACACGCCGCCTTCTCTCATGCTGCCTCCTCTCATACCACCTCCCCACACGCCATCTACAAGCACGCCACCTCCTCTCACACCACCTCCACATATGCTGCCTTCCCAGGCTCTATTTCTTCGCACGCCTCCTGCAGAAAAGAAGAATGCGAGGCGTGGCAGGAGCAGGGGGCTGTCATAGAGGATCCGATGGACGCGGACGTCATGAAATGGCTGGTGTTTGGATTAGTGGTAAACCGATGTCTTCGCCTCATGTTCAGCTTTAACCATGCGCTACCTGGCCGTAAAACACCTCGTCACAGACGACTCCGTCTCTCGCTACAGTCTGACACACTGTCTCATCACACGCCACATCCTCTGGCTCTACCTCCTCATACAGTACCTCCTCCCTTCCCAGACAGGACCCGAAGGGACAGTGAGTCAAATCTTCAAATAGGCTTTTACCATGCAGAACAGCGAATAATGTTCCCCTAAGGATCAATAAAGACTGCATTAAAGCAGCCAAACTTTGCTTATAATCACCGGCTATGCGCGTATAATTCTCTTGGTAACGACGAGGTTGTCTAAGACAACGACGAGCGTTCCAGTGACCACTACACATCGAGTGACGTGTCGGCATGCTGGGAGGAGAACCGCGCACGAGGTTTTAGAGAGAAAATGTTTTCTAACAGAAAGAAGAAACACGAAGTTAGAATATCCGCCTACTGTAAGACAAAAATCACCCTTGTGGCTGCGGCCAATCTATTCATTGACGTTCATCGGTATATGCTTTCAACGACTTCCCTTCCACTCCTCCTGAAGCTCCTGCACCGCGAGACCCTCATATCTTCATGTCCGGGGCGCTGCAGAGCGAAGAACAGAGCCTCAGCCGCGACATCACTTCGATTGCTGGACAGTACATCAAATCGATCAAAGTTCCTACAGGTGTGCAAGTGGCGCCTCTTTGTAGCTGTAGGACCACAATTCCAGGGGCCGAAAGATATGGTGGCCATTATCATGCAGTCAATGGCATAAGCGCCCGACACGGCAAGTTATTGTTCGACTGCGTCAGATTGTGCTCGAAAAAGTCAGGGGATATGGTCAATATTGAATCTCCTGTTCCCCGGAAGGAATATCCAAGATTGATTAGCTTCATCTTACCTAGCATTATGTCAATCAACTAGATGCTAATACTGGTCAGACGGAGCATTTTCTAACTCGTTTCGGCCCTTGATTACGGCAGCAATGCATGCTTTACGAAGCGTAGGTCTTTGTCGTTCCCATCATCTGTATGCGAGGACCCTTGCACAATATGTTCCGGGTCGATAAGGAAAATATTTGAGGGAGATCTTGGGACGGCGACACTGTTAAATTTGATAATAGCGCGCGTGGCTGGCCATTTGTATGGCCGAATATCTTGGGAGTATGCACAATTAATAAACTAAACAAATGTAACAGCTTGGGATTTTCTTAGCCATCACTGGGACTGGGATGAATACCCGTTTTTCCAAGTTCCTGTACACACTCCGACCTGAGTTCCAATTGACAAGCCTCTCCTACTGCACAGGGAATTAGAGGATATAGTAAGGAGTCTATTTGTCATCTTGTTACTACGTCCGTGCCAAGGACGCGAATACTGTGCACGGAGGCTTTAGTATATCTGCTTGACATGCTGACCCTGGTTGCACACTAGACACCGATTGCACGACAACCGCTCGCACATGCCCTAAGACTGTCACTATTTTCCGAGTAGAAAATTCATGCAGCAAAACCAAACCAAACTGAAACTAACATTGGTCCTTTTACGGCATATGCACGCTACAGTACCCGAGTGTGGCCTCGTGGATCTCTCGTCGAGCTTCCGTGAATGAGTGTGTCCAACGAAACGACACAGACTGCCCTAGAAAACG
This sequence comes from Cladonia borealis, assembly GCA_018257855.2. NCBI lineage: Eukaryota > Fungi > Ascomycota > Lecanoromycetes > Lecanorales > Cladoniaceae > Cladonia > Cladonia borealis. Next base: position 1,874,538 of record JAFEKC020000005.1, on the reverse strand, counting down.
GAGAGAAGTGTACACTTGCATCGCGTGGGAAAGAGGGAGTGAGAGTGTATGGGCTCTGAATTTGCAAGTATCCGGTCTTCAACCATTCCTTGCTCATGAAGCAGGCATGGTTTCCAGACAATGAATCAGACCAGCTCGACTTTCCTCCATACATACGTAGAATAACGGGAGAAGAGGCATGCCTGCGGGAGGCAAGATACAGCCTTGCAACGGCAGGGGCCGCGTACTCTTGTTACAAGCGCAGTGTGCTTCTGGCGTGTCCAAGCAGATGTTGGTGACCGTCTTCGTCGGAGATTACAAATCCACATGCTTCAACATCTCGTCCCTGCTGCTTGCCACGAATGCGGGGAGCGACAGAAATCCCTTGGTCCTGAGAGACGAGGGGAGTGAAACATGCTTGAAGATAGGATCAAATAGCGAAAATATGATGGCGGTGCTAGAATCTCTTGGGTGTGTGTTGCACATCCCGTGGCGCCTTTCGATGACCACATAGACATTGCAGCCACGCTAGGCAATGTGCTTGCCGGGGGGTGGGGTCCGTAAGTGTTTCCACGGCTGGCTTCTGATGTTCGGTCAGTGTTGGGGTAGATATGCAAGGGAAACCGGGCTGCACAGACAGCAGGTTGATGCAGGATTCGAAATCCAGCCCAATGAGGTCGGTGGGAACCACCTTCGTGACAGTACGCATAGTCTTCCTTCTAAGTCCACGTACGATGGGAAGAACCCAACAAGCATGACTCTCAAAAGGGTGTGTTACAGCATCTACAACAGAGGAATTGCATAACAGCGACGTGGAGAACGGTTTCAAAGAGTTTTTGGAGGCCGCAGTGAAGTATGAGTATAACACCAAAAGCTGCTCATATGCAGCGTTCAAGATTGATTTTACTTCCCTCCATTCCCGCTGGATTTTTAGAAAGCGCCGCAGAACCGCTTTCACTTGGCCACCCTTGCACGAAGTGTGACGCGAATAACTTGTGCTGTTTTCGTAGTATGCTACTCTATGAGCGACCTAGGGCTTTTGATATATATTGGGGGCGAGGGTAGTGCTGACCCTGTTACATTGGTTTCCCTCACATTCCGTGGACCAAAGAACAGAGTGTGCATTGTGCTCATCCCTGAGCGCAGCGATTCTTCGGGACAAACAGCATCAGTTTGCCATGTAGCACCATTGATTGACACCGTTAGGCGTTGAAGCCATCATGTATATCAGGAGACTATGGATATTGCTCATCCGTATCACCAGTGAACACCTAAAAGAGCTTTCTTTTGCGTAGCTCTTTTTCAGAAGGTAGCAATGAAGTCAGTAAGGGGGCAGTGAAAAGGGCTAGGCTCAGCGAGCCCGACACGGCCAGCGCTTCTTGATTTTAATGCAGGTGTAAAATATCTACTCTAGACACAGAAATAGTAGTTTCTACCGCAAAGACACCGTAGCCGGCTCCAGAGCTGTAGCTACTAATATGTAATGTGGTGTTGTCGCGAGGAGTACGATTTCGAAGAGCTACCTTTATCACACATGGCACAGCGCATGACATGATGCCGTGGCAGCAGAGCCAAAAAAAGATAGATGCCTTGAAAAGTAAAGGTGTAACTGCGGACTGGTTCTATAGGGGCGTTACGCCCCCAACTCGGTTATTTAGGGAGCTGCGAGGCTAACATGCTTTATACTATGCAAAAAGCGCGACCATGACACATAAGAATCAGCGGCTTCCAAGGCGAATCTTTGGCATCGCGTTTATTCCCAATAGCTAAATCTGTCATTGAACTACGCAATAAGGTGAGCTGAAAAAGGGAAGCGTCAAGATTAAGCAGCAACCCCAATCGATGCCTTTAGCCAGGTAGTACTGTTCCAATCCGCTACCTTCTACCTAAGCGTTCGAACTCTGCATGACTTCCAGCGGCGATTTTGCTTCCAAAATCTCCGTCCCAGCTGTTTTTGATGGCCACGCTTTTTATTTCATCCCTTTGCCTCAACAGCGTAGATCGGCTACGCAAGCCAGGAATAACGGAAATACCAAGGCGGCTCCGCAAGGCTTTGAAAACGTTTGTAAAAATGAGTGCTTTGTTGACTGGCCAGAGGGTTGGATGGTAAGCAATCCGCAAGACGGATTGAGCTTTCCGTGGGCGAGAGAGAAGGGAGCTTGCCAGGATATGTCCTTGCCGAACGGATCGAGGTGCTGGAGAAGGAAAAGTGTAACCCGTAAGGAGGTATACCTTACCTTGTGTCATACGTACAAGACATCAACAATGCTCTGCGTACTGATTGTCTTATTTTGCCGAGATCTGATTGGTGCAAGCGCCGGGAGCTAACGCACTTAGCCTAGAGTCCCCCGTGGCACTGAGCTCCAAAGCACCGTGGTAATTCGGTGTGAATTTCCTGTCGCAAGCAAAAAGAGGATTCCTCGCGAGCGAAGGTATCTGTACATACTCATCACGCAGTCTTTCAAGGCGTGGTTGGCGTTGCCATGACAGCACTAGGCTAGGACAGCAAGACTGTCGGAGACAATTATACTCTAAGCGGAGACAAGTATGCTCCTTTGCCCACCTCAGCGCAGTATGAGCCAGAGTGTGATCCAAGATCTTGCACGCCAGCTGAAAGACTTGTTAGCAAGAGAACCAGCAAGTCATAACGATCTTAATCTACTCCTATCGCCCGTCGCACACGTTCTGCTTGGGCCTGGCCCTAGTGGATTGGATAGGCACACAACTCCCAAGGCAATAGCACAGGAAGCCACCGGGCCAAACACCAGCACGGATCTCAATCCCACACGATCAGTGCCTACGGCCAGCGCTGCGCTCAGTCAAGGCAACGAGCAAGGCGGTCCTAGAAGAAGCTCACGAGCCACGAGGAGAACGAAGAAGAGTTGGAGTCAAGATGCGGAAGGACACAATGCGCACCCTTCGTCTACCATGACTTCGCTGAGCACGACAGCTGTAGGGGGTCCTCAGAAGCATGCTTCGCACTCCAACCATCAGCTACTTGGTCCAGAGGCATCCCATCGGAGCGATGATCAGTGTAACAGCCACGAAAGAGCTGCCCCTAGTTCTGGTGAGGCAGAGTGCGAGAATTCCTTGCGTCAGTATAGAAGAGCTAATTGTGTGGATATAGTAGGACAAGGAGGATTGCCTACAGTCAATAGCAATGCATCGGCAGCGGCTTCAGCCTATCCTTTTTCATTAGCAAGCCGTTGGACCCCCAGTCGAAACAATCCCACAGTTGGAGCCTCAAACTTTCATATGCGGAAAAGACCTCGCGTCGAAGACATGGATTTGCAGTTACCCTCCGTTTCTGACGGCATGGGTCATGGCCAAGGCAACAATGTCCTGGGAAACTCCACTCAGTCCAAACAAGCAGCACCATCCGACATTAAGACAGAAGACCAAAGATTCGAGAGTCTCCTCGCGGCGAGGGACAACTTCAGATCTCGCTGGGCGCCCGTATTCCCGGCATTTACTGATTGGGCACGTTTGGATTGTTATGCAACGGCTGGGAAGAAGCTTGATCAAGCGCCTTACGAAGAGCTGGATAAATTAATGACTAGAGTCTGCAAGATTGGCACTCCAAGTGTGCAGACGGCTTTTGCTTATGCTGTGACCAAATGGCTCGCGTCCCCATATGCTTCTGGCCGACGTATCGAGCCGCCTAAGCATCTTTTGAACATAGCCGGTTTCGACGCAGCCCCTTTCCAAAAGTTCTTTCTCGCAGAGGAAATGGCTCGATCATCGAGGGGGGTCGAGGATATGTCTATTATTTTGCGCCGAAAAGCCCTTGCAGATTTCCTGTGCGCCTACCACGAAGTTATCGCCCATGTCAGACACAATGCCGCACAGGGTAAGGTTCAACTTGCCCATGGACATCGAGCAGCAGCGGAGGCCCGGAGAATTCTCTATGAGATTATCTACCCGGACTTGGAGTCAAGAGTCAGTGCGAGGTCCTTCTTTAATAGTTCTCAGAATCGCGGTAGCCCTCACTACAAACTTCAGAAACGCTTCGGAAGCATCGGTATACTGGCAATGATCCCAACAAAAATGGGTGAGGCTGAGTTCCGTGCCTCGGACTCTCTGTTCCATATTTTCCTTGAGCTCCTGGATATCTTCCGGCCTGAGTTACACGATCCGGCACGACTGGAAGTTTATGGCAGGGTCATTGATGCCATCTCTGGCGGTGAAACACCAGATTCCGATTTGATGCAAGAATTATCTTCGTTAACATCGCAATAGCAATTCGTGTAGGCGGAGCATTGGGATATCGGCTCTTCGTTTGTGTCATGGCCGTTAGAACAATAAAGATATAGCATCGCTTTTACCATGTTATAATTAGGTTATTTATTCTTATAAAAGTCACGTTAAGAACTATATCTCCAAGGGGTTATAACCCTTAATTAGAACTTTATAATAAAAGACTAGAGTATAAGTTATATATTTAATAAAGTACTTAAGTTAAGTATAGTATTTATTACGTTTCTTTAAAGTTATAAAGAATTTTAATATATATTTATTAATTAAAAAAGAAATAAAATAAAGAGTTATAGATTCTTAAAGCTATAACTTTAAATAGTAAATAAAAAGTTTTAAGTTATATTTAATATTTATTAAACTTCTTTTAAGTAATAAATAATAATATTATATATTTAATAAGTATAAAGAAATATAAATATTTTAAGTTATAATCTTTGAAAATAATATTAAAGGATTAATTTATTAAGTATTAACTTTATATATATATTTTATACTTATCTCTTTTACTTAGATAATATATAAAAGATAAAGATATTATTATAAAAAACTTTTATAAATAATAATATTTAGCTTAAAATCTTTTAAAATTATATAGTTTATACTTTATTCTCATCGGCAAATCCGTAACCCGCAATTAGCGGCGTACCAAGAGATTTTAGCGAAAACAGCACGTTTAGCTACAAAACAGCTGCGAAACAGCTGCGAAACAGCTGTAAACTGCACTCAGCAGCGCTTTCTTTTCCAATATCTTGTAGGATCTACATAACGGGTCCTCCATCTATCCATCTATCCATCCATCCATCTATCTATCCATCTATCCATCCATCCATCCATCCATCTATCCATCCATCTATCCATCCATCGATCCATCCATCTATCCATCCATCTATCCATCCATCCATCCATCCATGGCATCGCATCCATCCATGGCATCGCATCCATCCATGGTATGGCATCCATCCATGGCATCGCATCCATCCATGGCATCGCATCCATCCATGGTATGGCATCCATCGATGGCATCGCATCCATCCATGGCATCGCATCCATCCATGGCATCGCATCCATCGATGGCATCGCATCCATCCATGGCATCGCATCCATCCATGGCATCGCATCCATCCATGGCATCGCATCCATCCATGGTATGGCATCCATCTATGGCATCGCATCCATCTATGGTATGGCATCCATCCATGGCATCGCATCCATCCATGGTATGGCATCCATCCATGGCATCGCATCCATCCATGGTATGGCATCCATCGCATGCGCATAGCTATGTTGCATGGCAATAGCATCCATCCATGGCATCCATCCATCCATCCATCCATCTATCCATCACGCTAATTTTTGTAGGCCAAAATAATCTAATAATCATTCTAATAACCATGCCATAGATGGATGCCATACCCTATGGATGGATGCCATGCCATAGATGGATGGATGCGATGGATGGATAGATGGATGGATGGATGAATACTATGCTATGGATGGATGGATGGATGGATGGATGGATGGATGGATGGATGAATACTATGCTATGGATGGATGGATGGATGGATAGATGGATGGATAGATGGATGGATGGATGCGATGGATGCTATGGATGCTATGGATGCTATGGATGCTATGGATGCTATGCCATAGATGGATGCCATGCCATAGATGGATGGATGGATGGATGGATGCGATGGATGCGATGGATGCTATGGATGCTATGCCATAGATGGATGCCATGCCATAGATGGATGGATGCGATGGATAGATAGATAGATAGATAGATAGATAGATAGATGGATAGATAGATGGATAGATAGATGGATAGATAGATGCGATAGATGCGATAGATACTATGCTATGGATAGATGGATAGATTGATACTGGATGTACGACCAGTGCGGAATGTGCGAAATATGCTAAAATCTGAGTAATAGGTGCTGTTTCGCTGCTGATCGGCAGCTGATTGACAGCTGATTGACAGCTAAAGGGGCTGAAAAATTTGGACATGGGCAGACTTGCAGATCCGGATTTTAGCGGCTAATTGCGCAAATTTCCATCCTACGGAATTACCGATGCTCTTATAAAGTTTATTATAATTATTATAAGATCTATATAAAAATAATTATTACTACTTATTTATTATTAATTTAAATATCTTTTAAACTAACTTAGAGTATATATTAAGATTAACCACAGCTTAATAATTACTAGACTACGCTTAGTCCTAGCTATTATTAAGTTATATACTATATATTTCTACGTTTACTTATAGAATAAAGCTTATTCGTTATTAGAATGATAACGACTAAATATATAGAATATTAGGTAGATTACCATTGAAACATGCGATTCTTTCAAAGTTTAAGTTTTTTAGGAATTGAAGAGAAAGATCAATGGAGTAAAAAACATGTAGTTCAATTAGGTACTTAAGTTCAAAATTGCGTTGCGAGATAGCTAGAGCCATGGATCAGCGAGGAAATGTTTCCTTAGAAGGAGCGTTAAGTAGCGAGGCATTGGCTTAAAAATTGACTAGACGAGCTACAGCTGGTAAAGATTACGCACGAAGCCAGGCCTAGTTGGCTGTTGCATATAGCTCGTATACTTTTTCGAGACCACGCGCCATCCTTCCTCTAGCCTGTTACGAGAGTCTCGGAAATGGAGACGACGAAGACGATCAAGAAGACCAGCACGAAGAGAGCAATGATGATGGCGAAAAGAATAATGAGGAAGAAGGCGAAGAACCTTAGGAAGGCATCTCCGACGAACAGAGGGCACCCACTCCGGGTGATATAAACGCTGGAGACGAGGAATATTGGGAAAGCGTCTCCGACGAACAGACAGTATTTACTCAGGGTGACATAAACGCTGAAGGCGATAACCCAGACTCACAACAAGCAGCTAGCACCTGAGCTGGTGATTCTAAGCCTAGATTAACAACCGCGGGGAGAGGCAGTCTAGGGAGTATACAGCGCTCTATTAGACTCCGAGCGATGGGGGGTTCTCGCCGCATGTAGATTTTATGGAGAGCTTCGGCTGATTGATCTATATGGTAGGAACAATAGGCAGCGGTGATAGAGATGGTAAGGGATAAGAACTAAGGACACGTAGACTCTAAGACTTATCTTTGCCCTACGAGAAGCATTTCCCCCCTAGCACGACCGACTACCATACAAAGGGCCACGGGCATGGTCGAATGAACTCCTCGAACAGGTGTAACTCAAGTGGCCTAGTTCTCATCATCAAACGCTCCACCGAACAGTATCTACGACTTTAACTGTGTCAATAATGACTAGCAAATCTAGTTCTGTCACTGAAGAGCCTGAGCGAAAGCACCGGAGGCGCCTCTTTCCAGCATTTTCGCAATTATCTTCCATGTCTCGCGGGGTTTCTCCAACCTTAAGGGCAGTGTCCTCAACATCACCGTGGTCGACCGATGCTGTATCTGCCAGGTCATCAGTCAAGCTGGGGTTAATATGACCGGATCAATGGGTTGACGATGAGTTGTATGAAGTATCTGGTAAAGTCACGGCCAAGGATACACAGTATCGAGATTCTTAAACTTGGCCGACTCAAGCTTCTCTGGTGCTAGTTTTCACTTATACAATCTTTTCACACGTTTTCCCATCCGGAGCCCGATCCACTGAACCCATATCTGGACCCACTTGGCTCACTTGAACCAATATCCCCCATCCAAGCCAATTCAAAGCCGAAACTTATCTCGGTCTTGGCTTCTTTTCCCAGAAAAGCTTGATCCGGGCTACGAATCTATCTCATCTAGCAAAGGGAAGCCCAAAATGAACAACCTGGAAAGATTAGCACACATAGAAGCTGGCTCAGTATCCACGATGACGCTCAGGCCAAATCTCGCGGCCACTTGTCGGTACTCCAAGCTGTAAGAAGATGGATTGAGGTGACTGGGTGGTTTGGAGGGCTTGGTATCATACTTTTCTTCATTACAGCAGGTATTAGTTGGTTTGACAGAGGACCAAAGATTTGAATCTTCATGAGATGACACTGAGGAGACCCACAAAGCGATAGAATGCAGGCGGCAAAGGCCCACAAAGCGACCAGGAGCACAGCCACTGGCTCAACGGATCAATGGCAGATGGGCTGCAAAAGATGGATCGTTTCACCTGCTCTAAGCCTTCATCTGGGATTTCACCAAATATAGCTTCTCCGGGTGGTAACGACTTGTTCGCACCCTCGGACCCCACCCAAATGGCCCGTCTGCACAGAGTATGCTAGCTTCAGCACCCAATAACAGTGGGTATTCCGGTACCAAAGGCACGACTTTTTACATTATCTCCGAGCCCGAAAGTGGGAAATCTGGTGTCCGATGCATCCCCATGAGTCGTACTTCACGGTCTATCACAGCATGGTGGCTCATCCGCGGGCAAAACCGCCATTGGTGATCCCTGTTATCTTCTCCTGCCTGTCTCTCTGGCTCCTTGTTCATTCAGATTCGTCTATTTGATCTCATGCCGCAAAAGACTCGGCCTCTATAAGGGAAGTCGGATCTTCGTTGCATAGATTGGAATCTATTCCTGGACGCTGTGAAAACTTTAGCTTTCCTCACGAAGCTGAAGTTGAAGCAATGCGGTTGCTTCAGGCTCTGATATAGTTTGAATGATTGTGCTTTGGCTTGCATTCTTCCTACAGAAAGTTGTCAGCGACCAAGCCGGTGCCTTACCAATGCAGCCTGAATTCCCGAATGCTGCTAGATATCGATGGGTTCAGTAGAACGACTGTGGGAAACGAATTTCCAGCGTTATTTTGTATTTCACAATGAGAATGTATAGACTTCAAGAGGAGCAAGAGCGCTACTCTCCAGTTGATATGGAAAGCAAAATATTAAGACAAAGAGAGACCCCAAGGAGTGCCAAGTGTAGCCCAATATTACATAAATCGCAGCTACCCTGTCTTTAGCATCATCTATTCTAATGCTCTTAAAGTCGAGGCTGATCTGCAAAGTCATTATTTCAGCATAAACCTCTAACAATTGCCGCTTGCGTCTCGGTTTAGGCTGCATCGTCTCAGAGTTCGCGTCTCTCTCTCACTCAAGATTTCTGCGACACTGGCACACGCTTACCAGCTCATCGTCACATTCAATTTTAGTCGATTGAGATTTCCCTATAACAATCACTCTCGTCGTCCTCATCGAAAGCGGCAATGGATCTAACCCTCGAGTCGGTACCCAGCGATGTGCAAATGGAAATTTACAGACACATTTAGCAGTTGCAGAATTTTTGCCAAAGCTTGGCATTTTCATTTGCGCCCACCACCATGACTCCCTATACAAAAGTTAACATTCTCTAGAAGATTTATATATAAAAGTTATAGATCTAATTCCTATAATTCTAGATTTATATCGCTTGTTAAATTTAAGCAAGATATGGTTGAGATATTAAGGGTTTAAGCTTTTAGGGATCTAAGGTGGTTTACAAGCCAGTTCCTTATAAAAATTGAGCCCCTCATAATTCGAGGAATATCTAAGCTATGAACACGTTTGAAATAGGAATTATAATATAGTTATATATAATTGAGTCTACCTATATACTTCTTCTACCTGATTAAGCTGATTAGGATAATGTTTGTGTAGGGAGTCATTGTGGTAGGCGTGGGGGTGGGCGCAAATAAAAATGCCAAGCTTTGGCAAAAATTCTGCAACTGCTAAATCCTTAAGGGAACAGAAGATATACACCCAGATCCTGACAACGCCCATTTCAAGGATAATGTGCCTATAGGAAAGCCTTCTATTCCCCGCCAGCTTCAGCGAAACACTGGCCCCTACCTAGGCTATTGGGCTCATTGCAAGATCACATAATCTCACCATCATACAAATTACGAGGATGCCCTTCTCCAACCCTGCCTTCAAGAAACACCCATCCTTTAAACTTTGCTACAAGGAATATACTCTTAGGGTACGCCTTCGTCTTAAGAAATCTATCTACTGTTTACTCTACAAGGAAGTCTCAATGACGAAGTTGAAACATGGGCTTCGGAGCTAGTGAAAAGCGCCTGACGTACACAGTACGATCAGTATACGTTGTTCAAAGAAGAAATGGAGTCACGATATAGTTGCTAGCTCAGACATGGTACGGAGATCGTGCCCTATTACTAGCATAACATCCCTTGCTAATCAGGTCACCTAGGTCACCCAGTGTACGATAATATCGATTCCAACCCCTTCTACACGGCAATTCGAAGCGAACAGGATGGTAACAACGTTGATGTAATACCACTGAGCACTTGGAGGAGCTTTAGTAGAAGGAGGACTGCTAGATATTCTATCAGTAGGAAGGGTATGAAGGGGGTATGTCTGTAATGCAACTAAGACGACAGAAGAGCAAATATACACGGTGATAAGAAGCGACTGGGAGGATCTCACTGGACTTACCTAGTGATACAGTGTCCTACTACTTATGCTGGTAGTTCCGTTGTTCTGAGCGTTTGTGACATACAGCCCAATGTGCATGGCTCGCCTTTCAATGCATAGGAAGCTCTTATGGTGTCTCGATTACGTTTTGCTTTTCCATCACAGAATATATGTTTGGCTGCATGCTACCGTAAAGAAGGGTAGTAATGAACCACTGTAGTAATTCAAACCGATTCCACTTCAATGAGACACCCAAAGCAGACGCTGGGCACCGCGGAATTTTCTGACCACCCGACCATTCGCTCCGAACATCCCGCGTGACACGAGCTGGCCACGCTTCGTCCCATCAATCACCAGGCAATCTTCGGTCTCTTCAGGAGCCTAGCGCTGAGCTCATTATCATCATTACGACTGCCTTGTAGTAGTACATACTCGCAAGGCTCGATTCCTTGCGTGCAACGCATTTCTACACGATCTTAAGACTAATGTCATGAACACGCCTTCTTTCTGCACCACTTCATGAAGCCTGGGATATAAGACGCTCGCAGCAGCACACTGAAGCCCTCATACTACACCAGACTGAAGCTCTTCCCTCTTGAAGGCGTCCAAAGGCCTCCTTTGGCACCCCAACAACCGACCATCGTTCCATTCCATGAATTGACCTTTACAGATCTAGTAGCAGAAGTCCGTCTCCTTCGACAAGGCCAGCAACACACATGCTCACCACTACGAGCCACTATCAAGACTTCATCGCCAGCGCAGCAAGTCTCCACTCGACAAATTGTTCCACCGTCCCGCTCCGCAGCCCTAGAATAAAGCAGCACCATCAGAGCCTCATCCCCAGCCTCTATACATCACTATATCCTGCTCGATCCTATCCTCCATACAGCACTATGTCCCGCTCGATACTATCCTCCGCCCCAAGCTTGGAACCATCAAAGTGGTGGAATGCAACCAGGATCTCCAAGCCAATATCAAACATTGGAGAGTGGCCGAACGGGCAGAAGTATGTAGCTTCAGGAATGGGGCTGAGACACCGCCTGGCTAAGTTCTTCGAGGACTGAGTTAGATGGCCTGCTTAAGTCAGTGACATTGACTTGGCTTCCTCCCGCTATGGAGGGTTGAATGTATCCTCTACTGCCATACTCAGTCTCAAGCGTGATTCCGGCAAAGATGCCCCATATCCGGCCTACCCAAATACACTCGTTCAACCCTTCTACACTACCAGACGAGCATCCATATCGTGTACTGAATCGCAACAAGCGCGGCAAGATCATGTGGGATGATATGCGAAGTTTGTGACGAAGTTTTGGTGGTGACACGAAGGAGAAGAGTTCACTTGGGAAGGTGTCTGGCCTGGTATTGCTTTGTCTTCGCCCATTGCAGATAATGGCAGGCGAGGGAATAGAAGACCGAATTCCTTTCCTAATCCATGAGCGGCAAGGACTTTTGGGCGGAAGTTGGTAGGCGCTACACTTGGAAAACGACACTCTGCCCTTGCTCAGAATTTGTGCTGATAATTGGTGTGATTGTGGCTTAGGAAGAACGGGTGATTGATCGAGCGCCTGGCACGCTGCCAACTGTCGAGCTCAGTACGACTGGTACTTGGGCTCTGCCAGCAAGAGATGGAGCAATAACAAAGCTCAAGCAAGACACGCTAGCTGAAGTCCTGATTTCTCTGGTTCACCGTTCACTAACCCTACAAAATACTCAGAGTCACTGGCATTTTCTCCCAAATGGAATCGAGATACAGATTACGACGTCCTGGGTGAGTGCAACGCCCTGCTTGAATACCTGCATCAATTAGTCAAATAGCATTAAGCATAGATATCTTTGAATGAGGAAGCTACCTGGACACTCTTATCACTACTATAATACAATAGCTTCGTTCTTATAGTTTATTATCTACTGATGAGATCAAGCTCATAATATTCATCTACTAATAAGATCATGATCATAGTATTTATTAGATCATGTTGCAAAGCCATGAATCACTATTCCTATCTAAAGCTGAACGTTTTCATGCTAGGCATTTAACATCATCTCCAATAGAGACCAGGATCTTTGCCCGAGTCAATCATAACAGGCCAGAACCATGACCAGAGCAGCCTTTAATAGCCTCCACAATTTACTTAACAATCAAAGAAACAGCGTCCCCGGGAAGCCTCTCAAATCCCTTGGCTTAAACACCCGTGTTGGTGATAATTTCCGAACCGAAGATGTCATAAATTAGCATTCTTTGTGCTTTTAGATACGCATCTGAATGCTTTTATATATAAAGTGCGCATAAAACCGATGAACAAGTCACGAGAGGGCTATCTGAATGTGTAGACACATTGCAAGATGTGCTAGTTTGCAAGTAGGGTGAAAGATAGATCAGTGGGCGGAGAATTTGATATCATGCTCGATTCCCGTTGTGGGAAGAGATTGTACGCGTTTTAAGGATCTTCCCATAGAGATAACGTCTCCTCATAGTGAGACCAAAGGCGAAGATGGCTCAGACTTCCAAACGCAACTTCCAAACGCAGCTTCCAAACGCAAATGCCAAATGCAACGAACATATGCGGATATCGAACGTGGATAACTAACGCAAAGAACCAATTCAAGCACCACATGAAGGTCCAAACCCAAGAGGTTCTCATTTAAGACCCTTTGTTCACATTGGTCCATACTCCCCACCACTATTCCCGGTCACGTCGGAGTTCTCCTCTTCCATTGTACCACAATCCATGTCCCAGTCCTCGGGTGACTCATCGTCAGATCCGCCGTCCTCGGCTTCTCCCGAGGAGGGAGGCTCTTCGCTCTCCAACGACTCATCATCAGGAGTAAATATAGAGCCGTTCTCCTCTTCTTCATGAATCCCCACCGAGACAGCGGCTTCCTCTTCTTCATCGTGATCGATGTGTTCATAAATGTCAGTGTAGGTACTCTTTCTCTGTCTTCGTAGTTCATAGCGACGGGCTGGAGATTGTGCTGGTCGTTTGAGAGGGTTCACTACTGGTGCTACTGGAGATTGTGCTCGTTGTTGAGGAGTGTTGACTACTACTGATGTAGACATTAGCCAATCGTGTTATACTACAATACATTCTTGTTTCTTACCAGGACCCACGCCCTCGTCATTCCCAGGACCAGATCCGACATAATTCCTCAAATCTGTATCGGTCTCTGGATCAAATACTATGCCTGTTAATGATAGCTTCAAGACAGATACAAAACAACAGCTATACCTTGGTAGCCTGTTTCTTCTAGCAACTCCTCCCACGCTTGCGTTTCTTGTTCTCTTAAAGTGGCTCGTTCACCCTCACTCAACTGGCCTCCTAATTGAATCAAGATCCCCAAGAATCGTGCAGCTACCGAGATTTCGTTCGAGTCTCTATCCATAATGGAAGAGGAGGCCGCGATGTGAGGATGTTCTGGGCTAAAAGTCCAGAGTGATGAAAGTATCTTCCAAGTATGCGGAGGTAATGTAACAGTAGATGAGGCCAAGATGTCAAAATGTACTGGGCCAAAAGTTCAGAGTGCTGTAGTAGGATGCAAGCATGAAGTGACCGGGAACGTCGTTCTAATATAGTAAGTTGTCAGATAAGCGGTGAGATAACACGGTGAGAGTGAATATCTTATGCCAAAGTGAATGACAAATACTGAAGTCTAAGCTCTTGGATTTCATAATAGTGACGTACAAATTCACCCACTCGAGGAATCTGATCACCTCACCATACTTCACAACTTCCACTTCTTACAACCCTCAAAGCCAATCACCTTGATACACTTCGCAACCCTCACCTTCTTACAGCTCATTCAGCCCGGCACAATATACATAAAGGTTCGAGAGCTTTGCCCTCACTGGTGGTTGATGCAACCATCTCAGCTTCATCTTTCTTACATATCACTGTTACTACATAAACAAATAATCATCTCTACAAAGCATTCTGTATCTACCGATGAGAGATACTGTCACTATCTCCTTCACAACAGGCATTGAATACTCATGGAATACGAGCTCCAAGGACTGAGCTAAGGAGCTACTCGTAAGGTGAGTATTCCGTGACAGGATTAAGTTCTTGTTGCTAATTTTCCTTTGATCAGGGTGTTTATCACTCTCGAGCATCCTCTGCACTCCTACAGATACTCTCTTTCGGACAGATCTCGCAGTGGACCTCCCAACCCTTGTCTTTAAGGGTGTTTACCACCCTCAATTATCCTCTACCCCCCCTCCGAACCTCGCTCTTGTTACGAAACAATATGGAACAAGGTGAATCCAGCAGTTGGCTGCGAGGTACCAATCCAGGCCCTAAAGGGATCTCCCTCGCTACTTTAGACCCGAATGAAATCCCTCCCCGTTATCGAATACCCGACATATTTAATAAGTTCAATGCGAAGAGGATCTTGAGTGGGACTAAATGGAATAAGGAGTGGGTAAAAGCGCAGCAGCAAATGTCTCAGATGCTTGGAAACGATAGAAGAAGTAACACCAAGTTCATCAAATCACATCATAAGATCAATATCGACAGAGCAAGGACTCGATCGCCCGCTCACATGATCTCTCCAAATGCTCTGAAACATACACCACGGGTAATGGTCGACTCAGGTTCCACGAAAGAGATCTTCAGTCTGAAGCCTCATCAACTTACTGGTGCAGGAGAGATGTTGTATCTTGAAAGCGAAGCATGCAATGGTGGCATCTTGGCGGATGATATGGGACTCGGCAAGACGGTGCAGGTCATAGCTTTGATCTGTGCATCTTTAGAGAAAGCGGGGCACGATAACGGTCGCCAAACGACCCTCATAGTGACACCAAAATCCCTCTTACCCATGTGGTTAGAACAATTAGAGGCTAGGGCTGCGGGGCTGGATGTTCTGTCGTATCATGGCAGTCAGCGCAAGAAGAAAGCCAACCAAGAAACATTTGAGAGACATCATGTTGTTCTTACAACGTACGGCGAAGTGAGTTCAGAATACCGAGACTACAGGGCTGTCAATCTCGCGTTCCAAGCACAGGCGAACCACAAAGGAGATCTTAAGTCGATGCCCGGGCTACCACCTCCGAAGTCAAGAAAGATACCTATAATGACAATGCCATGGTATCGTGTCATCTTGGAAGAAGCCCATATACCTCGCAATACCTCGACAGAGAAGTTTAAAGCAGTATATTTCCTAGAGGCACAGAAGCGATGGGCTATTACTGGCACACCTTTTCTGAATGATTATACGGATCTCCAATCTCTGCTCGAATTCCTTCGCATTAAGCCATGGTCCTTGGACTTTGCTTTTAGCGATCATTTTATGAAGAAAAGGCCTGGTCGTACGACGAGTCAATATCTACCAGAGCTCCGCAATAGAGTCTTAGTCGCAACGTTCCAAAGCATAGCAATTAGGAGAGAGCGGGGTAGTATGTTTAACGGAGAACCTATTACTCATACCCGTACGCCAATTGAGCACCTGGTTGATGTTACACTTGATAATGGGGACAAATTCGGCATGCCTGTATGGTATGATTGGACTAACCTCACCGAGCAACAATGCCAGACGATGTATGAGCCATTGTGGAACGCCGATGCCAAGTATGACCCAGCAGTATCTGCAGACGAGAGTCATACATTCGCGCGATATAGCTTTATGTCGATCGCCGCTATTCACTACATGTCTCCTAAGGGTACCTACAATGACATGACTGACGCCGAGCAACTCCAGCAAACGGAGAAAACCGACTATGAAGATGAAACTCCAGACAACAACGCAGGTCCATCACTCGATGCAGAACGCGAAAAGTTCAAAGGGTATATTCGTACCCTGGACCATACATGGCATTCCTCAAAGATCGATAAATGCGTGGAAATCATCGAGGAAGACCTCAAAGAAAAGGCATCCGGCAAGATTCTTGTCTTTTGCGATTACATGACCTGCCTTGACATACTTAGCATGGCGCTGGAAGAGAAGGAGATCATACATGACAGCCTCAACGGCAAGATGAACCTGCAACAACGGACGAAGGTTGTCCAAGATTTTCAAGACGAAGATGACCTATCAATGCCACAAGTCCTTTTAATCTCCAGTAAATGCGGAAGCTACGGCTTGACGCTGACGGCAGCGTCCACCGTTATCATGCTAAACGAGTCCTGGACGCCGCTTAACGATGCGCAATGTATTGCGCGAGCCAACCGTATTGGCCAGAAACGAGATGTCCACGTGTACCGGCTACGCGCATTAAAATCGATAGAGGTGAAGAAGGCCGTGGCAGCGGAAGAGAAGGGCCAGAAGTTCAGTCAACTAATGACGAATACCCGTGTCGTAACACCCGACACTACAGACCAGGAGTATGAGGAGCTGGTAAGAACTCAACCATCATTGTTCGCTTCTAATGCTAATCGTTAAGAAGCTTAACTTTTTTGCCGACGAGTATGGCGATGCTAGTCCTTTCGGTATAGGAGAGGGCGAAAAGTTTAGAGATGGAATAATATGAAGTGGATGGTGTTAATGGGATCATGGCTTGATGTCATTGCTCGGGCTCAGAACTTGACGGACGCGTGTCGTACCGTTTGAAATTATTGGTGACTCAAAGCAGACAGTGCCCTTTCATGGATACGATACAGATAGCATTTAGGGGTAGATAATGGACAAAACACTTTGACATTACACAGATGCTTGCAATGGACTGTGCAGATTAGCCATATACCACGCACAACTGCACATGAAGATCATAACCATGTCAATGACTCTTAATTTCGCGTAGATGTAGATCAATGATATTGATTTCCATTGAAAAGGCTTTTCAAGCGGGAATTCTGTATGGTCGCGCGAGTGCGTGTATCGCGAGCCTCATTCTATCGCGACTAAAAGCGTGGCTCTGCGATGTAGCCATCCCGCATCAAAATCTCGACACCTCTTACGAATCTTAGACCCTTAAGCTATAGTGCTTGGTTGAGTCAGAGGTTCTAAAGATGTGGTCACCTTGGGGTGGGTTTCCGGTGAGGTAGCTGGCGTCTGTAACGCCTTCGGTCTCGATATGGACCAAGGGGAGCGGGGAGATTTAGTTGTCGTCGTCGTGCAAGCCTTGATAGGATCATTGAAAGTTCCATATATATCTTCCGCCATGGCTAAATCGCCCTATAATCTGCGCGATCTTTGCGGTAAAAAGCTAATCTAGCACGGACCTACAACGCTTAAACTCTCCCAAAAGTTCATTTCCCTCATAAATAACTTGAAAATATCTTTAGACAAACTTTAATTTAGTAAGAAATGGATGGTTTTAAAGAGAAGAAGCTAGATTTTAATCTTATATAGTAAGGAAATTAATTAAGAATACGTTTAATTCTACTTAAATTAAGAATAAAATAATTATTATTAAGGGGTAAGAGTTTATATTTAATAACTTATAACTATTAAGTTACTTAAGAATATATTTAAATCTACTTTAATTTAATAAGAAATAACTAGCTTTAAAGAAGAGAAGCTAAATTTTAATCTTATATAATTAGTAAAGTATCTAGAAATACATTTAATTCTACTTAAATTAAGAATAAAATAACTATTTTAAAGAGGCGAGAGTTTATTTTTATTATATATAATTATTAAAGTATCTAGAAATATATTCTAGTATACTTTAATCTAATAATAAATAGAGAAGAGTATATTTAACTAATATATATTAGTTTATATATATATTAAATCTTAGGTATAGAATTTTAATAGTATTTAAAAGCTTAATAATTATACTAGGTATAAAAGTATAAATTATACTACTAATCCCCCTATTAAATACTAGGTATTATATTATCTTAAATAAATCTTTAGACTTTAAACTCCTATAATAATATAGCTAATAGCTAATAATTAACTAGAATTAATTAGTCTATATATATACTAGTCTTTAAATATAAAAATCTAATATTATTAATAATCTCTATACTTATATTAAATATAGAAGTAGGAATCTTACTATAGATCCCTTTATTAAATATCGTATTATTCTAAATAAAAATATTAACCTATAAATATCTATATATACTAGACTTTAGGTATATAAATCTAAGAAGTCTTTATAATCTCTATCCTTATAAATGTGTTTAGTATTCTATTTATTTATAAGTATCTCCTAATATAAATTAAACGCTTAATACTCCCTAGTAATCCTTCTCCCCTCTCTTTTTTCTTCTATTCTTAACTTACTAATAATATATATAATATATAAGCTTTCTATACTACGCCTTATAAAGTATACTTAATATATACCTTTAACTTAGTTAATAATCTTAGTATTAATTAAGTCTAAGTATAAAGTAAATTCCTTTAAGTTATTATCTTTAATTATACTTAATATATATACTTTAAATATTCTCTATTATATTTAAGATAGTATTTAAACTTATTAATTTCTTAAGATAACTTATATTTTATACTTAATTATTTATATTATTACTTTAAGTAATTAATATTTTATATCTAAGTATCTCTACTTTATATTTTAATACTTATATTAAAGCTTAATTATTTACTTTAATTATAATCTTATTTACTCTTATCTTTTAATTATAATACTAGTTTAGAATTTATAAGAATATTAGAGTATAATAATTTACTATATCTTTATTAATAAATTAAACTAAGTATTAAAGTATTTTTTATTAGTAAATAATTTAATTTATTATTTTAATACTATAAAAAAGTTTACTTAAACTCTTAATTTCTCTTTATTTTCTACTCTTTTTAAACTTTTATATTTATATACTTAAGATAAAGTATATTTATATCTTAAAATTATCCTTAAATTAAACTTATTATTATATAAATCTTTTAAAGATAAGTAATTAAAGATTAAAGAGAAATATAGTAAGTTAGATATAACTTTATATTACTTAGTAATATAAGAATAAGTCTTTAAAGACTAGGAATAATTTTTAATTTAATTATAGAGTTAAATATAAGAAAATTTATTTAAAGTAAATAAGAGCTCTAATTATATAAATATAAGAAAGTTTACTAAGATTTCTAAGTTTAATAGAATTAATCTATAAACTATTTAACTTCTTATAATTTATATAAATTATTTAATAAATTATTTAAACTTTCTAGTTTATATATTTTAATCTCTAAATTATTTAAATTATTATATAACTTATTACTAAGTTTATTCTTTAATATATACTTATTAACTATAAAGTATATTATAAATTCTAATATTATAATCTTAATATATTCTTTAATTTAGAAAAGAATAATTAAACTTATAAAGTTAATATATAATAAAATACTTAATAATCTAATTATTTATTTAATCTTATTATTTACTTTAAAATTAAAGGTAATATTTAAATAAATAACTTTTAAGTAATAAGAATAATCTCTCTTTTAAGTTATAGTTACGCTATATAATAAGTTAGATTAGATTAAGATTTTTTAATTTAATCTAAATTTAAATCTAATCTAAATCTATTACTAATAGATTTAAGTTAAGTTAGATTTTTCTTAATAAATTATTAAGTTAAATCTAATAATCTAATAATAATCTACGCTAATTTTTATAGGCTTAAATAATCTAATAATTATTCTAATAATTATTAAAGGATAAGTTTTTTTAGAATTCTATCTAAAATTCTATAAATAATATTTTCTTTTTTTATCTAACTTTATATATTTAGTAATTAATACTAGTTATAAGAGTTTTCTATAATTTATTAGTCTTTAAAATTTTCCCCCTTTATTTAAATAATATATTTTTTTCTAATTATAATATCTCTTTTCTTAATAACTAGGTCTTAGATAAATATTATTAAAGATATTAATTTTAAAAGTTTAAAATATTTAATTTCTACTTATAATATCTAGTTATTATTCTATATAAATATTTTACTATTTATATATTCTTAATTTAAATTATAACTTACTTAGTATAAATAATTATAAAATCTATTACTAATAATTAATTAATAATTCTAATTATAGATTAAGAATAAAGAAGATTATACTTTTAAATTTTATAGTTAAGAAGCTTTTAATAATCTCTTAAAAAATACTTAATATATTTAATTATTATTATAAAGACTAATTATTATAATTATTATAATTAGTAGAGTCTTAATAAATCTTCTAGATAAGCCTTTAAAAGAGTCTTTTTAGAATAAGTAATTTAATTAAATTATTTCTAGTAGTATTATATTTAATTTAAAGCTACTACTAAAGTAATTATTAAATTAATTATTAGATTAATTATTAAATTAATAGATTTTAATAACTTATAGCCTAGCTTCTTATAATATCTATATTTTAACTTTATTAAGTTAGATTTAACTTTAATAATTATAAAAGTAATAGTCCTTTATAATATATTATTCCTAGTATATTACTTAGACTTTAATTTTTTTACTAGTACTTTTCTAGATAGTTTTCTAAATATTATTCTAAGTAGTTTTCTAGATATAATCTTAGTAATAAGAAATACTATTTTAATTCTACCTAGAACTTTAACTCTAAACTCCTTTAATTTTTTAGTATTTATTTTTTTAATCTATCTATAATTTATAATTTTATTATTTTAAAGTATATTCTTAAATATAATTAATACTCTTAAATTATAATTCTTATCTTTATAAATATAATACTCTTTCTTTTTAATAAATTAATTATTAAAAAGATTATTTTTATTATTAGTTTTAATTTTATTTATATATATTTTAATATCTTTTAGAAAACTATACTTCTAACTATAATTATAAATTAAAGATTATTTAAAGATAAAATTAATATAAAGTATAACTTATTTATTCTTAATACCCCTAGTCTACTTAATAAGAACTCTATCTTTCTTATATTTAGTTCTAATAAAAGATAAATTAATTTAATATTCTAATTATTTAGTATTATTTAAAAGAGTATTATTTAGTTATTATAATAAAGTTATTAAACTTAAATTAATTAGAATTATATAATAAGTTAGAAATTCTATTTATTATTCTAAAGAATTATAATTATTAAATTAATTATTAGATTATAAATTAGAATTAATTAACTTATATAGTAATTAGAATAGCTTTACTAATCTTATTATCTTTATAATTAGAATTTTTATATAATAAATTATATTCTTAGTAAAAAAACCTAATATTTATTAGTATAGTTTTTTAACCCTAAATTATAAAGAATATATATTTTTATAATAGAAGTACTTTCTTTATAATTAAGATTAAAGTTATAGTTTATATTTATATTTATCTTTTAAATAATATTAGAACTATTAATTTAAGAATAAAATATTATATTATATAAGAATAAACTATAAATTCTCTAAGAATTTTAATTTAGAAGTTATATTTAATTATATATAACTTATTTAAATATCTTTAATTAAGAGAGAAAGAGTTAATAGCTTAAATAAAAATATTAAAGATATATCTATAAGTTAATTAAATATTAATTAATTTAATATAATATCTTTAATTAAGAAAACTTAATATTTAATTAATATTATATAAATAAAATAAAAAAAAGAGAGATTAAAACTTTTTTACTATAATAATAAATCTAATTATTAATCTAATAATTATATATAAGAGTAAATATTAATACTTTACTAGATAAGATTTAAGAAAATTTAATATATAGACTTTTTTTTAGAAAACTCTTATTTTAAATTTATTTATTTATAATCTTAATAAGTTATAATATATATATATAAGTAATATTAATATAAAATTAGAAAGATATTATTAAAAATAAAAAGAGAGATATTTATTAGTTAAGAATAAGATTTTATATATACTTTATAAAAGAGAAAATAGATTTAAAAATTAGAATAAAAATATAGAGTAAAAAGTAAATTATAGCTACCTAAATAATACTAGTACTACGCTAGTATACTAGTATACTATTATTTAGAATTTTCTTACTTTAATATTTATAATTATTTATCTTTAATATTTTCTTTATTTTAATATTTATAAATTTTTAATACTTATTTTAATATTTACTTTTAATATTTCTAGATTATTAATTTACTTAAATATAAATTTTAATAACTTTCTTATAAAGAAAGAAAAAGCTAGAGATATTAATATAAGTAGAATTAAATAAAAAAAGATTAAAGATATTATTATAAATAATTTAAATATAAAATTATTATATATAAGTAAGCTTTTTAATAAGATAGTTATTAGATTAATTATTAAATTATTAATTAATTATAAAGAGCTATAAAACTATATTTCTAGGGTATAATCTAGAATAACTAATAAATATAAGAATCTAATCTAACTATTAATAAACCTCTATATAAAGTAAGCTTAAGACTAAGTATCTAAGCTAATAAATAATAAATAATTACTTTTTAAAGTTAAAGTAAAAGATATTAATACTATATTAAATTTAAAAAAAAAGCTCTTAATATTAATTTAATATTAATTAGTAATAAATAAATAAAAATAATAGATAATAAATAATAATAAGTAGTTAATTCTTTATAAAAGATAAATATTATTAATTTAAATTTAATAATTAATCTAATAATTAATCTAATAACTATTCTAATAAATAAAATTATAAAAGAGTAATATATAAATATAATAGTTCTATAACTTTTAATAATTTATAATACTAACTTAATTATTAAATTAGGTATTAATAATTTTAAACTATTAAATTTATAAACTCTTTAAATTAATATAATAGAGAAGAAACTAAAAAATAATCTAAAATACTAAATCTATCTAATATTTATAGACTAAGATAAATTTTAATTTATCGTAAATATATTAATAAATACCTAAGAGTTAAATATTATTATATTTAAGAAGTAGAAAAAAATATAAAATAAATAGATTTTCTTAATATATATATCTATTAATATCTTATAATTATCTTATTACTTTATAAATAAAGATATTTTAATTAATATAAAGTTAAAAATATACTATAATATAAGATTAATATATATTAGTATTAAGAGTTTTTAATAATATATATAGTTTTAACTTTTAATTTATAGATACTTTATTTATATATTAAAGCTATATTTATATTTAATATACTTATATTCTTTTAAACTAGTTACTTTATTAATTATAAAGAGATTATTTATAATAAGATAATAAAACTATTCTAATAATTAATCTAATAATTAAGGTATTCTACTAATATATATATACTTTTATTAGACTAAATTTATCTATATAAAAAGACTTTTTTTATATAAATATTTTATAAAGAAAAAGTATATAGTATAATAAAATCTAATAACTTAGAAATTATTTAATAATAGTAAGTAGATTAAATATTTAAGCTCTAATAATTAATAGTCTAATAACTATAATTATATTAAATATAGATAGATTCTTAATTAAGAGCCTAGAAAAATAATGTTTATATATAGTTTTATAACTAATTAATTTAAATATAAAAAATATCTAGAAGACTTTAAATAATTTAAGCTTATTTCTATAAAGTTAATAATAGAATAAGAGATTACTTAGTAAATATAATTATATAAGGCTATAAGTATTATATTAATATTAGATTAATTATTAAATAATTAATATAACTAATTAATATCTATTTTAGTTATTACTTCTCTTTATTCTAATAATAATCTTTTATATTATTTATATAAATATTATATTCTTCTATATAAGAGTTACTCTCTTATAATAAATTATATAAAAATTATTTATTAGATTATTTAGTAGTTAATTAAAATCTAAATATTATAGAAGCTTACTATTAAACTCTTTAATAAGATATATTTCTATTATTTCTTATAAAGCTTTTAAAGTAAATACCTATATTTAAATATTATAGATAGGTACTTATATATATATAATCTTATAGATAATATAAGTAAATAGTCTTTTTAATATAAATAGATTAGTAAACTTTTAATATTATTTAATTTTCTAGAAAGTTATAACTAGTAAATAATTAGATTAACTATTATATAAAAGGTATTAAAATAATTAAGATTAATTTACTTTCTTTCTTTTACTTATAATAACTCTTAAGAAATAACTATATTTTTAGATTAAATACTTTTAATTTCTAATATCTTTTTAGTATTTTAAATTAAGGGTTACTCTTATAAATAATAGCTTTTTTTTATCTTAATAGTTCTAATAATTTTAATAATATAACTATAGTTCTCTTTATATTTAAGAGAGAAGTTATAAAGCTAATAATATTCTTAATATTTATATCTCCCTATTATTAATTATCTATATTAGTATCTCTATCTATTATCTATTAATTATCTATAATTATAGAAGGTATAATAAGTAGTATAGAGTCTAAATTTAGATTTAAAGGAAAATTTTTAAGAGGAAAAATACTAAATTTAAGTTTAAATTAAGCTTAGAGCTAATAAAATATTATAATAAATTATAGTTACTAGGTTAATTAGAATATAGAATAAATATATCTATATAATATAATTTATAAATAATAATAAAGTATTATATATTTAATTTAATTCTATATAAATATTATAACTTCTATTATATTTAAAAGTAATTTTAATTTATATCTAAGTTAATTAATAATAAATACTATCTTAACTTTTATTTTAAACTAAAATCTAAAGAAAATAAATATAAATAAAGATTACTTTTTATATAAGGAGGAAAAGAAAAATACTTTTATAAATTAGTAAAATAGAATAAAATAATTAGAAAATAATAAGTTTAAAGGAACTAAAAAGACTAAGATTATATAGAAAGTAGAAAAAAAAACTATTTTCTAGTAATTCTTTTTTAAAGATATTTAGATTTTTAAAAATAATCTAATAATAATATATTAAAGATACTTTATTACTATAAAATATTCTTTATAAAAAAATATTAGTCTTTTAAAAATAATTATATATTTAGAAAGTAAAATTTACTAATAATTAAATAGATATTATAAATCTAATAATAAATTATATTAGCTATTATTTTATAAATTAATAAGTTATAAATTCTTACTTAAATATTAGATTAATTATTAGATTATTTATTTTATTATATTATAATTAATTAATACTTAGATAATTAGATATAAAGTAATAAGAATATAAAATAAAAGCTTTATAATTAAAACCTTACTTATTATAATTAAAATACTTAGATATTCTAAATAATTATCTCTTTATAATTACTTTTATAATATATTTAAAATATTAAGCTTTAAAGAGTCTTTAAATATTTTAATCTCTTTATTAAGTTATTAAATATAAATATTATTAAAATTAGGGTTATAAAGTAATATAAAGAAGTTTATTTATTACTTCTAATTAAATTCCTAAAAAATAAAATTAAAATCTCTTTATTATATAATAGTTAATTATTAAAAAATAGATAAAGTTATTTAACTCTTAATATATACTTTATTAAAATAAACTAGGAATATTATAAAGTCCTCCTTATATTCTAATATATTTAAGATTATTATACTAGATATAAAATTATATCTATTCTTAAGAAAGAGATTATATTTTATAAACTTAAGAATATTATTAATATTATTATTATAGATAATATATTAAATAATATTATTATAATATAAGCTATTTTATAAGCTTTTTAATAAAATTATAGATTAAATAATATAAAGAATAACCTTTAATCTTTTAAATATCTTTTATATCTTATATATATAATTTAGCTTATTATTAATAAGTTATTTAGTAAAATTTATATTACTTTAATAAATAAAGAACTTTAGATAATATAGAATAAGGATTTAGATAAGAAAGTCTTAAAAACTTTTTAAGAACTTAATATACTATTAATATTTATAAAGATAATTAATCTAATAATTAATCTAATAATTATATTATATTAACTCTTAATTTAATTATAGATTTATAAAATAGTAATTTATACTAATATTAGTTTCTTATATAAAGAATAATTTAATACTATATAAATATAAAAAATAAAAATAGTAAGGAGTAAACTTAATATTCTAGTTTATAGCTCTTTTATAAAAAGTAAATCTAGTATTTTAAAGATCTTAACGCTTTTCTAAAATATTAAACCTAGTAAGATTTTATATTATATATACTTATTTATATCTACTAATTAAAATTAGATTTTAAAGTCTTTTTTAAGAAATATAGAATATACTTCTTAATATTAGAAAAGAAAGAATAATCTTAGATAAAATATCTAATTAATATTATTAAATCTTTATTATAGTATTTAGTTAGAATAATAGTATTTAGTTAAAAGAAAGGAAGGTATATTAGTATATATTTAACTTAGTAATCTATAGAAAGCTATACTTAGATAGTTAGAAAGAATATTAAGTTTATTACTACTAAGAAATTCTATTTAAATAGCTTACTTCACTATAATTAGTAGTAATAGCTATATAGGTATCCTAATACTATACTATATTAGGATTCTTTTAAGAGTATCTCTACTAGGGTATTATTTATAACTCTTATTAATCTATTCTTTATTTAAATAGTATTACTTATACTTCTATTATAATTCTATTATTTTACTATCTTATTATAATTTATAGCTCTAATAAGTCTATTAAATCTTCTATTTATTTAATATAATTAATATTATTTTCTATAAATTAAAATAAATATCTATTTAATATTTTTACTTATAATAAAATCTTATTAATAAATCTTATTATTATTTAATAGTAATCTTAGTTACTTTAACTTACTAAGCGCTTAATATTAATAATAAGGCTATTAGTACTATTAAAAGAGCTAGGATACTATATTATTTAGTACTATTTTATTTTATTATTATTAAATTAATCTTAATTTTTATCTTATCTTATAGTAATAAATACTAAGTATTAGTAATTAGAAGTTAACTAGAAGTAATATAGTAGTAGTTATTCCTATTCTACTTTATACTAATAAAATAGAAAAAAGTTACTTTTAGGTAGAAATTATCTACTTACTTTTAACTATAAAATCTCTTACTTCTATCTTATAAAGTCTTTTTATAATTATTACTAAAATAATATAAATTAATATTATTTTATATTACTATTTTATTAGTATAATTATTTTTATCTAAAAAAAATTATTTATCTTAATATCTAAAAATCCTATTAATAGGGATATAGTTATTTAGACCTTTTATTTTAAGGAGTTTCTAAAGTCTAATTATTAATATATTAAATTTATTAAGAAGCTTATTTATTAAGCTATTAAGTATATTATTAAATATAATTTTAGATTAATTTAAATTAGTAAATCTAAACTAATAGATAAAGCTTAGAAAATAAGATCTTAGTTTATTAAACTATTACTATTTCTTAGTAATTAGTCTATTAATTATATAGCTTTAAATACTACCTTAAAAGACTTTTAAGTTATAATTAGCCCTTTATTATTAGTAAGTAGTACTCCTTTTTTAGATAAAAATCCTATTAGTTTATCTTTAACTAGGAATACCCCTTTACTAATAATTTCTTCTATTATAACTTATATAATCTTTACTAAAAAAGAGATTTAGAAAGACTCTTTTAATCTATATTTTAAAGACTATAAAATATTAAAATAACTACCCCTAATAAGGAAGCGCTTAGGTAGTATTAGCTTTAGTAATAATTATAAAGATAATTAGTAAGATATAAGCTTTAGTTAATAGTAATTATCTATATTATAATAGCTTCTTACTATAGTAATTATATTATCCTTATTAAGGCCTCTAGGCCCTTCTAAGTCTCTTAGCCTTCTTAGTTTTATAGGGGCTAATAGCCTTTCTTCTTCTAGATCTAGGTTTAGGAATCTAAACTAGAATATAAAAAATATTAGTTTTTTTAATCCCTATCTTAATAAATTCTATAGAAAGGGAGATATTATTATATAGAGTAGTAATATCTATTACTATAATATAATACTTTTTATTAAAAAAGTTAAAGACTTAATAGCTATTAAGAATCTTATTATTATTAGGATAAATCTTAATATATATTTTTAAGAAGATGCTTAGACTTAATATATTAAAATACTTTTAAATTTTAAATAAATTAGTTTATAGGTTAATAAAAATAGTATTAATATATAATACTTCACTTTAGTTTTAAAATAGAAGAAATCTATTAAAGTTACTTTAAAAAAATTAATAAGTAAAAAATATACTCTATAAGATACTTATAATTAAAGAGAGCTAGCTTAGTATATATATACTATTATTAGGTATATAAAAGGGGTAAATATTAATACTATTACTAACTAGCTTATTTTTATTTACTAAGGTATAGCTTTAAAGCTATATATATTTATTAATCTATCTATCTTTATAACTACTATCTTAGACTATATTAAGCTTTTAGAAGCTAAGAAGGATATTTAGTTTAAATAATATTAGCTACTCCTTAATTTATAACTAGCTATATAGAATTAATAATATAATAGTAGGTACTAAAATTCTTCTTACTAGTATTAAGAGTTATTAGTTTATAGCTAGTAATTATATAATTAATAAGCTTTCTCTTCTTAGTTTAATAATTAAAATACTTATTATTTATAATATAATTAGTACTCTTAATATTTAAACTTTTAATAGTATCTAGCTTTAATATTATTAATTAGATAGTTATCTTTATTATAGCTATAATTATAGCTAATTATATCTCTAAGTAAGTTTATTTTAATATTAGGGAATTAATAATAATAATAATAAAATTCTAATTAAAGCTACTAGCTAAATTAAAATTAAAATTAAGGATAAGATTATTAGTAAAATCTCTATAGTTATATTAATAGCCGTTTATTCTAGTAATAATAATATAGGCTAAAAGTATTAGTCTATTAAGCCTCTATTTAAGATCTATCTAAAGATATAAATAATAAAAATATAGCCTACTATACTAAGAGTATACTATTAGATATCTTAGGTTTTTTAAAAGGAAATAACTTAGATATTTATTAATTTACTACTTAAGATAATATAAGGAATAAATTATATTATAGTAATCTAGTTAAGTATTTAGAGAAGTTATTTATTAGTTTTATAGAAATAAAAATCTTTTATTAAAAATATAATAAATCTTTTCTATTTAAAATATATCTTTATAAATATCTTAAGATTAATTATAATATCTCTAAGAAAAATAAGAACTCTATAATAGTAGTTCTTTCTAAGGGGCTTACTACTCTATTTATAAGCTCTACTAAGGCTTATCTAGCTAATCTAGTTATAATTAATAATCTATTACTTTAGGTTATTAAATTTAATATTTTAAGAGTTAATATTAACTCTAATATTATTTTTAGGGATTAAATATATATATAAATTATAGTTTAACTTAGCCCTTTTAGTAAAGACTTTAATATTTATTTAGATACTAATACTAGTATAATATTAATTAATAAAGTATAGCTTCTTTTAGAACTTTTTAATATTAAGATTTTAAAAATAGCTTATCCTATTAATATTTAAGGCCTTAATACCTCTTAATATTAGATAGATAAATATATTTAGATATCTTTCTATTATCTAGGCGTAGATAAAAATAGCTAAAAAGCTCTTATATATATTTACTAAGAACTCTATATTATTAATAACTTATAAGTAAAGATACTAATTAGAAATAATATTATTAATTCTAAGTATATTATTATAGATATTACTAATAGTAAGGCGTCTATTAAAAGCTATAAGATAGAAGTACTTATTAAGGCTTAGTAATATAATTAGTTTATAAGAAGAAATATTTATATAAAATTAGCTACTATTATCCTCTCTTAGAGTAAGTTAATTATTTTAGTTTTTTTAAAGTCTCTTCCTAATAATAAAGACTTTCTCTTTAAGTCTATTAAGGCTATTAATCTCTATCTATTTATCTATATAATTAATTATAAATTTATTAGTATACTAGCTAGAAATAAGTTAAAATATCTTATCTAAATTTCTAAATATTTCTATCTTAGGTTAGTTATAAAAATAGAATATAAGAATTATTTTTTAGTTAAACTCTTTACTAAAATAACTATAATATCGCTTAAATAAATAATAAGCTAGATTAAGAAAGTAGCTAGCTTTACTACTATTAATACTATAGCTTTAGCTACTATAATTAATTTAAATTCTAGAATTCTAAATATTAGATATTATAAAATATAACTTTTAAATAATATTATAATTTATAAGAATTTAGAGAAATATTAAGCTCTCTTAAATCTTATCTATAAGTTCTTAACTTTATAAATAGATTAAGGCTTTATTAAGATACTTAAGAAGGAATAAATAAAGATACCCTTATAAGATAATTAATAGTCTAAGATTTTAGATAAAATAAAAATTTATCTATTTAATATTAAAGATAAAGAAGTAATTAATAAAATATTTAATAAATTATATTATTAAGGTTACTTAGACTAGACTACTTAAAAAACTCTATTTAGTTACTTAATATTTATTATCTAGAAAAATCTTCTAAATAGAGGAAGAAAAGATCACGTAATTATAAATATTAGAGGTCTTAATAATCTTATTATTCTTAATACTTACTTAGTACCTCTATAAAATAAAATTATTAGTAATCTAGTAGGATATATATATATTATTATCCTAGATATATTATTATTTTTCTATTAGTAGTGCGTATATCTTAATAATTAATATATACTTACTATAATAAGTTACTATAGTTAGGAAATATTTAAGGTACTAATTATAGAATATATAAATTCTATTACTTATATCTAGTAGTAAATTAATAAGATCTTAAGATTTATTAGATATACTTAAGCTTATATTAATAATATTATTTTTAGTATATATTTATTCTATAAATACCTTAATAATCTTAAGGAACTTTTCTAAGTATTTATAGATTTTAATATCTTAATTAGTTCTATAAAAATCTTTTTAAGCTATTTAGATATAAATATATTAGAATAATATATTAATTTCCTTAGACTATCTACTATTTTAAATAAGCTAAAAGCTATTAGTTCCCTAAAGTACCCCTCTACTATTAGAGACCTAGAATATTATTTAGAACTTATAAGATATCTATATAACTACGTCTATATATACGTCTAAAAGGCTTAGACTTTATAAGACCTAAAAACTTTAATATTAAAGCCTACCTCTATTTAGGGTAATCTACGCTATATTTATATCTTCTATACTAAGCTATTAAAACCTATACTATTAAAAAAAGCTTTATTTAACTTCCTTTAATTAGCTCTTTTAAGACTTATATTATTAATTTACTTTAACCCTAATTAAAAACTATAGATTAATTTAGATATATCTAAAAAATTTAATTTTAGAGCTATTATCTTTTATATTAAAAAAGATACTAAACTTAATAAAAAGTAGTCTCTAAAGTTAGCTATTAAACTAATCTTATTTCTCTTAAGACTTTTTATATTTATTAAGCTAAATTACTAGCTTATAAAATTAGAAATTACTAGGTTTATATAAATAATAAAAAAGATTTATTATATAATTAAATTATCTTATAGTTTAGTTATTATTTAGATTAACTACTTAACTATTCTTAATATTATAAAATAGTTATCTATTATCTTAATATTATCTATTATTTAAATAAATATTTATCTTATTAAAGTATTCTAATTCCTAAAATAATTTTATCTAGATATTAGATATAAGTTAGATAAAGAGTATATAATTCTAAACGCTCTTTTATATCTTTCTAGTATAAATTATAATACTATCTTAGTTAAGGAAGAGGATTATTCTAAGCTAAATATTTTATTTACTACTACCTTAATAGAAATAAGTTCTAAGTTTAAAGACTAACTAATTAAGAGTTATTAAGATAATCTATAGTAATATAAAATTATTAAGCTAATTAATAATAATAATTCGCGTAATAATAATACTATGATACTCTCTTTTATTTATAGGGACTAATTAATTACTACTAATACTAACCCTTATTTTAGCTCTTAGCTAGAAAGTACTTCTAATATAATTATAGAAAGCGCCTTTAATATAGCTACTTAAGATATAAATTATAAACTAATCTATTATATTAATAAACTTATTAGCTTATAATAACTATATATTCTATAGAGCTTTATTAAGAAGATACTAGCTTTAGTTTATAAAGATAGATATTCTAGATTCTAATATTATTATAAAATAGTTATTAAATCCTAGTATATCTATAGCCTAACTAGAGCTTTAAGGGACTATATTATATATTATCTTAAATATCTTATTTTTTAAATAAGACGCTATTAAAATAGTATACTATAACCTATTTCCTTCTTACTAGTACTATTTTATATTATTACACTAGATTTTATATTAACGCTACTTATTTTAAAGAAATTAAATTAGTTTAATATAATTCTATTAATAATAAATAAGTTTTTAGAAAAAATAATATTTATTTTAAGTAAATTTATATACTCTACTATATAATAGACCTCTACGCTTATTAATTATCTAGATATAGCTAACTAAAATTTATTAAAGACTATTATCTTTAATTAAGATTAAAAATTCTTATTAAACTTATAGATATTAATATTTAAAAAACTTAGTATTAATCTACTATATTTAACTATATATTATTCCTAAATTAATAGTATTAATAAAAGGACTAATTAAATAGTTAAAATTACTTTTTAATATTATATCTATATCCTTAAAAAGCTTATTATATAGTTAATAGTTCTTCTATATCTATAAGTATAATTAAATAACTCTTCCTTTATTAAGATATCTCTTTTATTAAATATTATTATATATAATTTCTAGTTAAATAAACTATTAAATCTACTACTTTCTATTATAAAAGTAGATAAAATAATTACTAGAATTATAGCTAGAGATATAATTTTATTTATATAGATAAATAATAAATATTATTATAACCGCTAATATTAACTAATATTTCTTAGAGTTAGAAAGTATATAATAGTATATTTTTATAAAGGTTATAAGATCTCTTTAATATTTAGTATTACTAAAAAATTAACTAATTAATATATTAATCTATTTAAGGTATTAGAAAAGATAGGAAATTTAACTTACTATCTTAAAGTATTAGATTATTAGAAGATTTATTTAGTATTTATAGTTATCTAGCTAAAGCTTATATTAAATTCTAACTTAGATCTATATTAATAACTAAGACTAGACTATTCTAACTTAATATTTATTAAAGGTAATACTAAGATTATAAAATTATAGGAAGTAGAATACTTTCTTAATAAATAGGTTATAAGAAAGAGTTATAAGTATATTATTAAGTATCTAATATATTAGAAAGATTATAATCTAGCTTATAATAATTAGTATAATATTAAGGATCTTAATAATATAGATAAATTAGTTACTATATATAAGACTATAATAGTAGCTTCTTAGACTATGCCTATACTATTATTATAGTCTATTATATCTATACCTTCTTTACTACCTCTAAGGTCCCCTCTATCTTCTAGGATTTCTAAGGAAGAAGTCTTACTACTATTAAGAAGGTCTCGCGATTATTTAAAAAAGTAAGAATATAAGTAATAGATTTAAGCTTTATACTAGTAGATAAATATAATCTACTATTTATTAATACTTCGCTAAGCTAGATATAAAATATAGTATAGGCGCGTCTTTCTAATCCTTATACGTTAGTTTAATTACTTAGTAGTATAATAATTACTATACTAATTTACTAGAAAATAAATAGCTTTTATATACTATATTCTAAATAATATATATTATTATTACTACTCTTATAATCTATAATCTATACTTTAAGGAGTTATTTTATTAAATTAAAGAAGTCCTTTAAATTAAAGAAGTACTTTAGCTTTATTAAGAGTATAATCTCTAAGAATAAGAATTTTATAATATATCTTATAAATCTACTAAATTTATTTAGAAAGAAGCTAATAGTAAGAGGCGTAAAAATAACTCTAATTTAAAGCTTTATAATAAGTTACCCTATAAGATAGTATCTAATAATAAGAGTACCTACTCTCTATATTTTATAAACCTATTCTTAATATAAGTATACTAAATTATATATTATCTATTTATTAACTAAAAAGAAAGATATATATACTAGCTAGTAATTTTCCTAAATAAGGGGTTAATTAGGCCTAACTAACTTAATAAGAGAGATATATTAAAGATTTAGTTTAAATTTAATAGATAATAGATTTATTCTATTATCTTTAATAGGTATTAATTTTATAGAAAAGAGAATAAGGAGAAATATAATATTAATTAAAGTAAATAGCTATAAACTAAGACTATATATATAATATATAATATCCTTAAAGATATACTATATATATTTTAGGCGCTTTCTTTAATATTCTCTAGACTTTTATTAGATAGTTATTATAATCTAATAAGTATAATATAAAGAATACTTAAGTAAGTATATATTAAAAAATAGCTTAGTAATAAGTTATATAATAGTTTAAATAGTTTATTAATTAAATCATATAAACTAAAAAGTTTAAATAATTTATAGAATAAATTATATAAATAATAAGGAGTTTAAATAGTTTATAGATTAAATCTATTAAATATAATAATCTTAGTAAACTTTCCTATATCTATATAGTTAGAGCTCTTACCTACCTTAAATAGATCTTCTTATATTTAACTCTATAATTAAACTAATAATTACTCCTAGCTTTTAAAGACTTAATCTTATATTACTAAGTAATATAGAGTTATATCTAGCTTACCCTATTCCCCTTTACTCTTTAATTACTTATTTTTAGAAGACTCTATAATATTAGTTTATAATAATATTTTATAAGTTACTTTATCTTTAAATAATAATATTAGTAATAATAAATTTTAGGCTAAATATTAAAAAACTATTAAAGGGCTAGAGAAGCTATTACTAAAGTATTAAATTAAAAGAAAGTCTAAGATAATATTTAAATTTATAACACCTATTAAAAGAACGCCCTTAATTTATTCTAAGTCTATACCCTCTACTTAAAAGCTAGTCGCTTATTTTAAATCTATATCTTTTTATTTAAAACCTACGCCTTCTAGAAATATTTAGAAGTAAGTTATTTATTTTAAATCTACGTCTTTTATAAAATAGATATCTATTAAAGTAAAGCCTATATTTTTACTAATATAGATTATTAACTTTAAGATAGATAAAAGGAAATTTATTATAAATAACTTAGTTTCTCTTCTAATAAATAATATTAGTAAACTAATTACTATACTTAGATATAAAAATAACCTATATAAAAAATAACTCTTATAGACTTAGGGGAAAGTAGTAGTCCTTATAGGTATACTATATAATATATTTACTATATTATATAACTATAATAAATATATAGAGAATTAGATAGGCTTTATATATTATTAGAAAAAGATAAAAGAAAAGAAGGACTTAAATAATATAGTAAAGAGTCTTTTAGATAATAAGATAATTAATAGAAAGCTATTAAAAAAAACTAATACTATATTTAATAAACTATCTATATTTTTCTCTACTCTAAACTAAGTTACTAGAAATAATAAGGTATTTAATTAATAGTAACTTATTATATCTAAAGTCTTAGAAAAGCTTTTTGAAAAATATAACTAATAGGTTAATAAGATAGAGAATATTATATATAAAGGGTTATTTAAAGGATTCTTTAATGATTAAATTAATATAGATAGATTTTAATTTAAAGAAATAGTGGCGTGAATAGATTTAAAGAAACTCTAGATTATATAATTATTTTTCCTTCTATTAAAACCCTATATACTAGAGTAGCGTATTTTATTTTAAAGTGAGGGAAGTTATTATAATATTTAATTAGAATAATAGTATTTAGTTAGAAGAAAGGAAGGTATATTAGTATATATTTAGCTTAGTAGTCTATAGAAAGCTATACTTAGGTAGTTAGAAAGAATATTAAGTTTACTACTACTAAGAAATTCTATTTAAATAACCTACTTTATTATAATCTTTTTATAAATATATTTAGATTATTAATACTACTTAATAATTAATATTCTACTAAGTATTTAAAATATATAATAAGCTTTTTAATTACTTAGATACTATAATAAAGTATTTTATATAGAAGAGAATATCTTAGAAAATATAAATAAAAGAAGTATTTAAAATAGCTTTTATTAAACTATTAAAATATTATTAAAAAACTTAATTATCTATTAAGTTTCTTTTATTATAATTTAGTTATATATTACTTACTTACTTATTTATTACCTAATATTACGCTAGGCCTATTTAACTTAGTACTTATAGCTTACTACTATTATATATTTATATTAATCCTTCGCGCGCTCTATAGATTTCTTCCTTAGCTTTATTATATTAATTATATTATATCTCTATAATTTACTCTAGATTAGCCCCTAATATTATAATAAAGCTTATCTTATCTCTACTCTTATAAGCTAGATTAATAAGATTAAATAAATAATTTAAACTATCTATTTATTAGAATATTAAATCCCTAGTATTAAAGAAAATTTTAAATTAACTCTATATAAAGTAATAATTATCTATAATAATCTATAGCTATACTAATAATATTTCTATAGATATAGATAAAGCTTATAATAAGATCTTATAAAAGACTAGTTATTATTATATTAGCTTCGTACTTAAAAATATAATTACTAGTTCTAAAGACACTAAAACTCTATAGAATATTAGTAATACTAGTTAACTATAGTACTAGGCTAAGAATAATCTAGCTAAGCTATTATAAGTACTAAATAAGCTCTATTAAGAATAAGATATTACCCTCTTCTATATTAAAGAATAGAACTCTATAGTAGATTAGGTAGATAAAGCTAATACTATAACCCTATTAGCTTAATACTTTAAGAAAGTAGTATAAGAGAAGGTAAGAAAGTTAGAAGTAGAAGAGATTAGTTAGGAATACTATATTAAAGAGATAGAAGAAAAGATTATAAATCTATAGACTAGAAATATATTATTTAGATAAAATATTCTAAGCTTTATAATATTAGGGATAAAGCGCTCCTAAAAGATTCCTAATTTACTCTTATTTATAGAAGTTAATAATAATATATTCTTAGAGAATTAGACTTAATATATTTAAAATAAGCTTACTATTAATTATAACTATTATATAAATAATAATATAAAGACTATTTATATAATCTCCTATACTAGAGATACTATAGCCTAGTATATTTAGGCTTACTATACTAATAATCTAAGCTACTTTATTAGCTTTAAGAATATAATTTAGACCCTATATAATATTATAGATAACCTCTATAAGAAGGATAATATATATTATAGTTTTAAGAGTCTAAGATAAAAAGATAATAACTTCTTTACTATCTTTTATTTTAATTTCTATATATTTATTAACTATTTAAAGTTAGATAAAAGGATTATAATTAATAAGTTAAAAGATAAGATTAACTTCTAGTTATAGGAGACTATTACTATTATATCTATAAAGTTTAAGATATTAAAATAACTAGTAGATCTTTACTAAAAGATTAACTATTAGTAATAAGTAATAAGTAAGTATAAAGACTATATTTTAGCTATAATAAACCATCCTACTACTTATATAACTTCTAACGCTATAACTATAACTTAGATATAGAAAACTATCTATATATCTACTCTAGCCTATATCGTCTCTCTAAAGCGTCTCTTCCTTAAAGTAATAATATCTCTCTAATTCTATTATTCCCTATTACTCTATAAAGATATCTTATCTAGGATAAAGAAGTTAATAAAGTACTATATCTATAATAAGGAAGAATATTTTATAATAGCCTACTCTAAGTATTATTATAAGGTAGTAAAGAAGATTAGAAGTAAAAAAAATATAAAGAAAGGCTTCTACTAGGATAAAATAGTAGAGGAATTATTAAATTCAAAAAACTAACTATTCTTAGAGAAGTTATACCTAAGAATCTTTTATTCTTATTATTAGTAGATCTTTATAACCCTTTTAATAAATATTTATTTATATACTTTATTATATTATTAACTTAAGGAAAGAAATATTAATCTAAAGCTTTTACTAATATTAGTATTATTATCTACTTATTTATTAATAAAAAAAAGTATAAATCTTATTTAATACTCTTAATATATTATCTCTACCTCTAATAAAGCCTTATTATCTCTATAGTTATAATAGTAAAATAAGAAAAAAACCTATTACTTATACTATTTATCCCTCTATAAGAGTAGATAATTATTAAGAGTCTATTATATTTATACTAATTACTAATCTTAGTTAATAAAATATTATCCTTAGAAAGCCCTAGATAAATAAGTATAAGATTATCTTAGATATAGCTAATAATTATATTATCTTTATATTAAGATAGTATAACTATAAAGATATTCTATAAATTAGATTCTTTACTTCTAGTATAGTTATTAAAATAAAATCTACTATAGTTAAGTTATTAAAGTCTATATTAATAAGTCCTCTAAAAGAATCTAACTTAAATCTTAGATCTAAGTTAGATTAACTTAAAATAAATATATTAATATTCTTATCTACTACTCTTTTATTATTTAAAGAAGATAAGGCCTTAAATATTTATTAAATTAGTATAGCTATCTTTAATATACTTACTTATAATCTAAAGAAATATTAAGTCTAGTACTTTTCTATAATTATTATAGAAATAGATTAAGTATTAAAATAAGATATCTCTATTAAAGCTATATATAAAATAATAGTATATACTAAGGATTTTATTAGGAAGAAGCTTTCTAAGAAATATTATAATCTTATTAATATATTTAATAAGATTAAAGCTAAGGAACTTTTTTTATACTAACTCTATAACTATAAGATTAAATTAAAGCCTAGTAAGAAGTTACTATAGAGTAGACTCTATTCTATATCTAATTTTAAGCTATAGAAGGTTAAGAAATATCTAGAAAAGAACCTATAAAAAGGCTTTATATTACTAAGTACTATACTCTATATATCCCTAGTACTTTTCGTCTAGAAATATAATAGTAGTCTAAGGTTCTACGTTAATTACTAAAAACTTAATATTATTATAATTTAAAATTACTACCTAATACCCCTTATAGAGGAAGTATTAATCTATATAATAGGTTATAAATACTTAATAAAGCTTAATATTATTACTATATTTAATAAGCTTTATATATATCTAGATAGTAAAGACTTTATAATCTTTATTATATTCTTTAGAGCTTTTAAATACTATATATTACCCTTTAAACTTACTAGAGAATCTATCTTATATTAATAGTATATAAATAATAATCTTTTTAAGTACCTAAATAACTTTTATTAGATATATCTAGATAATATCTTAATCTATAGTAAAATAAAGAAAGAGTATTAGGAATATATTAGGAAGATCCTACTATAATTTTATAAGATAAGATTATAAATTAATATTAATAAATATAAATTCTATATATAAAAAATAAAGTTCTTAGGTTTTTTAGTATTTACTACTAGCTTAAAGATAGATTTAAATAAAATTATAATAATAATTATATAAAAGATCCCTATCTATTTAAAAGAAATATAGTTATTTATTAAATTCTATAACTTCTATTAATAATCTATAAAGGACTTTTTAAAGATAGTAAAGTCTTTAATAACTCTAATAAAAAAGAATTATCTATTTATATAGTCTAAGTTCTACTAAGCTATCTTTAAAGAAATAAAGTATTTAGTTACTAGTACTCTAATACTATAGTATTATAAGTAGTCTTAACTTATAATTTTAGAAATAAACTCCTTTAACTATATTAATAGTAGTATTCTATCTTAAGCTAATAATAATAGAATATTTTACCTAGTAGCCTTCTATAGTAAGAATATAGTACTAGTTAAATATAATTATAAGATCTATAATAAGGAACTTCTAGTAATAGTCTATTATTTTAAGTATTAGTATTCTAAGTTAAAGTTAACTAATATTCTTATCTAAATCTTTATAAACTATAAGAGTTTAGAGTACTTTATATATATAAAGGAATTAATATATTATTAGATAAGATAGATTAAAAAGCTAGTTAAGTTTAACTTTAAAATTATATATTATACTAAAAAGTTAAATAGAAAAGTAAACGCGTTAACTTATATATTTAATTTAATTCTAATTAATAAGGAGGATAAATATCTTAAATATTAGTATAGGGCCCTACTCTTACTAAAATACTTCTAAGGATATAACTAGATCTCCTTAATAAACTAAGAAATTAAAGGGGGGGATAAAGCTATATATAAATATATTAATATATTAATAGATAAGGACCTACTACTATATACTAGAATTATACTAGCTAACTAAGATAATAATAATTATAGTTAGATATAAGATATACTAGAATAAGACCTAACTTAGATATTTAAAGGTATTAACCTAAAATACTACTTATAGTATTATTATATATTATTATATAAGAATTATATCTAGATTTCTATATTACTAGAACTATACCTAGAGCTTATAAAGGAAAGCTATAATCTACCTATAAGTAGTTATTCTAGAAGAGATAGGACTCTAGAAATATTAAAGAGATAATTCTATTAGCCTAGTATAAAAGAGAAGATAGCTTATTATATCTATAATTACTATATTTATTAAAGAAGTAAGGCTTTAAGAAATTAATATAATAGATTATTATAATTATTATCTACTTCTAAGTAATACTAGTAAAATATCTTAATAAACTTTATTACTAGTCTCTTTATATTTAAGGGCTAAAATATAATATATATACTAGTAGATTATCTATCTAAGGAATATTATTATACTCTCTATAACGTAACTAATAAGAAAACTTCTATTAAAGCTACTATAAATATCTTATTTAATTATATTTTTAGAATCTATAACCTCCTAAACTTAATTATATTAGACTAAGAGCCCTAATTTATATTAATAATTTAGAAGACTCTTTATAACTAACTATAAATTAAGGCTAACTTATCTACTATCTTTTATTTAGAAACTAATAGGTAAATAAAAAGAGTAAATTAGAATATTAAGTAGTAGTTAAAAGCTTATTACTTATATATATAAGATAATTAGATAAAATATCTATTTATAGCTAAGTTTACTTATAATAATATAATTACTAATATTATAGATATATCTTCTTTCTTTACTAATAAAGAATTTTATCTCTATATATTCCTTTTACTATTAATAAAGCTAGATTCTTTAACTTATAAGAGAATCTAAGTTATAAAAGCTAATAATATTATAGATAAAATAGCTAGTATTTTAGAATATATAAAGGAGTAGATAGTATTAAGTTATAAGTATATAATAAACTAAACTAATTACTACTAATTAGAAGTTTCTTATAAGATAGAGAATATAGTATTTCTATTAAGTAGGAATATTATAATAGTCTAACTAAGTAAGAAGCTAGATAATAAGATATTAGGGCTATTTAAGATTACTACTAAGATTAGATACTCTTATTATTTAAAACTTCTAGTAAGTATATAAATCTATAATATTTTCTACCTAAG
Source organism: Cladonia borealis (assembly GCA_018257855.2). Classification (NCBI taxonomy): domain Eukaryota; kingdom Fungi; phylum Ascomycota; class Lecanoromycetes; order Lecanorales; family Cladoniaceae; genus Cladonia; species Cladonia borealis. Next base: position 1,832,506 of record JAFEKC020000005.1, on the reverse strand, counting down.
CTTATTATATAAAGTTATGATAGATTCTTTACTAGGGTAGTATATAGCTTCTCTAAAGCCTATAGTTATTAATAAGAAAGAGGAATAGAAATTAGATAATATCTTAGATATTTAGTAAATAGATAGGAACTATTATTTATAGTTCTATATATATTAGAAGGATAAGAAATAATTTAATTAGTAATAGTATAATATAAGTAGAAATAAGTTTAGAAACGCTATAGATTTAATAGTAGACTTTTATTAATACTATTTTAATAAGTCTAGTAATTCTAATTAGTAATAAAGCTCTTATTTAAAGTATTAGGATTAACGCTTACTTAAAGAGAGGGGTAATATTATAGTTTAGCTATATATTACTTACTCGCTTATTTATTACTTAATATTATATTAGATCTATTTAACTTAATACTTATAGCTTACTACTATTATATATTTATATTAATCCTTTACGCGCTCTATAGATTTCTTTCTTAGCTTTATTATATTAGTTATATTATACCCCTATAACTTACTCTAGGCTAGCCCCTAATACCTTTATAATAAAGTTATATTACTTAACCCTACTTATAAAAACTAAATTTTTAATAAACTCTTATAAATAAAAGAAAAAGATAAATAATTATAGGCTAAAATATATTAGAATATATTATAAAATAACTTTAATAATTATCTAATAATTAATCCTAATATATTTTTTTTATAAACTATAGATATACTAAAAGCTATATTTATTACTCTAGATACCTTAAATACTCTCCTCTATATAAAAGAGAAAGAACTTAAGAATAAGTTTAGATACTATTAAAATCTAAGTAAATATTATCTTATTCTAATAATTAATCTAATAATTATCTTCTAATCTTCTATAGAGTATAATACTAAAAGTACTACTATAATAAATATATAGAAAAGTCTTTTAACTAAACTTCTATATATAATATTTCTTACTTATTCTATCCTTATATTATCTATAATAGAAGTTAGTTATAAGTAAGTTTTTAATATTACTAATAATATATATAAGATAAATTAATATTTTAATCTAAAAAATTTTTAAAGTAATTATAGTTCTTAATTAATATAACTTTATAGAGAATATTAATATATATATTATTATATAAATCTATTTAAAGATAATATAATTAATAAGAAAAAACTTAATTCTAAATTACTTTAATATAAGATAGTCTTAAAGAAGATAATAAAATATTAATATATTAGTAATAAGAATAAGAAAGATAATAATTCTTAACTTAATATAAATAATTCTAGGCTTATAATTATAGACCTTAGATATATTAAATATTATTTAGGTATTTAATTTAAAAGTTAGTAAAAGGAATTTAATAAAGAGTTTATCTTAGAATAAAAGAGTTTATTTAATATAAGTATTTATATCTATCTTTAATAAGTAATAAGTATTAAATAAAAAGACTAGAACTATTATATCTATTAAATAGGACTAGTATATCTAGAACTTAGTTAGATAATTATATAAAATCTTAATAATCTAATAATTAATCTAATAAATAATATATATAGAATATAACTTATAAATTTTAATATACTAGAATTAATAAGTTATTAGGTTTTTAGGTTTAAACTTAAAAATCTACTATTAGATTAGGTTTAGATTAGGTTCTTAATTAAACTCTATAACTTAACTTAAAATCTATTAGATTAAACTTAATTTATTATATAGCGTAGTTATAGTAAGATAATTATCTTATTAAGAAATAACTTTCTATAGTATTTATATTAACTATAGCTTATAAGCTTAAAATTTAAGCTATATATAATTATTTTATTTAAGAATAATTATAACTTTATATCTATAAAAGTTTTTCTAAATAAGTTTTTTTTTATTATTATAGAATAAATTTAATAAGTTTTAATAAAAATAAAATAGTCTCGTATATATTTTTTAGTAGGCTTTTAACTAGTACTCTAAGTTTCTTTATCTTAATATTTCTTTTATTTATAGTCTCTCTTAACTTTATAATATTTTTAAGTATTAAACTAAAAATCTCTTAATATATTATATATTAAAGGAGTAGGAATTCGAATTATATATATTATATTCATGATTTTAATATAGTAGAGATAGAGATTTAAGATAAGGTATAAGAAATCTCTATTATAAAGGCTACGTTTTTAACTAAGTAAAAGTATTTATTAAAGATATTTAAGTTAAGAAATTATTCTCTCTTATTTATTTATTACTATTAATATTAAAGCTCTTTAATATATTATAATATTATACTTTACCTATAATTATTTATTAATATCTATATTTAAGATATAAGCTATACTTTCTTATATTATTTACTTAATCTTTTATTTAATAGAATAAAAGTATAGATATTCTATAATAAAGTTATAGACTAGATTCTCTTTACTTATTAATTTTCCTATAATATTTAATATAGCTAGGGATAAACTCTTAGCCCACTAAATATTATTTATATTAATCTCTATAATTAAATTTAATAGAAGTAAGTATATAGTAAACTATTAATTTACTATAGAATCTTTAGAAATCTCTATAATAAAAGTATTAAATAAAAGAGTTATATTTAACCTTTTAATATATTAAAGAGAGAGTAGCTAAGATTCTATTATTAAGAAGAAAACTATATTAGAAAAAAAAGTTTAGTAAGATTACTAAGTATAAAGATATTTATCTAAGAGTCTTAGAGTTATTAATTAAAACTTATTTAAGTAACCTTTATTTCTTTATTACTAAGAGAGCTTTATTTCCTATATATAAAGTAATTTAATAAGTATAAGTATATATCTATCTAAGATAATATAAATAGTATTAATTAATACTTAATTCTTATAACTAATACTTTATATAAATAATTACCTTAAACTACTAAAAAGAATATTAAGTATATTAGAGATCTATATAAATTTATTAATAAAAAAAACTTTATAGATAATAAAGTTATAGATAGGTAAGAGAAAGATAAAGAAAAAGTAATATTTAATAAAGATCTAGATTTTAAGAGGAAGAAGAAGTTAAAAAGCTAGAAAGAAAAAAATAATAGTATTATTATATTAAACTACGTTTCTAAGAATTATAGAAGTTAAATCTATAAAGAAGTTTTAGTAATAAATAATAAATTTAATCTAGAGTTAAATAGATACTTAGAGTAAAATAATAGTAATAACTCCCTAGAATAAGATAATAATAATATATTTATAGAGGAGAATAATAGTAATAACTCCCTAGAATAAGATAATAATAATAAGTTTATAAAGAAGAATAATAATAATAAGTAGTAAAACTAGTAAATCTTTTAAATAATATATAACTTAATAATATATCTCTTTATATATTATCTAATAAATATATTAAGTAATATATTATAAGTATTAAGACTTTTATATAAATATAGAATAAGGGATAAGTAAATATAATAAATAGTTATTAGAGACTAGCCTAGTATAATAGTATAGAGATATAGTATAACTAGGAGAATAAACTTAAGGAAGAAAAGCTATATATATAGAATATATATAAGGTATAATGTAATTACTAAACTAGAAGTTAAACTAGATACTAAGTTAATTACTAAGTTAATTACTAGGCTAATAAAACTTAATATAAATCTAATATAGATCTAACCTAGATCTAATATAAATTACTAAACTAGCTTATAATATTACCTCTCTCTCTAAGTAAGTATTAACCCTAATATTAAAAATAAATAACTTATTATTTAATAGAATTACTAGGCTTATTAAAGTAATATTAATAAAAGTTAGCTATTAAATCTATAGTATTTTTAAACTTATTACTATCTATATTATATTATTACTAATTAAGTTATTTCTTATTCTTCTAGTATATATAAAACTATAGATTAGTAATAGTTTCTATCTATTTATTAAGTATCTAAGATATTATCTAACTTCTATTCCTTCTTATTATTAATAATTATAGATTTTAAGAGTATAATATACTATCTTAGTAATAGATTTATTATAGCTTTATATAATAAGCTTAGATAAAAAATATTATAGATTTATATACTTATTAGAAGCTCTAGATAATAAGAGTATCTAATTTTAATAATAATTTTAAAGGGGCCTAATACTTTATTATTTAGTTTTTTACTTATTTAGATTATAATAATATTTTTACTTAATAAAAATACTATATTCCTTATTTTATAAGAGATATCTAACTAGTAATAATTAGCTTAATCTATTATTTACTTATAACTTAATATTATCTACTCCTTTATAAATTCTAAAATATTAGCTATCTTATCTATAATATTATTAACTTTTATAGTTTAGATCCTCTTATAAATTAAAGAACTTAATTCTATTAATAGAGAGAAGAATATATAAAGATAAAATCCTTTATTAATAAAAAAGGGGGATATATCTATAATATTTATTATAATATTATTATTAGTAAATTCTACTATAAATAAAAGATTTACTTAATTATCTTATATATAAAAGTAAAAGATTCTTAGTTATTATTTAACTTCTTAATTTACTTTTTTTATTTATCTATTAATTTCTAAATAGAAAACTATAAATAGATTAACTATAATCTATAATTAATTATAAAGGGCTTTCTAGACTAATAATATAAATTAGGGCCCTTAATTTAATATAATTAAGTTTAATAGACTATAGATTCTAAAAATATAATTAAGTAAAATATTTATTATAGCTTTAATAAAGATTTCTTTATTAATTATAATATAGAAAATATAATAATATTCTTTTAAGAGGTAATCTACTAGTATATATATTATATTTTAGCTCTTAGATATAAGGAAACTAGTAATAAAGTCTATTAAAATATCTTATTAACGTTATTTAAAAGTAGATAATAATTATAATAATTTATTATATTAGTTCCTTAGAGTCTTACTTCTCTAATTAGTATAGTAATTATAGATATAATATACTATTTTATCTTTTATATTTAGTTAGTAGAATTATTACTTTAATATTTCTAAGATCTAATCTCTTTCTAAATAACTACTTATAAGCTAGTTATAAACCTCCTTAATAATCTTAAGATATAGCTTAGATATTATAGAGACTTATAGATAATTCTTATAAAATAAAATATAATAATATTATAAATAATATTATAGGTTAATACTCTTAAATCTCTAAATAAAGTTCTTTTCTAATATCTCTTATATCTATTTATAGTCCTTATTATCTTAGTTAGTTAAGATAATCTTAATATAGAATAGTAAGTCCTTATTTATTAAAGTATTAATTTACTTATTTATTAATTTATCTCTCTCTTTAAATTCTTAGTCTACTAAGAATATAGGGTTATAATTCTAGAAATATTTAGGTAATAAAAGCGCTTAATATTAATATTTTAAATATTTATCTATCTTATTTATAAGAATTAAATTAAGTATATAAATTAGAGTATTTACCTTTTTATTTATCTTCTTAATATAATATATAATCTTAAAATTAAAGTTAGCTAGCTTTTTAGCCTATTTAACCTAATAATAGATTAGCTCCTTTATTTATATAAAGTACTTTAAGCTCTTATAATTAATAAAGATTTAAATTAGAATATCTATAGATTTTAATTTAAGATATTAATATTCTAAACTATAAATAATTACTAATAACTCTTTATTATAAATCTTATAATTATATTTTATAAGAAGTAGATTCTTATTATAAAATACTACTAAATATAATATATTATTATTATTAACTTAAGAGAGAACTCTACTATTAATATAATTAGATAAGTTTATTTCTAATACTATAGCTCTTAATCTCTTATAATATCTTAGTACTAGTATATTTATTACTAAAAACTTTAGTTACTTAAAAATTACTTAGTAAGCTTTAAACTAATAAAATAAATAGTTCTTTTTTATTAGATTTACTAATAGCTTTATTATTCTTAAGAAATCTTTAATAAAGTAATAGTAAAAGTTATAGAATTCTATAAATACTTATACTTCTTTTAAATATATAGATAATTCCTAATTTATAACTATCTTAATCTTAGTAAAGTCTATCTATAAATATCTATAGATACTATTAGGCCTAAGAATTTTATCTCTTATATATAGAATTTATATTTATTAATATCTATCTAGAGTTCTATCTTATAAAGTCTTATAAGAACTTTTTAGATATATTCCTAGTACTTTTTCTTTATCTTATTATATATTAGAATATTATCTAGATATACTTAATAAAAATTATTTAGATACTTAAAAAGATTATTATATATATACTATTAATAGAATATAAATCCTTCTATAAATTTAAAGGGTAAGATATAATATTTAAATACTCTAAATAATATAATAAATATAGTAAAGTCCTTATTATTAAGGTATATTCTAAGCTTATTAAATATAATAATAATATCTAGCTTAGTTAAGTATTTATAGTTAATTATATAAGCTAGTATCTCCTTAATTAGAAGAATTAAATAGTGATTATAAATTATAATAATATTAAGTTTCTAATAATTAACGTAAAATCTTAGACTTCTATTATACTTCTAAATAAATAGTATAAAAGATATATAAAGTATTATATTAAGCGAGATAAACTCTTTCTAAAGATTCTCTTCTAGATATTTCTTTATCTTTTATAATTTAAAACCTAATATTAAATAAAGTTAACTTTATAAAGATTTCTTTCTAGATTTTAATTTAATCTTATAATTATAAGAATAATAAGAGAGTAGCTTCTTTATTTTTAATCTATTAAATATATTAATAAGATTATAATATTTCTTTAAAAGCTTCTTTTTAAGAACCTCTTTTATATAGATAATAATCTCGTATATAATCTTTATAAAGGACTTCTATATCTTTATAACTCTATCTAATTCTACTAGGATTATAGAGAAGTACTAAACCTTATATTTATTCTAGTTCTAGGTTAGTATATAAAATAACTTAATCTTATCTTCTTTAGATATAAAGGGTAAAGGCGTTAAGATATTTACTTTAAGTTAGTTTAATCTAAGTCTAGAATTTAAATTAAAATCTAAGTTAGATTTATATTTAATAACTTTACTAATTATTATATATTTAGCCTATAGTATACTAGTATAATTATATTAACCTAGAAGAAAGATAATATAATTATTTACTATATCTAGTATAACCTTATACTTATTTATCTATAGCTTATTAAGAATAATATACTATTTTTCTAGATTAATAATAAGTATAAAAATTATAAACTCTATATAATTTCTAATCTTTATAATTAAGTAAATAATATAGATAACTAGTTTCCTTTAAATCTTATTATTATAACTATAGAAGTAATAAAGTTTAATAAGAGAAATAGGAATAATATTAAGATATTTAGATAGTAGTTATATTTCTTTTTTATTAATAAATATATTAGTAATAATATTAATATTAGTAAAAGCTTTTATTTAATATTCTCTATCTTAAATAAGTAATATAATAGAGTATATAAATAATTATCTTTTATATAAATTATATAAATCTATTAATAATAAAAATAGTAGGTTCTTAGGAGTAACTTTTCTAAAGCTATCTAGTTTTCTAAAATATTTAACTCTTCTAACTTATTCTTTATATCTCCTACTTCTTTATCTAAGCTTATTAAATCTTTATTATTAGTTTTAATCTTCTAAATTCCTTTCTTCTTAAAAATAGAATAGTTACTAGCTTAATAACCTTCTTTACTATAATTATAATAGATAGATATAAATAGTTTTAGAGAAATAATATATTTAGAGATAATAATTATAATAGGCTTAATAATTAGATATTAAGGTAGAGAGATATATATAGTAGATTATAATATCTTAGTTATAATAAGTATTAAGATAGTTACTTACTTAATTATCTCTTTTTTATATTTAATAGTAGAGTTAATATTATATAATTAATTATCTATTTATTAGTAGTAATTACCTAATATCTTAAGTATAAGAAACTTAGTAGTATTAATAATAATAGTATATTATAGTTAGAGTATTACTTTCTTAGTTAATTTCTTAATTATAATTATCTTATTAAATTTAAGATAGATTATATATTTATAAAATTTTAATAAGAATATAGTAAAGATCTTAGTTAATTTTATCTTAAGAGTTTTAAATTCTTAATATATATCTAAGTACTTATTTAGATTACTTATAATATCTTAAAATATATTTAGTACCTTATTAGAGATATTAAAGTAATCTAAGTTCTTAGAATAATAAAAGTATATCTACTTAATTATAATACCTTTAATATAGAAGATAATATAAATAGACTAAGCTATATTATTCTTAAAATAATTCTTATTAATTCTTAGCTTATTATAAATATATAGTATCTAGTTATTTAGAGTAATTTTACTATCTAGCTTATAAAATAAAGAGAGATCTAATATCTTAGTAGAATATTAATTACTATTACTAATAGTAGAGCTAGAAATATCCTAATATTAAGCTATATTATCTTCTAGAATTCTAATAAGAGCTTTTTATTCCCTAGTTTTTTTTTCTAATTAAATATTCCTATTATAAAAGCTATAATACTTATTTATCTTAGCTTATTTTTTTATATTAATAGTATTAGCTTCTAATATAACTTCTTTTATCTTCTTTACTTTTACTTTAATAATCTTTACTTTTATAAGTAGTTATTTCTAATCTTTAATATATAATAAAGTAATATCCCTTTCTTATTAAAGTTTATTTAGGGCTAATAATACTATTAAAGATTTCTTATTAATTTAGTACTATAGTTAAGGTATAGTTTAGATATCTAATATTATTTCTATATCTTTTATTAGAGTATTAGTATTATTAATAGATAGAAAGAAGAAGATATATTAATTTAATATAATAAAGAATATCTTCTTAGTTATTATTAGTAACTATTTTAATATTATTATTACTAGCTATTAAGATTTAGAAAATAAATTAGATAGAGGAATAAAAACTAAGGTATCTAGGAAATAAAGATAAAGATAATAAGATATTCTTAAATAAATTTTAGGAGGTATAAAAATTTTCTTTAATACTAAGAATTTAGTATTATAATATAGGTTAATATCTCTTTAAAACGCGTTCTTTAGTACTTCTAATATTTAGGGTTACTTACTAGAAGCTTACTTATATAATAAAGCCTTCGTTAATATATTAATAATATACTATAGTATTAATTAAGCTTAAATATTAATAGGAGTTCTATAATACTTATTTTAACTTACTATTTAATTATAAGCTTTAATACTTATTTAATCTTATTATTAGACTAATAAGAGTAGAGATAAAAAGAGATTTATTCTAATATTAAAGGCTAGTCTAATATAATAATATAAGAATATAGTATAATTAGAAGAATAAATCTAAGGAAGAAAAGCTATATATATAGAATATATATAAGGTATAACGTAGTTATTAAGCTAGGAGCTAGGCTAAATATTAAGCTAGTTATTAAATTAATTACTAAACTAATAAGATTTAATATAAATTTAATATAAATCTAACCTAGATCTAATATAAATTACTAGACTAACTTATAATAATAGCTATATATATTAATATCTATAGTTATCTAGATAACTTACTAGAGTCTTATTAAAAAAAAGAATAGAAGAGTAGAGAAGGGAAAACTATAGTCTTATAAGTATATTAATATATTATATTACTAATATATATATATTTTCACTTATATATACTATTAAATATATCGTTAAATATATTATTAAATATATACTTAGATATACCTAATAAAAAGCTATTAAATATATTAAAGAATACGCTTTTATATATAATCTTAAATATACCCTTAAATAATAAAAGTAACTTAGGGGAAGAAGATAAAGTAAGCTACTTCTAAAGACTATTAAAGATTATATATCTAGAGTACTAAGTAACTTTTATATCTAAAGTATAGTATAATATATAGACTAATAAACTTTAGTTATATTAAATTATTTAAAGTATAATATCTTTATTAAAACTAATAACTTATTTAATATAAAATAGATTTTCTATAGTATAATCTATATTTTTATAGCTAGTATAATTATAAAGACTATAAATTTTATTAAATTTTTATAGTTAATATCTAGTACGTTAACTATACTTCGTAGTCTATAATTTAATACCTTTATCTAAAGTTTATTATTACTCTCTTATAGCTAAAAAGAAAGCGAGCGTCTCTAGCTTAATTCTTCCTATATTATTAAGACCCTACTTATTATTATTATAATACTTATCTATTACTATCTTTATTATAACTACCTATTACTTCTATAATATAGACTAAGTAATCTAAGTTTAATACTAACTTTAAATTCAATTAAAACTCTTAATTATTAAGAGATTATCTCTGTTTTTTCTTCTAGATTATGTAATAAATCTCTCGTAGGTGTTATTATAGGCTTAGAGCTACTAACCTAGGTGTTAGCTGTCTGTTCTAAGTACGGGCTATCGCCCTTAATGTCCATGCTATCCTGTGTAAATATCGCCTGTTCGTTAGAAATGCCTTCCTAGGCTTCTTCGCTGTCTTCCTCATCGGTGTTTGCTTCCTCGTTTGCTTCCACATTGGTGTTTTCTTCCTTATCAGTGTTTCCTTCCTCACCAATGTTTTCTTCCTCATCGGTGCTTCCTTCCTCATCGGTGCTCCTTTCCTTATAACTGTCTTCGCCATCGCTGTTGCTCTCCGCTTGCTTGTCTCCTTGATCATATTAGTCGTCCTCTTGCTCGTTACTTTCTTCGACTCCACACGGCCCTCCCCGCTCTAGCCACTGGCGATAAGGACCAGCCTCACAGGCGTTGCTTATCCCCTATGCGTGGGCCTCTTGTAGTGACTTGTGTAGTACCTCTAGAGGTAGGTTTTTGGTCCATTCTTCTACCAGGGCATTGGTCCACTCTTCCACTATTAGACTTCGGATCTTCTGAAGGTTGTTAGGTGTTTCAGATACCATTTAAGCATTCTGCCGGAAAAGGTCTAGGAGGGAATTTGGGTCAGGTCCGGCCGTTGTGGTTTCTTTGTTTAGGGTTCTTGTTCGTTTACCCTCTTGACTCTTTATCATGCTCTTTGTCTTAGCCTCCTCTAAATCTCCCTTATACTGCTTCCCCCCCTGGTGGTAGATCCTTTGAATTAGACTCTTTTGGTTTTTCTTCTACACACTTTATTGTTTCGCCACTCTCTTTAAGCCGAAAAGGCTCAGCTCTAGCCCTTTTTCGTATATGAGATTACTCTGGAAATTATTATACTTTAACCTGGTATTATCGTTGTTCCAGTATCGCGTATGGTCACCCATACATAGCCGCCTATCGAATGACACCCATACACCTTTCTGTCTCCTCCCCAAGGTACCAATCAGCATGCTTTTGCGTCCGGGGGCATTTTTGCCAGTTTGATCCCTAAGCCGATATGTATGCAGAACTTTGCGAGTCATTGACTAATTGCTGTGCTTTAGCGCCATGATTTGTTCAAGTAGAGGATTAATTATTGTGGGGTCTGGGCAACTCAAGATTCTGTGGATGTAAATGGGTGAGTGAGAGAGGACAGAAAAGACAGGGAAATAGACAGATTCGGTAGACGACAAGGATGCATGGTGTTGACGGACTGGTAAGACCAACTGGAGAGGCATGATGGTCTAGGGAAGTGTCTGAATGCGGGTGAATTGCCAACTATACTGAAGCTGCTTGATCCGCTTCTGAGCGACTACTGTTTCTCCATATGAATGTAGCTACCATTCAGGATGGATAAGACGGTCTGGGAATTGTCCAATGTGTCCGTTAAGTCGGTTATGTATGACTGAGGAAGATGTGGTTGAGTAATGGAATGCTAATGGTGTTTGAGGTGATCGTCGTAGGCTGTCTAAGTAGGAGCCCAGAGTCCATGGCTCAGCGTGTTTGTCAACATGTTGATGTCGATTCAGTGTTGTAGTGTTGCAGCCGTTTCTTCGATAGAGGCAAATAGGTAACCACAGTAGCCACAGATGCAGATTTGGGTGTCATGCGGTCAACTTTTAATCACGAACTGCTTTCGTGGAGTGCTTGAAGGCTTATTCGATAGGGAGTTGTGGAATTATAGGCCATTTTGCGTATATCATACTGGTAGATGGCCATGAAGGGGTGCTGTATTGGATTTAGATGAACGATTTCGGATACCCTGTCGATATTCTGATCCAGAGGTCCCGTTGTTATAGCTCGAAGGACCAGTAGGATTGGGCTGCTGAGGATTGTCTCCCGTGGTGGAAGCTTCTACTAGACTTTGACGAGGGTTTGGTGGTGTGGTCAGCTTTCTGGCCCAAATGATGCGATCTGCCAAATCCTTCGAAGGTTATGTAGTATTCTTCGTTGTGTATCAATTTCCGATGAGCGTTTCGATGGCAGTAGACCAGCAAATGAATGCATCCTTTGTGGTAATTTAGGCACGTGTACCCTTCGAGACTCAGTCAGTAAAGAGTCCAGCCATCGATAAATAATCAGGGTATCTTACGGGGCCCAGTGACTCTTTACGCTGTCGTATGCAGTTGTGTGTAACAAAGATGAACAAACGCTTATGATAAGATATATATATCTTACATATATATAGATCATAGGTGCTTTTATACCACTCGGGTGCAAGGATGTCCAGATCGAGAGTACGGGTTAATAGCTTTAACTGATGGCTTCATGCGGAAAGCTACACTTAGTCAGCGGTTGTTAGAATGAAGATCCAGTGTTCATATATGCCCACATACCAGCTTGTCTTTATATGGTCTAGGACTTTCCTCGAAGACACGAATGACCAGTCATCTCTATGAGAGATTGAACATCTAAAGTTGTTCTATGATAGCTTTCTCAAGTCACAACAAAGATAGAAGGTAGCGGGTGTAATGAGAGAAGTTAGGAAGAGGCGGGGGGGACGAGGAATTATATAGAGAAAAAATTAGGCTTTGAGTGAACCTGTTTTCACTGATATTCTTGCCAGTACTTGATGAATGAAGATTCATGTAATGTTCGTGTGTTGTACTAGATGAATTGAAGCTATCTTCATGTAGTAGTATGTAATCCCACTTGTGAAGAGAAAGCGCAACACATAGAAATGAAATGAATTCTGTTACTACAGTAGTATATCGTAGGTGTTGAACTAAAGGATGGATGGATACAGGATGATGCATCATTAGAAGTCAACAAGCCTCTACAAAACGGTATATCCTTAGAAGCTACCAAGTCCTCACATCATGAAGCCTTATCACAAGACAAAGATACATGCCGTCAGTCCTTGAAGTGTGTGTTGAACCCTCAAAAGCTTCCGATCATCAATAGGAATCCTCCAAAGCGACGGCGGGCAAACTCCTTAGAGATGTTACAGAAGTACACAAAGAGAATGGAGGAAAAGGAAGCAAACAGACCAAGTAGACGAGCTAAGAAGGACATCGATGGGCTGCGTGGTATTGGGGATGGAATCTATGCATCGATAACGAAACCCTTTGCCCAAGAAGCTGCGGAAAGGATGGCCAGGACAAAGGCACTGGCGGATTTTGTGGATAATACATCCCCGGTAGCTCTCAGGGGTAGACAAGGAACAGCACCCAAGAAGCCTTTGCGCCCACGTTTACCCATACCCACAGATGATGGCAGTGGTAACGACGACTCCGACGACTCCGACGAGGAGGATGATGATGAAGGGGATTGGGAACGTGTACGGCCAGACCCAGAGTTGGATGCAAAACACAGGAGGTTATTGATGGCTATGGGTCACGATATCGGGCAGCAAGTAGCTTATGAGCCTATGTATGCATGATAGGATTTCAAAAAGAAAGTCAAGGAAGAAGGAGTAAAGTTGATATTGATAGTACTGTCAATGCCATTAGTGAGCGAGATACTAGGCAAGTGTCATGTTCATTGATCTTAGAAAGAGCTGGATAGGTATAGATAAGTGGTATTTAGAGGCTTTGCGTGATGGTAGAAATTTCAATAGCAAACATATAATTTAGTTAATCAGTATGCTGATTGCTCTATTCGCCCTCTCTAATATCTATTATCTAGTATCTTCTACTAACACCATCAGATCCTCGTGGATATGGATTATCATCATGTATATTAGTACGCTTATTCTATAGATTCTACTTTTATATTAATGGATCTAATTAATATACTTTAAGGTATAACTTATTACTTGAATATATTAATATAGCGCGACGATTTCCTTATTATTGTATTAACGGTAAGGATGCATCGTTTTCTAAGGTATAATGATACATAATATAGGGATAGGATAGTAATTCAATAATTATACACTTTCTCTAAATAAAGTCATTGATCTCTAAGTCAACTAAGTTTACTAGTATGAAAATATGTATACTTAATGGAACTAACCCCTCTATCAATTAAATGATCCATCTATCTATGATAGACCAGTTATTTAAACATCCAAAATAGTAGACTCTCTAACCTTAGAAACTAACCAGTCAAGCATTTGGAAAGTCAGGGATTAGCTCACGGAATCCTCGAGCATCTCCTTCTGCATAATCTTGAACCCCTTGATCTGCATGCAGACACGACATTGATCGATTTTCTCACACTCCCCATGATTCCAAAGGCTCACATCTTTGCAGATCAAATCCACTCCCTTGAGACTACGAATTGATCGCCCTAGAGGCGAATCGATGCCGTGGCTTCCACTTGCCTCAAACATCCTATAGCTGGGATATTGTATGGTATGGTCGGCGGAATCGAGACGCTTAGGGTCAATGAAGACAAACTCGAATCTGTGGGAATGTTGTAATCGATTCCGGGACCTAGAGACCTCGAATGATACGAGCGATCCACCAGCCCTAGCCATCATTTTGATCGCATCACACATAACATTGCCCGCTAGACTTAGTCTGCCTCCTACGCCTAATGTGGAGTAGCCAGAGTAGCCGGTGTAGTGAGACGGGATAGGGACGTATCCAAAGAACGCTGACTGCGCGTCGATTTCAAGCTTAATGTGCTCGATTTTCGCCAGATTCGATGGGCCGATTAACGTAAAGAACTCTTTCATCTGTAGCAGATCGTTCATACCACCACAGACAACCAAACGGTGAAGGAGTTTCGCTTCCTGGGGCAACTCTAGAGAGGTATTTGCTCGTATGGGACGCATTGTTTCTGCAAAGGCAAACGTGTTTGCACTATACAGGATGTTCGTAGCCTCTAGGCAGACCTGCTTGCAGGTCCGTAAGAGACCTGTACTGCTCCTACGGATAGTCATCATCCCTCTCCTTAATATGTCCCTCCTCCCCATCTTCTCCATACCCCTCATCCCCGTTCTCCTCTTCTTCGCCTTCATCGTCTTCATTATCTTTATCGGAACCCTCATCATCTCCATACCCAGAGAGAGTGGAGTACTGCTCTTTATCCATCTGCCAGGTTATGTAGGGTGTAGTTCTACGGGCATCATTTTTGCCGTCCGTGTGCGCTTCTTCCAGTGCTGCGTGTAGTGCAGCAGTCGGAGGCGTCACGATGGCCAGATGCTTCCTGATGATCGCTCGCAGTCTCTTGGCGAACTAGGGTGTTACAGGTAGGTTGCAAGCATCGGTTTTGAATTGTTATAGTATTGAATTCGAATCCTTTTTGGTATTTTGGTTCTTCCTAGGCGTCGTGTTTTTTATCTTGCCCGAGTCTAGTTTGGCCTTCTTGCGTTCCGATCCTTACTTTTGCTTTTTTTCGGCTTGAATCGCTTTGATTGCTTCCAAGTGGCCTTCATACTGGACTCCCCCCTGGTGGTATATCCTCCTGACCAACTGCTTAAGCTTCTCCTTCTGTGGCTGATGCGCCCTCGTCCCTTTCATTGCGCTGAAACGGCTTAGCTCTAGACCTTTGGCCCACTTGATGTTATCCATTTGGTCCTTAAGGCTGATTATTGAGCCTGCTTGGTTCCAGTACCGAGGATGGGCACTTTCCACACGTCTATCATAGGATACCCAAATTCCTTGCTCGTCATCCCCTAGGGTCCCGACACACATACTCTTACGTTCGGTTCCAGTGAGAAGTTTTTGGGGTCTGAGTTTGTATGTGTGTAGGAACCGAGGAGTCGTTGAAGCCATGATAAAAATTTGAATTTAGGAAAGGTATAGGTGTGCTTTGTCTCGAGTGGATGAATATGGAAGCATCCCGAATCCAATCTTCTCACTTCAGGGTAGACTTTGTGACTTTCTTCCCAAGCTCTTCCATCTTGCTGGTCAATGGATCCTCGTAGCTGTGAAAGAGCGTTAGACGTAGCTCCTTGCACAGAAGGTATATTCCCCGTGAAAACCTTGCATCTCGGTCTTTTGAAGCTAGGCCAAGAAATTGACACATGCATCTTTTTCTGATACACAACCTGGCCGATATATACTAGATTATATATAAATATATATTTAAGGTAGGATTCTCTTTAAAACGATGGATTGATTGAGATGTCTTTAGGCTGAACCATGCTACGGAACCAGTCGTGACTGGTACCAGACCCAGCTTCCTCGGAAATCGATGTGCCACTTGATGTTGTAGCTCGCAACTTTCCGAGCGAAAACCACAAGAGCATTCGATTATCGATATATGGGAATCCTGGATATAATGACCTCGGCTTTGTTCAAACAATGAGTCTTGTAATATTTCGCCTTAAGGCGTGATGGTGTAGGATGTTTGTGCTTTATGGGGCGTGGTGTAGGAAACCTTTGGTCTGAAAGGCGTAGTGTAGGATGCTTGTGCTCCGAAAAGTGGACTGAAGGAGGCTTGTGCTTTGTGAGGCGTAGTATAGGTTGATTTTACACTGCGAGGCGTGGTGTGTGAGGCGTGGTTTAGAGTTCTTGTGCTTTGTGAGGCGTAGTGTGTGAGGCGTGGTTTAGGACTCTTGTACTTTGTGAGGCGTAGTATAGGAGACTTTTGCTCTGCGATGCGTAGTGTGTGAGGCGTGGTGTAGGATCATTGCGCTCGGCGAGGCGTAGTGTAGGAGGCTTTTGCTCTGCGAGGCGTAGTGTAAGAGGCTTGTGTTAGGCATAGTATAGGATGCTTGTGCTCTTAAAGCTGGAGTTTAGAAGGCTTGGATTTGGTAAGAGATAGTCTAGACTGCCTGTGCCTAATGCTGATGAGTGGAAAGAAGAAGAGAGAAGAGGGGGGAGGTGGGCCTTTATGTAGTAGTGGAGGACTGAGGGCACCGTGTTAGAGCTCTTCTCCTGGTGAAGCAGTGGAACCATTCCTGTATAGTGATGAATGTAACTTTGAATGAGATTGGCACAGGAATCGTGAATAATGATCAAACTTCCATGCCTAAGGCCACTTAGACCCATTCCTCAGGCACGAGAATTGTGAATCATCATTGGACTTTCACATTCAATACAACCTAAAGCAAATTCTTGAGAACAAAAGTTGGGGATATTGTCAGACTCTCACGCTTAGTGTGCGGTATATTATATAAACTGACGAACCTTAGCTATGTTTGTGAGTTCAAAAGCCAATCAACATCTTCGTTGAAGTTAACACGGCGTCCCAGATAATATGAGAGTCTGTATAGTGACTCGTACTTTTAAATCTAATGTAAAGACAGAGTTTATGAATATTGTCAGATGTTCACACTCAAAGTCTGGTGCGTTATGCATATTACGATGTAGAAGGAATAGCTAGGAGGCATGCCTGCAAGGCATGCTATCCTTTTGGGTCTACACGGCCAAATAAGGCTTAGCTCCCGCGGTGCCGACTTCCTAGTAAGCAATGGGATAGGCTCACCCCCTCCAAATCCTATTGACCAACACAGCATGTGTTGAGTGCTCGGTGAAGAGCCTCGTACACGGCGAAGTAGGAAGTATTCGAATTGTGTCAATGCAGTTGTGAATGGGATAACACACAGCATTCGTGGAAATTACTTACTTTTCACACTTCACAAGAAACCGGGATTGACAGGTCACAGGCCTTGTCCAAGACTGGTACCGCTTCCTGTGATAGTGATAGTTGTGAAGAGCAATCACTTCTCACAACACAGGTATATGCACTTGTTAGGCAGACAACCTACCTCTCACGTCGCAGGTATCTGTACTCGTTGGGAAGAGGAATGACTGCTCACAGCACAATTATCAGTACTACTCAAGAAGTAGAATAGCTGCTCACAGTTCATTAGATACCTCCAAGACAAATACGGTCTGCAACACACAATAGTAGCATTGGTAGAAGGCATTGCTATTCACAGAATATGGGCCACGTCCAAGACTAACACGGTGCATTTGTTAACACGCGAATCTGGACTGGTTGGGAAGGAGATACATTCATTCAGGCCTTCATTATCCTTTGACGTGGTATGAACAGACAATAGGAGGAGCATTCACCTCATTCATTGCGCATTCAAACCTAATTATGTCTGCCACTTCCCTATTCACAAACAAACCTAATCTTTCTCTCTTCCACGTCTGATAATATATAAAGGGCCTGCTCCCCATCTTCTCTCCTTCTTCTTCTTCTACTCAGCATTCTTACTTTCTCTTGTAAGATATATATCACAAAGCCTCTTCAATAGTTCTTCTTTAACTAGAGCCTTTCCTCAGTTATTTTATCTTTCATTTCACAAAGCTCTAAGCATTGTCCAGCAACCTCGATTGTACATTCCGTTGCGAGATAAGAGGGACCTTAGAATTAAGGGAAAGCTGGCTCTCGACAACCCACGCCAGATGTGCACTATTGAATAATCCTAGGCATTGCCCTGCAGCGTCGATTGGACAACCTCCAAATTCCAGCGCCAGCGCGGAGAGTTTTGATGACTCGGTCCCCCAGAAAATACCTGCATGCACGAGGAGAACTGCTTGGTCTTGGTACTTTACATCAGCGGACCTAACAAGGTATGCATCATAATCATCGCTTTGCACATTATTATATTAACATTATCGTACATAGGAATCCACCGAGGCTACTGCTCACCACGATGAAGGGGATAGGATCACGCAAACAGTAAAGCCAAGGCCTCGAGGTATCGCACGCCTAGGGCGATGATGGATACCCTATGACATCCACTAGCTTAAGGAGCCAACTCTAATGCGCGGAAGGTCTGGAACTGTGTCGTTTCAGCTCAATCCACCGGAGAACAGTGCAAACGCTACAAAGGGAAGATCAAAAGGCCAAACAGGAGTCCAATTCCATCCTACATTTTTTCGAAACCGACACCCTCAACTTGACTACGACACGGCAATTCGCGAGGAGAATGCAAGTGGTGACGCCAGAGCGTCTAACCAAGACCAGGTGGCAAAGTTACTGGCATCTCAGTAAGCTAGAATGCTAGCAGCTCAACGGAATCCAATCACACCAGACTGCAGAGACAAAAGATGCACCACCACCGTATGAAAGAGAGTTGGCTGCCTTGGGTATGCATTCTGGAAGATTCAAGGGGTTTCCGTGTCCATGGAGGCAGTCTCGAAGGATTGGATCCTGTTCACTTTGGGTACGAATGTCACATTCTTTCCGCATCTTTCCTTTCGCTTGCAATTCGGCATCGCATGGGCCGCTCGACTTCCTCTATGCAAAACGACAGATATCATAATAGCCACGGTGCAATTCATGTTGTTCAAACTCTTTGCACTCGCATCGGCATGAATCAGGAACCATGGGAAGGGAATTTAATTGTTCCGGAATATAATCAAAAGATGATCACCGTACATTTGAAAGACGGAAAATGGTATCAAGGTATCAGAAGTATTGGAAAATCCACGGGCTTCGACTTACGCAGGACTGGGCGGAGATGGACCGCGGTCTCATGTGCAGATCAAGATGAAGGTCTCGGGACCACGCAAATCGATGGCCCAAAAACTCAAGTTGTCGCACCGGAGGCAAAAATGGACGCTCCGATGAGATCGAAAATATCTCCACTGCTGTGGAAGGACTCGTCAAGACCGAACAAACCCTACTACGTCACGGAATCGAATCCCTTGAACCCGGTGTCGTTCGACTGGAGGTTGTCGAAGATCCTGGAAGTATTGACGATATCGCGGGGGACTTCTGCGGGTCATCGACGCACATCATTGAGCAATTACGAAAGCTTGGCCGATCCACCGTCTACAAGATGTGTCGGTACCTATATGAGATCCAAATACCTTTGGAGAAAAGTTATGTGGCAATCCGTAGGTGGAACGAAAAGGAGAAGCAAAATTACAAGGAATGGCAGTCGATTGGGCCAGGCAACTTGAACTCCTCGCAAGATCTTGCCAATGCATACCGTTGCCTTGACA
This sequence comes from Cladonia borealis, assembly GCA_018257855.2. Classification (NCBI taxonomy): domain Eukaryota; kingdom Fungi; phylum Ascomycota; class Lecanoromycetes; order Lecanorales; family Cladoniaceae; genus Cladonia; species Cladonia borealis. Next base: position 1,812,316 of record JAFEKC020000005.1, on the reverse strand, counting down.
ACCTTGCTCGTGACCAGCTTAAGCTGTTGTTGTCACTCAAGAGCGAGTTCGCCAACGCCACAAATGCCAACGAAGTTGATGGGAGGTTAACGCATCTATTGGCATATCATGATGGCGCTCAGCTTACGGTGAAGAAGCTTATGGCAAAGAGGCAGCTGGAACGAGATGATGCTACGATGGAAGCTGGAGAGCATGCGTTAAGGAGTTCAATACACCCCGGAGTGAACGCGCACCGGTCCACCAACGTCCCCTTAGTGGAACAGGTTGAAAGCATAGTGGCACTTAAGATATGCGAAACTCTAGTGGAATTCAGAACGAAGATACTGAGGGAAAGGGACAGGATTGAAAAAGCTAGTGAAGCCAGACAAAAGCGTGTCTAAGGAAATTTGAGGTGAGGAGGTTTTTGGTATTCTTATGTCTTCTACATCAGGCCGTAGTCCTTGGTTACCTAACGATGCATCATTTATCCTGGCAAGTCATGGTTTTCTCTATTATGCAATGGTCCTCACTAGTGGCGCGAATACCTAACGATGCATCGTTTATGCTGGCAGTTCATGGTTTTCTGTACCATGCAATGGTTCTTAGTATCAGCGCGAATACCTGACGATGCATCGTTTATGCTGGTAGTTCATAATTAGAAATACCTTGGCACTGACCTTGTAACCAAAACTTTCGGATAATATTAATTGCTTCTACGTGATAGTAAGATGCATAGTGTAATTACTATTATAATAACTAAACTTAACTCTAAGAAGATAATCCGATACTCCGAGGATAAATAGCGTGCAACTCCTACGTTAAGAAAGCAGCTTATCACCTCTTCGAATTGCCCAAGCTACTCGCTAGCTCCAAAGTTAATGAGAGCATTCTAAACCACGCGGAATTCTGCTACATGGACCGCCGGGGATTGGCAAGACGTCATTCGCAAGAGGCTATGGCATTTGACGGGCAATGCACTTTCTTCAAGGTGCCGGGAAGTCTAATTCGCTCGTGTCTTATGGGAATTTCTGAGAATCATGTTGGTGAGCTGCTATCTTTCAGTTCAACTATGGTATCTGGTCAAGGCACATAGAATCGTGCGTACCTTGTTTGATATGGCTGAGTGATAGGGAAGGGATTGGCGGAGAGAAGTCAAAGGAGCTTAAAGCAGAATTCCTCGCTGCATGGTCTGGGTGTAACGACAAAGATTCTCCAACCCTTCCAACAACTCCATAAGAACAACTAGCTGTGGTATTTCTTCAGCATCTCATTTACCCCACAAGAACGACTAGCTATGGTATTTCCTTAGTATCTCATTTACCTGTATTTACAATAGATAATTTCAGTGACTTGAGTAAGAATTGGCTGATAACTCTTGACAGAATGATGCTGGTAAGTACTTATCGCCTTTATAGGTGTTTATGATACTCATTCTTTCAGCCGTCTAATAATTCCGGTATTGGGAGACACACTAATAGGCCTTTCTATAATACCGAAGATGATAGGAGGCTTGTTATTAGAGTATAACAGCGTAGAGACTCACTTAGTATAGTAAGATACCCCGATTATTTATTAATAGCCGGACTTTGTGATAACTAAGACTTGAAGGGTATCTATGCTTAAGTTACCATAAAGGGTGCAAAATGCTTAGTCTGCTTATCTAAAGTAGCCGTAAACGAGCGTACCGTTCTCTTCTATTGCGGATATTAGGTCCAAAGGGTGTGCTACCATATATGGTCTGTGAGAGGCTTCCAGATAAAATACCCATATAGGTGTAAGAAGGATTAACAAGGGTTTAGGTCTTTAGAGCTTATGAGCGAAGAGGTTCGTCTTGGTCTAGATCTTAAATCTAGCTATGTGACTGACGCTAGGTAGCACGATGTCAACGAGGCCGAGCTCACTGATGTTGAAGAACTCCTTCAGAGGGACCGAGAGCTTGACAAAGTTGAAGAGACCGTGAATTATCCTACTCCCACACCTCCGGCGGCACAGCGTGCAACTTTATCGCATTTGCCGACACACTCACACACGCACGGAAATTATGACACATCATAAGATGGAGATTCCGAAGATATTGGACGGAGTGAGCAGATAGTGGTACAAAGGAATCGTCAACGGGCGAGGAGGAGAGCGCAGAGAAGGGAAATACTAGAGAGGGGACTACAAGAGCTGGAAGAGCAGGAGCGAGTAGCGCACCGAGAAGAGCCTCCGCAGAATTCTCAACAGAGTCGACAACCAGAGCAGCGGCCGCCTGGGTGGTTCTTTGATGAGGCAATTACGGATGGTGGAGACGATTTTAGCATGAGCGATGGGCTCACTTTGGCACAGCGCATGTACACTCTGCTACCTGGCAGGACGTTCCTATACTAATAGTCATCTTAAAAACCATATCTTCAGGGGTTCCTAACCCGTGATTATAGCTTTTAAATACAAGAGTAGAGTATAAATCGTATATATAACAGAATATTTAAGTTGGGTTTAATACTTATTAAGGTCCTTTAAAGTAGTAAACGTCTTTAACGTATACTTATTAAGTATAGAAGAGATATCACGATGGGTTATAAACCCCTAGAGCTATAGATTTTAATGGTAGATAAGAATCTTTAAGTTAGGCTTAATACCCACTAAACTTCTTTTAAGTAGTAGGTATCTATATTATATATTTATTAAGTGCGAAAAATATATAATAAGAGGTTTCACCCCCTAGAGTTACAGCCTCCAATTATATTATTAAGATTGACTTGTTAAATATTAGCTCTATATATATAATTCATACTCCCTTCTCTTACTTAAATAGCGCGTAAAAGATGAAAGACAGTGCTGTAGAGTATTCTTATAGGTGACGAGACCTAGCTTTAACAACCTCTTAAATCATGTAACTCATACTTTATTCTCGTACGATGTCTACTATTATCATCACAAGATCTATGTGAAAATAGTTGTCGCTGCTTATCTATCATTAATTCGTGCACTTCTTAGGTTAATTTTAGAGGTACATTAGGACTAATAACAGCTTAACAACTACTAAACTACTCCTGGTCCCGGCCATTATTAAGTAATATACTACTTAATTCCAGGGTTACCTACATGATAAAGCTCGTTCGCTACTGGAATAATGGTGACCGGATATGCAGAATATTGGGTACGTTACCTCTAAAATATACGATTTTTTCGGATCTTAAGTTTTTTAGGAATTGAAAAGCAGAATCAGTAGAGTAAATAAAGTGCAATTTAGTTAGGTATTTAAGTTCAAAATCTTTAACAAACAACATGATTGAGATTGAAATGACAACAGCTTCTTGCAGATTTTCTATTATACGCTTAGTAAACAGGATCATTGAGATAACAGCAGCTTCTTGCAAGTAGCATTGGTCGTTTCCAGAAAGCTCCTTTGATTGAGAGCCTTAGCATGACCTCTCACGCCTTAGCATGACCTCCCAGTTTCCTTTTCCTTTATATCTGGCAAACTTTTCATGTTCTTTGATCATGAGTTGCGAATTGTCCAGAGACTCCTCGGAGTCGAGCAGCGTAGCTTTGATATCTGCCATTGTTACCTTTGAGTGATGCACCTCACTCTTCTCAAAGGAAGTATAGCTGCAGCGTTTGGCGTTAGGATCGTTGGTGGAGCAGGGGACCCAATAGATCTGGTTGTTGATTTTCTCCTGAAGGTACATTAGCCACTTCAATAATATAACAGGCGTGTGGATTGAAATCATACAGCATGGAAGAATGAAGCATCCAGTATTTTCTTCTGGACGTACCAGAAAACGTCCGAGCCTACATTGATGAGGGACCTTGCACTCCTGCCGTATGCAAGACAAGCCAATGCATCAAAAGCGTCGTTCTGAAGTCCATGATATACATCATCCATGCTCATTCCAAGAATAGATTTGACGTCTTGGGCGTTCCGTAGAGGTATATAGACAACTCTCCTGAATCTTAAGATAACACCAATATCCAGTACCCAAGGATGATTTAGTGGTCCCGACTACAATAAAATCGGATCTCGCATCCTGGCGGCTGGACCATTGCGCCAAAAATCCTGCCTTGACTTTGTTCGATGCTCTATCAAGCTCCGAGTCCTTACCCATCAGCAGGCAATCAATTTCGTTAAGTATAACTACGGACGGAGCTTTGAGAGCGGCAACGGCAAACAAAACTCGGACTATTCTGCTGCCAGTTAGCGGTCGCGAACGTAGTAAGTGAGCCAAAGAAAGAGCTGCTTACTTCTCACCATCCCCAACGAACCGCGACGTGAAAGAGGATGGAGAGGCTTTGAACGTCGTAACGCCAGCCCGGGATGCAAGGACCCGAGTAATGAAGGTTTTCGTCCCGGAAGGGCCATGGAGGAGTATTCCATCCACCTTCTTCAAATTCTTCAGGTATGGTGGGACATGCAGGAGTCGAGGTAGCTCTACAGCAATTTTGACCTGTTCCAGAGCTATAGCTTGACCTGAACAACTGGTCAACTCTTGGATGCTTCCTCCTGATCGATCTATCAATGGCTCCACAAGTTCGAGGTTTGATTTTGGAGGTTCGAGAGACGCGTGTGCTGGGATTGTTGCTTTTGTAGCATTGCTTCCATCACATTGAGGCTTTTGCTGACGTGATCCCAAGGCTGTCTGCTGACTGGACGATGCCTGGAATGGCGTTTGCTGGCTGGAGATGGTCCCCGCCTGAGATGCTGCATCATCTTGTGTGCTGAACGGTGCGGGTGCGGTCATGAGAAGGAGATAGATCATGTCGTTGACTATTTATTCAAGACCAGGAATACGAGTGAGTCCGGGTGTTTTCTGCCCTGCCACGGGCGTTAGCTTCCCAGGCTTCAATAGACAATCACATGCCTACACTTCAGAAGGAAAAGGAGACTACAATCGAGCAGGTGCTTGGCCAATGCTCGTTCCAATTCCTTTCGAGGTTCGCCCAGTAGGGCAGCCGCATCATGCTTCAGCAACAACCATGTACGAATGGCTCTGGATGTTTCCAGCATGGACCTGATCATATCATATCAGCAACCATTGACTGCGGCAGGAACGAACTCAAAATGTGGTATTGTCGCCCCTGGTCTGTGCTTTTGATAGACTAGTAGAGCTCAGAGGCTCGAGTAAGGCCTCAAGACGAATTTCACTTGCCTGAAAGTGTCAGCTACGGCGGCCTCGCTGAGGTCATAAAACTTGCATTCCAATAGCGACCGACTAGCTCGGCTCACTCGGGTTCATTGCTCGTACAGAGCTGGTGAATGGTGCTACAGACGTGCATAGGTATGCTCAATTGGATATGATCTGGCCATTGACGAAACGCACGGAGGAGATCGGAGGCTTCCATGGTTGCAATCTGTATGCTATCATACTCGTGTGGAGGTTTGTAGAAGAATTCATCGGTTTGTTTCTGTAGTGAAGACTTTTCGCCTTCTTTGACTTGTTTTCCATCAGCATGGCTCTCGGTTCGCTTTCTCTTTGCTTTCTGTGGATCATGCTCGTGTTGTGATGAGGGCATTCTGTCTGAGGTATTTAGTTGGCCGATTGAAGGACAAGAGAGGTATTTAAGTGGTCGGTTGAAAGACAAGAGAGCTTGTTGGGTGACATCGTCACGACTTGGGTTAACAAACTCTCTCTGCTCGATGGGGGTCAATATGACCTGTGTCGTGACTATCTTGTATCTTTTGCACGCGATTTAAGTACGAAAAGGCTATAATAAAGGGTTAGGAATCCTTAGAGGTATAGTTTCTACAGTTATCATCAGTAATAATCTATTAAGTATTAGCTTAATATGCTTGACTTATACTCTAATTTCCTTACTCGAAATCAATACCCCTAACAATTTTGTACTTAACAAAATTTGAGCCGTCCTGTAGGCCTTTGCAACTGCGCCCAGAACTGCTGACGATAGCCAAGACTTAAGTCTTCAGTTGCAGCATTATGACTTGTGTTGTGACTATCTTGCATCTTTTACATGTGTTTTAAGTACGAAAAGGCCATAATGAATGGTCAGGAACCTCTAGAGGTATAATTTCTAGAGTTATTATCAGTAACAATTTATCAAGTATTGGCTTAATGTACTCAACTTATGTCCCAATTCCCTTACTTGAAATCAATGCCCCTAACAGTACTGTGCTTAACAAAGTCTAAGGCGCTATGTAGGCCTTTGTAACTGCGCCCAGAACTGCTGACGATAGCCAAAACTTAAGTCTTCAGTTGCGCTTTTAGTAGCATTGTTCAACGGAAAATCAATTCCTCACTTTGATTAATAGCAGGAAGTTGTTCATATCCTTCAGATTTACGAATTCTACAGCAAGGCCTTTGCAACCTTTCTGCACCCCGCTGAGTTGTTACTGCTTAATATTTTGCAGGGTCCAAGCAAACGTTGATTAACAAAGAGAAAATTATTGACCAGAATATCAAAGATTTCTGCACCTGAAAAAGAACCCGCTTGCCAAAAAGTCTTGCCAACATGTACCCTGAGAGTACTTCAATAAGCCTTATAAATTACCGTGCGCTCTCTTCCCCAACTCTCTCCACAATGTGAGACCGACCCAGACGGACCATACTAACCCCGCGATAACGCCGTAGATGATCTCGCCGTTCGTTGTATCGGCACTAAAGTCCAAACCCAGACCACCATTGATGATACCAAGCGTAATCGTCACACGACCAAGCCATACATGTACTAGAGACCAAGTGGTTGGGGTAGAAGAGGTCCCGTACGCACGATGATGTAGTAGGCCGATCAGCGGTTGAAAGACGAGGAGTGACATAACAATGATGCCAGTGATAGGATGATAAAAATTTAGCTATTGATTCATCAGCATGACCACGAGTTCTACCTCGAAAAGGTTAACGAAGGATGGGGACACACCTGGAATGTCGGTACGATTGCGATGTAAACGCCTAATCCTAGTCCAGTGAATGCCAATATGTATCCAAAGCCTTGGACCGCAGCGTGCACCCAAACCAGTCCCTTTACAGATGCAAAACGGATTAATAAAGCGCCAAGAGGAAACACGATGACAAATGTAAATGCCATGATCGTTCCATGGGCTATGATGGCGCGATTTGCAATCGCTACGTCTCCATCGCTGGCTTCGTCGCTGGCCTCGTCACTTGCACCGGTTGTGGCAGCGGCGGCAGTCATTGCGGTATTGGAAACGCTTGCTGGAGGGGTTGTGGTTGTGTCTGCGGGCCCATAGTATGCAGCTGCTCTGACCACTCGACCATACGACCCGGTCTGTTCGAGAACCTGTACGCCCTGACACGCATTGTTTTCATTCGGGTAACAGTGTTCTGCGGTCTTCGCAAACCCAATAGCGGCTGTAAGGCTTCAGTCAGCAAAGAACAAATGGTCTTCGGCGTCGTCATACCCAAGCACAAAATGGCACCGAAAGCTGGAAATTTCATCTTCGCGGTCAAGGCATGAACTTTTTGTCAAAGGGCCGATTTTCGCATTGAGGTATGACAGTAGCCTGCCTTTTGAACCTTTTCCTTCATGGACTTCGAGGAAGTACTCGAAAGAATGTTTGAACAGGTATCATGGCGCTAACCATGCCAAGCGCCATGGTAGGGGGCTAGCTGCAGGACACCAACCACAAATCTGTCAGACCGTGGAGGCGCAGTCAACCTGACGCGTGTCTCCCTTTAAAGCAACCCAAACATTTACTCAAATCGTACGATCACGAAAAGACAGACTCGTACTAATTACTTCAACCATACCTAGTTATTGTAAGTAGGCAAATATCTTGCCGTTTCCCCTCAACATTTCGTAGAACATGCATAAGCGTATGGCGTGCCTGCATCACCTCGACCATTCATCCCTCGATTTCCATTTCAAGGTGCACGTATTAAAGAGTTCCTAAAGGTAGGTTAGAATGGTAGTTGTTTAAGATGCTTAGCCTATGGCTTACTGATGTTTAAACTATACCACAACTGCATAGGTGCTGCGGAAGATATGAGATCAGCTAATTCTCACGTAAAAGGCAACTGGATAACCGAGTAAAACATAGTAGAAGCATCCAGGTCGGTTGTTTCCCTAATAGGTGCCTCGTTGTGCACACGACCCATCTCAACCATGACCGGGCGTCAAGCTGCTCGTAATTTTGACCGCGTCATCTGGAACCACCCAATCGAGGGCCAAGTTCCCAACTAGACCATGCAGATAGACGTAAGCTTCTGGTGGCTTTACTGGCAACATCAGGAGGTCCGAGCACCAATGTCCAAACGGCACGCTCTCTGGGTGGGTGCCACAGAGTCTCAAAGAGTTCTAAAGATTGGATCAGATTGAGAAGAGACTGCTGCTCTGTCAATCTTAACCGTGCCAAGTCAAGTCATCAAAAGGGCCCTGGCTAGCTTGCTTTTCTAGTTTGCTGCTCCTGGAATAAACCCGGCATACAAAGAATACCGTTGGTCACAGGATCCACTTAGTACATCCCTATTGATATCTTTAGATCACCCAACTCATAATGAATGGCGCCTATCACCACTTTCCGTAAGTTCGCTTCATGATATGTAAGGGTTGAATAAGCAGTGGGCCACATCTCGTTGCAGAGATAGCGATGTTCTCCGCTGCCATCTTGTGATGCATCCCTGGCATCGAGAATAGAACAGTATCCAGTTTGCTAGGTTCCTGTTCGCCACGCCGTCTTGTATATTACATAGGGTCCAAAGTGTGCCTTGATATAAAGCGAGAGGACTCCTATACCCGCGACCCCACATAAGCTGCAGTTGAAGTCCTATGGGTTGGGCATTCCTGCCCTAATTGAGACGGGGCATTGATACGTTTAGAAGGTTGGCGCCAACCGGGTGTTGATACGATACAGTCTGATCTGCCAAGAGAGTCAATCTGAGTGGAATCCACCATGTAGACGGAAGTCCATCATTGCTTTCTGAATGTCCCCTCAACGTGCTCATTCAATTGGTATCTAAAGATTTTCTGGAGACTTAAAGGGAGAACAAAAGTCGGAAATTGTAGAAGGAGATGTCTCGAAGCACAGAATGACGTTCGAAACTAGAACTGCGGGCTGATCACGGTAAACACGCGGCTTCCGTAGTCGGGTAGCTGTGGAGGATGTGAGCCATCCACGTATTACGCTCGTTACAATCCCGTGACATTGAGCAGGGATCCTGGTTGAGTTTTGTTCCATGGACATGAAATGAAAGCCCTACTCATCACACTATATCAGTGGGTGAGCAAGAAGGGAGTTTCATGATTAGGGCATCGGAGGATATTCTAAAGTCCCGACAACCCGATTGATGGTATCTCCAATGGATTCTGCTTCACAGTGGACAAAGACACCTTGGAGGTCCCATAGCACCTCGAAGTTCTATCAACTTTCACACTCAATTGTGGTAGGTTCGATTCCTATTGGCGCCGATAGAATGGTGTAGCGGTCTCGTTGGTATTTTTCCCAGCCCTGGAAGTTATCCATAGATCCGCGCTAATGTAGCTGTCGAGCCCCGTCATTTGGCCCTTGAAGCGAAGCCTAAACCTGTCCGCAAGCGAGCCCTGTAGAGCTACTTTCGGCGGCATTTGGTCCAACTTTGGGCGCATCTTCCGTGGTGCCTTTGCAGCTGCCATTTCCTTTTCTCTTTTGAAATCGCGAGGAGCTGGTCTTCGTGACTCTCCGACGTAACAAATGATCGGCGATTTTGCAAAGGCGCATGGCAAATGTGATGGCATTAGCGTAGGGATTGCTGGTGCGGTTCAGCATTACTGTGAAGCTGTCAAGTTGCTGTGAAAGGCGGCCCATTCTGTGATGTTGCTCTGCCGCCCTATTATTAACACTAACTACCCTATCTCTACCTGCTCTCATGCTCAATCAATACCGTAGGCTTACGGAAAGGAGTCTTCCCAGGAAAGAAATGGTCTACCTGTGACACCCTGAGATCATCCAGCCCGTCGGGAGACTTTGTACCTCGAATTAACGTTCATCCCTGCGATCCCGGTAAATGACTGATCGACTACATTTTTAGCCTTATAATCACCCTAAACCCTCTCATCGACTTTCACGCATTTCCTCCAGAACACTCAGGACGTAGAAGAGGTGGGATAGTCCTATAAGACGTACTGCTTCGCGAATGGAAGCAATTCGATGACGGCCGAGATCTTATTGCTGGCCATTCATGACTGCTCGAAGCCTAGTCAAGCAAGCTCGTCGATGTCGAATTCGACATCTGGCCGGATCAGCTCAACGACTAGACCATAGTAGTGGAAAGAGTAATGGAGAGAAGGTCGTTCCAGCGTAACGTGCTGTGGGGCAGCCACATGCTAGATCCACTGCGATGCTCGAATTTGAAACCCCAGTATCGATCTCAGTGCTTGTGCTGTGCAACCCAAAGTTCGTCGGCCGCAAGCTCATAGATATGCCTGACTCTTTGGAAATTCCTCGGTGATGAAGCTACTGGGGTCTGCGGTAGCTCTCTAGAGGCGTCATCTCCAGTTAACTCCTGCCGTCTCGTCGCCCAATGAGGAACTATGGGCCTAGGTTTGCCTTCCATGAAAAGTTCCGCGGAGCCCAACTCGAAGACGTCTTTGCAGTCTCGGCTCAACCCCTCACGGTCTGAAGAAACGATGGCCTGAAGCGTATGCTGTGTAGGAATTTTACTATTACAAGGGCTATTTTGAGGACTGTCCGTCATTGGAACGGGCGGCTCAGAGGATGCTGAATTATTCCGGCTGCTCGACCACGAGCGATTACGGAATCGGCGGAAGAGGATTATCCCAAGCACGGAAAGCACGACAATCGCAACGGAAAGGGCAACCGCTGTCCCAATTACAATAGGCCGACTGGTATGATGCGAAGGCTGGCCACCGGATGTTGTGTTCGCTGCCCCATTCTGGGTTGAATGGTCGATGGTAATAATCTTAGCAGTAGTCTCGGCCGGAAATAGGCCTTGGGATATCGAAAACTTAGATTGTTCATAATCAATAAGCAAATAGGCCTCTTGGAAGAAAGCTCTTCCCAGGGTGTACTGGCTAGGATTTGAGGCACGTCGAAGAGGAAAATAATTTGTTCCGTTCTGAAAGATGGGGCTTGAGGCTTGAAGATCAAATGCGGCGTAAGGAAGAGTAATATTCACAGTATCTTGGCCCAATGTCCGGTTGCCAAGCTCGAATGTGATGTTAGGCTTTTGCGAGAGCAATTGCTGGTGTATGGTGTCATTGACTAGGTAGTATTGGTTCGTATCATTCCAGACCAAACCAAAGGCCTTTTCGAATACTTGACAGACTGACAGTGGTAGCCAGGTGAATGGTAACGTAGTATCAACCAGTGCCGCAATGTCATTCGATAAGAGCGTGATGTTATTGTTAATCGTTCCCGTAGCAGTGATTGACAGGATCCCGACCATGGGATTGTTTGAATTATCGCCAGTCAGGGGGAAAGACAGCTCATTTGGAATGAATCGCGAAGCATCATAGCCGCCAAGCGTAAGACTACCCAAGACAGGGGGGTTCTCTAGTTAAAGATTAGATGTTGCTCTTATTTTGGCGAAGAAGTCGCTTACTATATATAGCACCTGCTGTGTATCCATAGGAGAGGCTTGGGATCAAATTCTGGTTCTTTAGCTGTTCCATGAGCGTTGCAGGCGATACATAAGCCTGTGATGTGTTTATGTCTGTTGTCGATTGTGGCTTCAAGCCGAGAATTCCAAGATAGAATGTTTCGGTTGGAACACCAGCGATGATGCTTGAAGACAAGTTCAATCCTGCAGAAGCGTCTGAGCCCAATCCTACGAAGTCCACTCCGAAATATGCACTGCTCGTTACATTAAGGTAAGATTCTTCTGAAACTACGGTGCCGGGTTTCTCTTGCCAGGTTTTCGATTGATTCCATTGGAAACCAGATGCCACGAAAGCGTCGAAAGCGTCAGGGCCGCCGCCAGTCAGCGTACCAGAAGGGGCGTTGTAGTCAGGGCCACTGCATGGACAGCCTATATAGTTTCCAGTACAAATGCTGCTCACACCATTGCAGTCTTCGCAATTAGGTTGAGAAATATTACAACATTGTCTATTAGCACAAGGGCCACTGGTACATGTATCGTTGTTGTTGGCGCAACTGGTACACATGGGTGATTTGTTTACTGTGCATGTTAATCCCGCGTCGAGAGTAGATGAGCCCGCTGGGTTGGGTGATCCCGAGTATGGGCTCTGCCAAAAAGCACCATTCATAGGCATCACGCCTCTTGCGTTGCCGCACCAAGCTGGTCCATTCGAACATTGATCTGACTGTGGCAGCCATGTTTCCAGGCCAATGGTAGAGGGTAAAACTCGGAAGTATTGATATGGACTCCCTACACGGATCATGAAGGTTGACCACGCCCCATCATTCCCATCCCAGTTGCCGCTTGGCGTGAACGAAAAAGCCCTTGATGTGTTGGTTATGGTCGAACGAGATTCAAGGTAAGGAGATCTAGAGGACATTTCATCCAGCTCTTTACCTTTTTGTGAATGCCGAATGACCAAGGAGTTGTTGCATGGAATTGCAGGCCAGGACGCAAAAGACAGAAGGACATTATGCAAAGGGAAGGAAAGTAGGTAGCAAGTGATCTCGGACCCCAAAGTCGCCTTACCAGTGGACATGGGAGTTGTGGAAAGAGGTGCAGTAGACGGGAGACATGCAGCGCTTTGATTGGGGCGGGAGAGAGACGGTTTGGTGTTTCGGTATGTCAGAGGCGGAACAAGGCCACACGGCAATATCAGCAAATCTCCGCCCGTCTTAACGTGGAGGTCGATGCTTCTGCTAACCTTTTCAAGACATATTTGAAACATGATCCGGGCCTAGAGGAGGTGAGTAAAGGGCAAGACGCCGCGCTTTGGGCAGGAACCATCCGATCAGGACCAAAAGCCAGCTTTGCGGTACTTGTAGGTGCGATCTGGCTTCATATGGAGCTCCCGTTGAGGAGCTGAGCAGGGTGGTCGCCGCCAGCACTGGCGGTGGTGGAATCTCCAAGCCGTCACACTATATGGGCAAGAATCTGAGAGTGGAAGTCTCCCAGAGCCTGGCGAACTGCCAGTGCCGAAGGACGAAGTAGCTCTAGCGCTACCATGCAAGCAGCGCAACCATGACAGGCGCCCATAGGTTGCTCACTGAAAGGTGAAAGTACCCGGTAAGGCATCTTAAGATATGGGGCGATGTTTTGCTCGCGCTTTGAAGCTAGATGCTACTGGTGTAGGTAGGTAAGAGATACTTCGTACCTACATCATCGGGAATTTATACGATCGCGCTAGAGCGCACCGATAACCCCCTAAGGTATTTAATACCGCACCGAAACTTGGTCGCCTAGGCGATGGAATTTGAGGCCCATATATCGTTCCCTGGGGGACCAGCTTTAGGGCTCTCTAGGCATTGGCCCTATGGGGCACGGTTGACAAGTGAGTTTTCGCGCCTAAGGCGCTTTCCCCAGACTTCCATACCTACCTAGCTCCTACGAAGCAAATGTTTTCTCATGCATTTCACGTATGTTCATCTATGCACTTGTACAGGCTACAACTGCTACGCCCATGCGCAGTTCTCCATTCCTAAGATCGCTGCGACATGAACTTCTTCGACCGTGGCTTGCTCTCATTGCAGGCCACCATGCAGGCCACCATGCAGGCTACACCATGGAATGTCTCTCACAGTAGGGAATATCGGCGTCCAATTTAGCCCACTACGAGTACGAGTGGGCAGCTACCCTCTATCTGGTATGCCAAGCTACCGACCAATGCCTGTCGAAGGTCATTCAAAGCCGCTGGCTTCAATGTGGAGGAGGCAGCAGCATGAACGGCTTGTTATTTGAACACCCTTTCTAGACCACTGCAGGCGTCTATGGGTACATTCGAGAAGCTGGCAGATTGGAATTGGCAGCGCAAAGGTATGGCTCTGCACTCATGGCAAGTTCCGGACTGATGAATAAGTGCAGGCTTGTTCTGTCTCTACTCCCACCCCAGATCCTACATTATTCTCCATCATGCAACGCTTACAGTCAACACTATACACTATCTACACCTGGTACCGGCTAGGAGTGTCGGCGAAGATTTGTCAAGCAATTACACTTCCATGGTTGTGATTGGCCAAAGTACGGTCTTGAAAAAAAACACTACAATCAAGTTGCCTAGCACGCCTGGCTAAATGTTATATGCGACTACCGATCTGGATTACTCCAGAAATCTTGCCCTTCTATGCAATGCTGGGGTCAGGAAGTGACAAGAGCTAGGGGTACACTGGCTCATGAATATGCCGAACAATGCCGAGCCACAACTGTTGTTCATCCCATCCCAGGATGGAGTACTCTATTCGCCCAGCATTGACTTCTTGAGCTTTACACCGCTTTGGGTGATGCTTCATCGTAGTACTATGCGCCGAGACTGCTTGGTTGTCTTGATCTTGAGTGTTCATAGTCATATATTTGACAACAAATTGATAATGACAGTCTGTTAGCGTTGCCGTGGCCCGCTGTCCAACCAATGTGTTTCGTTATAGCAGAAGAGGCTAGTGGGTTTATATGTAACTGCGTCATACATTTTGATGGCTTTCAACTATAATTTGATAGCATTCAAGTATGATGGCCAGATTAATGTATGTCGACGTAAGTGACCTTGGCCAGGCAAGCTGGTGTGCTGACATAAGATTCGCGCTAAAAGTCCTCTAGGATTCGCGCGTTCGCCGGAGCCAACACGCTCGTACCTACCTTACCTCTGCTTACTCCACCATTTCGCCTCTCACATTATATTCTCCTCCTTCCTCACCACCGAGGGTCAACTTTGCTGTCGTGAAGTCTTCGCAGCCGTGAGAGTCAATTTCTCTCCGTTCAATCAGACTCTCTCTGTGAAGTTCCCCCGCAGATCCGGACGCGACAAGCTACAATGGAAGTAACGGAACGTCTCTGGGGAAGAAAAACAGAGGCAACGTGGTCAACAGTTGCAGGATCATTATTTCTTGTTTCAATCTGCCCCATATGGATCATTGCAAACTGGATAACGCTCGAGTACTTTGGTGGTTCCTTGTACGCCTTTTTCTCGGCAGTCAGCTCAGATGGTTTGATTGCATTCACTCAGCAATATGCGCCGCGACCAAGCCTGAGAGCTTCAATTGGCTACGCATGTTGGCTTGTATTTCAAGCAACGCTGTATAGCTTGCTACCGGGACCGCTCTCTACGGGGCAGCTTACACCAGCTGGAAACTTACTCAAATATAAAACAAACGGTCTGCTGGCGTGGGTGGTGACTCATCTTCTAACTGTTCTAGCTGCAACATTTGGCTTGTTAGATTTAGCTCTTATAGCAAATCATTGGGAAGGTTTGCTCGTTGCAGTGAACGTGTATGGCTTTCTGCTCGCTGCATTCTGTCTGATCAAGGCACACGTTTTGCCATCTCATCCCAATGATCGTAAATTTAGTGGTTGGATCCCTCGCTCTGCCATTACACGTCCATGGTTGACTTGAAGTAGGATCTCTAATTTTCGACTACTTCGTTGGCATCGAGCTGAACCCGCGCTTTGGGGAATTATGGGATTTCAAATTATTCCACAATGGACGACCAGGGATAGTTGCTTGGACTTTAATGTAGGATTCCTGCTTCAACTCTGGCGCCACCGTCCAGCAGCCGTACCTCCAAACCAAGCCTTCGTTGACTCAGTGCTCGCAGCGACTTGTCCTACACCGCCTTTCAATATCAAAATCATGGGTATATTTCCAATTCTATACTGATAGTGGATCTATTCCATACGATCTACGTCGTAGACTTCTTCATCAACGAAGACTGGTAAGGTCTCATTCTCTAAATGCCACTGCCTCGATATTGATAAATGCAGGTATCTTCGCACAATCGACATGAGCCATGACCATTTTGGATTTTATCTAGGCTGGGGATCTGTTGCCCTTCTTCCCACACTCTACACCATTCAGGTCCAGTACCTAGCGCGATTCCCCGTGGATCTAACCTTGCCTCAAGTCGTTGCCATCCTATCGTTGGGCCTAGGTGGCTATGCACTTTTCCGATCTGCCAACCATCAGAAAGATGTAGTCCGCTCTACTAACGGACAATGCAACATTTGGGGCAATCGCGCGCGCTATATTCGATGTTCATACAAGACAGAAGACGGGCGAACTCATGAGAGTCTACTTCTCACCTCCGGTATGCCATTTGCTCCCTAGCGCTGATTTGCCAGAGTACAGGACTGATCTTAAGTACAGGCTGGTGGGGATTTTCACGCCATACAAATTACCTTGGAGACTTGATGCAAGCTTTCTCCATGTGTGCCGTCTGTGGGTTTGATAACCTCATGCCATGGTATTATTTCTTATTCATTGCTGCCATCCTCTTCCACCGCGTATTGCGAGATGAAGGCAGATGTTTGAAGAAATACGGCAAGAACTGGGAGCTGTATTGCAGCAAAGTTTCCTGGAGACTGATCCCAGGTATCTTCTAAGCTTGGCTACGTTGGTTGTGGAGACCGGTTCATTCGGCTTGGGATTATATGACTGAATCATGAAGCATGGTGGGCAACGTATTTGGTGAGCAGCAGATGCATAGCCAGCGATAGATCTGAAACATCCTATACAGTAATGGTAACGCAAATACATCTAATGACTAACTCCACGCTATGCCCTAATTTCCCATGCTTTCATCAAGATACGTAGAAATGGTGATTTCGAGTCATGCCATATCTTTCACACCAAGAACAGCCGTTGACTGGACTTCCTTGGTCTCGATCGTAACGTTCACGCTATTGCCATCCTTAGGATAGACCGATTCCACAACACCATGGTCCTGCGGCCATTGCTCTTTCCCAGCCTTCCAATGACCTTGGAAGCACAGTCCAGGATGCAATAGAGTCAGGCTTCCCGTTGCAATAATCATCATGGCGCCTTCAAGAACCTGATATTCACCCCATGAGCATACATACGCACGAAGTCTGGGAGGGTAACTTACCATGAATGTGACCTCATTATTCGCCAGAGGACCCGAAAATCCCTGACTAAGCTCCGCAATGCGGAAGCACGAGCGTGTAAAAGTACAGAATGTAGCAAGGGCAAGACCTGCAAGGCGAAAAGTAAGCATTGGGGAATATGTATGACCTGCTTGCAGAGAGCTAATATAGACTCACCGAAAAGAAAAGCCTTCCACACCTTCGTCTCTCTGAGGTCACCGGTTTCTTTAGCCAAGTCCTGGCTTGGACTCCGGACCCTGAATGCAAATTCCACCCCCAGACAAATAAACATAAGAAGTGAAGTAACCTGAGTAGCAAGTCCAGCAATAATAACATTGATCCCCGTCTGTATCTGGTCCTGATGAAGGCTCGTAGAGGATATAGCGCCACCCACACCCTGAAGAATCAGATTCGTAAGATCGCAGCAGATGAAGATAATCAGGATACTCCGCGGCTTGAGACACAAGTCAGTCCTTCAATCCTAATCTGTAATGTAAGAAGAGAAATCCCACTCACACTCAACCTCGAAAGCCTCCTCCCATAAACAACAACAATCCTCCCCATACAGAGATAAATACTCGCAGCCAGGAACGCCGGCCCCAGAATCAAGCAAATATTGTCCATCAAAAACGGCGTCCTCTCATCCGGATATTTCCGCATAAAAATCCTCGCCGTATACCCCGCCACCTCAAGGAAAATACCACAAAGCATCGCGCCCATATAATCCCACGTTCGAAATTTAATTCCTAGTGCGACTTGGACGAGCAGGTAGAATCCGAAGATGCAGATGTAGAGGATATTAGCGCCGAGGTCGGGTATGTATGCGAAATGGGTGAAGGTTTGGCCTGTGGGCATGGAGGGTGGGGTGGGAGGGGCCATCTTGGGTCGGTGGAGGGCGTGCGCATGCGGATATCTAATTCGCTATGTTGCAAAGAAGGGAAAAGGCGTCAAGATATTATAAACAGCATGCCCAGCGATTGACGTATGTGTACATGACTGTATGCAGGCGTCTGGAATGCACTGCCGAGATGTTTAAGGAGAGCTGGGATCCAGCAGTGCGGAGCCCCAATGAAACTTGAAACCAATGGAAGCATGCCATGCTCTAGTAGCATGATAAAGATGGTGGCGCTTCTGGACCGGAGATCTTGGGACAAGAAGCCCATGCTCAAGTGCTAAGAACGTTGGCTAACGCTTTCAGTCTGCATAACCTTGACTTAGGACTATTAATTTACGCCCAGCAGGCCTTGAAAAGGGTTTTCATGAACGGTCGATACCATATCAATCAATACATATCAGTGTATGTCCGTGCTTATATCTGGACCACAACCGTCCATTGGCATCAAATGCGAGAGGTTTCATTCAGCTCCTGAGGTTGGTGTAACAGATTGATTGCTGTGATCCCGTTGGAGTACGGATCCAGCCGATACTAGCACAGAGCGAGCTAAACCGATGTCAGCCTGTCTAATTGAAGCCCCAACAAGTGCCTTGGCCGACCAACTCCTTTTGTACGAGTATAGCCGACTCGGCTCATGCTAAAACCACGCGAGCCTCAACCAGTCATCAAGCTTTGTGCGAAGCCTTAACCTGGCTTTCCAGCTCGTTAAGAGCAAGCCACACTTCGTGTTCATCCTCGCTATCACCGAAGCCTCTGAGTCAAGACGCGTTTACAATAGATAGTCCACTGCACTACCGCTTTTTCCATCGAATCATAGCGGGATCCAGAGGCCTTGTGAACAGTGATGTGTAGTTCGTCCCTGGAATCCCGGTTTCCCCATCCATTAAACTCAGCTTGAACTCGTGGACCATCAATGCCGTGATCGTTCCGAGTTGCAGGTAGGCAAATTGCTCTCCAATGCAGCGGTGTCTCCCAGCTCCGAAAGGTAGATATGGCGAGCTTGCTCCTTTTGTAACCATGCCATAACCATAATCGACTTTTTCGTCACCTTCTTTGACAGCTGTTCGCTCCCATCTATGCGGATCCCAATAAGAAGGGCTTTCAAAGTGCTCCGGAGATTGAGCTGTAACACCAGGCGCGGACAGCAACACATGACTCGTTGGAATATTATACGCTCTCTCTTTCAGTCCGTCCGCTCCACCAGTCCGAATACTCAAGGGCGACTTGACAGCTCGCATGATGCTATGAATTGGCGCATGTAGTCTTAGGGTCTCTTTTACGACCAAAGAATTGAGAGTCAGGAGGCTGATATCTTCATATGTCAGTGGTCTCATCAGGCCCTTCTCGCAACGGCCGAGCACTCGGATCTGCTCTTGATACAGTTCCTCGGCAATGTCCGGGCGAGAAGCAAGCCGCAACATGATCCATGAAGCTATAGAAGACGAAGAATGCTGGCCAGCCATAAGTAGAGCAATCATCATATGGGCAATCTCCTGGTCTGGGATCGGGTTCCCGTTCTTATATATAGAAGACATCAGATGCCAAAGCATGTCATTCTCCGTTTCCAGGCCTTTCCCAAGCTTTCTTCGGGCTTCAATAATCTGAATATACGTCCGTGCTAGCGTTCGTTGGGCAAGATCTCTTCTCCTATTCACTGGCAATGGTAGCCAGGGCATCATGAAGTTAATAGGCGTGAATCCCATGTCAAGGTCATGGTATAGGCCAGCAAAATTCGAATTGAACTTTTGACGGACTTCCTTTCCTTGTAACGTGCGTGAAGCCATATATATCGTAAGCTCGGCCATGACGCGAGTCGTAGAGATAGATCCTTCAAAGCCTTGAAAGG
Organism: Cladonia borealis; assembly: GCA_018257855.2. Lineage (NCBI taxonomy): Eukaryota > Fungi > Ascomycota > Lecanoromycetes > Lecanorales > Cladoniaceae > Cladonia > Cladonia borealis. The sequence continues at coordinate 1,792,695 of JAFEKC020000005.1, read as the reverse complement.
CTTCTAAATGTGCAACAAAATCATGAAATTCGGCTTCGAAGAGCGGAACATACGACTGTAAAGCTTCTGTGGTGACTCCAAATTTGAGGAACTGAAAACCGAGGTTCAGTACATAGTTAAACTAGAAGGGTGAGATCTTCGACCTTCTTCTGCTCCATCAACAAGGCGTTTGGACAGTCATAAACAACACCAGACCCAAACACCGGCGTTGTCAAGTTCACATAGATCTCCTCAGCATTGACATCCTGAAGTCTTCCATTAAGGATAAAATCATTGCCTTGTGTACCAAGACAGACAGTCATCTTCTTGCCAAGAAGCACGAAAGAGAAGACATCGCCGTACTAGAGAGTCCGTTAGCTACGACTTGTAAGTCTGGACGGAAAACGTTTACTTTTTCTCTATTTCGAAAGAAGAATACGTAGGGATCTTGCCCATACGTGATGGCCGAACCCACGAATGGCAGCCAGTAAGGAACCATTGGGGGTTCATCTTTCTTCCTGAATAGATACTGACTCAGTCTATGGAGACAAAGTGTAAACAAGACTAGAGCAGCAAATTTGAAGAAAGTTGCTGCCAGTGCCATAATGAAAACGGGAGGTTCTCAAACAAATTGTACAAGAGGAACAGGAGATGTTTGACCTCTAGAAGTCAAACTCTCTGTCTCTGCCAGTCCAGCGTGCATTCGTGGTTTTGGACAATTCCACGATACACCCTTACCCGATGAGAGGCCTCAGGAAGTAAATTTTTGACCGACATTATGCGACAATATATCGTGTGGAGATAAGATCGCAATAGTCGTACCTGCGGACATCGCACGATGGGATAGGTGCGTTTTTTTTTAAGCCGAGACCAGTGTGATGAGGATCCAGAGGGATAGACTATTGATCTTGCAGGCTGTGTCATGGCCAATGTGGTTCCAGACATCTGCTTGGCTTTGGGTCCGCCTGCTCTTGCTCCAACTCCGGTGCAAGCCAAGACCCAGCCAGAACTTGCGAGGGTCCCTTATCGTTCACTTGGCATGGTGGTAGTTCGCATGATGTGCTGTTGAACCTGGGGACTTGGTCTTTTGGTACACCGTGGTCGTTGGTAACATACTCATGCCCTTCAAAAGCTTGGAGTAGTCGTGTTGGGCACATATCACTGTTGCGGACTGGCAGTTAGCGCTCTGACTTATCATAGTGGTTCTAGAACCCATTCGAAGGGAGGCGATGCTTTGCTAGGGGAGGGAGTTTAAGGAGCTTTGAGATGTCACAGGGATGACAAGCAAGACGCTAGTGGACGCCTAGCAGCACCCCTACCAGCCCTGCGTTACCCGAAATTGCCGTTTTGTTACAGGGATAAAGTCGCCTATGATGTCTAAACGAGGGGGATATTGTAAGTCCCACTTCCCGTTGGCGGACTTGCCCCCAGCAAATCTGTTAGACAGGGAGGACAACCCCGCCATTTCCGGGAGTGCTCATGAGTGTAGCCTGGCAAAAGCGGTTGTCAGAATGTTGCAAGGCTTCAAATGGCCAGATCTTGACTAGAAATGCATCATTAACGGTCAACCAACATATTTCTGCCTTCGCTTCGGCCTGAGCCGGTGATAGGGTTGGAGGTTTAAAGATTCGCCACAACTTGTCCTGAGTGCCTCCACATTCTGCAGGATTTGTCCCCGTCGAGCCTCCCTCCGTGACATGGCGATTGATGTCCAGTAAATGAGGATGGAAGGATAGTAGGATGGAAAGATAGTACCGCTCTCCTGAGGGATCGCTACTGAGAAATGGGTAAGTCAGTTGCCAAACGTATGAGAAGTCTCCACTTCATTTTCGAATCGCGCTCCTGATTGAATCTACCTCTCCGCCCTCATCCTAGGATGTATAGCTTTCCTCGATAATGAAGGCGCAAGGAGAGCAAGGACTATGATAGTCGTGTGACAGATTTAATGCAAGTTGTAGAGTGGCAGTTTCAACATCTCGCGGATTCGAAGTTCAGACAAGCCACGCGGCGCAGCTTGATACGATATATTGGCGAATGTGCCCATCCAGCTGATGATACGTTCCACGCCGATGCCAGCTGCAGTGAATACATTTGGCAAAGTCTATTGTCCACCGTCCGCTGGTTGTTCAGATACTGAAAGAATGGTCCCGTGGTATAGTATCGAGTGATGACGGTGACCATTCGTATGAGACTGAGCCAGAGGAGGAGCTACTGAAGTATCAATCTGAGGAAGATCCCACAGGAAAGCCTGAAGGGCTCATCAACAGGGAGGAAGAAGCAGGTAATTTCAGAGGAACCGAGCTGAATGATAGATGTGCAACAAGTGACGTGGCGGCTGTGGATCTCAATACCTGGGCATGACTTTGCTCGCCGCTGACAGACTGTCTGGAAGAATCTGTAATATTAGATTTACAGTCAGCTGACGACCTAGAGTGCAATAGATCCGGCGTCATCGAAAAAGGAGAAAGCGAGGGAGACTGTTACAAGTTCGAGCATCTAGCTGGCCATGGCTGTCAGCTGCTCTGCAGCTACTCCGGATTCAATCTCACAAGTGAGAAATGAAGGGTTGCACGACAATATTGTGTCTGGTTGGCAGAGTCAAGTACTGGAGGCCTGACATGGGCAGTAAAGATTCCGAGTTGGGTAGCAACTACTTCCTATCCGGTCTAACCACCGACGTTCCTTCCCGCCCTTGCTATAAAACGAACTTCATACCTATTCGCCACCATGCCACAGACTTGTACCCAGCCACGATTATCTGGAGCACTATCATAGACGCTCTAGTAAGACGGGTAGGTCGGTGTGTCTTATCATGTAAGTCTTGCTAGGCTAACACGTCTTCGTTTGCAGGACCATGAATACGGCGCGCCGACGCCTTCCCACCCTACCTCCCATCCGTGCGCCACACCTTCATCTTGGCTATGCTGACATCAACGGTCGAGAAGATTGGCACCACCTTGAGCACCAGTACGAGTCTGCTCAAATCTTTCCTCGTCACCCGGCTGTAGAACCAGGTTTGGGGCCAGTGATGCTTGGCTTTTTGCAAATACGATATTTATTCCAGGACTGTCTTCGTTCCTGTCGTCAATTCTGGCTTCCAGCTACCCAATCAAAGTTGCCCCGAAGCAATATTGATTCCTTTGCGAAGTTGCTCATGATCACAAGTACGTCGCAAGACCATACAGGGAGCGGTTATTCACAACTGTGCAAGATCGACATCACTACTGCCTGTCATAGTTCCCACACATTCGACGAATTGGTGCAAGGATTATTATGAAATTAAGAACCGTCCAGGCTGGCCGAAGGTTGAAAAGTTGGGGAGAGAATGTTGAAGACTCTTGAGAGGCATCGAGGTGAAGGCACGAAGTGAAACAGAACAAGCTTTAAGGAAATTCTTTCTTCAAAGTCGCTGCTCCCTTAGACAGGATCAGCGTACGAGGCGTCGTTCGTCATAGGTTATCAAACGGCAAAGGAAGCTTGGTAACCTGCCGTCCAATCATGCCTGAATAGAGCTGGAAAGATGGTTTAATAGGGACCTCCTAGCTTATTGGCTAAAAGGATGCCCTTTGGCTTTCCTTCCCTCTAAGTTTAGTTGTTATACCAACCTTTGCTGCAGTATTTCTTGCTGCTCAACATCGAAATACATAAAGAGTGGGCCTAAGCCAAAAAGCGGTCTTTGCGAGCCGCCGCTCACTTGATTTGCCAGTTCATTGTATCCTTTCATCTGAAGAAGTGCTAGTCCATGTTTGATATGATGGCTTGAGAGGCTAATGCAAGAGAAAAAGACCCTGAGGTGCTGGAAATGCCCGACGTCCTCACATACTCGGCAGGGAAGTTGATTGTATGAATGTTGTCAAATCAGGCCGTCATGCATTCGTTAAAGACCATCCTGATGACCTTAGCGGTTTCTGTGCCTACGCCGCAATCATAGGTGTATTTGTCCCAGCAACCAGGCATCATAATCGACATAAATATGTACCTTTTTGGAGGCCCCCACGGCTGCGGCAAGGCTCGGCCCCCGCCGGTGTTACATAGGGTTTCAGGGTTCATTGCAGATACCTGCCTTGTTCTTACGTCAAACAGTCGATCACGATGCTATCTGCTGTCAAAACCCCGACGCGGGCGAACTCGCCAAGGCCCGTTGTGGTGGTGTGGTAGCTGCATGAAACACTTCCCCAGCTTCCTAGGACAGATTAAGGACTGCTCTATACTGGACGCTATCCATCTCAACCATACCGGCGCAACGAGCACTGCCGAGTAGAACGAAATGGCCCCTCGTTTGAATCACCGTTATCTAGACACGCGAGAAGTGCCCAGATACATCAAAGCGTTCATGTTCCGTCCCTCTCCATAAGCCTGCAGCATTCCTATCCCTTTTCAAAGCTCTGATCCGCGTTCTTCTCAGCCCTCAGTATCGTTCCGATCATGAAGTTATCTGCAGCACTCTGTCTCGTCAGCATCAGGCTCGCGGCTGCCACCGTTCAAGGCTTCGACATCTCAGACTATCAGCCATCAGTCAACTTTGCGGCTGCCTACAGCAGTGGCGCTCGCTTTGTCATCATAAAGGTACGGAAATGTCTTTTGCAAAACTCTTTTGCATCGATTCAATGGAAAATCTTTGTCTCTTAATGGTCGATCATCTGTGAAGGAATAGTAAAGAAAAGTGCCTGCTAAGAACGATGCTAATTTCGCAACTATAGGCCACCGAGGGTACCTCGTATATTTCCCCTGACTTCTCAAGTCAGTACACTGGGGCTACAAAAGCTGGTTTCATCCGCGGCGGGTATCACTTCGCTCATCCTGATAAGAGCTCCGGCAGCGCTCAAGCAACCTACTTCCTTGCCCACGGCGGAGGTTGGTCCGATGATGGGATAACGCTCCCCGGCATGCTGGACATTGAGTACAATCCAAATGGTGCTACGTGTTACGGCCTGAGCGCTTCCGCAATGGTGTCATGGGTACAAAGCTTTGTCAATCAGTACCATACCAAGACTGGACGCTATCCCATGATTTACACCACGAATGGCTGGTGGAGTGAATGCACTGGTGACAGCACCGCTTTCAGTACCACATGTCCTCTTGTCCTAGCAAGCTATAACAGCGCGATTGGCACAATTCCTGGTGGCTGGCCGTACCAGACCATCTGGCAAAACTCAGACTCGTATACGTATGGCGGCGATTCAGATATCTTCAATGGAGCTCTTACCAATCTAAAGAAGCTGGCGACGGGGTAGGGTGGAAGCCAGCTGGCTGGTGACGAAGGCGCTGGTGGCATCAGATATGGTAGATTGCGCATGTCATGTTTTATTCCGAACAGATTGGTGGATATATGGCGGAATGGCGCTGTTCGAGAGATAGTGTGCTTTTTATAAGACCCCAGTGTGACGCTTTTCGTAGTTATTGTCGAAATTTCGGAACCATCCGAGATCCTTTGGTCTGCAAGTCATTGCTCACATTGTCGCGTCCTCACATGACAATGCATCCACCTTGTGACAGACCTCCGACCTCAGTTGTAGTCTTCGCGGCAGTCCTTGCAACATCTTCCATTACTTCATTCATGAGCTCGCCCGTAAGAGCGGAGCATTCGGCATAGCGATCACACCGCAAGTCCTGAGCAACCTTGAGACCCTGGAAGCCATGATCATGTCAGCTGAAATATTAGAAACAGACTCTTGCCTGTCCACAAAATGCTTGACAGACGATTCAACTCACCTCTTGCGGAAGTATCATGCCTTCCTCCTCTTTCCTCAGATCTCTCTTCAAGCCCAACATCATGACAGGTATGTCCTCTCTTTCCCGCATGTAGCAATCTACCATCTTCTTGAACCATACATACTGAAGATTGACCAAGCTTTCTCTGTTGCCGATGCTGTAGCACAACACAACGAAATCCGGCCGAAGGAGAGTGTAATTCTCTGGGCAAGCTGTATCGTAGAATTCAAATCGGTAGGGTCTATTGTACATGCGAATATCGTAGACGAATGGTTGGTCTAAGTCACGAAGGGGTGGAAATGCAGTAGTCTTCTCCCGCCTGGAATTGGCACCATGACTGAGCTTTCTGAGAAAATACAATTAGAGCTATGAACAACAGAGTGGAAGAGAGGAACATACGAGAGAAAGGCCGACTTGCCGCAGTCAGAGTCTCCTAGCAGAAGAATGCTGACTGTAGGTGGTTCATCCATCAACTGGCTTCCGTCGTTGTATTGGTGAACGAAGAATGGGATTGTGACGCACTGGGTCAGAAAGGCGGCCAATGTCCTTGGGCACCGAGTACCTAGAGAAACCGCTAGCTCTCCCCTAATGTCTGGGCTTCTTGGGGGCTCCCAAGGGCGGCTTCGAGAACCTCCGCTCCGTCTTAGGGCAGCCCTTCCCGGTACCCTTCGCGAGCCTCAATTTCGATTTTCACACATGGTCATCATCGACTTTGTGATGAAGCTGGCGTTTTTTGGAAGAGCAAATAGCTGCAGATATACTCGGAGCTTACACTATCCTTATGCTCTTCACGCGAAGCTCTCCTACTGGCAGTGGACCGAAGTTAGAGGCTTTTCCAGAATGGAGACTCAACCAGATTATTCCAATTGGAGCACAGACGAGCTGGTCGAGCGCGTGATCAACTTGGAGAGACGGCTCCAAAGCCAGAAAGCGAAGTAAGCGTTTGCCAAAGCTATTACATACTGAGAGCTAATGCTGATTGCGCAGGTAGATACAATGCTTTTTCTCAGACAGGCGGACAACCGTCACCAGATTGGGAAGAATCGCCACGTCGAAAGCTCAAAAAGTCTCGTCCCAACGGTGCATTCGACCCTTCCAAGTACACTACACGCCTTATTGCTCTGAAGTTTGCATATCTCGGCCAAAACTACAACGGCCTCGAATACCATACCAACAACAAGACGCCACTACCTACGGTTGAGGAAGAGCTATGGAAGGCATTAAACAAAGCAAAGCTCGTAATCCCAAACCCGAATCCATCGCTAGAGCCTGGAGAGCCAAACTGGGAAGGATGCGAGTACTCGAAATGTGGAAGGACGGACAAAGGTGTCAGTGCTTTTGGGCAGGTTATTGGAATAAGGGTCAGAAGCAATCGCCCTCCAATTCGAGATACCGCTTCAACCTTGGAAGAAGACACAGCAGGCAATAGAGGTACCGAGAACCTTCCTCAGGTGGAGGCGTTGGAGGTGGCTTCGAAGACTTCAAAATCAGAAGATGACCGTGCCGACAAGAGGACGTCTATACCTCCATCTACGAGCAGTCCCTTGGGCGAGGACTCAGCATTCCACCCGATCAACGACGAAATACCCTACTGTCAAATCCTCAACCGCCTCCTACCACCAGACATCCGCGTTCTCGCCTGGTGTCCGACCCCACCTCCAGATTTCTCCGCCCGCTTCTCCTGCAAGGAACGAAGATACAAATACTTCTTTACACAGCCTGCCTTTACGCCCACGGTCGGGAACCATTCGGCTACCTCTACCTCACGAGAAGGAGGCAGAAGAGAAGGCTGGCTCGACATTGAAGCCATGCGACAAGCAGCTCACAAATTTGTCGGTCTCCACGACTTCCGCAATTTCTGCAAGGTCGATGACAGCAAACAAATAGAGAACTTCTACCGGCGGATATTCCACGCAGATATCGAAGAGTTGGACCCCTCGCAGAATCCAGTTGGCTACGTGGGCAAACTAGGCTTTCAACAATATGCGTGTCCTGACGCAGCAGCTGGAGGGCACTCTCTCGATGATTCCGTCAAGCCTCAAGCTTCCACACCGACCATCTACACTTTCACATTGCACGGCTCGGCATTCCTATGGCATCAAGTGCGCCATATGGTCGCCATACTCTTCCTCGTTGGCCAAGGTCTCGAGGTGCCTTCGCTAGTCGATGATCTCCTCAACGTCGATAACAATCCATGTAAACCACATTATGAGATGGCAGATGATGCACCATTAGTGCTATGGGATTGCGTCTTTCCCCAAGAAGAAAGCGGTAACAGGGATGATGCATTGGAGTGGGTCTACGTCGGCGACTACGTCGGCAACGAAGAGGGTATTGTGAAAGCCGGAGGTAGCAAGGGAGGCGGCAAATATGGCATGGGTGGTGTTGTAGATGATATGTGGAGTGTATGGAGACGAAGAAAGATGGATGAGATCTTGGCTGGGACGCTTCTCGATGTTGTAGTCGGACAAGGACGCATCAATCAGGAGGATATACTCGAAGGCAGAACAAGGAATGAAAACCGGACAGAGAGTCAGAAGGTCTTTCAAGGAGGTAATGGATATAAACTTCGGGGCAAATATATTCCTGTGATGGAGAGGCCGAAGATGGAGACGGTAGAGGCCCTTAATGCAAAGTATGTGAAGAAGAAAGGGCTTGAGAAAAGCGAGATGTCGGAAAATCAGGAATCAAATAAGAACGCTTGATTCTAAAGATCCTGGCAACAAAGCTCATTTCAAGGTACCGAGCGTACTGGTTTAATACAGCCAAGATCTCATTATTACGATGATGTACATAGACAACCACTTCGCATCCGCAAAGTGCAATATGACGCCAACAGAGGCAAGGAGGATAATGTTGATGCTCGATCAGGGCGAAGCTCACATAGTTAGGTCTCCACAGAACTTCTTCCGATGTCCAAGCCACTCTAAGCCATGTAGAGGAGAGTGCAACGTCCTTTGATAGTCTACAGTAGCCATAGTAACTCCCTCGCCTCCCATGAAAATTGCATGCAGTTTTAGAATCCTGCAGCGGCTGGTCCCTTGTCACCAAGTCATCGTAGGCTGATGAGTCATTCCAGCAGCACTACGTCGCTGCACTGATCTACCATCCTTAACAGCGGTCCAGAATTAAAGCATTGTCTAAGCATATAGCTTCGAAGACAGCCTTTAAGAGCGGCGAGCACAACAGCCGAATATGGAACACTTTGCGTATCATGGCTCCGCTCTTTACTAGGATATATGCTGTCAAGATCCAGCACGAAAGTTTGCATGAAGCCAAAAGCCGAAGGAATCTTGATTGTAGCTGCTCTTAAGTCTACCTGGACCACGCTCAGTGGTGTGTCCTGTAGATGGCGCAGAGATTGGTAGAGGAGTTCTTGGAATTCTTCATTCGTAAGCATCAGGATACCGACCATCCGATCGATAATCAATTTGTCGTCTCGTTGACCTAATTGGCCAAGTACTTGATCAAGTTTATACATTGAGGCTGTACTCGTCCGGTCAACGGTATCTCTTTCGGCTTTGCGAATCGCGGGTTCCAATACTTCTTGTAACATAGTTCGTTCCGCATTACCCAGGCCTACGCTATGGATTCCTTTGCTAATGCGTTCTGCAACTCCAAGAAACCGGGAAGCAGAGTTGGTAAGTAGTCGCATGCCAATTGCATGCCTAGAAGATCCAAGTAAATAGCTTTCTGGGTGCCACAATATCTGTAGCAGGGAGTGTGCCATCTCTTGTGCATCTGCTCGTACAATGAATGCCTGTCCTTGGTGTGACTCCTCCGACGAAAGCCGAATCCAAGGAGACTCTGCTGGTACATAAGTCCTGCGTTTATATTCTTCAAGGTCTGCAGACAATGAGCTACTGTACTTCACCCTGCTTAGGACTTTGAGATGTTCTCCGGTGGCGTTAAATGGCTTGGCCTTCTCAACGAAGGCCGCATCGAACTCGTCGGCTAAGACAAGCTTGTAAGCGTCAAGGCCTGCATGGTATCTTTCCCGGTCCCTATGATAATAACCTCTAGATTGTTTTTTGCGGGCAGGCGTACCTGTATAGCGTAAGCGACGGCTAGCCATTACGTCCTGATCATCCGAGTCCGAGCTTTCATCATCGGCAGCCATCTCGCTTTCAAAGAGACTGCAGTATCCACCACTGTGTAGCCGTATACAACCAACGGACAGCAGGAAAATTTCCCTGATATGGAGAACATCAGGCTCTAGCTTACGGAGATCCTTTGATGGGGCGAGCTGAAACTTGAGCACGGGAACCTCATCGCCCGCAGTAACACGGCCTTCAACCTTGCCTGTCACTCCAAATAAAGGCCCGAAGGGTTCGGGCGTCACAGTTTCGACATCATCAGAGTCGTGGTCGGACTCCAGGAAGCCCGGTCTTCGGAATCGCCTGTGATGTTGCCCTCTAGGGGAAATCACAACGGTACCTAGGTGTGACCCCAGCCTACCCAAGTCTCTTCTTTTACAATATCGACCTTTCAGTCCCAAGAACAAGATCCAGGATTTATGAAACGGTAAGTGGGTTTTTCTGTTCCGAATTTCGATCCTATCCCCTGTTACATATCTCACTCCATAGGCCTGCAATAACATTCCAAATTGGACCCAGTTTGTTGTCGATATCGGCTCCTTGACTACATCAAGGCTAAGCGATATTATTTCCTCGAATGATGCTGGAGCTAAATTCAGTATAGGAGCACGCATACGCTGAAATAGCCAGATTCCGGGGCCGGCATGGATGCCTCGAGATCTGAAAGTATTGTCATCATCGTCAATTGCAGATATAGCAAGATGTCGTTCTGTTCTCGAGGCGCGCCATATGAGAACGGGTCCAATAATTCCGACCAATGCGAGGATTGCAACAAAAGCAGCAACCCAAGTGCCAATGACACTAGCGATGTCCAGTGCGGCCATATGGGGATTGATGGAAATGTGATTAGACAGAAAACAAGTTTGGGGTCAACAGACTCGACATAAACTCCATATGCACAGTAAGCAACGCCACGTCACCATCCATCTTGCCTGCAGTGCTGGTCAGGCTGGGTGTTGGCGAGCTATAGCCAAAGTGGGATTGAGCCAGACCTACCAACCCCTTCCAATGAATTCGAAGCAACTACCCGAACATATTTCGTATGCAGTAAAGTGTACGGATATCCGCTTTCTCTAGGCAAAAATATGCTTTAATCATGCTCGACTCGTACCCAAATATACAGGCGAAAGATTATGACTAGCCGGCTGTCAAGTCCAAGACTTCAACGCTACTATACACCCCTTTATTAAATCTTTGTTCGGCTTCCCAGGGCTCCAAATGCTTCCAAGCACCTTCCAAACTCTCTCTTAGGGCCACTAGCTTTTTAGTCGGCTTTGGTTCATTTGTGCATCTTCGCGCCGTGGAGGGAGACGCAAGGCCTACGCTAGAGTCTCCGAGTTGTTCAGGCGCTCCTGGTGACAGCAAGACGGAGGGTGAAGGCAGCGAAGATGTGTCGGACGATGGTGAATCTGGTACTGGTGGGGCCTTGGAAGATGTAAAATCCAGCTTACGATTGACCCTTTGTGAAGTCAATGGCTCCCCTCCTTCCGTTGGAATCTTGTCACCAGATCTCTCGGTACGGAGTGTTTTTGGTGTGAGCAATTGCCCAGACATATATAAAGTATTGGCCAGTTGCAATGGACTCCGCTTCTTCCGTGAGGAAGGAGTATTTGGATCTCGTCCAGTGGGTGTAGAGAGGTCTATGATGGGTTCTTGATTTTGAAGGAGTCCTTGCTTCTCTTCTCCGTCTGAAATAGGCGTGGTAGGCCGCGTTTGCCTCTTCCGTGAAGGAGTTGCCGAAGGCGATGCATAAAACTGCTGTATCTTTTCACCTGCGACCTTCCTTTCCGGTGATTGATTTATATTCTCGGAATCATCAGACGGGTATATACCCAAAGCCGAGTATCTGGTAGAGGGTTTGAATCCAAATGTATCAGACGGTCTCTTGGATAATGTCCAGGGATTGATGTTAATGTCTACAGGGGATGATGAAGGCAGCTGTGGCGGAAAGCAAGTTCCCTTCTCCTTCAATGGTGATTTCATTTTCGAAATTGGAGCCGTTTTCTTTTTAAGCGTGTTCTTGTCGGGCGTGTCCTTGACTTTCTTGCCAACTAGTTTTCGATTCTCGGACAAGGCTGTCGTCAACGAACAAAGGGAAGCCGTTGTAGTGACAGGATCAAGCAATACAGGTGGCTCTTGTTCGTCGACTTCCGCAACGGCGAGCTTGCTATCGGCTATAGCGTGCCCAAGGCCCGGTTTGCTGATCCTGACGAACTGGTCCATTGTTCCAGACTTGGGACCATTCTTGGATAATGCCTTCTTTTCCCGCGCTTTTCGAGTTGCAAATTTCTTTGGATTTCTCATATCTTCTTCCCATGTCTCAACAAGCAGTGGCACTCCAAGCTTTAAATATGTCTCCAGGACCCATATCTTCTCGATGGCGGTCGGTTCATAAATAGAAGGACCCTTCTTCTTTGTAGGACTCCGTGATCGGCCCCTGTTCTCACCACCAGATGCCGGATGTTCGTCCCCCGAGACATCGTTTATATAGCCTTGTAAATCACCCTCCTCTTCCGTACTGAGGTCCAAACCAACTATGTCTGCTGGGATATACGCGATCCTGAGTTCTGGTGTGCCGTCCGTGTTCCAATGAGCCCGCCGGCTGCTGACCGCCTTGACCAGGCCTTTCTCAACCAATTCCTTCGCTTCCAGACTCTCGTCATTATACATGGCTGAAGTTCTTCTTTGAATAAGTCGATGCACCAACAACGCTGGCGCAAGACCTCGAATGAACTTCTTGGCACCGGAAAGGTACTGCCAATCAAAGGCTTCCGAAACAAAGGTACGTAGCCCGGGAACATCCACGTCTGAATCCCATTTGATCTCGTCTCGTAGCCTCGCTACCTTATCTGCCGAAGAGACAACCGGATTGGTGTAATAGCTGAGGACAGTCGTGTTGGGAAAGCTCTCTGGGATCTTCAAGGCTTTGTGTCTTTGCCGGAAAAGTTTACCCTCGTTTGTCCTCAACTCTCGTTCCAGCCTTTCCCTCCACAGCTTCAGCCCATCAGAATCTTTCCGCGAAAGCTTGCAAAGATCATGGCCAAAGCCGGCTTTGGCAGCTTCACAAGCAGTCTTGATACCACATCCTGGAATACCGGCTGGTATGTAGTCTCCTCCGCTCATTAGAGCGACCAGAATCATCCCTTCATTATCTAAACGTGTCTTCGTCTTCGTGGTCGCTGCGTGATAAACATTAACGTGTGTCGGACTTTTATTCCCTCGTACACCTTCAGCTGTCCAATTCCGTAGGTTCAAAGAACACCCAAACATCAAAGTATCAACGTCTTCGCTGAGCACAGCATCGACGACGCCTTCCTTCTGCAGGAGCGCACATTCTGCCTCGGCCTCTCCCGGAGCTGTGTGATATGGAAAGCCAAAACATTTGAGGAGCTCTTTGCTCAGGAAGTTGGGCAAGCATGCAGCCTTCGAGGTTGTCTTGTTACCGCGTTTGAATGGCGGTTTGTGGGAGCCATCGAAGACGAAGAGAGGTTGTATAGACAGAGCGAAAAGCCTGAGCAAGCGGTAGTAGAGGGTTCGAAGAGCCGGATTTTTGCCTCCCTCGCCTGCTTGTATTTGGAATTGCCATATTGATATATCTATTGCAATACGGAGGGGTCTTCCAGTTTTTTCAATATGTTCAACTGCGAGCTTCGACAATGCTGTTCGTTCGCCTGGACCAATTTCCTTGTAAATACTGCAGTTTGGTTAGCTATGAGCACAATCCAAGCGGAAAAAATTTACCCTGGGATGCCCATTGAACACACTATACATGCTGAAGAATATATGTAGCAAGCAATAAAGCCGTATTAAGCAATGCCAATAGATGTTGACTGCTCAATAGTTCTTGAGGCGCTCACGTATCTGCGGACTGCGGAATCATTTCCGCCTACATTTGCGGAGCAACCCTTTCTGCAACAACTGTTCGACAGTAGTCCACTGCGAATGAAGACCTACAAGGCGCTGGAATTGGAGAGGACGTTGAATGGAGGGGCGTTAGAGCTTCAATGGCCACGGTAGCTGGCTACTTCGACCGCAAGCCGTCGTCATCAGTGAGGCCAGGCATTGCACATCTTCAACCAGACCCAACTTCTCCTCACACGCCTCAACAACGAACAGTCTCCTCCGCATTCTCCTCGCCGTCTATAAGCTATCGAGCGGAGGAAGAAGCCCTGATATTTGAAATAGGGACGCGTCATCTGAGTGCTGGTTTCACAGGCGAAAGCTATCCACGCTGCAAATTAGGCTTTGGTCCTGAAGAGTCGGGGCGAGTGGGAGACTACAGGAGATGGCTTCCGGAGTACGATGAACGGCCTCGGAGGAAACAGCCCGTGGAGACTTGGGGCAATGATTATGAGCTATGGCAAATGGACATGCGAGGTAGTGATCTAGGGATCATAGAAGACAAGATCGAGCGTGCAGTGAGAGAAGCTTTTACCAAGTATTTACTTCTGGATCCGAAACCAAGACGATTAACTGTGATCTTGCCATCTATAATGCCACATCAGCTCCTGTCTACTGTACTTAATACTCTGTTCAACAATTTTCAACCTCCAAACATAAATTTACTGTCTCCTCCAATTTTGAGCACTGTGGCCGCAGGATGCCGTTCCGGCTTGGTTGTCGATATCGGGTGGAGGGAGACTATCATCACTAGTGTCTACGACTATCGAGAGGTTCATCAGTTCAGAACGACGCGAGCAATGCGGATGCTCACCTTGGAGATGGCCAAGCTGCTGGAAAGATATGACAAAGGCACAAGGAAGGAAGAGTCTATGGCCACCGCGGAGAATCCAAGCGTAGTTCAGACGACGGAGGATGCAAGCCCAACTTCTCTGAATGTCAGTCTGGACCAGGCGGAGGAGGTTACTATAAGAATGGCGTGGTGCAATAGCAGGACCAATGCGAGTGGTACTTCAACACCCGAGAACACCTCCGATAAAAGAGGGCTAGAGCCCATCAACGAGGAGCAGCCGAACGGGACTATATCCGCCACGCATAGCACACAAGATCCCTTAGTCTCGCTCCCATCGCCCTCGTCCCCACGTCACAGCATATCGATTCCGTTCTCACAGCTTGCCCAGCCAGTTGAGGCTGCCTTGTTAGCCACGTCCAAACGAAGACACGAGCTCGATGACCATGAACAACCTCTTCACACCCTAATTTACAAAAGCCTTCTATCTCTACCACCGGATGTGCGTTCGGTTTGCATGTCACGCATCATCTTCACAGGCGGCGGCTCCAATATCCCTGGTCTCAAGGCCCGACTGCTTTCCGATGTATCAGCGATGGTCCAAGAGCGTGGCTGGGATGTAGTAGAAGGAAAAGCTGCAGACGAGCGGAGGAGAAGACTGAAAGAGATCAGCAGCAATCGCCGACAAGCCACCTCGACAACAGGCGAAGTCTTGAAAGAGCCGTCAGCAGGCAAACTAGGTTCGAGTATGCCGCAAGATACCAACTTCATTGATGAGAAGCTTCAACGTGAGCATGAGAAGGAGTCGAAGCCAACCGTCTCAGGCATTATCCGTAGCGTGGAGACCTTAGGGGCATGGGCTGGTGGGAGTTTGCTAGCCAATCTACGTATCAAAGGGGTAGTGGAGATCGAGAAAGACTCATTCCTACAGCATGGATTGGCTGGAGCTAGGAAAGAGGTCGAGACGAATATAGCGCAGCAGAAGGGTTACGGCGCCGGTATGGCCAGAGGGATGGCAGCGGAGCGTGGGTGGACACTCGGAGCGTGGGCTTGATGTCAATGATTCTCCAGCATCGCAGTGCACTCATGCAAGATGGTCATGAGTTCTAATAACTATTATACAATGCATATCAGCAAAATGCTTTGAAAAAGCCCCAAAGTCCCAAACCGCTCAATACGGGAATCGTCACGTTATCATCCCATCCGAAAATATCCACGACTTCACTTGCGCTGGCTATTAACCCGCTCCAAAGACTCACTATACCTAAAGCGACCCATCCTCCAACCGTGCCCTGCTCCTTGGTCAATCCAAGTGGTTCCCTCGCAACGTCCGGTAGGCTCAATTGGCCCCTAAATAAAAACCCATCATCGAAACCAGCTTTAGGCACCGCCCATCCCCAAAACATACTAGCCGTTATCGCTCCCACCACAAGAGCTGCGGCACTGCCGGCGAGGCTTTTGCCCCTGCGTATCCGCGGCGTATACCGTCCGTATAGCCTCCCAATTGTACTAGCAGCTGTATCACACCAACTCAGCAGCAATATGCTCACGGTAGCCACATCTTTCGGGAAGAACCTCAGTACAGTCCAAGCTCCTAGCAAATACCAAATAACACCATTATACCCATCGACCTCACTCTCTCGCATTAGCGCCCCCAAAACCCTTATATAGAGCCTATTAAAGCTGGGGAAAGTGTGACGCGCATAATCGACGCTAGCGATTGGTATCAATGCGCCTAAAAGCCAGGGATGTATTGATGCGGGTTGGGTGCCGCGGGCATAGAGATGGAGCGTGAAAAAGCCGATGGAGACGTGAAGGACTTTGCGGGGGATTTCGTGACGGTGGACAAAGGACCGCCAGTGTCTGTGTATAGGAATGAGGCCGAGGGGGGATGGGGAGCGAGAGAAGTCGCGCCAGTAGGAAGAGCTTGGAGAGGCGGCGGAGGAGGGGGAGAGGTGACCGTTGGAGACTGATGCTGAGGGATCTGGAGGCTTTTTTCCAGTTGAAGAAGCTTTTGAGATGGAGGCTTTTTGTAGCCTTGCGTGTGTATTGGGGCTTCGACTGCGGGCGCGTGACCGCTTTTCCAGACTTGAATCCGAAGTTTCCGGTTCGGAATCTTCGGATATGGGTTTGGGAGAGGTATGTCGTTTGGCGGCCGAGCGAGTTATCGGGGCGAAATAGCTATCGTTCTGAGTCTCTGACGGTGTAGGCGAGGGAGATATGACTCGAGGAGTGCTGGGCGTTTGATACTGTTGCGACATAACTAGAAGGAATTCAAAGGAGTGGAATGGTGGCAGAGCCGAGTATAGGGTCAAGTGAAGCGAACAAAATCGTAATAAAGGGTATATCAGGCTTGAAGTAGAGTGGGGTGTGGGGTGTGTATGCTTGCTGTTCGCTATCGTGACGATGATTAGGGCTTTATTGCCCGAGCAGGTCCGGATCGATAGCAACGCCTTTCATGGCTAGAGCAAGGCTACGGTGACTCGCAGCCTCTGATCGTACTGTGGGCTTGCAACTTAGATGTATGACTGAACGGTATCTTCTTCGTGGTTGTTCAGATCAGGATGATGACAAGAAACGGTCAAGTTATTTTACTTCTCGAGACGAGACCGGATCTAACGGTCGCCAAGACTCGAGGATCTACCTTCGAACTAGGCAACTATGCCGAGCCCTACGAAATTCTTTCTCCTCCCCGCCTTGACTCTTCTAGCAGTCAACGCCGTGCTCTCCACTCATGTGATTCTTCTCTGCCGTTATGGCTCCAGAGGCCCGAACACCTACATTGAAGCCCCCGTCCTCGTCGCCAAGAGCTTGGGAAGCGCTCACTCCACCACTAGCAGAATGGATTTTAGATGCCATCTCCGGCATGGGCTTCAAGAAGATGACTCCTGTACAAGCTAGCACCATTCCTCTGTTCATGGGCTATAAGGATGTCGTGGTGGAGGCTGTTACAGGGTCTGGGAAGACCTTGGCCTTTCTGATCCCAATCATTGAAAAGATACTACAACTAGGAGAGCGGGCAAAGAAACACCATGTCAATGCAATTGTTATATCCCCGACTAGGGAGCTTGCATTACAGATACATGGCGTTTTGAGCAATCTGCTAGTCTTTCATGGCCCATCTGCTGCGGCTATGCAACCACCCGATCAAGACTTGGACACTATGGATACAGAGCAGCCTGTTCCAACTTATCCCTCCCCAACCCCAGTTATAGTACCGCAACTCCTAGTTGGAGGGGATACAAGCCCAGCTCAAGATCTCAGCTACTTCTTGCAGCACTCGCCCAACCTCTTGATAGCCACTCCTGGGCGACTGCTGGAGATTCTGTCGTCTCCGCATGTGCATTGCCCACAATCATCGTTCGAGGTACTTGTCCTTGACGAAGCAGACCGACTACTCGATCTCGGATTCAAAGATGACCTTCAAAAGATATTGGGCAGGCTGCCGAAACAAAGGCGAACTGGGCTCTTCAGTGCGAGCGTTAGTGAGGCCGTTGATCAGATTGTGAGGGTTGGGCTACGCAATCCAGTAAAGGTCCAAGTCAAAGTAAGGGGCGCAAACGGTGAAGTTGATCGGCGAACACCTTCGAGCCTGCAAATGAGCTGTCTGGTAGCTCCAGCATCCCACAAGCTACCGGCCCTCTCTAAGCTCCTCTCTTCGCTCGAGCCGATACCAAATAAAACCATCGTCTATCTTTCAACGTGTGCCGCCGTGGACTACTTCCAACATGTACTTCCTTCCATTCTCCCCGTGCAAAACGGATTGGCATTTACTCTCGTGCCGCTCCACGGCAAGCACCCTCCCAAGGTTAGATCGAAGAACTTCACCCTTTTTTCCAATGCAAGCAATCCTTCAATCCTTCTCACGACTGATGTGGCAGCCAGAGGTCTTGATATTCCACAGGTCGACTTAGTCGCACAGATAGACCCGCCAAGCGATCCAAAAGTCTTTCTCCATCGTTGTGGTCGAGCAGGTCGAGCGGGTCGAAGAGGCTTGAGTGTGATATTCTTGCAGCCTGGAAGAGAAGCGGATTACATACCATTTCTTGACATCCGGAAGACCCCAGTGACTCCTTTGTCGGCACCTAGTGTCGTCGTCACGGACCAAGATGTCAGGTCTACGACCAATGCCGTAAGGCAAACAGTCTTGGCTGATCGCGCTTATCACGACAAAGCACAACGCGGGTTCGTCAGCTGGGTCCAGGCTTATAGCAAGCATCAAGCGAGCAGCATCTTCCGTGTGGCTGACCTTGATTGGGAAGACCTCGGCAACGCGTGGGGCTTGCTTAAGCTTCCTAAGATGCCCGAATTGAAGAATTGGGACGGTAACAAATCATTAAGAATTGACGTCGATTGGAAAGCCTATGCATACAGAGACAAGAAGAGAGAAGCGTTGAGAATCCAGGGTACGAGGCCTCAGCAGGACGACTCCCAACCTCCGGATGCCAATTCTTCGCCCAACAAGAAGCCCGTTAAGAGAGCCTGGAGTCAGAAGCACGACCAGCGGGAGGAGAGGGAGGAACGCAGGAATAAGCGGCACAGGAAGCGTGACCGGGAGAAGTGGGAACAGATGACAGCTGAGGAGAGAGATAATCAGCGTGAGCTGGAACGGATGATTGAGCAAGTCAAAGCGAGGAAGGCCGAAGGAGATGAACAAGGCGTTTTTGAAGGGTTTGATGACTAGAATCTCTCAGCGTACAGTATAGAGTGTAGATGTGATATCCCAAAGCCAGGAGGTGTGGCTTGCTGGCCTTCTGGCGGCTCTCGACGCAATGGGAGAACTAGTTCGCTCGTTCAAAGCGGTTTCACCGCATGTGTGCTCCTTTTCCCCCCCAAGCTGGATGCGACATTGGATGACATTGGACCCAGGATATGCAGAAGAAGGTCCCGGGTTGTTGGTCCGTGGGGCGTGGCCCGTCTGGGTGCCTAAAAATGACATTCTAATCCATCCTCCGGGCCGCCGCTCCTCCCGAGGAAGGCCCCCAGTTAGGAAGGCTGCTTCTCCCTCCCCCATTGAAAGTACAAGTAAGAGTTAATCCATCAAAACAGATTCGATAAGCACTCAGCATTTCGCAGAAGATTTGGTAGGACTACTTCAAGACATCATCATGAGCTAATAATATTGTTAATAGGCCATCAATGAGAACGAGGAAGGAGTATCCTAGCGGCGATGGGGAATAATAGACCCCCTGTTACCCTACAAGACCACTATGCAAGGACTACACCACACGCTTACCGGGCCGGCGGGTTGGATATTGCTAAAGTAGCCTGGAAGACCAGCTGTCAGCATGGTTCATGGCTCGCGTAAACACGTTCAGCCACGCAGTCAAGGGGGCTCCTCGGGCGGATAGCGGCCATGAGGGCTCCCTTAGCATCGCCTTAGGTACCTTAAGCAAGTGCCATAGCCTCCATAGCGGCCGGCACGCAACAACTTCAGGAGCGCCTCTAACCTGTCCAACAAGTCCAGCCAATCCCTTTGATTAGCGCTTCAGCTACTCACCCCCACTTTATCATGCGGTGCATCGTCCATAAAGCGAGCGTCTTCGCTCCCAAATCATTGGATCCATGCACGTCACAGAGAAGGACAAAGGAGGGGAAGCTACTGAGCAAAGGGATTGGTTACACAACGAACTTAACGAATTTGCCATTCCCACTTCGCTCTCCCGCATTGGAACCCACGCTTTTGTATACAAGTCACGGAATCCCTCTGCGTGATTACCAATCATGGACAGAACGATGACCGCCGAAATTCTTGCAGTGCTCTTCGTGTTTTACGTATTTGGCCTCTACATCTACCGCATGTTCTTCGACCACTTGTCCCATATTCCTGGCCCAAAGCTAGCTGCGGCGAGTCTATGGTACGAATTCTACTATGATGTTGTCCAGAAAGGACAGTATACCTTTGAGATTGGCAGAATGCATGAGAAATACGGTATGTAAAATCTGATCCTAACAAACGGAAAGTCTTGCTCACTGTTTCATCCCAGGGCCAATTGTCAGAATTAGCCCTTACGAGATTCACATCAATGATCCAGAGTAAATCCAATCAAAACCTCCCCATATCGCTCGTCTGCATTCAGCGTCCATTGATTGTACCACAGGTTCATTGACGAAGTATATCCCGGGTCGTCACCTCGGTCAATGAAATATTACTGGAGTCAGAGGATGTTCGGCCTTAAGAGCGCATTTCTTGTAACAGAAAGCCATGAGCTTCACCGTCTCCGTCGGAACGCCCTAGCTCACTACTTCTCCAAGCAATCGCTTCGTGAACTAGAGCCTGGTGTGCAATCGCAAGTTGACAAGCTCGTCTCACGCTTGCAGGGTCTGAAAGGGACAGGAACTGCGATCAATTTATTAGATGTTTATGCATGCTTGACAGGCGACATTATCGGGCAGTATGCCTTTGCAAGACCATATGGTTTTCTAGACGACCCCGACTTCTCGCCCTACTGGCACCATATCATGATGGACGTATCACAAAATGGTCACATCCTCAAACAGTTCGGCTGGATGTTACCCCTTATGCAATCAATGCCAGATTGGATGGTTAAAAAGACAAATCCCCAAATGATGACCCTGATCAATTTTCAAAGGGTATATCTCGCTATCCCCCTCAATTCACGACTCAGTGCACTAAAAACAGGTCCAGGGTTTCCGAAAACAAATTATTGAAGTAAAAGAATCCATCGCTCGCGGCGAAAAACCTACCGGCCAAACCACAATATTCTACGACGTCCTCGCGAACCCCAACGTCCGCCCTGAAGAGAAAACGACCGACCACCTCCAAGACGAAGCTCAAACCGTCATCGGCGCGGGCACCGTAACGACAGGCCACATCCTCGCAATCCTAACCTTCTACCTCATCTCCAACCCAGCCATTCTCCAAAAACTCCAATCCGAGCTCCTCCCATTAATGTCCGAAACCGACGGCCGTCCCAAATGGAGCCAATTAGAAGCCCTCCCCTACCTCAGCGCCGTCATCCAAGAAGGTCTCCGCATCGGCTACGGCGTCTCCACCCGCCTTCAACGCCTCTTCCCCGACAAAATCCTCCAATACAATAATTATTCAATCCCCACCATGACCCCCGTAAGCATGACCGCCGTCTTCATCCACGACAACCCCTCCCTCTTCCCCAACCCCCGAACATTCAATCCCGATCGCTTCCTCGCCAACCCAGGACTGAAGAAATATATCATGTCCTTCAGCAAAGGGAGTAGGCAGTGCGCCGGGTTGAATTTGGCGTATGCGGAGTTTTATCTTGCGGTGGCGGCGGTGTTTGCGCCGGGGAGGTTTGAGTGGGAGTTGTATGAGACGGATGTTACGGATGTGGAGTTGAAGCATGATTTTATGAATACATGTCCGAAAATGGATTCGAAGGGGATTAGGGCGGTTGTTAATTGAATCCGTTACGTTAGGTTTGTAGGGAGGCTTTTCCGTGGGGTTTGTGAGTTCTGTTTGGCTTTCTTGAATGTTTGTTTATTGTTAATCAGCCCTCGACTATGGATTTGATGACAAGCTTTTTTGAGGGTAGAAGAGCGGATATTTGGATTTTTTGTTTGAAATGGAGGCATTAATGAATTGAATTAAATTAGGCTGAGTTACTGGAGCTCGAAGTACAATAACCAATACACTGTGGGTATCAATCGCTCAAATGCAGTTTCAACCCAACATCGCTGAGAACACTGCAAAGCTTTTCGTGGCTCTCACTTCCCGAAAGAATATCACCTCTCTTACCAAATACATCACTTCCCTCCAAACCCACCCCCATCAACCCTCCAAATCCTCCCATCACTAAAAATCTCTTTCCACTCCCGCACCGTAGGCACCCGACCACTACACCCTCATCAGCACCATCTCCATCTCCCGCCAAAAAACGGCCCCCCAAAAAGACCAGGTAATCACTCACCACCCCTCCCCCCCCCCTCCCTTCTCCCACCTCCTCCTTCCAACCTCCCACCTCTCCTCCCCCCTATCCTCACCAACATCCACCTCTCCCTCCCACCCCCCGCCAAACACACCCTCCTAAACTCCTCTCTCACCCACCTCACACTATCTTCCAGCTCTCTACTCCATCTCCTCATACCCTTAACCCTGATCTGCAATTCACGGATTGTGCAATTATGATGGATTCGTTCTTGGCGGGACATGAAATATCGATGCGGGTCGACTAAGCGGCCTTCGTGCATGGTTAGGGAAATGGGGGCGTCGGTGTTGGGATTGGGTGCGCGTCGGGGGGGCCGGCTGGGGCCTGGAGTGGAAGGATCGTGAGTTGTTGAGGAGGAGGGTGTCTGGAATTGGACCAATGATGTTAGCATTCCTATACTTCACTCCAGCACAGCAAATTCAACAAACAGAGGCGCATGGCGCAATACTTGATGACCTCGAGCATCCCTCCTTCCTTCCCTTTCAACGTCTTCCCTCCCAGCAATCTCAACAAGCCTAGCCAAATTGATAGCAT
The DNA here is from genome assembly GCA_018257855.2 of Cladonia borealis. Lineage (NCBI taxonomy): Eukaryota > Fungi > Ascomycota > Lecanoromycetes > Lecanorales > Cladoniaceae > Cladonia > Cladonia borealis. The sequence continues at coordinate 1,769,758 of JAFEKC020000005.1, read as the reverse complement.
CCATCTCCATCCACTCATTAATCCACTCAGCTCGATCAGCTAGTTTCTGCAGCTGGGATACAAGATTATTTCTTAGACCTTCGAGTTCGAGTCTGTCGAACGGGAGGGGATCGGTATGGGGGACTTCTTGTTTTTCTTTCTCCTTCTCTATCTGTTTTTGTTTTGCTGCTGACTTTTCTAGTATGGAAGATGAGGAGGCATTTCTTCTGCTCTGGGGAAGGTGCTTGGAGCGATAGGTGGATGGCGGTGTGGAGAGGATGTTTGGTTTGGGCTTTTTGGGGGTGGGCGTAGAGGTTGAGGGCGTGTTTGCGGTTGAGACTGGGTCCGGGGGTGGCGAGGGCGTGGTTGGTCGCTGGAAAAATGAATGGTAAGTTGGATGTGCAGGAGTAGGAGGCTTGGGACGCTGTCTTCACCCCTCTTGTTGTATCTTGAGGTTCAGCAATGCTGCGATTGGTAACGTTTCGAAGATACTCCATACTTTTCTCTTTAATGCTACTCTTAGCCATAGAGAACGACTTCCCAAAAGCCATTGTGGTATAACCCTATTTGATAAGCTTTAGCAATGAGTATGTTCTTTGTGTAAAGATTTGCTAGGTGACAATGGTGTGTCGACATGCCAAATCCAAATCAGTCGTTCCTTCCTCAGGGGTTCTATGCTTGTCATCACTTGCAGTTTGAAATGCATTTTCACGTTTTTTGCAAAGGACAGGATAGAAATTGGAATAAAGAAACTTTTTGATCATGGGTATCTATGCAAAGAAAAAAAGCACCCATCTCTTTTGTAATTCCAAAGACCTCACTCAAGCTCCGAGTAACCCGTGAGGGATACCAGGTGGATGAGTTCAGTCTCGTCCTCACTCAAGCTCCGGGTAACCCGTGAGGGAAACCAAGTGGATGAGTTCACTCAAGCTCCGAGTAACCCGTGAGGGAAACCAGGTGGATGAGCTCGACTCAAGCTCCGAGTAACCCGTGAGGGAAACCAAGTGGATGAGTCTCAGACAAGGAAATGCAGATCTAGTCGTCCCTCAAGCTCCGAGTAACCCGTGAGGGAAACCAGGTGGATGAGTTCAGACAGGAAATGCGGGAGACGGGGCTAACATAAAACAAAACAAAAAAACAAAAACGATGCGCTGCTCATGCAGCCGCCGCGCCCGGGACCTTCCCTGCCCTCCACGCTCGAAACAACGCCTCTGCCTCGTCTGGATCAGCGCCCTCGAGCTCCTCCTCCAAAGCCTCCTCGGCAGCTTCCGTATCCTCCTCACTCCAAGTCGTCTCCATATATGCGGCCACATTCGGTGAAACGCCTTGCATGAATTCGTCGTAGGAGTTGACGTGTGTGGTGAGGAAATTCTGAACGAAAGCTTCGTCTTGCGCAGTCCCGTCGGCTTCGATTTGTGCCTCGGTGGGTGCCACTGCAGGTATCTCTGCGGGTGTCTCTGCGGGCGTCTCTGCGGATCCGGCTTGTTCTTCGCGGGGTTGCTCTGCGGGTTGCTCTGCGGGTTCCTCTGCGGGACTGGTTTGTTCTTCACCGAGATCGGAAGCTACAGTGGATGTCGAGAGTCGGCTGGCGTTTCGGAGGCTACTTCCGGTCTTGGGCTGATGCATCAATGCCTTTGAACGAGCTTTCTCAATCAGGTGAGATGGTGTGGGCTTTGTGGTGAAGTCTGGAGTCGGACGCTGTTCGGGGACCGTCGACTTGGATGCTAATGGTGAAACTGGAGCCGCAATATCGTGCTCTGGTTCAAGGTCCAACGCACTGTCATCATCGCTGGATGTTGGAGATGGCACTTTGAACGTCATCGTTGGGCCGTTTGGAGCGTAATTGGGGTCTTTCTCTGCGGATAGTGATTCTGCAAAGACGTTGCGGTGCAAGCTGCCGTTGAGATCAGAGGATGCACGGCCTGTCTGAGATCCTTGAGTCGGTGTCACTGGGGCCCCCTCCTTGGGTGGATTGTGTTGAAATTCACTCTGGCTTGTCGATGATGCTTCACCAGCGGTACCGGACGGACTTCCTACGAGCTCGCGTCCATGTGAGGAAGTACGGGCCTTCTTAGTCAGAGGCTTTCGTATAGGTGTTTCGTCTTCTTCGTCGCTATCCGAAACGTAGAAGTAATCGAGGTCCATGCCAAAGCCGCCACCCGGTGGGTTTGGAATGACTTCAGGCGAAGGCATACGCTTGCGCTTGCCGGGGAAGATCTCGTTCACACGCTGCGCTATCTTCTTTCTCTCGCGATTAAGACGCTCATCACGCTTGTCAAGATCTTCCTCCTGTTGCCTCAGATCTTCCTCCTGTTGCTTAAAAGCAGCTGTCAGTTTCTCGGACTCCTCCAGCTTCTTTGCTTTGTATGCAGCCTCATTGGCTTTGTATTGAGCCTCTATCTTCGCTCTAAGTTCCTGTTCCAATTCTTCTTTGAGTTGTTGAACCTCTTCTGGCGTGGCGGCCTGATGATGTTGGGTAGTATCAACAGCAGGAGAATTGCGTGTAAGATCACCATTGATAAATATTGAACTCGGATCGCTCAGGTCTTGCCAGTTCTGAGATGCTATCACTGATAAGTAGGATCCACGTACGGGAGGATATGGTTCGTTCTCGACCTGAGGCACGACCTGAGGCTCAGATTGCGCCGGTGGTAGTGAAGGGGTGATAGCGGGAGCTTCGCGACGAGCTGAGAATGAAATGAGCTTCGAAACTGAGGCCGGAATAATCCTTGAGAAACCCCAACCTCGAGCGCGTGGTGTTGCCGGCTCTGCTTCAGTCTGAGTCTGTAGCTGCTGTTCTGGAACTAATTCTTCCTCCAATGGTACAACTTCGTATGGCTTTTCTGATTCATTGTAGGGGTCTTCAGAAATCTCTATCGATTGGAGCGCTGTGTCAGCCGTCTCAGTTGAGAGGATAGCTGCATCATTAGTGCTGGCAGGTTCATGCTGTTGCGGAGGCATGTTCTCAGTGAAAGAGTTACCATCGGTCTGCTCCTGAGTGTTTGTGAGACCTTGTTCTTCCTCAGGTCCGTCATCAACTTCGAACTCCACCTCCTTGAATCGGCCTAACCTAAAGTTTCCGTTCTCATCATAAGGGTCAAGAATGAGCTTAGTGCAGATACGCTTGCGTCGGGGCTCGTTTGATCTTGAAGCTCGACACTCTTGAAGGACATTCTGTGTTTCCTCAATCTGAGTTTGTCGTAGGCGTTCACGATCCGTGGCGGAAGCGGTTGGATTTTGGGTTCGGAGCCTGTCTCGTTCTGCCTGATCCTTTTGAATCTGTGCTTCCAAGATTGACTGGATGGTTTGTTCTTTCTCGCGCTTGCGTTTCTTCGCACCTGGGACTACTGTCAATACCCGCACTCGATCATTGTCGTGATCTCTTAGAAGTTGTTGGAACAAAGGAGATGCCTCGAGCTGATGTAGTAAGTCTGTGTCTGCAACCTTGGGGTGCTGAGTAATGAAAGCGAGCATTGCGGGAAGTACATCCGCAGGTAAATTGAGGGACAGAACGCGCTCATGTTCCTGCAGATGGGAATTGTTCCATCCGAGTTGAACGTGTACCTGTGAGTGATCGGGGAAGGGAACCGGTGGTAGACCATAAGGGGGAAAATTAGATGTTTGACTCTCACCCGTCCTGTATGTCCTACTCTGAGTCTGGGCTTCGCTAGCCCTGTATCTTCTGGTCTGAGGTCGAGCAGTACTAGTCTCCGAAAGCTCTTCAGAGGGCAAGACCGCGGCAACTTTAACGGGGGGGACTGTGGCAACTTTAGTGGGGGGGACTGCGGCAACCTCAGCGGGGGGGCCTGCGGCATCTTCAGCGAAGGGCGTTGTGGCATCTTGTGTGGGCTGGGTTGGGTGTTCAGATTGTGTAGAGCCTTCAGCAGGTGGTGACTGTGAAGTACGCTTGGTTCTTAGACGTCTTCGTTTGCGCTGCTGCGTCGGCAAGAGCTCTTCAGAGGGCGGCGGGGCCTCGGGATATTGTGTAGGTTGGGGTGGGGGTTCGGAGCGTCTAGGGGCTTCGGCAGGTGGTGACAGTGAAGGTGGCTGGGTTCTTTGACGTCTTCCTCTGCGCTGCTCATTCGGCAAAAGCTCTTCAGAGCGCGGGGGCGGTGGTAACTCTGGAGGCTGAGTTCTTGCACGTCTTGGTCTACGCTGCTCGTTCGACAATGATTGTGGAGGCGATGGAGGAACACCCTCTTCTGCGAGCTTCGCTTTTGCAGCTCGAGTGCGAGGCATAATGCTCAGTTCTATTCCTGTTGTCAACACGGAGTGGTCACTCCTCGGACAACACTGTAGCAGTGAAGTCCTCGGAAGTATCTAGACTGTATCTAAAAAGGTATTCAAGGAGTCTATGAATGAATGCGGAACGTTGTCGTCGTACAACAAGGGTGGTGTTGAAGATAGAAATTGTGATAGTGAGGTGTTGATGATATTCCGAGTCTATAGGGCTGATGTTGTTTTGACTAGCGCGCCTGCCAAAGGAGGGTTGCACAAACAAAGGACCATTGACATCGTGACAACGCATGGGCTAATTGTTTTGAAAGATGAGAATACTGTTGCAAGGCGATACCACCAAGAACAATTGTAGTTTCGCTACGATGTATTGCAGGGTATACTCTAATCACATACATATGCCACACACGACCATTGTTCACCACACACTGTCCACAATCCGGCGAGCAGCCTATTGTAAATCCAGCTACGAGCAACTGTGCCCCGAATTGCAAACAGCTTCCGGAAGCGGCGAGGTTTCGTGGAAAATGTATGAATGAGTTCGCGCGCTCAAGGCCGCTGACGGTCCCATGCAGCAATCGATAGTCTAGGCCTTAGACCAAGGTAAATTCTCAGCCAATGACCGAAACATGATTAATCTGCATTGCTGTGCAGAAAGTATATCTCAGCCAGACATTCATTCAACAGCTATTTCACCATTCCAGCATGCAGGTGTGATTCCAAGAGTCTTAATCATGTTCTGCCATCGCTCTGAGCCTCTTTCCTTCTTTTCCATATACTTCAGTAGCTTCTGACGCCGATGCAAGAGTAATCGTAGATTCCGCTTGTTGATCTTGTCGTTTCGGTTCCCGCCTTCATAACGATCTGCCAGTAACCGTATTTTTGCAGTCAGAATACCAATCTGCACTTCTGAAGAACCTGTATCGGGTCCTGCTCTTAGAGTTGCTTCAGCGACTCTGCTATCGCCCTTCACGACAGCGGCGGGTTTGGGCTTCAGTGTCAGGTCAGTTCGGTGCCTCCCGAAGGTTTCGATGATGCGCTCGATGTTCTTTTTCGTACGGTGCATGCTGCTACTATTTGCGAGACTGACGATACGCTGTACCGCCTCTGCAGCGACAGCATCCCGCGTTTCCCACTTCTGATGACCCTTGTTTTCGCGAGTAGAATCCGCGCTCTCCATGCCCGTGGGAGCCACCGGCTCTGTGAGCCAGCGAGAGTATTCCATAGCCTTGTCTAGCTCTTCATGCCGCAGTCCATGATCTAGAAACTGCTCCTTTAAAGCATGAGCAGGAGAAGGAGGCGGCTTGTCCGGATTCGTTTTCAATGCTTCGAGAGACACGGCATCTGCGTCTAAGGCGACTGTTTGAGGCACAACGGTATCAAAGGACTCGACGAAAGGTGTGGGAATGCCCCGGATGGGATCCCCAAATTCCTTAGCGCGCTGCTCTTTGAGAACAGCTTGCCGACTTAAGTTGGCATCCTTGCGAGCTTTGGCTTGGCGAAGTGCATAAGTATCTCTGTGGTCCTGTTTCTTGACCTTCTTGAGGGTTGTCGATAAGGAGCTGGTGGTAGAGAATGAGTGCTGTGAAGAAGGGTGTGCGAAGCTTAGAGCAGGGGCAAGAAAGCTTGGAGGAGCATGATTCCACAATGACTCTGCCTGCGGTCAGTGTGCGTACCAGAAATAAAACGCAATCCAATAGAATAGAGTACATACCAGATGTAGTCAGCGCCGGTAGCCGAAACGATAGCCTTGAGGCCATTGTAAGAGAATGCAAGGCGCTTTTGCACGCGGAGAATTCGGACTCTCAAGAGAATAAAATACGCAAGGCTGCTATGCTAGCGTGCCAGCGAAATTTACACTAGCTCGGCACACAAACATTATTGCAAGTATTTCCTGAAACGATTATAGCACTCAACAACCAGCAACTTTCTATCCTCTCTTCTCGATCTGCCGTCCGCAGATATCGCGCCTGTCAGAATGGCGCCCTCCAACCTTCCCTCCATATTCAATGCCACGTCCCAGGATATTGAAATGCTGCTCGCAGCACAATGCCATTTGGGGTCCAAGAATTTGCAGGTTCACATGGAGCCTTACCTCTGGAAGACTCGACCAGATGGGATCAACGTGATCAACATTGGCAAGACCTGGTACTGTTCTTCTACAGAATACGTGCCCTGAATATCGCTAATCAATTCGTGGTCTCAGGGAGAAAGTCGTCCTCGCAGCTCGCATCATCGCCGCAGTTGACAACCCCGCCGATATCGCCGTCATCTCTGCCCGCCCATACGGTCAACGTGCTGTCCTCAAGTTTGCCGCTCATACCGGTGCTGTTGCCATTGCTGGACGTTTCACCCCTGGAAACTTCACCAACTACATCACCCGCTCATTCAAAGAACCTCGCCTTATCGTTGTTACCGATCCTCGTACCGATGCTCAAGCTATCAAAGAAGCTTCCTACGTCAATATCCCTGTCATTGCTCTCTGCGATACGGACTCCCCTACAGAATACGTCGATGTGGCTATTCCAACCAACAACAAAGGTCGTCACCAAATCGGTCTGATCTGGTGGATGCTGGCTCGAGAAGTACTTCGTCTACGCGGCACTCTGGCAGACAGAGAAACTGAATGGGACGTCATGGTTGATCTGTACTTCTACCGTGACCCTGAAGCCGAAGAGAACAAGGACGCCTCAGGCGTTGAAGAGGACAAGCTTCCTGGTGTAAACGATGTGGGACCGGCAGCAATTGATCAAGGGTTCGGAGGCAACGGCGAATGGGAAATTTCCGGTGCTCCGGGTGCTGCAGCGTTCAGTGCTGCTAGCAACACTGCAGGCGCGCAGCCAGGGTCTACATGGGATGCTGAGGGCACGGACTGGGCTGCTGGCTCTGCTCCTGTGCAAACAGGCAATGAGGGATGGACTGCCGAGACCAAGAAGGAGGGTGAAGCTCAGTGGTAGGGAGTAATTGGGGCGGACTTGTGGAGACAAAATTGATGGCACTCATGAGGGAAAGATACCCGATAGTTGCTATTGGGGGAATGCCCTGTGCTGTTGAGAGGGATGTACTTAATAGTTGCCCATCTCCACGTGAGCTCTGGAATTGACTACCCATTGCCGCACAAAAAATGTGTCCGCATTATCTCACTATGAACTTTCCTGAAGTGTGAACCATAGCCAAAAGTCTATCAAGTGATCTAAAAAATGGTAAATCCACCTGAGTTTACTTGTCAGTTCCCGAGTGCTGAAAGCGAACCACAAATTCTTACCGTCAATCTTGATATCCGTGCCAGTAATGAACTTCCCAGCCTCACTACAAAGTAAGATGACCGCTCCTGTCAAGTCTTCCGGATCCCCAATACCCATCGGGCTCCTCTCTAACCATAATTTCCTCAACTCAGCCTGTGACGGCCCAGCAGTAAGCCGAGTATTCATAATACCAGGCGAGATACTGTTTACACGGATATTGTGGCCGACCCATTCACCAGCCATGGATCGCGCAAGATGGTGCACGCCAGCTTTCGAAACGGCATAGGCAGGGTGTGGCTGTGGTTGATTAACGATATAGCCGGACATTGAGGCTGTAAATACGATTGTACCCGAGCCAGATCTAGCGATGATCTCTCTACGTTGTGACTTTAGTTTCGATCGAATATCAAAGGCTAATGAGGGTAGATACCTTGCGAACGCCCGAGCTACTAAGAACGATCCATGAATATTGACATCGAAGATTCGCCGCCAGGAATCAATCGGGTACTCCACGGAGAGCTTACACTCGGTAATACCGGCGAAGCAAAGCAGTATATCGATGCCATCGAAGCTTTGGACGGTACTTTCCACTGCCTTATCGACAGCACCCTCGTTTGTGACGTCCACTGATTGGAACAAAAGTTTCCACTCGTTATTCTTGTCTAGGCCGCGTAAATGATTTAGAGCCCTCGCACCACATCCTTCGTCTACGTCAAAGATTGCCAAACAGGACACACCATGCTCAAGAAGAGCTCTGGCACACACGAGTCCAAGGCCTTGTGCACCACCCGTTACTGCGAATGCTTTAGCCGTACAGTATATTGATGAGAAGTTATCACCTTACCGATTGCTTTCTTTCCGGCTAATGAGAAGCGTGCTATAGCTCGCTCTGCAGGAGATTTCTCAGGCTGCCTCACTGCTGGAATAGGTCCAGACGGCGGCGGATCATCTGCAATTCGAAATGGAGTCATGAACTTGATATCGCCTTTCGGTGGTCCCGTATGGTCTGTCATGGTGCCTGTTGATGGCTTTCCGTATCACTAGGTTGTCGAATGTTTTGAGACATTGCGGGCCATGAGAATGCCCATGCTTGTTTAGGAAGGTTTATCGAGGTGTAGATCTCTCCAGTGCTTCAGACGGTGTTGGAAAAATTGGTGTCAGAGCTGATAGTAGGTAAGCTCTCGGTGCTTCAAAGGAGACCGGAATACAGGCTTCTAGGTCTTAAAAGTATTGTAAATTCGGAAAAACGTATACTCGAGTGTTTATCTTCATTAGATGCTTTAGTGATTTAAGACGGCCAAAACCATCTGTTTTTCGAGCTTGCAACTCTTCAAGAACAAGCCGCATGCGGCTTAACGAGGTTTGAATGTGGTGTTCTCACCGCTTAGTAACCATACTAAGCGCCTTATTCGTTGCGCTCCATATGAATGATCATTCGCTATGATTCCATGCAGTGAAATCCGCGCCAGGAAATGTCACAACGAGAATGGGACAACCACACCCTATCTTATACGTATTCAGGAGAAGCTCTCGACAAAATCGGTAGTAGCATCCCCCAGATGATCTGCGAAATACTGCTTCTCTTCATCTCGCGTCTTCCGATATATTATGAAATGTCCAACCGCGAATGCTGATTTGACTAGGAATTCGGCTAGTGAGGTGCCCCACGAGCTTGACTACGCCACCATTAATGAACATCTTTGATACAATGAGTTTACGACTTACCTGCAGATTGCAAAGCGAACTGAAGCCCACGACGTCGTTAAATTCCGCCTGAAGCGCAGCGACCTCTTCAGAACAAGTCCATCCCCACAGATCATTATCGCTGCCGTGCACATCTTTCTCATATCGGTATAGAATTGTAATGATTGCCCAAGCTCCGAGGTGAATCGCGTATTTCGAAACTGTAAGCTTCCAACTGCGTTTCGCCTTTTTCAAGAACCAGCAGTATGAAATAAGGGTTATAATCGACACTATGAGAGTGATACCAGCTCCAATGAGTAACAAGAATGTGGGCCACAATTTTGGATTCTTCGGCCAGGCGGTCCTACCGCCTCTCGTCTCATTTCTGGTGTCATAGTACTTGATAGACATGAAGGCCATGGCTCCAAACATTATAGCGGACAAAAGAGTTGAGATTGCTTGCACAAGAACTTTACCGACCCGTAAGTACCTCTTCAATTTCAGGTATTTGCGTTGTTTTAACCGCTCATTTGGTGTGGTATGAGAATTTGTAGTGTGTGGCTTGCTTAGGAGCTGAGTGTTCGGTTTTACTGGTGGTGAGAGTGGGCGAGGAGGTAAAGCATTGTAGGTGCTGTGGGTAGAAGTCTGAAGCTGCGGCTTCGAAGGCGCGGGGTTGTAGTTATCGCCGGAATACATCCCTGGTGGTGGTTGTTGACTTGATGCCGGATATGCATTAAGATGATAGTAGGACTCAGCAGCCATACTTTTTATATGACCTGGCTTTCTGGAAGACTCTTTACCCCTGTCTAAAATTCTTTCGATGTCTTCTCTACTAAAGCAGACCAGTTTCGGCAAGCTGATCTATGGAATTTGAATTTCGTGGGTGCGTTTTGAAAAAGACAGCTTGGGACGGACGGACAGCAGCACCGGAAAGCGGCCACTGATGACTTGGAGGCAAAAGCTGCGTGACAGTTTCTATTGAGATTTCAAAATTGGAAACGCGTTCAGCGAGCAAACAGCGGAGCACACACCACAGTTTATACATCATACATTATAAGCTTAACGACCCTAAATTGTATCTTTAGTACACGGGTTGCTTAAGTGCTGACTGATGAAGCTGGAGGCGTTGTGCAAGCGAGATCTGACAAAGCCTGCATGCTGATGCAAAAGCCAGGGACAGGGCCAGTTCTGAGACGGCCATGCCAGTGGGCTGAATAGCGCTTGGAGCTTCCCACCTGGGGATGATTCTCCGGCATGATACCTTCCAAGCGCTCGTTAGAGATGTACTTCATCTAGCACACTGTACACTGTATTGTGCAAGGTAAATAGATGCAACTGCAGCTTACTCAGCGGTCATTAAAACAAAGATGAAGCTTCTAGCAACAGGATCGATGGTGGGTAGGAAGGATGGATGATTATTCTAGCAAGGATGCCTGCAGATAGCTACGGATGATAACTAATCTATGCCTGCTTACACCTTCCTCTACTCGACGCCTCCATAAGTAATAGGCAAAGGAGCCCCCGCGACCTTTAAGCAAACATATAGGCTAGTAGATATATATAAGCTAGCAATAGACAAGTAAATAAAAATAAGTAATACTAAGCAATATTATGTCTGCCTAGGATATCGTTATCTAATAGTTTAATGCTATAAAAACTATATATTATCTAAAGGCTTCTATAGATACCCTATCTAAGGTATAAAGCGCTTTAGATAGTTCCTATAAAATATACCTCTAATAAGCCTACTATTAAGCTATTATATAGTATATAAAAATATATACTTACTATTAAAGCTTTTAATAGTAAATAAACTACGCTAATAAGATTATAGTTTACTAGTATTCTTCTAATATAGTATAATAAGATTCTTTATAGTAAAGATATTTTAATACTTAATACCTTTATTATATTTACTAGCTTCTTACTTCTTCTTAGCTATTAATAGCTATAATACCTAGTTATAGAGTTTAGATTAATATAAAACGTACTATAATATTAATTAAGAGTATTCTATAATATTAGTTAAAATAGTAATATATACTTAGATAATAGAGGGGTTTATAGAAGGCTTTAATAAGTTAAATAGGTTTAATACTAGTAGTAAGCTTATAAGGATTTTATAAGGTACTATAGTAAGATAATTAATAATTTATAAGTTAATACTTTATATTATTTAAGATAAGTTATTCTTCTAATTACCTTTCTTTTAAATTATATTTTTAAGGATTTTATTATTTATCTTAATTATACTTATATTTTAAAAGGAATCTAAAGGACTAAATAAATATATTACCTTATACTTTACTAGAAAGTATTTTATAGCTTAATTCTTAAAATATTATCCTTAATCTAAATAAATAGTCTTAGAGATAGTATAGCTAGTAAATATAATTCTAAGTACTTTAATAATATTAGTAGCGTTTATTATAGTATAGAGAAAGGTTATTAAGAATTTTAAGAAGTAATATATTATATAAAAGATATATATACTATTTAATCTTAATTTAGGTAGTAGATCTATAAAGTTAAAGCTAAGTAACTTAAATAATCTAAGGATAATAACTAGGTAGAGTGGTTAAAACCTTATAACTAGTCTATATTATATATATTCTAAATAACTAGTAATATAGCGTTCTATATCTTATAATTACTAAGGCTAATACGCAAATTCCTATAACTTAGCTAATATTCCTACTTTAGCCTAATAATCTACCTAATTATATACTATTTATAAAATAGATAAAACTTTAGACTTAGATATATATAGTAGCTAGGTATTTTAATAATACTTTTATAAAACTTTAGTTAATATATTAATATAATATAATAGAGCTTTTATAGTAGTATAAGGTAAGATAAAGATTAGATTAATATTATTAATAATATAGATATAGTAGATATTATAGAACTAGTTAGAAGTAAGGTATACTATAGACTATAATATTATTTAGGCTTTCTCTATTATTACTTTTATTTTAAAAAATACTAATACCCTTAATAATACTATAATCTATAACCTCTACTTTTATAGTAGGATTAAGTTTTTTAAGAAATACTTTAAATCTATCTTTTTTATCTTTCTATATCTATTTAGAATCTTACTTTTTAAAAGCTTTATTATAGGCTTTAATAGTATTATTCTTTAGATTAATTTAAAAAAGAGTACTAGATAAGCTATTAATAACCTTATTTTAAGGTCTAGGAATATACTATATATAAAGGTTAAGGTATTATAATATATTAGCTTAATAATTATAAATACCTTTATAAAGATCTAATTTTAGGAAGTAAACTAGTAGTTTATAATCTATATAGAAGATTAAGATATTAAATAGATACTTATATAGGTAGTTATATTTTACTATAAACTTAATAATAGTATATAGTTCTTTTTTATAGGTAGGATAAAGCTTCTAAGTAGCTAAAAAAGCGAATATATTATATATAATTAGTATCTTAATAAGCTTATTATTCTCTACCTAGCTAATAAAGACTTCTATAGATAATCTAAATTAAGTAATATATAAGCCTATACTATTAAGCGAAATATTAGTATAAAAGTAATATATTTCTACTAGATTAAGACTATAAATTATAGTCTTAACTAAGTACTTAATATATAGGATTTTAAATAATAACTACTCTTATTTAATCTACCTCTAGTTAACCTTTCCTATTAACCTATTAAGTAGCTTTATAAGCTTAATAAAGTTCTTTACCTATTATCTAGTAATACTAATTATACCTAGAAAGGCTCTTACTTTAGATTAATCTAAAGATATAGGCTATATAGCTATCTTAATAATATACTTATTAAGAATATAGATATAACCTTCTATATAGTAAATAACTCTAAGTACTTTAATTATAGATATAAATAACTAGAGCTTTTTAAATAATAGTAGTAATTTAGCCTATTTAATTTAAGGAAAGAAATAGTTTTATAGGAATATAAATTATATTTTAAAGTTTTAAAAACTACTAAAAAAGTTATCTATATAGAAAGATAGTAGAGAAGGCTTAGTAAAGTTATTTAAATATAATAATAAAGGCTCTTATTAAGGTGGAGATATAAAGCTAAAAGCTCTATAAATAGCTTTAGTTATTATAAACCTAGTAGACTTAAAACTTTACTATATTCTAATAGATTAGTATTATTCTATACCTAAGATAGTAAATATAAAGTAGTATTAATTATCTAGATATAATAGAATTATAAGATATATATACTTAAGATTAGCTATAAAGAGATAGCTATAATTAGAATTTAATAAATAGTTATAGACTTTAGAACTTAGCTTAAGGTAGATATTTAGTAAATCTTTATATACTTTTAAATAGTTTATAGTTATTCTAAGTTTATCTTCTAGCTTTAAATTCTTAACTTTATTAATTATAATAGTATAGATATTTTACTCTAAAAGGCGTTTATTAGTAGATTCTATTAATTTATAGATATCTCTAAGTAAATTATCTTATACTAATTTTCTTATCTACTATTCTATATAAGCTAGCTAATATTTTTAGAAGTATACTATAAAAGACTTTATACTAGCTATAATATAAACTTAATATATAATAAGGTTAGTATAAGGTAGATTTAATAGATCTTTACTATTAAAATACTTATATTAGTATAGTAATCTAAGGACTTTTATTTAGTTTACTTTAGTAGAGATTAAAGATCCTAATACTTTTTCTAGTCTTAGATAGCGAGCCTATTCTTTAAGTTCTTTTAATAGAGGATACTACTTAGATATAAAATATTAAATATATTAGGTTAGAAAAGACTTTATAACTAAGGTTTAGTATACTTTAATAGGATATATAGGAGTACTAAAAGTATTAAAGACTTCTATAGACTATTCTAGTTAATAAACTAATAGTAATAACTTAAAGTTATTAGTATAGATATTATAAATAACCTTAATAAGCGAGGCTAGTACTAGTAGTATATATCTATATAGTTTTAAGTCTTATTAAGAACTCTCTAAAAATCTATATCCTTAATATTAGAGAGATTATCTTTAGACTTATTTAAAGAGTTATTACTATTAGAATCTAAGGGGTTAATAAAGACTTTATTAGCCTATATAATTACTTTAAGATATATTAGTATACTATAGTCTTTATAGTAGATTAACTTAGGGCTAGTAATATAATAAACTTATTCTCTAATAATAGGGTTACTAATCTAGATAGATAATTATTATACTAAGATAATAATATTAATATTATATAACTAAGGTAAACTAAGTAGTAAATAGGGTTTCTTAGTTATATTATAGATAGTAGGTAAAATAAAGTATTATATAGCTCTCTAAATTCCTTTAATATATAAGTTAAAGCTAATATAGCTTTTAAGTAGTAATTTATAGTAGTTAGTAATCTATATAATTAAGCCTTTAAAGCCTATTTTAGATAAGGATTATAGAGTTAGCTTTAGCTTCTAAACTATTAGGGGTAATATAATATTTATATCTAATCCTTAATCTATTTAGATTTCTTTTTTATTAAGTTTAGTCTTAACTTATCTAACTTATATAATTCCTAGAATTCTAAAGGCTTTTTTAGCCCCTATTATAGTACTTAAGAACTTAGTATAGCTATCTAGTTATACTTTAATATTATTAATCTATACTTTAGTAGTAAATAATCTTACTTCTATAGTAGAGGATCCTACTCCTATACTAATCTAAGGCTATTATATTTATTATAACTACTATACTATAATAGTAGGCTAGGGTATAAATATTTAAGGTTAAAATATTTATAGTATAGAATCTTAGGTTAGTATAACTATAGGTATTAGTTAAAATTATTAGACTATATTAGGATTAAATAATCCGAATAGATTAAATAGTACTTAAGGCTATTAAGATTACTTAGTAAGCTTCTTCTTATACTTCTTAGTAACTTATATATATAGTCTTTTTAATTCTTAACTAATAGTAGAGAACTAAGTAATAAGGTCTATCTAAGATATATTAACCTTAGTCTATTATAGTATTTAATAAATAGATATTAGAAAATTAAACTTTTCTAAGCTATTATTATATATCTTAATAAGTAGTTATAGCTTAATCTTTTTATTAACGCGTTTCTTATCTTTTATCTTAAGCTAATTATCTAATACTTAGATAATATATAGTTAACTAGGATTATTTTAAATAGTTTATAATTTATCTTTATAAGAACGCTTATTAGGTTCTAAACTCTTACTATAGTTAGCTTTAGTAGTATATAATTTAGTAATACTAAATATAACTAAGTTTACTTATAATATACTTAACTTTAATATTATTAGAGTCTATATACTTAATCTAGATAAGAAAGATAAGACTAACTCTATAAGAGACTTTACTAGATTCTATAGAAAGATCTATAGCTAAATATTATTATTATAGTCGCTAAAGCCTACTAAAATATAACTAATTTAAGATAGGATTCTAAAGATAATCTTATAAAAGTAAGCTTATTTCTAAGTAGATAATAAGTAGTACTTATAACTATTATTCTTTCTTAAATTATAGTAACCTCTTTTTATATAAAGTAGTCTATTATCTTTAATATTATAGGACTTAGAATTATTAATAAAGGGATTCTTTAATTTACTTTAGTCCTAAATTTATCTTAGGCTAGTTTAAAAGGGTACTAAAAGCTTCTATAAAATACTATCCCTATTATTAGGTCTACTACTATTATAATAATTAGAATTCTAGGTAATATATTACTATAGTTAGGGAGGTAGCTTATATTAATCTAAGTAGTTAGAGTTATTATTACTTAGATAAGTACTATTATAAGCTTAGATTTATAATAGATTAAGCTTTTCTAGTAGCTTTACTAGATTATTAATATTATATTAAGTAAACTTAGTATTAGTATTTACTTAGTATAATAAGATAAGATTATTAAGTTAAGATTTTAATATTATCTTTTAAAGGATTAATTAAAGTAACTTATTTTCCTTAGTTTTATATTCTTTATTATTTAATTTCTAGATCTTTATTTTAGTATAGTATACTTTCTTAGCTAGAATATAAGCTCTATATAATAATTAATTAGGGCTAGCTATAGCTTTAGTAACTTTATATTATATATCTAGGTCTACTAGATTTTAGAGGAATACTTTTATAATAGATTTAAGTATAGCTTTTTTAAATATTAATAGTATTAATAAAAACTTAAAAATTTAGATAGAGTAGTCTTTAGTACTAATATACTAAATTATTACTAGTAGTTATTTATAATATATTAATAATAATTTATTATACTATTTAAGCTTAGAGAGCTTAGTATTAAAAGAGATTATTAATACTTTAAAAGACTTTATAGAAAATTATTTAGTTAGTAAATTTTTAAAGTTTTTTATAGACTTAATAGTAGGATTAGATAATATAAGAATTAAGATAGCTTATAAGTAGCTTTTAGTTTATATAGTAGTATCCTCTATAAATAATAGGTCTAATACTTAGATATATTAATAAGGGGGAATAATACTATTAGTAATATATTCTTTAAGCTCCTAATCTAGTTTCTTTAGCTATTTAGTAGTAGAAATATCTTTTTCTAAGAAAAATCTATAGAACTTAAAGTTAGCTTTAAATAGAGATAGTAATAAAGCTATTAGTATAGCTAGTATAGTAGGTATATTTACTAGCGTAGTAGGGGTATTAACTCCTACTTTAGATTAATCTAGAGTAATGTCTAAAAGTAGTAAGGTAGGTAAGTAGTAGTTAAAGCTAGTAAGTCGCTTAGGATTATACTAGAGCTAAGATTTGAGTTCTTTAAATAGTGATGGTGCTAGGTTATAGAAGGCTTCACCTATACTTAGGTAATAATTGATAGATGATTTAAAAAGTGAGTAAGAGAAGTTTTATTAACTAGTTGAGAGTATTTATTAAAGGCTTTAATAGGGAAGGAATAATAAAATAACTTAATAATAATAAAAGTAGAAATAACTAAGGTAGTTAATAGATGGATTAATATAAAGTAGAATAGAAATAATCACTTCTAGGGCTACCTAATATCGTACCGTGGTCGCTAAAATAAAGATGAAGCTTCTAATAATAGGATTGATGGTGGGTAGGAAGGATAGATGATTATTCTAGCAAGGATGCCTGTAGATAGCTACGGATGATGACTAATCTATGCCTGCTTGCACCTTCCTCCACTCGACGTCATTGGCTTTATTAGGAAAAGTAAGATACGTTAGCACTAGTGTTAGCGCTGTTCCGTTTCAACGCGCACTCAACTTCTAATCGGTCATCCTGCGTTCACGAATTATGCTAGACTGTGGCGTTGCTCGAAAGAAGATTTGGACTATGAGGACTATTCATACAGCTTATAAACAACCGCTGACTAACAAACCTCTAGGCTACAAACCTCTGGCCTATCATGAACCAGCAGGGGTAATTACGTCACGCAGCTACTGTCTTACGTTCCCTTGCGGCGGAGCGCCTGCCTGTAGAATCCCCGGCATCTGCGGTCGAGCCTGCATATGCTGTACCGGCGGTGTCTGGTTTCTAAGTGGACCTGCTGGTCCTTGAGCCGCGTTTGGCCGTTGTTGCATATTGAGCGGTGGCCCTTGGGATATGTTCTGGCGTTGTTGCATGTTCGGCCCACCTCCAGGTGGTGCAACTTGTCCTTGTGGTCCATACCCATTACTTCCAGGAGGCATGTTCTGTCCTTGTTGACTGTTTGGCCCTGGGCCAGGGATTGGAGCTCCAGGTTGCAAACTCTGCCCTTGCTGCGAGAGTCCCGGCCCTCCTTGGGGTGTATTATGAGCTTGTTGATACGAGCCTTGTCCTAAGGGCGTGCCTTGTGTTTGTTGATTTGGGAGAGATCCAGGTTGTTGCATTGGTTGCCCATTTGGGAGAGATCCAGGTTGTTGCATCGGTTGCCCGTTCTGCCCACTGGATGCCATATTGGTAGTCGTACTCTGGCCCATAGGCATCTGCTGGAGCTGTACACTCGATTGTTGCCGCCCCATGGGAATACCTGGGTTTACGGAATTCCCATTTGGCCTTGCGGGACTGCTCTGCGGAAAAGCACCGGGAGGCGTCGGTAGTGACACTCCAGGATATGGCATGTTCTGTTGGGGCGGCGAGTTCTGGCTCAACGAAAGGTTCTGCATTTGAGGCATCTGCGGCGCTTGAACAGACATGTTCGCTCCCATTTTACTGTCGATCCCAGCATTGCCAGTATGTTCTTGTCTTCTTTGTGCGTCCCAGCCTTCAGAAGTCGTACTCATCAAGCTGCTACCGTACGGATCAGGCTTGGCGTCGGTGGGATTAAAGTGCCCTTCCTGAATGTCAAGCACAGTATCGGCCCAAAGCTCAAATTGTGAATGCCATCCAGAGATAACGGACTGGTGGGCTGCTTCCGTAAAGCCCTCAAATTCCCAAGCGTGTTCGACCCGCAGGCTCCATATCCTCCGTGACTGCGCTTCAAGCTCATAGGCGGTTGAAGCCATCTCTTGGAAATTGTGTTCTGATCGTTGATCAGCATTTCGAATCAAGGGAAAGAACGGCAAAAACCTTACGTGATTGAGCGACAGAGAAAAGGTTCTTGGTGCGTTCAAAGTCCAGTACCATACGATGGTATTGCCTCTGAGCAGATTGTGGAGATGTTACGCGCCTTGCGCCTGCTGGAGGAGGTCCACTTAGCAAAGAATTGATGCTCTGGGCATTGTTGTGCGCCATAGGGTCTTGCATCGGTGTTGCTTGCTGCGAGTATGCATTCTGGCCTCCAACCTGCCATTGAGGAGGATCTGGTCGCGGTACAGACTCCAAAAGGGAATTATTTGCAGGGCTAGAGATGGGCTGATTCAGATTTGATGCAATATATGCCTGACCAGAAGGCCCTTGAGAGTTCTGTGCCTGCTGAGCATAAGAATCTTGTGGGTGTCCATTTTGCTGTATCCAGTTTGCATTATTGGGGTCGACTTGCTGGCTAGTGATGGAGTTTTGCTGCGAACTGCCGAAACTCGGATCTCCTTGCTGATGTGCTTGAGGTATATTCTCTGCAATATATGTCATAACAGACGACTTTGGATCCAACACGAACTTTCGAAAGCCGCGAGTTTGATCTGCCATCTTGTGTGGGGCTTAATGAGAATGTTCTTCAGCGAAAAGATTAGGCACCTACGAGGGTCAAAAGATCGAGATTTATTCGATTTCATGGAGTCTAGACTACTTTGAAGGTACATGCCCCATGTATGAAAATATGTTGGCTGACTGTTTAACACTATTGACTTTGCTGACTGACGGCTTTTGGCTCCTTGGTAATTTAACTAGGGCTTATTCTGTATGACATGAATAAGCGAGCCTCACAAATGGACCCTACCGGCAAATATTCAGCTGACAAGCTACAATGCAGTATTATTTAGCTAGGGTCTGCCTTAGGATTGAAGCAGATAGCGCTGCCACAATAGCTGATACGAGAAGCCTAGACCCGCGGGGCTGCTTACACGTGTGGTCGATCAGTCGCGGTGCTGGCTTCCATTCATTCTCTATCAACAGATAACCATGCGGTGTACACAAAGAGAATGCTTCAATTCTACATCATTTTATTATGACAGGGTTGACGAAACCCAAGACAAGTGTCGACTGCTTGCTTTGGACACAGCTCATTACAAAATACAACAAGAAAGAAATGGGCTCATTTGATTCATCATCAGAACGAAACCCATTGACATCACTCATCCTCCATTCCTCATCACACCCTCTAGTTCTTCCTCCCGCCAAAGCTCGCGCTCTCATTAATGCTTTCGGAGACACCAAAGCTGTGCTGGCCCTGGCCGCTATGTGGCCTGTCCTGATGATGATGCTTCTTCAACTTATCCTCTGCTAAGCTCCCTGCGATAGCACCGCCAATCGCGCCGAGGAGACCGTGACCGACTTTATGGCCACCGAAGCCGCCGGCAAGACCACCAGCAAGGGCTCCACCGATGCCACGATCGCCATTAGCGGGTTGTTCACCGCCCTGAGCGTATTGCTGCTGATTCTCGCCGTATCTTCAAACATGTTAGTAACATAATCGCAGATATCTAGGACTTTTGCTCACTGTTGTTGCTGCTGGCCCTCCTGTCCGTACTGATGCGGCTGTTGTCCATATGGTGCGGCTTGCTGGCCATAGGCTTGTTGATTGTTCTGTTCATAACCGTAACCTTGGCCTTGGGGCTGGCCCTGGTAGCCACCGTACTGGGATTGCTGGTTGTAGGAGTTAGACATCGTGATTTGTATTAGTTGATAATTTGAGATACAGTAGGAAGTGCTTGGGTGTAGTGTCGTGGATGCGGTCCATCTCGAGCTGGGGAAGCTGATGCTTCTTATGCACTTCGCTTCGCTGACTTTGCTTCTGCCAACTAAAACTAGTAATGCGAGGTAAATAGGAGCTTACTGAGCCATAAGCCCTAAGGCTGCAGGGCCTTGGCGAGGACCATTAGGTTGCCTCGCTTCCAGGGTCTAAGCCACCAGTCTTATCAAGCGCAGCCACCATTTTACACTGGAGATGTCCGATGAGTTTGGAAGCGAAATCACGTCAGTTGAGTACGTGTATGTCTCGCGCCACATGGGGCAAGTCTTTATTGGGAATCGTTGTTTTCGCCTGTACCAGCGCCATTGCACAACGGGCCTTTCCCATAATCCACAAGTAATCTGCACCCACCTCACTCACGTTTGAACGACCGGAGGAGAGCGATCAAATGTTATATATATCACAGGAATCTGTGTATCTATCATCATATAGAAGTCACTGTTCTGACGGAAGACTTATCCAACACTCTTGATCAATGTTTGGTTTTATTCAGCACTAATGGTGGCGAAAGCGAAAGCGGTAGCGATAGCGAGATTGTTATGCCCCCAACGTTGGCTGTCTGGGGTGTTTCATGAATATCTTAACCCCAAGCGTCTCAGAGTGAGAAGCTTCCGGGATCTTATTTATGAACCACATTTGCCTCTCTCTATAGGTCCTGAATTTTTGTATACGCACCCCTTGAGCCTGGTGCCCATCCTCTGATCGGACAGGATGTGATATGCCTCCCGTTACGTCGCAATGCTACGCCGCGCAGCAAGCTCCACCGACCCTCCCATTGATTCGATATCAACCAGATCTGTTGCTACAAAAGGGTGATTGCTTGCTGCTTATATCGCGAAAGACGCAAGTCCGGAGCGCAGCCGTCGAGTTTCAGACATGGTCAATAGGCAAAAACTGAGCGCAGACATGGTAAGTCAATCAAGGCAAGCTACACAGCGAGAGCGATTGCGCTCAGTGTTCGAATTGGCCGAGGTCTCCCTGGTCCGGAATCCCAGTACTTATATATATGGGAGTTGGGTTATCGAGCTCGCCGAGCAAAATCCGTACCATCATTCCTTGCCAATGAAATTACCGCGCTTCTCAAGCCGAAGTGGATCCTGGAGGTATGCGTTCACTTTGTCCACCAATCTGCCTCTTAGGTGGTTTGATTGTCACTGACCACTCCAGGGATCTGAACGCGTTCCGATATAATGATACGGGTGCCTGAATTCTAATTATATACTCCGTGGCACGGCAGCTTAACCATGTCTCCCACTTTAGACCGAGACGCCGAGAATGCGGGTGGGTGATACGTCAGCCTCGGTGCATTCGCAGCCCACGAAGACGAACCCTGTGTTATGATCATCAAACCGACGTTTGCTATATAGACGCTAAGGTATGCGCGTCGACAGATATATGAAGCAGACGAGCCCAGAATCGGTGGAACCCTCGTGAAACCCTCATGATGGCGGCAGCACAGAGAGTATTCTGGTTCTGACAGAACCTCTTCACGCAAATTCTATATCATGGAAATGTTGATGCTGGCGATCCGAAATGTTGCGCTTCGGGTCCGATCTATCATTGCAAAAATGATTCCAATATTTGGAGAGGGCCTTTTTAGAGGAATCCGTTCAATGCAGTCGCATCCTTGTCGTCTCAAAGAGAAAAGAGGATGGAAAGGACATCTCGCAAAAGGGCGAGAGGCGCTTTTTGGAGGATTGGTTTTCCTGCTTTAGCGTCATCACTGTCAGACTGGGAAGACCTCAATGAGGAGGGACACAACACTCGGGATCTTCGGCAGGAGGATAAGAGCGTGGCGAGCAAGGCAGCAGATATGGTAGATTTCTATATGGAGGTCTGACATTTTGAATCCGTCGAATAAATGACGACACATCTCTATCTCTTAACATTAAGCCACTCTTAGGATGTCCCGCTGATTTCCTGTTGTAATTTGGCTTGATGCGTGACACTAGAATGTCAGCTTTGTCACGGTTGCATCTCCCCTACATCATTCAAGCGCAAAAATAAATAGGAGGTTGGGTCCAGTCTCTCAGGGCCATGTTTTCAGCCGGGCTTTCGTATCGCATACCAATCAGAAGATAACTTGTGAGTCACTCGTATATACGGACGTAGCTGTGCTGTTCAAGGCTGAGACCGCCGGAGCTTTCGGGGCCGAAAGCTGTGAAGGAGCAAGATTGGGCGTATCTGGCTGACACTTACATTTTTATCTCCTCCACGGAAGCGCGGCTCGGCGTTAACATTTGTCCGTAATGCCGAGCCGCGAACTCCTTGACGTAATTTATCCATACAACAAAGCAAAAAGCACACTAATTGGGCGATAGTGAGCCAATACAATAGTACCTATGTCGTTTGCGGAGTCGTGTGGGCGAGGGTGTGAATCTCCGCCTGCCCATTACTCTTTTGTAACACCAATATATAACTTCCTCGGCACGTCATTCACTACCCAGCATGACACAACCATTATTATTGGACCTTATCCTGCAGTGTACATTCCATCCTTCTGCTACCGACAGAACAGTCAGTACCGATGCAGTCCTACAACAGTTCTGAAGGTACCCTGCCTCCCATGACGTCCAAACGAAATTCCGAGGAAGCGATGCCAGGGGAGACTAGCAGCAATTCGGAACGGGATATTGAAAAAGGGGATCCGGTAGTACCAGAGAATAACGAGGTCAATCAAGGTGTAGAAGACAAGCGGCAGACGAAAGAGGAGGATAATGTTGTTGGATGGGATGGGCCAGATGATCCACAGAACCCTCAGAATTGGAGCAGGCCAAAGAAGTTCGCTACTACCATCTTCTATGCTGGCATGACGTTCTGTATCACATTCGCCAGCAGCGTGTTCAGCACTGCAACCGAGGTCACCTCAGCCAAGTTCCACGTCTCGACCGAGGTCATGACTTTGGGAACAGGGCTGTTCGTCTTGGTATGATTCCCTAGACTTATAACCTCAGGCTGTGCTTACTCTCCTTTTAGGGCTTTGCTGTCGGACCTATAATCTGGGGACCTCTGTCCGAGCTTTATGGCAGAAAGCCACCCCTCTTCTTCGGCTTTACTTGCTTCGCTATCTTCCAGATACCTGTCGCCGTAGCTCAGAACGTCGAAACAATTATGATATGCCGGTTCCTTGGGGGGATGTTTGGGTCAGCACCTCTGGCCATTATAGGCGGAGCTCTCGCGGATTTCTGGGGCCCCGTCGATAGAGGTTTCGCTCTGGGTCTCTTCGCAGGTGCAACCTTTATTGGTCCTGTTGCTGGGCCTATCATGGGTGGCTTCATTACGATGAGCTACCTTGGTTGGAGGTGGACTGCATGGATCACCTTGATCATGGCCGCTTTCTTTGAGACACTTGCCTTCTTTATTTGCGACGAATCCTATACGCCGGTACTTCTTTCGCGAAAAGCAGCAAAGATACGCTTCGAGACCAGGAATTGGGCTCTACACGCCCCACACGACGAACGCCAAGTCGACATGCACGAAATCCTCAACAAATATCTGTACAGGCCGTTCCTCATGCTGGCTCTCGAACCCATCTTGACCTTGATCACCATATATATGGCGTTAATATACGGTATGATCTATCTCTTCTTCGAAGCTTACCCCATAGCATTCCAGGAACAACGAGGATGGAATTTGGGAGTCGGCGCGCTTCCTTTCCTTGGCATCACCATCGGAGTGATTCTCGGTGTTTCTATCGTTATATGGAGCACGAAAGGACGTTACAGGCGGAAGATGGAGGCGAACGGGGGAAGACCAGTTCCTGAAGAGAGACTGTAAGCTACACTCAGGCCATGGCATCCATAAAACAATGCTAATGGTGCACAGGATACCTATGATTGTTGGCGCTTTCTTGTTGCCGATTGGGCTCTTCTGGTTTGCGTGGACAAGTAACCCACACATCACATGGGTGCCCCAAGTCATTGCTGGGATTCCTATTGGTGCTGGAATTCTGATGATTTTCTTGCAGTACGTCCCTCCATTGACACCAGTACCCGCTTCTTCGCACTGACAGAATATTGTAGGGGCTTGAGCTACATTATTGATGTCTATCTGATGTATGCGAATAGTGCGATCGCGGCCAACAGTCTTCTCCGATCGATGGCTGGGGGAGGGTTTCCCATGTTCGCCGCACAGATGTACGACAATTTGGGCGTGCCATGGGCCACCAGTCTTCTTGGCTTTCTGACCGTTGCTTTCTTACCGGTTCCGATTTTGTTTTTCATTTATGGAAAGAGGATAAGACAATTGAGCAGATTTGCTCCGACATGATTGTGACCTTGGTAAAGCACATATAGACCTTGCATGGCACGATTTAGCATATAGCATAATCAGCGATTACCCGACTCCATAGAATGTAGAATAATGTATCAATATGTACAAAGTAATACCAGATATCCGCTCCAGTATTGCTTATATCAATATCCAGTCTTTGCTACCTAGAGACGTATGCATGACGCAATTGCTTTTACGACGAGGTTGGCGATCAACTACCACGCCGTACAGGGTCGTCCTAGTATCTCATTGGTACCTAGGTACGCGGTAATCTTACACAAATCAGTGCATTCACAACACCTTGATATGCTCGGGAGTTTCCGTGCTGTAGAATCCGTGCACCATTGACAAGGAATTACACGGAGGCGGGAGTGTTGCCCCTAAAATGAGGCCCCTAACAGCCAATCTTGGAGGCCTTACTTTAATAGGGCTACGTCAGGGACAGCTCGCAGCCTGAGGCTGGCTTTGAAACCCTTGACAGGCAGCCACCAAATTACACAATTGGACAAACCTCCTCGAAAAGGAGCTTGTAGGCTGACGGGGTGAGTACCATATCCCGTGACTGCGCGGTTCGTGATTCGCCTGCCATCAACCACTGATAACGCCTCCCATCAGACAACCGCATGTCCCACGATAGCAGAAATTGACTATCCGCGAAATGCTTCACGTCCTTCTTCAGCAAAATGCATCCTTGAACAGGCATCGCGGCGGACCAGAGACCAAGAAGCGCTCCATCATGCGAAGAATGAGCACTCCAGTACCCTCGACCTATACCACCATTATGAGGCTACAGACAAGATGATAGAGTTGTAGGAACGCGAATATCAACTTGCTCGTCCTGATGCAGGACCCGATGCTCGAATTGACCCATAACCCTCCGCCCTATCTCGCATACTGTCTCCGCCGTACGCGCAAGAAGCTCCAAGTACACATCGAGGAACCCTTCATTCGGCATGAGGATCCATGTCCCCAATGCTACATAACCTCGCCCATACTGGAATATCCATTTACCTCTTGACTGCCATTTCGATCCGAGGATGGACATGGTGGCTTCTCTGGTCTCCACGCCATGCTGAATGAGCATCAATCTCCTCTGTCAGATGTGGTGAAGCCGGTCTCCCTGCTCGTGGCACAAGTGCCCAAGGGAAGATACGCGAGCTACAATGCGCCTTGGGCATAGCACCAGAGAATTGGGGGATGGCATCCAAGTTGAAGATGGCAAGCGCCGTGGCAAAGAATCAATATGGGCTGATTCCAGATCATAAAGTGCTGGCTAAGAAGGCTTCTTTTGGAACCGAGATCGAGAGGGGGAATCATGGGCTTAGTTTTGAAGAGAGGAAAGATGTGTAGGTTGCGGAGGGAATGGGCTTTGATATCGGAGGAGAGTTGCTGGGGGGCACGTTTACAGATGTTCATTGAGGATGTAAATTCCGATTTGGAGATGTCTGGGTGGGAACGCTCGAGGAACACATAAGTAATTCTCCAAGCCTGCTTCATATTCATGGAGTAACAGAGCCCCTTGCGAGGGACTTCATTCCTCAACCAGGCCTCTTTTTTACCATACAGATGCTTGGGAGATGATGATCCTGCCAACTGCGCCTTCCAGTCTCTGACCTGCTCTATGCATGCTGTATCCACGGGATCTTCCATTATCGGGTCGAACGTTCTGTGATAACAAGGAGTCCCTGTTTCAGCTCCGGTGAGTTGGACCAATGGCTCACGCTGTTTGTTTCAACACCTGCTAAACTAACATGTGCGATTGGTAGTCTTTTGACCTCTTACAGTAGGTTTCTGAGGAACCTGTAGAACGAAAAGAGAATGAAACAGCGGATCCAGCGAGTTGAGCAAAACTGTGAGCACTAGACGCACAGACAGCGGCGATGTTCATGGTCTCGACATTCGGCAGCAACCCTCGAGTTGCAGTCCGACAGATCAACAGCAAACAATTGATCCCTATCTTCTCGTCAGCACTTGCTGAGCCAGATGCCTTGAAAGCTCCGAAGTTGCTGTTCAGGAATACGACGGAATATTCCTAGCGTGTGTTTCGCCTGCTTGTACGAGCGTGCATGATCGACGTTGTTGACCATCCGCCAGGCATGAAGATGATATGCACCACAAGATGTTGTACATTATCGGTGGAGTCGCCTCCGGCTTTCACTTGACATGTCTTGAAGACCGTTCACCTTTCTTCCATTAGCAACATTGGTGCATCAATTGTATCTGGAAAAACAAAAGGGAGCGTCCCAGAGGGCGGCTACTCGTACTAGACATATCAATGGCCTTGTAGGTTCGCGCCTAGTACATCCGTCTGGTCTGTGGACACTTGAATGGCTCCCGCGAAGACCCTGACGAGAGTCGTAGACGTTGATCAAGTTTCGAATAACAAGTACTAGATATGCCTTAAGTTAATGTGTGGCGGATATACAGGGTCGGAATGTAACGTACGAAACACTTTACGAGCATGGCCGATACGGGTAGTCTCGCTATGGGCTAGCCCCCGCCGCCTTAGAGAGTACCCTAAAAGCAGCCCGGCAAACGGCGAGAATGGGCGCCGGAGCTGACCATTTCCGCGTGGATCAGTACTAGTGCTTAGGCTCTGTCCGCCACTGACAATGAGACAACGACCATTCGACGTACAAGTCCATCAACAAATCAGAGAGCCCAATCTATACTAATGCCGTTGTCCCTGCTGATCTCGTTCGCTACAGCCCGCTGATCCTGGTAGCGATCCTTCACAGGCAGAATCTTACGAGGGCATGGGTGATTGGCCCATTTGTTGCCATCCAGAACACCATTTGCGGTCGTTATGCCAGGCTATTTTGGCTCTTTCGCTTGAGTGACGCGTGGGCGTCTACTAATGCTTAGATCGTATTGCGAGTCTGTCATGCAGAGATAAATGTGTCGATCCTATCGTGTTCTTGTGCATGGCACCTTCCTGCGCCGGGATCAGACCATATGATGAACGTGGCTCTGTCCCCGCCCCACAAGACTCCAAATTATTGCTTTTTCCTGGAGGCCTCGATCAGTCATCCGAAGTGTGACCCTTGCCGTAAGCGGCTTTGAGTATCCCTGCTATCACTTACTGTGGGGGGATCTCTCCGCAAGTGAAACCACACACACATCCTACTGATAATGCGTAGCTGCCAGGACCCTCTCCAATAGGAGAACTGTTCACAAGCTAACGTTCATCTCTCCGCATGGCGTACGGGCAATGAACGGGCTAGAGTCGACATGCCTAGCCCACCCAATACGGACCACTTCGATCACCAGGGAAGGCAGCCTTGGTGCTTCTTCGCCAACTGTTAGGGCTCTCCGTCCTGATACTCGTCAGTCCACTATATGCCACTCCTTCCCTTAGCACCAATGTAACCTTGCTATAAAGTGAATGCAAGTACTGCTCGTCTCCCACAATCCGAATAGATGCTTCGCTTGTCGATAACATGGAGAACAACGGCAAGACTCCCATTGCATGCAGTAGCTGTGCAAAAGCAAAGGCCAAGTGTGACAAGAAGGTCAGTACAGCACGGAATCTAGTTGTGAAGTCCTCACAGATCTTGTATTTTTTCATTTGGCATATCTTGGCTGTGCATTGAAGCGGCCTGCTTGCAATGAGCTTTGGGCCCACTCACACCAGCACCTGTTTCCCTATATCGAGTCTTGCAGGCTATCTTGAACTTAAACAAGATTATTCTCTTCAAGATGACTGGTCTTGTTTTTCACTTCGAGCGGATACATGAGACTCTCCTGCCGCCCAAAGTCGGATATTCTCAAACTCCGCTCCGACAATTCTTCATACATCTGTAGCCATTCAACATATTTTCATGGAATGTTGTTTCAACACAATACTGACTTACATCCTGTCATCAGGTACCATGTACACGCTGCGCCAACAAGCGAATCATCTGCCAGCCAAGGACAGCTCGTCGTTCTTGCGATTCCGGTTCAAACAGCAAACTCGAAAGACAGCCTACTCGGTCCTCGGGTTCTTCAACCCCCCAGACCGGAGTAAACTCTGACAACTCGTTGCAATGGGGATCTGCCCAACTGCCAGCATCTCCAATCAATTATGGTACTCTTTCAAGCCTTTCCGGTATACCTACGACCCTTGCTACCGACACAGCTTCTATCCTTGACATTCTTGATCAACCAATGCAGTCTAGTGACCTAGCTTTTGAATTCGATGCTAGCCACGACTACCTGCGCACTGGGCTAACTCAGTCTCCTCCAAATACCCGCGTCTCGTCGACCCCAGCAATGCAGCCTTTTTCAGAAATGGGGAACTTTCTGGAAGGCATTGATTACAGTTCAGGCGGCGGTAATACATCCTCATCAGCAGGAGGGCTACATAATTCCTTGGACTTCAACATGCCTACCATGCCAAATCTCCCCTTCCCTATGGACGAAATGCAAGGCATGGATTGCTTCGACAATTATCCAGTACCAGAGAGAGTAGCCTCAACCTCAAGTCGCACATCGGGGCCCATATCATCGGCACATCATTCCGAAATGGGATCACCGTCGCGTGCGTCCAGTCAGAGCTCCAGACCACCCTCTGGGAAACCTTTCTCAGACAGCGGCCCCTGTCCGTACTCTGTCCAAGAGCATAAAGCTGTCATTGGGGCCCAAGAGGGTTGGTCCTCTTTCAGATGCAACCCCACCACAGATCCTAGCGCTTGTCCGAAGACAGCCAGGATCCATCTTGAGGGCTTGGAGCAGACACTCAAGAGTCAAGATGCATGGCAGCAGCGAGATCTGCAGCCCGAGATCACAAAGCCGGCGTCTGACCAATACCACATTGCGATTGAACCTTTCAGCAGTTACACAAGAGACAAACTTCTTGCAATCACCCAGACTTTTCTGCACAAAGCTCTAGAGATCCATTATGCCAATTATTCGAATCGGTCAAGCGTTGAATACATGGAAGGCACCGGTTACATCATTCTACCTCCTCCGATTGTCTTGGAACACTTCCTCAACGCCTATGTTCGCCGCTTCGAACCATACTATACATTCATCCCAGCAGGGTTTCTTAAACCCAATGATTTGATGCAGGAAGGAAATGCTAGAGCTTCCAGCATACTTCTGCTGTTGATGGTTGCTCATGGGGCGGCAGCGACACCCACCATGGAAGCTCGATATTTGACTAGTGGGTTGACAGAGGCTTGCCGGATATCCTTATTTGATATCATAGAGAAGGACATTGAGCTGGTACAAAACCTCATCGTGCTTCGCTGTGGATTGCTCTTCACAACCATAGCTGCGTGGAGCGGAGACAAATGGCATATGGATGTGAGTCGCTTCCATTTTTGGAAACCTTACATAAGCGTATGCTGACAAACGCCAGATCGCTATGGGCCAACGAGGGATGTATATTTCGGTAAGTCTCCCCATCAACGCGACTCATAGTCTCCATGATTGAGCAAGAAACCCCAGATGCTCGGTCACGCTGGTTTATTGGAGTTCCGAGATACGAGGCTGTCGATCCAAAACTGTCAGGCGAATCCAGAGATGGCTTGGGCCAAATGGAAAGAGCACGAAGGAAGAAGCCGGTATTCTATCTCTACCCTTCATCACGCAGACCTCCGCTGAGAAATTATCCAATCACAGATTAGTCTCGTCATGGGTATTGGTGGACCAAGAGCTAAGCCTGTTCATGGATATAGCTCCAATGCTCTCCATTACCAACGTCAACACCACAATGCCTGATACAGATCAATTGTGGCAAGCAAAAACCTCTGCTGACTGGCTGAAGGCTTATGAGCATGCAACTGGGTCTTCATGCAAGCCGCGAATGTCGCTGTGCGATTTATTCCGCTTCTTCATGGATGGGGAGCTAGCCAATCCGAATGTCCACCTGTCACCTATACAGCTTCGGTTGCTCTTACATCCTCTACAGTCTTTAACGATGCACCTCCGTCAGTTTTTGAGTTGTTTCCCAGATGGCAGCAATAACCGGAAGGGAACCCGAGCAATGACAAAATCTGCTACACGTGCTCGTCTGGAAGAAGTCCAATACCTCTTGAGGCAATGGTACGCCCTTGCGGGCCGCTGCTCTGGAGATTGGACTGACGACTACCCCGCCACCTCGGCAAACTTAGTGATGTATCACCTGATCAATCTTAACACCACGATCTGTATGCCTGAAGTCGAGAGTCTTGCTCGTCGAGATCCAGGACCAGATCCTTTCAGGGGCTCATCATCACTCCAGTCCAGCTGTACAGACGATGTTGGGGACATATTCTTTCATTGCAGCCAGGTCTTCCGCTTGCTCAGATCGATGCCAGAAGTTGTCCGACCACCTTGGTGGCCAGCTGCTGTCTACCGTGCTGCTTTGACCTCGTGGATGACAAGTATGGCGAATGCAAAGTCTCGAAGCCTTTTGAGTAGTTTGGGCAGGGAGGCAAACCAGCCATTTGCTATTGACACCCTGGCCCCTGACCATCCATGTATGGTTCGCTATTTGAACACAGGTGAGGGACAACCAATGTTCTCAAAGCGCGATGGTGCGATGGTATCATTGGAGGTTCCACACAATATACTACTTCTTTGCGTGGAACTACTGGATGAGGGGCCAACGACAAGATTCAAAGACGGGATTCAGAGCAAGCTTGGTAGACTTGCAGAGAGATGGAAAAATTGGACAGTTGAATGAGGGAGAAGGGTTGAAGACTTGTGATGAATGACGATTGATGATTGACAACGCAATGAAGCTATCCCACCTGGATCGGCACAATTGATAAGGCGGCGAATAAAATGTCGCCGCCTGCGCAGGCGTCATTGGAATGGAGTTCATGGCTCACAGGTGTAGAGCTTCTAGATTGCCCTTGGATGTGTTCCTTATGAGCCAGATAGATGGGGGAAACCTTTATACCTTCAGTTCATCTGACAAATACATTGCCACCTCCAACATCTGGGTGACGTTGTTAGATGGTGTTGAGACATGTGATGATGAGCGACAGCAGATCTGCACCCGATAAGCTTTCCAGTGCTGCTCGGAGGGTTCTCTCTACCAATGAACGTTGTTTGAGGGTCCCTAAATCGTCTCAGGGATTGGATCATTGGACATCTGATAGAAGCAGCAGACGCTCTTCGCAGTATCAAGAAATAGCTGCCGAGCCCTGGCCATTGATTAGCGCAATACTCTATGTGAGAGCCCCTTTGAACGTCATTGCCTGCTTCAGAACCTACCTATAAGTTCTCAACTTGCGCTTGATTGCTAGCAGTAGATCGGTTCTCAATTGGTTCGCTCTGATTATGCTTCTTCTGCTCATTTTTCCCCAGCTTAAGTTCAAGCCATACAGGTGAAGACTCGCAAGAATTCCAGGCTTCGCATGAAGAAATGTCTGCAGGGCGCTTTTTGTTTTTGTGTACTAGTCTTTGGTTCAGTGACCCATGCAGCCCTAATCGCTTGCAACTTTGCCAACACTTTCGCCATTCTCATCATCTAGTATCATAAAAGTACAAAGAAATCCTGGGGACGAGCAAATAATTTCGAGCTGTAACTCTGCAACCTGCGATTCGCTTCGTATCGCTCAAGCATTACGAAGTCACACCAGCCAGCAGTACTCGTCAATTATCTCCAGTAGACTTCCGCAGTGACTTCGCAAAGAAAAAGAGGGGTTTCCGGCAACCCATCAATTCTATTGTCAACCTACAAATCAAACAGAGCTTGGGAGGAGCGAAACGACCAAGAAGAGTCCTGGCACCCCAATGGACAGTGGAATAGAACCAACCTTGTCGCACATTAGATAAGGGGTCAGTGTATCAGCATGACCTACGTATACAGCAATTGCACGACTGCACCGCGCCTTATCGTAGCATCAAGACTACTATAAGTGTCCCAACTTCATCGAGTTTCGCAAAGCTAAGAAGCACCTGTTGTCCGTTCAGCGGTACGGATGTAAGCATTGGACATGACAAAAACTGCGCCACACCCTCTTCCAACACCGGACATGATTAGGGAAGAGATCTGCAAGACGCCGTTGATTGAAAGACGGAGGGCTTCAAGCCCCCGGTTCCTGAATACGCACACCTGCGTCACAAGTTTGTTTTATCACGGAGGTTTCAAAAGACGATCACTGAAGACCTTGAGTGACGTAGCATTTGCGAGTGTCCGAAGGTCCATATCTACCTCGGACTCCGCCACAGGGTCCATAGCTCCAGAATTTTCGACCGGCGGCCGTCTCGATGAAAGCTCAGGTGCAAAGTCCGTTGTATTTCGATACTATGTGCGTGATGGTATTCCGCAATGGGAGGACTCCGTACAACTGTGACGCTGATTGCGGTGGAGAGGACTCAAGCTATGAGACTACGGCCCAGACATTTTGTCTGCAACTCAGTCCTTCAAAGCACTCATCGCGAGTTATTGTCAGAAAACAACAGACTCTTCTCCCAACATATAATCACAGTGAACTACAGCTACCAAACTAAAATCTTCTGATTCATATCTCTCTAACTATCCCAACCACCCAAAATGCAAAACGGCCACACAACCGACAACGCCCCCAAAGGCAAATGCCGTCTCGATGGCAAAGTCGCCCTCGTCACAGGCGCAGGCCGCGGCGTCGGCAAAGGCATAGCCCTTGAACTTGGCTCACGAGGCGCCTACGTGGTAGTCAACTACAGCAAATCCGCCACGCCCGCCGAAAGCGTCGTCAGCGAGCTCTGCTCCCTGGGCACCCGCGCCATCGCCATCCAAGCCGACATCTCCCAACCCGCCGAAATCGCCGCTCTCTTCTCCCAAGCCCTCGCCCACTTCGGCCGCCTCGATCTCGTCATTTCAAACGCCGGCATGGAAGCTTTTCAAATCGAAGAGGATGTCACGCAGGAAGATTTCGACCGTGTCTTCAACCTCAATACCCGGGGGCAATTCTTCGTTGCGCAAAACGGGCTCAAACACTGCGCTAAGGGCGGGCGTATCATACTCACCTCTTCCATCGCAGCTAGCATGTCCGGCGTCAAGAACCACGCCTTATACGCCGGGTCCAAAGCCGCAGTCGAAGGCTTCACGCGCAGTTTCGCAGAGGATTGCGGACCGAAGAAGATTACGGTGAATGCGATTGCGCCGGGGGGAATCATGACGGATATGTTTGCGGAGAATAGTTGGCATTATGCTCCTGGGGCGACGCAGGAGACGGGGACGGATGTGACGGCGAAGGGGGTGGCGAGTTTGTGTCCGTTGGGGAGGGTGGGGATGCCGCAGGATATTGCGAGGGTGGTTGCTTTTTTGTGTGGGGATGAGAGTGAGTGGATTAATGGGCAGGTGCTTAAACTTACTGGGGGGTCCTCTGCTTGAATGTTTGGGGGTATGGGGAGTAGAGTCAGATAGAAGTGTGTGAGGGTTTCATAGACTTTCCTATGTAGACTATGGTTATTTGAAAAGTCCAATGGCGCTGTTTCCCATCTGATTGCTTGGAATCAACATGAAATCTCAACATAGCTTTGCCTAAAACTTTCCAGTCAGCGTTGCTCGAAGCAAAAGTGGAGACGAGTTAGGCGCGGTTAAGTACACAAACCCGTATTCTCAATTCCGTCCATCATTGCAATTAGATTCGAAAACCTCCATGTGCCTTGGCAGTGATCAATTTCGCATCTGCAGCGAGAACAATATTGAGACTGTCGATGCTGATTTTGGTCTAATGCTCTAATTTCACATAGGAATGCCTGAAAATACGAAAAAAGATACCTGCCGCTCATAGCATTCTCAACCTCTTCCTTGAATCTCGATTTTATCTACCACTGTTGTGTCACCTATGCCTCATCGACATACATGCTTCTTCATCCACCATTCCTTAGTATCACAACTTACAGTTTAAGCCCTTCCTTCATCTTGCGTTGCAACTCCGATGCCTGTTGCAGGTTATTAGCAGAGATTACCTAAAATAATTGACAAGAACCTACAATTGGTTTCTTCATCATAGTGAAATGATTGCCGGGGATGGTAGTACACGTGCAGTTCTCTGGACCAACGAGCTTATCCCAGCCATTTGGGCTGAAGTCTTTGCGGTTGTTTAACAACCACTTCATGCTCTTGGGATCATCATCCTGTGGCGGTGGGCGAGGGTCACCCGGATTCCCAGAGACACCATCTGTGCACCAGATGAGGTACGTCTTAGGAGCATCGAAAGGCTCGTCTTGGATCAGTACCGGCTGATATTCTTTGAGAGCATCGATAGAAGCTTGAAAATGTGGTAGCAGCCATTTAGGAGTATTTGCTGGATTTCCATCTCCCAGCAGGCCAATTTCGTTGAAGAAGACGTGGAGACGCGTCGGCAGTGGCTCCAAAGCATAGGGACATGGAGAGTCGAGGAGAAGAAGTTTCTCAACGTCATAGTTCTTATTGGGATTTGCTTTTTTCATTGCTGACAATTGACGTGTAGCTTCGAAGGCAAATACCCCGCCAGCTGACCAGCCACCAATAAGATAGGGGCCTTCTGGTTGGCGTCGGAGCATTTCATCGATATACATCTTTGTAACGCCCACTACGCCGCACTTGAACGAGGTCGGATCTTTCAAGAAGGGGCAGTTCAGGCCGTAAACAGCAAGTTCATTAGGCGAGATAGGTGGGATGGTGGTGTAAGAGGTAGCCGAGCCAGAACCGTCAGGAAAGAGGAACAGTTTCTTAGTTGCGGACCTTGGATGGCCCTGTAGGAGTACAGACGAAGCCTTACGATTTGTGTCTTCTTTGGGCTTTTCGGAGGCTTTCGAGGGTTTCGGGGCTTCCTCTACCTTCTTAGGGGCGGGAGTAGCATCTACACCGAGGGCCTTTCGTAGAGCCGCTATTGAGGTGTTGTTGGCAAGCAGAGATGGCTCAAAAGATTCTCCTGTCTTTTCACCTAGGATGCCAAGGATATTGAGACTCATCAGAGAGTCCATACCTATGGTCGACAGATCAGTTGTATCCGTGATCTCCTCGACGTTGATATCCATTTGTTCTGCAATCGTGTTGCGAATCATGGTA
This sequence comes from Cladonia borealis, assembly GCA_018257855.2. Lineage (NCBI taxonomy): Eukaryota > Fungi > Ascomycota > Lecanoromycetes > Lecanorales > Cladoniaceae > Cladonia > Cladonia borealis. The sequence goes on along the minus strand of JAFEKC020000005.1, from coordinate 1,734,058 downwards.
ATGATATCATTATCGTCTGGCGTCGAGACACTCGATGCCTTGCGTGGCGTATTATCCTTCTCAGGAGTTGTCATGCCAGTGCTTGCCGGATGGTCAGACTCGTCGCTCGAGTCATCCTCAGATGGGTTGACATCGGTACTGGCTTCTAGCGACAATGAAGTTTTGAGGGATCCAACAGTTGGACAATCGGTGAAGAGTGTACTTTCGACATCTAGCTGCAGCTCCTCGCGGAAGCGGCCTGAGATCGTCAAAGACATCAAGGAGTCTACACCGATATCGGCGAAAACAATGTTGTCTGCGAGCTCGCCCAGATCCCCTCCGACTTCATCTGCAATGATGTCCATGGCTTGATTGGCCTTACCAGCCCCAGACGCAGCTTTGTTGGCAGATTCAATTCTAATTGTCTTCTTCTTGGCCGGCTTCGAAGCGGCCTTCGGTGCTGGAGCCGAACTCTGCTGGGCCTTTTGAGGAGCAGATGCCTTTTGGGGGGCAGATGCTTGGGTCGCGCCGGCCTTGACTGGCGGGATAAAAGTGTTGAGAAGCTGGCGTGGGATGCACTGGAACTTGAGGCCCTCAATGACACCTATAATATTATCGGAATCATCAAAGAGGTAGACGTCACCCGCAAATGTCTTCTCGCCACTGGGATGCGGCTGCATCTTGACCCAAGAATGGTAGGTTTTCCCAGCATGCAAACTAGTGGGTAACCTCATGCTTTCCCAGCCGTGAGAGATGAATACCTGGTTTTTGGAATCAAGTCCATCATTACCATTCATTATGAATCCAGCGAGATGGCCTATGCTGTCAATATGGTATGGCGATAGATGGAAGTTCCCATCTTGTGAGTTGGCTTGAAACTCAATCTGTGCGCTGGCTTCCAGGTTGCTCGTGTCAAGCACGACTTCCTTCATACCTTGGTACTTTTCGCTGTAGTCAACCAATGATGCGAACAATTTATACACCATACCTCTTAGCAACCGGTGCGCTTTGCCAGCTTTCACCTTCTCTTCAAGAAAGTCGAGTCGGGATCGCACAAGAAATGCGTTTCTCTGCCATCCCGAGGCCCACATTGACCCATCTTCAATGGCCACAGAACACTTTGCGTGTACGGTCTTGGTCTTGCCGTTAGCTGCCACGCTACTGATTGTTACTACGGCTTCATCGTTGTTTAGATCAAGTGCCGATTCAATCTGCACAGTCTGCTGTTGCGGCTCTTTAAGGTTCTTCACAAGTAATGGAGCGGGATTCTCCATATTGCGAACATTCATATCCACCTGTTCTTCATCAGGACGGAGAACCTTATAGGCATATTTCGTAACTGTCAAAGCCATATCTGCGTAAAGTGATGATGGGCCAAGACCTGTACCATTCACAGAGTGCCCTGCAACCGTTTTATATAACAGTGGATCGGCGAGGTCCGATTCAGCGACTACCGTTGCCCTCACGGACTGGACTTCCTCCCGTATGATCCGATGTACCGAAGTAGTGGATAGCTTGGGTGGTCCTTCAATCGTTGGAGCGGATGCAACAGGATCGCCTTTGGTTAATGTCCATTCATTGACATACTGCAGCCAGTAGACCTTCTCATCGTAGCTGTAGATTGGGAGGGGTACATGTTCGACGTACGACTCAAAGTCTTTGTGGTAAGCAGCCCAATCAAGATTAACACCCGCCAAATATAGCGCACAGAGACTGGTTGTAATAGTTTTCCAAGGATCCTCTCCACGCTTTAGCGAGGGAGCAGTGAGTGCGGACGAGCTGATGCATGACTTGACCATGCCCGCGCAAATTGGGTGGGCACCAACTTCTATCCACAATGTTTTCTGATCGATGACACCTTGATCGAGAGCTGTTCGGAGGCCGCCTTGGAAGTTGACTGCCTCTCTACAATGGCGTGCCAGATAGCCTGCACTAAAGATACCCTCTTCCCGTACAATCTTATTAAGGAGAGGCGAGATGACGGGAGTTTCTGGGGCGTGGAAGGTAGCGGCGTTGGCTGCAGCTTTAAAGGGCTCTAGTATGGGATCCACTTGAGATGAATGGAATGCAAACGGAATGCTGAGCTTCTTGGAGTCGAGGGTATGGGCTCGAAGCTTTCCGGAGAGAGCATCGATCTCGGACATAGTGCCTGACACGACAGTCTCGGCATCTGCGTTGATACAAGCAATTTCGGCATCGCTTCCACTGATAGCCTCTGCGACTGAAGAAGCAGATCCTTTGACCGCCAGCATTGCATGCTATCTTTCATTAGCTCCAACCATGGCCTATGGAACAAAAATGAAGTCGACGGTCTTGTGCTTTAGCGAGAGGGAAAAAGCATTAGGAATCGAGAACAGGAAAAACCTTGAGGGCTTGTGGATGGAAGGGTTGTACATGAAGAATTAACGAACTCACCGTGCCCCTGGTACATCCCTTTTCCAACTCTTGTGCCCTCGAACCGACGAGGAAAATCGTGTCAGCCGCAGATAGTACACCCGCTGCGTAGAGAGCTGCATATTCACCTAGTGAGTGGCCAACGACCACGCTGGGCTTGAGGCCCCAAGATGTCCAGAGGTGGACGAGGGCCATTTGGACACAGACCATGCCCATTTGGGTAACTACAGCGGACAGTGTTTTGCCATCCGTGACACTGCCGTTGATCAATGGCATAAAGGATGGAAAGCCTTGGCATCCGGCAAGCCTATCGAAATACTGGAGTTCGGAACGGAAATGCTTGCATGTTTCGAAGAGTTTTCTACCCATCTCTGTGTACTGCGAGCCTTGGCCAGTGAAAGCAAAAGCAATCCGAGGCGTTTCCGACGAGATTGGACCATGAGAATCGTCTTTGACTTTACTCAGCGCGGCTTTGACTTGCTGGATTTCGGACACCGAGAAAGCAGCACGGTAGTTGTGGTGCAGCCGACGGGCAGTACTGGTATAAGACAAGCTGGCCAGGTCTGTGTTTGGATTCTGATCAAGATACGTCTGAAGTCGCTCAATGTTCTTCTTGAATGATGCAAGCGACTTGGCTGATACCGTAACTATATGGAACGATCGTGGGTCCGTAACCTCAATGGGCGTCTTTTCAGGGCTATCCTCTAATAGCAAAGCCGTGTTTCCTCCTGCGGCACTGAAATTGTTGATGAATACTATCCGTTTCCCACCCACCGGTCGATTGAATGGTGTCTTTTTTAGAGCAATATTGATCCCTCTTTCCTTGAGATCTTTTGGAAAGTTCTTGTTCATAACAGTCTTAATGCCACAGTGAGGAGGAATTGCATTGCGTTGCAACATTAGAAGAACCTTAATGAGAGCGCACACTCCAGACACTGCTTCACCATGGCCTATATTTGACTTAACGGAGCCCAAATAAAGCGGCTGATCCAGGGATCGACGGTGTTCGCTTGGGGCGAAGATACTTGAAACAGACTCCATTTCAACTGCGTCCCCAGCCTGAGTACCGGTGCCATGCATCTCAACGTAACTAACATCATGAGCGTTCGTATTGGATGCGCGTAGGACTTTGTCGAAAAGGAACTGTTGCGCACCCACGTGGGGGTGAGTTATGCTGACAGCTTCAGCGGAATCTAGGCAGCAGTAGAATCAGCATCTTTGTATATGCAATGTTTCTCGGGGACTTTTGACATACGGTTGGTGGCCGATGCTCGGATGACTGCAAGTATTGGATCCTTATCGCTTAAAGCATCTTCTACCCGTTTCAAGATAACGGTAGCGACACCGTCACCCCTGCAATACCCGTCGGCGCTGTCATCAAAGGTCTTGCAATTTCCAGTCTTGCTGAGGAAGTGGCCTCGGCTCAGGCCCGAGAAGATATCGGGATTAGTGAGGACGTTGGCTCCTCCAGTGAACGCTGTATCACAATCTCCAGCTCGAAGGGATGTACAGGCGAGCTGGATTGCCGCGAAACTGGATGAACAAGCGGTATCGACCACAAAACTGGGGCCGCTGAACTTGAAAAAGTAATTGATACGGCCAGCACCAAAAGCACGAACACCACCAGAAATGTAGTAAGTATCAATGTTTTGTGCTGCATTAATCTCACGCCAATCGTCGCTTGTCATTCCGTAAAATGTCCCAATGCGGTCATGTTTTGTTGAAGGTGAACGGCCAGGGACGATACCTGCCATTTCCATGGCCTCGTAGGCAGTTGCCAGCTCCAGCCTTTGCATAGGATCAGTCTGCGCAGCCTCCCGTGGGCTCATATTGAAGAAGCGAGCATCAAAAGAACCGGGACTTTCAATGAAATTCCCATACGGAGTGTGACTGGTGTTTTTCTTTCTAGATGTCGGATCCGTGTGTGTCTGTACGTTATACCGGTCTTTCGGTACTTCCCGATGGACATCCAGGCCTTTTTCGAGCAACTCCCAGAATTTTTCGATATCAGCTGCATCAGGGAAGCGGCCTGCCATTCCAACTATGGCTATATCAGACCCTGTGCTTTTCCCCGTACCAGACGGGTTGGTAGAATGACGAGACAACCATTGCTTAGCGTCTGCCGTAGCGATTTGGACATTTCCCATTGATTTTACAGATTGAACGAGACTGTCCGTAAGCTCAGAAGGTCCGATTGAGTGTATCATGCATTTCCCAACTATGGGAGCGAGAGAACCAGAAGCACACTCCTTGGACAAGCGATCCCAACGCAACGGCTTGCGTAAGATTTCGCTCACGCATTCTTCAAGCAGATCAACGGGAGAGGAAGCCGTGATTGGTTTCGCAGTGACACTTGAATACACGGGATAGTGTACACCCGACTGGCTGAATACTTCTCGGGTATCCGCCCCAAGAATCTCGCTGATATCAGCAGCGGAGTGCACATGTTCTGCGTGGTAAGGCCCGTATACGCCAATGTCCACATGCTGTGTTCTGGAATAGAATGCAGACTTTTGTAGCAATCGTTTCCGCTTAGAAGGTGGGCCACTAACTGTGATCACGTTTGGAGAGTAGGCACTGATCCACATCCGGTTCGAGAGAGCGATTCCCTAGAAGCTCAAAGTCAGTTGCGAGCTCCGGGATGATAGTGTGACTTCACTGACATATTCTTTATTGTAGTCGTCTAAGGCGATTTCTGCTGCTTTCTTATCGGATACTGCAACAACCGTAGACCAACTTTCGAGCACGTCGTGCGGTCCGCCTACCCGTTGTGCAATATCTCCAACGTAGGACCCAATGCGGAAAGCAACACGCACAGCCTCAACAGCTAACGGGAGTAACGTGGTTAGAGAGCCCGCCGACGCAATTGCTGAAGCAGCAACTAAGCCCGTGCAGGCTCCCAGGAGTTGCGGACCGGGAGAACCAGACGAGGAAGGACGGAGGTAGCCTCCTGGCTGCTCTTCAATATAGCTATGCGATACATTAGTTCCTGTGGAATGGTAATCCTGGTCAGAACTAACCATATGAAATGTGAGAGCTGTGCTAGACATATAATTGCACTCTCAATGGCAGGATTGGGTTGGCCAGAAGTGTAATGGCGTTCTACCAGCTCCCGAACTGTGCTGAACCTGGGGATTCGCTTGTGATGATAACGATTGGGCTGGCGGGAAATCTCCTCACGAAGTGCACTGCCCACCCGGTCCAGCAACGAAGTGAGGATTGGGTTGCCCTTTAGATGGAAAACATGTCGGAGAAACAGCTGACAATCAGCCTGCTGGTCACCGAAGAGCAAGATCTCCATCACGAAAGAGAGAGGGTGGCTAGTGTCAGAACCTGGGTGCTTACAATCTTACAGAAAACCCGAGATATATATCAAGATGCCGGGAATGAAGCTTGGCTTCAATTGGCTTGATCAACAAGCGACAATATGCTAGGATAATGATCGACAGGGAACGGTACCCTGGTCACACCCAAGGACCAATTTGAGGATGAGTCGATGGACCCCTCCGACGGGTTGAAACGTGGCTAACGTGGCTTAGGAGCTGACTCCGGTGCGTTGGATAGTTGCTACTATGTTCGCCACTCCCGTAGGCTTTCCTTTGTGCCGTCGGATCCTGACACCGACGGACAAGGACTCGGACTATGTAAAAGACGTTCGCGGAGGCACCTTTGTCAGCTCGGACACCATGACGATCACTAACAAACCCCTCGCTCAGATTCAGGAGAAGGCTGCAAGGCACCGGACAACATGCACGTTCATAAAAATGTCATAGAATTTGATAGTAAACATTAAAAATTTACAGCCTGTTTCTGAAAAGCCGCGCTGACACCAATGGCTACTCATTCAGCGTTCCCTGAAGATGTTGCCGTGGACGTCCTCCTCGTCGGAGCTGGGCCAGCCGGATACATGGCAGCCGTTACACTGGCCAGATACGGTGTGGACTTTCGTATGATTGACCAGCGCGCAGAGACCATTCAAGGCGGTCAAGCAGGAGGTACGTCTCGTGAACCCAGCGTGTTTCTAGCGAGAGGACGACATCCGTAAGAGCGGCTGCCGCTGTGTTCGTCTTGAGTAGCGGGACTTACAGAAGGAATGCTCTCATATTGGTATCTCAAGTCAAAGAGCAGAGCCTCGGCAGCCTTCGATGTGGCAGTCGTATTTCGTATTGCGGACATTCTGTTGGAGCGAGTCGGAAGAGGCTCCTTTCCGCCCCTGCAGTTTTGGCGCGCGGAAGCTAATTCGGTAACTCTCCTTTGGCTGCAGGCATACAAGCTCGGACACAAGAAGTTTGGCAGACTCTTGACTTACGCTACCCCCTCAATGCCAAAGGCAATCATGTCACTGAGTGCGCCTTCTGGGGACCGAACGCCGACGGTGAGCTGGAGAGAACTCACGTTGCAAAAGAATGCGTCCACCCAACTCCATACCCATACATCTTAGCCGTTGCCCAGAAGGAAGTCGAAGAGGTCTTTGACAGCGATCTTAATTCACGGGGTCACTACGTTGATCGACCAACTCAATTACTTCATTTCGAATACACCAATGACATAGAATATCCGATTCACGCTCGAGTCAGGCATAAGTTCCGCAACACCACCTCCGTGTACAGATGCAAATATCTAGTAGGCAGCGATGGAGCGGCCAGCACCACGCGGCGCCTCCTTGGCGTTCAGTCTGAGAGCGAAAGCACTGAGGATGATGTTTGGCTCGTGGGCGATATGGAACTAGAGACTGACTTCCCCGATCATCGTCGCCGTTCTCAAATTCGATCTCCAGCAGGTGCCATTCTACTGATACCTCACGCTGGTTGGAACCGCATCTACACTCAGCTTACACCAGAGGAGATCACAAGACTCCAAGGTATAGATGAATCAAAGCTTGGCATGACAACTCGGTGGAAAGATGCAGAAATGCTCAACATCTTTCAGACTCGCGTCAAAGAGGCTCTTGGCAAATACACGGGTGACATCAAAAGAGTTCAGTGGATGAGTCAGTACCGGATTAAACAGCGGCTCACGAAAGACTTCTACGACGGCAATCGAGTCTTCGTTATCGGTGATGCCTGCCATACACATAGTCCCAAGGCTGCTCAGGGGCTAAACGTCAGTATGATGGACGCTTACAACCTGACCTGGAAGCTTGCTCTAGTCTTACAGGGAAAGGCTCAACCCCTGGTCCTGGCAACATACAATACAGAACGCAAACAGATCGCAGAAGAGCTTATCGACTTCGATGTCAAATACTCCCACATCTTCAGCAAGAAGGAATATCTTGATGGCAATGCGGAGGTTCACGCGTTATACGACAAAGCTCATGGATTCACGACTGGAGTCGGTATACACTATCAGGACAATCCACTGGTTGACCATTCCTCGACTGCTTCTATCAACATGAATAATCTTGAGCCTCTTACTCCAGGCAAGCGTCTCCATGCCCTCACAGCCATCCGCCATATCGACGGCTCTACCACTGATATCCTTGACGATCTTCCCTCCAATGGCCGCTTTCACCTGTTCATCTTCGCTGGTAACGCTCTCAGCCAAGATCGCCTGCAGCAATGCGCCGTGTACCTGAACTCTGCCGACTCAATTCTAACTCGTTATTCCTCCGGCTTCGCTAAACCATGGGCGTTCGAGGACATACGCCATACTAAATCGGAAAACAAAGGCCGGGTTATCGACCTGTTCCTAATCCATATGGACAGCCACCACGACTTTAATCTCGCTAGGCTTCCGGCTCCGTTCCCTAATTGGCAGTATCGGGTCTATTCGGACAAGAATGGAAAGGAGCACGAAGATCATGGCGTCGATCCTAGTATCGGGGCCATGGCATTAGTGCGGCCAGATGGTTATATCAGCATGGTCACCGGTCTCGATGGAGGTCCGTCCATTACTAAGCTGATGGACAATTTTATGATTATTCCACAACCGGTACATCAGAAAGCAAATGGACATGTGAATGGTAATTCAGAATCACATGGTTTGAAGCATGTGAGAATAAAAGGATCCTGCAACGGATTTTGCAACGGCATTGCAAATGGAGATGGAACCCTTCTACCTCGGCCGGAGACGAAGGTGGCGTCGGAGTGGCTCTATGGCGGTGTAGACGTAAGGATGCCGGTGTTCTAAAGGGTTCACATGCAGCGCTAATGAAAAGCAGAAAGCTTGATCTACCTCTAATTAGAGCGCTAGGCTGGCGGGAGGGTCTTTATGATTGATAGATGTCATTACAGCAGGTGGCTGGTCCAGACACAGATGACTGTAGTACGATCTATAGAGATATCTTACATCATTCTCAACATATTCGCACAACGAATACTGAAGCATGACCTACCCCTCCTTGGAGATGTTCCACGACTTGACGCTCAGGACTGTTTCTAATCTTGACAGCTCACTATTTGGCTCAATGTTCTTTGCATCACGATTGACCTAGTGAAATCTTAGTCGGAAATGACCTTGCTTCTAATACAACCCTACGTATAATCCGAATCGTCACCAAAACTACGTCATAACGCTTTCCAACCATGGGAACACGTAGGAGTTCGCGGTAGGATATCCCATGTGCAAGCAGTTGGGGATGAATCTGACAGAAAAGTTAGCCACATTTATAACGGAAATGTAACGATTCATACCTTGCTTCTTTGGGACTACCATAATTGAAAAGGAGCATAGAGTCCTCAATAGGCATGAGTCCATCATTGACACCCTGCGGGAGGGAAGGTCAGCAGCCGATTAAGCGAGCCAGGCAGTGGAGGAAGGTGAAGGACAAGGCATACGTTAATCAACAAAATCCTTGAAGACTTCTGGTCCACGACACCCGTCTCCACCAGGGAGAACTTCTCCTTCGCCTTCTCTTTGAACTCCTCCTCGCTCTCGAAGCCGAATTTCATCGACATGGCTCGATTGAGTCTACCATCCCTCATCAGCTCAACATAAAACGCCGGGCAGAAGCACAAGAACTCACTGGAAGGGATATTCATGCGTATCCGCCTTCTCAAGCCACTCTCTATCAAAACAAAGATGCACACCCGCACCATGAGCCACCGAGCCCCTCAACCTCGATTGATGGGTATGCGCAATCCTAACCGCATAATATCCTCCAGAACTGAGGCCCCAAACAATCACACGTTCCATGGCAAAGATACGCTGCTCGTTCATCCACTTGAGTACACTATTCCACAAACGATCGGGACTATCTGGGTCCTTAGGGTCAGCCGGACAGTCTGCCGTACCCGGTATTTCAGCGATTACGCAAGCCCAGCCTCGCTTCAGGAATTCATACGTGCGCTGTGTGTTATCCGGGCGATGACCATCCAGTCCCGTAAGTAGGAGGATAGTAGGAACAGGATGCTCTTTAGTCGCTGTTGAAGGCGCACGGTAATAAATTGGGATAGTAGGGCCATCAGCGCCGGAAGCATAAATATGAGGGATCAATTCTTCGACAACCGGATCTATCCAGCTGCTGGCGGCTTTCATATACACCTCTTTTTGCAATTCCCACGCTTTACGTTTCAGTGGCCCGGTGATGTAGGGGAAACGGGCTATACGGTAGAGGCAGGCGATGCGGAGATAGAGTGATGAGGCAAGGTGGTGCTGTGAGGACGCTGTGTGAGACTTGGCTTGGGATTTCAAGTCGTCGCAGACGGGGAAGAAAGCTTCAGTGTAGGCGTCACCGTAGCCATCGTTGATATTGTTCTGTAGCAGGCTTTAGATGGGAGCTGAATCTTACAGAGGACAAGATGGACCTTGATAAGGTAGTCGAAGACTCGAGCGAAATCTTCGTAATGGCCGTCGTGGAATGGGTACACGCTCTTCATACACTATCCACAACTTATGAGCTGTATTCACTTCATCCGTTTCGACGAGCATACTGGAAACTTCCATTTCTTCTCCCAGAGCTCCTTTATGCCTTGGTGATGAACGGCTTTGGCGTTGAAAGCATGATTACCCATAATCCAATGCTTTTGCGGCTCAGCATTGCTTTGATCCCATGGCTTTTCCACCGTCACAGCATTGTCACCAAAGTCACCCATTGCGTGAAGTCTACTTGTAGTATCTGTAAAAAGATCAATGATGGAGTGTCTAGACTGCTAAAAGCACTGTGGGTTATCGGCCAGATTCTACATATATGAGGCTCTATAATCGCCAGCACCGCTCCTTGCAGCACACAAGAATGTCCTTTCTAGCTTATCTGGCCATAACAAGAGCATGTCCGTATTGGAGGCGCGGCATTATCATTCTATGAGGTCCGCCAACGGACTGCGTTGATTGGTCCGCTACGAAAGATCGCCGAATATTGCAGGCACCCGGTCACCGTCGGACTAGACATGGAGAGGCGAAACAACCGGATCGTTGACGCTCTACGGACTGTTGACCAATGGGAGATCATCCGTTTTCGACTGTGCCTGGGAGGGATGTCCATGAAATATGAAATATGAGGGCAATGTTTATTATTGAGGCTAGATCCGGTTATTCCACATCGTATACTTTGTACACATCAAAGAAATTATTGTTGCCGAACCACCGCAATCATGACTATCCAGACCCAACCATCAGCGAAGAATGTGACTCTTTCACTCGATGGTACGCTCAACTTCCATGTGCGGCATTCGTCTTCCTACCAACCAGTCCTGATTACGTCTAGACTACCTGCAACTCACAGCACTTATGTTTTCTTGGGGCGACAGTTATGATTCAAAGGTAATAGTGACCTCAGGAAGGTGCCGTGCTTTTGGTATCGATTGGTTGCTCACAACGCTTCACAACTTAGGATTGGGACAGACTCAGGACGATTATTGCTCCCACACTTATGGTGCTATTGGGCCTGGTTGCTTTTGATTGCCACATTTGACTGATTATAAAGGTAGATCGACTATCGCCGGGTAATGGGTGACCAATGGTACTGGGAAGCTATGCCAGCTGAGGACTACATGAGAATGGTCAGCGATCCGGGCTTTTTGGGTGATCCACTCGTCAAGACACAGCATTTGCTTGGAGCGACCAAATGGGAACAGCTTTCTGAGACCGAAGTCATTGGCCATCACCAGCTCCGAGCAGCCCACAACCGCTTCACCGATCTCACGCTCCAGCGTGTTGACAGGCGCGGTCATGGTCACGCTACCAATGAACATTTCTATAAGAGGATCAACGGAACCTGGAAGTTTGCTGGACTGCGGCCCACTGTTAGATGGAATGAGTATGATTTCGAGCACATTTTCAAGGGAATTAAATTTGAGGACTATGCACCAAAGAGTGATAAAGGGGAGATTGAGAAGCCTTCTGCTTGTGCGACAGAGAATGGTGAGAACGAGATTAACGGTGCTAAGAAAGAGATGAGCCACGTCAATGAACTCAGAAGTGCTTCAAATGAAAAGTACTTAGACTTCGTTGTTTGATAGACCAGAGATTTCATAGAGGCGACGATAAAAATGTATTATATGCACAGACTTTACAACCCTTGCTCTTAAAAACTTCTGCTGCTGTTTGCCACATGGAAGAGGCGAGGACACTCAATACGCCTACACTAGCCAGCTCTTCTGATGTATGACTTTCTGAGCTCAGCATTGAGAGTCACGCTAACCACGATGGCAAAAATGACATGATGACCGTTGGAGGGTAGGAAATCTTTCATGTTCAGCAATGAATAACGTTTCCTACACTGCAAGAATATCATTGCAACTTCTCATAAATATTTCAGGCATGCTCTTGGTGGTCGAAGACCTATTAGAAGGTCATGGATGAGATTGGTGGACAATCTGTCAATGGGCTAGTGGCAACTTCCGCAGTGGTAAATTAGGGATACGCGGAATGGTTCCGCATGCAGCAGCTACCTGATGTCGCTCGGCTCGTTCAACAAACGAACCTCTAGGCACATCAGACGATACTACTATGCCAGATGCGCCTAACGAGGCACTCACACCTCTTGTTAGGCGACAGTATGCAGACATGGACTAGGATCGGACGACGGACCGCGCTACGGACTGCACTACGGACACGCCATGAATTGGGCTGTGATCCTCTCCTATCCAATCATGAATTTGAGACGTGGACCCTTTGGCAGATGGCAGATGGATCATGAGTGCCATTGGTATTATCCGGGCGTCTCGCTCTTAAGGGAATGCGAGTGCTGCTCATGTGGCCATTGTGCCGTGCATTTCAAGGCGTTACAATGCAGAAGCCACAACGTCACAGTCCTATAGGTGCTGGAATTATCAACCTTCCCTCTGACGTAGATGTGCTTGCTTTTGCATAGTTTTTTTTTCGCGGAAGTTCGTCCTCTTTTAAACAGAATTAGTCCCATGTTCTCATTGTTGAAGCCGTTTCAGTCAGAATTCTCTAGCCCATCCGACTATTAACCATGGACGTTATACAAAAATTCATGATCGACGACGAGGACTGGGGACCAGAAGACCTCGAACTACACTATCCAGCAACCCCACCGGCCCTGAGATCAAAGCGTTCAGAAGCCGAGTTGGCTCTGACTAGTCCGGCTCCCACCCCAAGTCAACGCCCTCCGATTTCCCTCCTCCACGAGGTGACCTTTGTTATCACCATCTTATTGGCGCAAATACTCTTACAAGCTGGCGTGGGACAAGGACTGGCGCCTCTCCATATCATAGGAGACCATTTCAACATCACGAATCCCGGCGAGTTAAGCTGGTATGTGGCAGGATTCACCTTAACCGCAGGCACATTTATTCTGATCGCTGGGCGTTGCGGTGACATGTACGGCCATAAGCGGGTGTTCGTCAGCGCTTTCATATGGTATGGAGTGTGGTCAATACTTTGCGGAGCAAGCTACTACTCCAACAACATATTCTTCACCATTGCGCGCGGCTTCCAGGGAATGGGTCCGGCTTTCATTACACCTAACGGCTTGGCTCTCCTAGGTCGTACATATCCTCCTGGAATGCGAAAGAACCTGGTATTTAGTCTTTTTGGAGCCTGTGCACCTGGAGGCTACATTTTGGGTGCAACATTTTCTACGCTGATAGCAGAACGAACACTGTGGGCGTGGGCCTATTGGGTCATGGGTATCGTCTGCTTTCTGACAGCGGTATGCGCTATTTGGACTGTTCCCTCACAAGCAGCAGGCAGCGGCGCTGAGGAAAAGCAATTTCATGAGGAACAGCACTTCGATTACCTCGGTGCACTCGCCGGAGTCAGTGGTCTTGTGCTTTTCAACGTGGCTTGGAACCAAGGGCCCACAGTAGGCTGGCCAACTCCCTACGTCTATTTTCTCCTGATCCTTGGCATTCTCTCTCTCGTGGTCTTCTTCTTCATCGAATCTAGGGTTCCCCAACCCTTGCTTCCTGTCCAAGCCCTTTCCGCCCCCGTGCTCTTCGTTCTTTCTGCGACTGGGGCAGGCTGGGGCAGCTTCGGTATTTATCTCTACTATCTCTGGCAATTCCTGATACAACTCAGACACCACACGCCGCTCTTGGTCTCAGCGCAGAACTCCCCCTCGGCGGTAACTGGGGTCATCGCCTCAGTAGTAACTGGCTTCCTCATATCGAAAGTGCCCACCCCGTACATAATGATACTCGCTCTAATCTGCTTCTGCGTCACTCCCATTCTCACGGCCACCATGCCAATAGATCAAACATACTGGGCTTCAACGTTTGTATCAACGCTCATCATTCCGTTTGGCATGGATATGAGCTTCCCTGCCGCGACTATCATCCTCAGTGGGTCGGTGCCCAAGGAGCATCAAGGCATTGCGGCTTCGTTGGTCCTAACAACCACAAGTTATTCAATATCACTGGGCTTGGGTATTGCAGGCACTGTTGCTAGCCAAATCGATCCTAATGGTACCGATCTCTTGAGACAATTCAGGAGTGCATGGTATACGAGTATTGGATTAGCCGTGATGGGACTGGTCATAGCGATCATTTCGGCGCTGTATATGAGGCGGCATCCTCTGGCAGCACCACCGCACTAGTATTTCGCAAGCCTAATTTCGTGAATTAAATGGTGCTCACACATAGAGGTCTGCATTTCTGGCGTTGGAGCGTTGATTCGATTACTGCATATAGGAATTCTCATAGCGCATAAAGCATATAGTCTGTCAATACAATATTGGTAAAAATACTCTTAGCTCCTGATCATTGTGAGGCTCGAGATATCTAGAGCTTACGTACTTTCGTATGACGAACATAGCTTGAGTTAGAGAATCATGTACATTTGAAGGGAGGGACGACGATGTCACGTGACTTTCAATGATCTCATCCCGCCACTCCGTATAAACTCTATTATCGCTTCGATTACACATTATTGAAGTATTCTATTTGGTTGAAAGCATCCTGTGCATCTGTAGGAGACATTGTATGCTCTGGACATATACCAAGGCGCATATCGTGGCGGTTGGGGTCCGGAACCAGGCAACGGTCATTAAGCCATACGTCCGATGAGTTCCAATGCAGGGGTAGAAGTACGAATGACTGCAAGTCAATTCATAGCTGAATCAAGGCTTATCATAGACTTTGAATTAGGAGTCTAAGACACCTCCAATTGTATCTTTCATCTCTGGTGGCATTGCTGGTGCAGTTGAAGCGGCATCAACGGTAAGCCATCGCCATTCCGGCGCCAAGACAATCATTAATCTAATATAAATATAGTACCCATTCGAATTCGCCAAAACCCGCGTCCAGCTCCGTCAAGAAAAGGGCGTCCCAACACCCCGAAATCCCTTCCTAGTCGTTGGCCAAGTATTCCAAAACGAAGGAGCCAGGGCCTTATACAAAGGCTGCTCTTCCCTAGTCATTGGCTCAGTCGCCAAAGATGGAGTCCGTTTCTTGTCCTTCGACATTATCAAAAACGCCTTCGCCGATCCGGAAACCGGTGCCCTGACTCCTTCGCGCAACATGCTAGCGGGGATGACCTCAGGTATCGTCGCAAGTATATTTGCTGTTACTCCAACTGAGCGTATCAAAACCGCATTGATTGATGATGCCAGACATGAGAAGCGGTTCAAATCGCCTGTGCATGCTGTAAGGCTTATATATCAAGAGGGAGGTATCCTCGGGATTTACCGTGGCTTCGCTGGTAACACATTGAAACAAGCATCTGCTACTGCATTCCGGATGGGCACTTATAACATTCTCAAGGAATTCGAAAGGGCCAGAAATATCGAGCAGAGTACGTCTGTGAACTTTGCCAATGGAGCTGTTTCTGGGATAGTAACTACATATGCTACAATGCCATTCGATACAATCAAGACTAGGTCACAGAGCGCAAAGGGAGCGAGTACCGTTGAAGCGTTCCAGAGTATCATCGCTGATGGTGGCATTAAAGGGTTCTGGAGAGGGACTACCATGAGGTTGGGGAGGACTGTATTTAGTGGAGGAATTCTGTTTACCGTGTATGAGAAGGTGGCTGCGGTCTTGAACCCGATGTTTAAGAATTGATTAACGGGGGGATTTGTATATAGCATCTGTAATATATATCCATCGTCGGCTCTGGGGTGTGTGGTGTCTTGTTAACACTCTCAGATGAAGAACTGTAGCAATGATTTTTAGACAATGGAAAGCTAGCAAACAGAGTTGCAATGGATAAAACCAGCTATTCCTAATAACTGAACACCTTGCTCTTGCCCTATTAGGTATAAAGCCTAATAGCTGTTACCCATTCAGGCAAATCGATGATACAAACCGGCAGACCGTTAACAGACCACTAAAGCTGATGGACCCAGCTATCCCAGGAGAATCGTGTTTGTAGAGTATATACCAGCAAGCATAAGGAAAGAGTGATGCTTGCAATGTAATCATACTGACCTCAAATGCGTTTGTTGTTGTGAAGACTCATAACATCACTTGGAGGCAAACCAAAGCTAGCGGCTTGCCTTTCTTCTAACACAACACCAAATACAAACACGGAATAGTTCTGAGCCCGACCTCCGAAATCCCGATATATATCCAAACAGATTACATTGTCCTCAGCACAGCACTGAATAAGGATGAACCCACCAGAGATCCGACCACCACCTCTTCAAACGCGAAACTGCAATTTGCAGGTATTTGACGTGCCTCGCGGGGCTCATCTATTACCTGCGCTATCCGATTCAGCAGCAGCAGCTATAAGGTCTTCGGCTTCTTGTCAGGAACGCGTTGATCAATACCAAGAAATGGTAGATGCTCAAAACCCATACAAGGTTCAAGAAGAGCGTGAGCGGTCATTCATGGGTCATCTGCCCTACGTCCAAGCTACCTCACGTCAGCTGCAAAGCCATCTGGAAATCTTCGATGACGAAACATGGCGGCTCCCACATCTGTCAGAAGAGCGTCAAAACTTCAACGATATGTTAGTGAAAAGAAATGCTGAGAGGATTCAGTCGGCCCTGGACACATGTAAGGACTATGCCGTCCTTATGTCACGAGAATCCAGTAAAGCTCAATTCCTGGATGAGGCTATGATGAGACGCATGCGTCCGAAGCTAGTAGCAGCGAAAGCAAGTTATGAAAAGGCCACTACAGCGGCATCTGAGTCCAATGCATCCCCAGCTGCAGCCGCAAATCAAAGCTCCCTTGCAGAATCCACTGGAAGCGCAAACGCCCGACGGGTTGTCGCCATGACTGACTTGAATATTCCGCTGCCAGACTGTAACCAGGATGGCAACAGCACCGAGACAGCATCAGGCAGCGACTATGGGTCAATGAGCGACGAAGAAGACCATAATGATGCCGGGGATTGTGAGGGTGAAGGAGAAATCCCTCCAATTGACGATCTCGTGGGTGGAATTGACATGGCTGAAGGTATCAAACGTAAAGAGTTCCATTGCCACAGCTTCCAGGAGCAGCTCGAGGTACCAAACCCGCAGGACATGCCAGGAACGTTGACTGAAGCACTCTGCAACTGGCATCAATTTTTGCCAACACCCATATTCGCACTCACACTCGACGATGTCACCACTTCAATCGCCAACCCCCATCAAAAAACGTGTGTATTGCTTCGCCATTTTGAGGTGGGACTTGACGGAGTAGAAGCAATCATTAAAGGATATGTGCAGATTCCGGAGACAACCGAGAGAAAGCATCAACGCGAGGAGCGTCTACAGAAGCTAGGTATGCGCAAGTCAGGCGACGGTGGCTTTTCTGGAGCTCTCAAAAAGGCCCAGCAAGATAAGACATACGGTAAAGGCTTGTGGAGATTCTATGGAGTAAGATTCAGGCAAACCTCGAGAGAAAGGAAGCTTAGGAAGCCGGCAAAGTGGCTTTGCTTTGGTGCCCCTCGGGAAGCTTGCAATAAGCTCAGGGTGCCAGTAGGCCATGATAGCGAGGTAGTGATGCTTGGGGGCGGTCTGGCTCGCACAGGATCCAAAACAGATCGATATGAATCGCGGATGACTCGGAGATACCTACTTATGTGCAAGGGCGGGATCGCACCTGTTGACGCTTGGGAGGGGGCCGAGGATTGGAAGGGAGGACTGCTTCAGAGAATCCGGGCTGCAATGGCCAACAATGGATTACGTGTTGGTTGGCTCGATCACAACCAGGGTGCTAAGGAACTGAAGGACAAGGTCCTGCTTGTCAAAGAGGCAAGTGCCTCAAATTACTGCCTTCGAAATCTCAGAGATTACTGATATTGTCTTAGAAGCGCAAAGAGCCCAGTCAGGAGCTAACCGGGGAAGAGGAGTACGAAGCTTTGATGAGGCTTGCAAAGGTTCAGAAGCCGGACTTCGGCAAGATTATTGCAAATATGATCCTCGAAGAGACGAAGAAACAGAAACCACACCACGGAGAAGGAGTCGGAGGCAAAGGAAAGAAGCGGGAGCGGGAGCAGGAGCAGATTGATTTTCCTCACACCTCATACGTACGACGAGGTCCTGTCCCATTTTCTCGATTCAGACCGATCACAGGAGCATGGGATCAACGGGATAATTGAATAGACTGCTGGGTGATGACGCTGCCGGTTATTAGTAGTGTAGCATGGCATGTGGAGAGATATTCCTTGCGGACAAAGCAGGAAACTATGATATCGTGTTCTTCTTACCAGCATAACGAGCCAAATTCGTGAATATGAGTAAACCGGGAATGGGATCTGGTTCAAATCGAGCATTTTCTCCATGAGCAGTAAAATATATATCGATCCTTGCTCAGCGTAATACGAGTAGGGTGGAGGGTGGAGGTCAGCCCTACAAAGATATCAGCCTAACTAAATAAGGTAAAGCTTAAAAAGCTCTAGTGCGTTTTCGATTCTAAGCGAGGGTCCAGCCCGTTCGTCATTCGCAGTACTTGTGGATTGCCAGAGCGCCTACTCTACTCTGTACAACACTGACAACTTGCTCCGCATTCCTCCACAACTCCTTTGCACATATGCTTTGACTGATTTCAATCTCATCGTGCGCAAGCTCAAAGAGTCAGGCTCTCAACCTTCTCACTTCTTCTGCGAGCTGGTCGGGCGACCCAATCCCACCGCTAACCCATGGCCTACTCGCCGTCGCCTCAGACTGTGGTAGCTGGCAGTTCTACCCAACTCAATCGTATCTCTGCATCTCCTACCACTCAGTTTCCTCTTTCGAAACGAGACAAAAAGCGACTGAACATGGCGGACCGCCTCACGGAGATAAGCAACAATTTTACTGCCAACCGCGACACCTTTTACCGCCAACAATTACAAGCCTACCAAGCCGATATAAACTACATACAACAGGCGAACCCCTACAGCAACAAGGCTCTAGAATATCCTACAGATGACCCTTCAGAGGAGGCAGCTGGTAGTGCAGCGGCGAGCACTCAAGGGAGTCTACGTACCACACAGCAGACCCATCAGAACAGCATTGGCAGGACTGAACTCCCCTTTAAGACGGGAAGGCACACTGCTCAATTTGTACAAAATATCAATGACGCTATGGAGAAAAGGGACGTTGATTTGACCACGCTCGTGGTATGTTCTCTACCTCTTAGAATCTCCACGTCTCCGTACACTAGCGTAGTCATCACTTGTACACACGAAACATACTAACCCAAGTGCTCACAGTACCGGCACAATTTTCGCATTGACGAGTTACAAAAAGACAATGAATATCAGGTTGCTGTCGCCCACGAAGAGCACCAGCGACTACTTGAGGTTGTGCGCCAGCGTCTTATCCAAGGCGTGAATCAGAAGAAGGCATTTCTACTAAAAGAGAAGGAAAAGCTTGACACTGCAGATTCGAACACACTCCTCTTCCGTCCAGATCAATTTACGATCAACAACACCGCCAGTCCGGGTGGACCGCAAAGCAACCGCAAGACTCGGCATACCCGTCACAGGTTAGACGCAGAAGATATGGACACCACCACTGGTAACAAAAGAAAGCGCAAAGGCCCCGCGGATGGTGAGAATGGCTCCCCTACACCTGCAGGACGTGATGTCGAAGCCATCAACGTCCTGAAAGAGGCCAATGTTAAGTTGGAAGCTCACCGCCATCATGCACCTTTATATTCCATCGACCGGCTATTCTCCGAGAAAGAGCTCAATGGCAACCTTCAACAGGCTTCGTATTATGTAATTGAGAACATGAAGCGCCGCAAGCTCAACGCCGATGCTCAAAACAACCTTCTCTCTCTCGTTCCCACCAATGCCGATGGTACGGATAACGAAGATGAGGGCGGTGCGGAAGCTAATTTTGGCAATGACGTCGCAATGGATGACGCTCTACTTACTGCTCCGGAAATGGGCCGTTCCATCACGAACACCTCCTATCACGCCACTCGCTCCACCCGTGTCCAGAACCTTAGCAATGGCATTTCGGCTGGGGATTCCTTGGGAGAGCTTGCAGGCCGCCATTCGGGCGTCGCATTGATTGGCGTATACCAGAAAGAGAAAAAACGAGAGGATGAATACAATCGTGCCCCAGGATTAAGTGACCAAGAGGCTGAAACAGAGTTGGCTCTAATGAAGGCCTTAATGGCCGAGGAAGACGAAGGCAAGACCGTGAACACCAAACTCTTAGATGACGTTGTGGAGTACGTGGCAGATTATGTTGGTCCAGGAGGCACGCAATCCAGCCATCCGAACGGGTATGCAGTTGAGGTTGGGGGGTTATGATTTACGCAGATTACTTAGTCGCATATTCACGGAGCCGGGATGTCACCAATCAGCATTTTCGCATCATACGAGAGCTGCGAGGGATGTTTTGATGACTGGAGCAACATAAAAGGCGGCTGTTATTTGAGCAAGGCGTTCATATGGCTATGATACCCACCACATGTTATTTTTGTCTACTACATTAGCCTATGGTGCTCGGCAATCTGGAGTTCAATCATAAATATGAACTCCGAAGGTTTATCTTGAAATCATCTCATCATATAGAATCATCAAAAGAGTATGTCTAAATTCAATCACCCCTTAGGCTCATATAGACATTCCCTCGCGCTCCTCCATACCTCTTCGACTATCGCTCGCCCAGGAAGCAAGTTCTGTGTTCAAAAACCTCCAAGTCAGCCGTTGCACCTCTATGGCAGTCCGCGCAGATTCTCTGCCCAGTGTAGAAGGACCTGAATTGACAGAAGCTAAACACACACTTACCGGGAAAACGACGACTACCTCCCCTTCTCCTTCCACCACGACAGCCAGATAATACCTTACTTCAAAGCCTCTGAAAGCTTCATGGATCAATATATCTCGGATTTGAGAGGTGGGAATGAAGCGCGTATTACTTGGGAGGAGGTAGGAGTTTGACAGCGTGCTGGTTTGGATACCAAGGGAGCGGAGAGTTAGGAGCGACTCCTCTGTGGAATAGAACGTGTCAGTAAGGACATAGAAGGTTTTACATATCAAGTGAAGAACAACAACACGGTTGTGGAAAGTCTTACCAGTATGGAAGCGTCGAAAGACGAAGTAAAAGCTTGCAAATGAAAGAGGCCCAATATGTGACCATGGAGCTTTCTCTATTTCGTGTGACAGGAAATGCGGTAGGTATTTGAAATGTTCGAAAGACTTGGCTAGGAGGATAGCCAAAGTCGTAAGCCCAAAGACTATACGTAGGCCGAGTAGAAAGTGGTGGAGAAATTGTGAGGCAAGAGTTTCGCGGCGGGAAGCAGTAGAAACAGTGAACGATACCGTGGTGGGGGAGGGGCGCAAGGTAGTCAGATGGGGCCGCATGGTAAGCATTGGAGTTGATAGTAGCAATTACATCTTGGTTTTGTTGTTCTGGAGCTATTGCCGCCCTCACATTGCAGTGTCTACTCTTCAATTTGATGCCAAGCTCAGGAACAGGCTAAGCGTCGGATCTAATTCCGCGGTGTCAAGCTATGCGTCACGCAAGGCCCTTCTGGCCCATCTCATTCTACTCTGTACATCGCGAATCTACCTTGATACTAGACATGCCAGATTCGAGATATAGGTCGAGGTCCCCTTCACCATACTCAAAGCGGGCGGAACGTAGCTCACGACGGGACGAGCACCCACGAAGTCTTTCGCCCCGCCGAGGATACGACAGCCCGTCTTCCCCACGAGCGGGACATCATGAACGAAGCCGGTCACCAAGAAGAAGAGATCATGAACGATCACGAAAATCAGGAGGTGGTTTCAGATGGAAAGAGAAGCCTCGCAACGATGATGAGGACAGAAGGGAGGATCGGAGACTCGATCGAGGCTATCGAGAGCACGAACCGCCAAAGCCGCGATCACCTGCAAGGGATAGTAACAGGAGGGATGATGTAGAAGCCAAATTTGGACCCATCGGCAGCAACGGGCCAAAAGCTGCCCAAGACAAGCCTGAAGAGAACCCGGAAAAGGAAAAGAAGAAGAAGAAAGCAGCACCCACGATTCAACCAACAGGAGAGCCAATGATCATCGTTAATGTAAATGATAGATTAGGCACCAAGGCTTCAATACCTTGTCTGGCTTCTGACCCGATAAGTATGTCTCACATATACTGATAGCATTTGGCTCTACCTTGTTCAAAGCTAACAAAGGACAGAATTATTCAAAGCCCAAGTCGCAGCACGCATCGGTCGACAGCCGCACGAGATCATGCTAAAGAGACAGGGAGAAAGACCTTTCAAAGACCAACTTACTTTAGAGGATTATGGTGTTAGTAACGGGGTACAACTGGATCTGTGAGTAAAAGCACTGAAATCGTAATTTAAGCTTGCTGAATTCTGCTTAGGGAGATTGATACTGGTGACTGACTGACCTACGACGATGTGGTTCTGAAGTCATGGAGTAGGGAGTGGTGTATTGAAACACTGCTGGCTCCATGATATGCCTTATGAAGGATGGCATTCACTCTTGGCGATTGCGAGGGAAGGGGTTTATTCCAGATGCTCATGCAATAATACTATGAAATTGCCCCTCAACCCGTATTGGTCCAATAGGCGAGGACTGCAAGTGATATTACGTTTGCGCGAGGGATTTTCCGCTCTCCCACCCACCTCCTATGGTCTACACTACTGTTCCTACTAGCAAGCGCCTCAAGATGCGCGGGATCTTGCTGCCGCAAAACTCGACATCGCGGATAAGTAACCTTCAAACCGACTAGGATCTGCATTCCATGAATGGAGATGTCGTGGACATGTGGTTCGAGACCACGATCTGTACACATGAGACTGTGCCTTGAATTACCGTCTGGCAAATGGGTTCTGAAGCCGACCAAAAGTGGGGATGCAACTAGATAGATTTGGGAACCATTGCTTTGGACTGTTCAATCCGTGCGCTGTTTTCTTCGCAAACTTTTTGAAGATCTTGTGGTTCCGCAGGAGACCTTCTTGCGATCTTGGTTTATCGGCGAGCTATCGATCCAATAGACCATGTCATGTCCACAACAGACTCACGACTACTATACTCGTGATCTGCAATTCCCTCTCGATTACCTACACAGTCATGCAGCTGCTAAAATATGCCTTTCTCTCATTGCTCACTATCTCAACCCTCGCAACCGCTGTTCCAACGCCCCTTTCCCCTCATGCATCACTTCACTCATCAACCCACTCACTACCCGTCTGTCAACCATGGAGATGCGCTGACGCCACACCGTCAAGTCATCTTTTCCGTCAAAACCGGGGTTGTGAATTTTGCCTCGAAGTGGGGAGCGGGCCTAATCAATATTTTGTGTGTGATGGCTTTCCCGCTAGTATGGCAGCGTCTGATTCAAATGGTGGAAATATATCTACCACTGATGTATGGGAGATCGATTATTGAGTATGTAAATCAACGAAGAAGGGTGAAGGAGATCTTCTACTGCCGATGCCAGTGGTCGGCATGGCTGGCGGTTCCGGCATCACCTGTGATAGCGCAGAACAGCAAAGAGTCTCTGGTGTCATTGTATATAACGACCTTCTCCACACCTCTATTAACTAGCCGACCTCCTGATCATTAGAATACATATATTCTTGATATCCCTGAGCGCTAGCTTATACATATCTGCGGCATACAGACTGACAGCAAAAGCAGAATATCACGGAGATATGGATGACTAAAATGAACCACGTCTAGAGGGAATACCAGCCAAAGAAAAACGGTACGAAACGTAGCACAAAAGTTGTCACCAACGTTGACGGCATAAAAATCCAAACGCAAGACAGACCCATCTTTGGAGTAGACGGTGGGACGAAGGTGTTGTGAGGTCTCCAAATGTCCGTCGATGAGTTAAGAATCCGTATCGGAATACGACATGAGAAATGTCTCATCGAATAATACCTCAATCATATAGCGACAGCTTACCAAGCTTTTGATAGCAGCCACGGAATTTTCGTCCGCTCCCAGCCGTACATGCATATGACGAATTCTCGCGGCATGTCGTTGTTCATTGCGTGGGAGGGATTTTTAGAGATAGCGAATTTGTGTTCCTAATCTGGACCCTTGATCCAGCGGTGGGACGAACTTCAGAAACATAATAGCAGCCTCAAATGACCACCCTAAGGGGAAGCTATCGCCGCGGACCGGGTGCTTACAGGTGCGTTGCCCTGCAGAAGGCCAGGCTGTGGATTACTAACCCTCCAATGGCCTTGACACGTGGGAAGGCGGTCGATTGTCCTTTTATACCATCCCTGTCTGCAGTCTGCACTATGCAAGGCCGCCTATGAAACAAGGGATCGTGTTATCGATCACAATTGTGTCCTAATTGGAAGACCGTATCGATAGGTGGGGACATGATTGGCTACTGACACTAGTGCGGCTCAGGGGGGCCAGAATAATGGGGTTCGCCAAGGCGCGTGAGACCGCCAGAGACTTTTTTGTGACGTGCTTTTAAACCTTCAAGTAGAACGATTTTGGCTCGGCTGCTTCAGTGTAGTATAATTTGTGTGAAACAATCATCGCTATGCCAAAGACTTTGTGTTTGCTGTCTCACCATAGAGGCAGACCATTCCTCAAAAACATAATGAATTTCTAACTGCCACTCCAACACCACAAGGCTCGACGATCGAAGCGCCAAATCTTACACCGCACATCCTGGGGCCCTAAACCCCCACTATCATCGCACGCTCTTCGCTCCTTGGCTTAGCTCGGCGACCTCCATAGCATTGCAATACCTCTCTCTTTCCAATTGGTCAATCATGGTCCGCAACATCGTCGTCTTGGGCGGCAGCTCCCATCCTTCTTTGAACGCTGGCATCTGTGACAAGTTGGGCATCCCCCCAGGCAATGTTCGTCCACCAAATACCGTGCTGCATCCTCAGCTAACAGCCATCGGCAGGTGCTTCTGTCCAAATTCTCGGTCGGGGAGACTCGTGTCGAGATCAAGGAATCTGTCCGGTAATGCCGAACCTCTGGAATTAGTTGCTGGATGCTGAGAAGATTTTTAGTGGAAAGGATGTATATATTATACAGCCTGCAGGGGAAAATGTCAACGATAACTTGATGGAGCTCCTGATTGCTATCAGCGCTTGTAAAACCGCCTCAGCACGAAAGGCAAGTCCTTTGTCAAATATCGAGCTGCGGGCGTTTGCGCTAACATCTGAAAGGTCACTGCTGTTCTACCGGTACAGATCCAACCTCCATATATGTCTACAATGAGCTGTAATTGACTTGGAGTCTGCATAGCTGTTCCCATACTCTCGGCAGAACGACATCCCCTACACACCCAACAAAACCGGGCCACTTCTTTCAAAATCTACAAATTGCTACAGCAAACCAGACTTTCCTTTCGCGTTTGAGAGCAAGCCTCAGACCCCACACCCCGATAATTCTCCTACGGCGGGATTGTTCAACGGTGTTGATGGCTTACCCAAAGATCTTGGCAAGATTCAATTAGATGAGTCGAGCCCAACTTGGAATGGTACACACAATAGTCGCTACGCAAATTATGGAACCAAGACACCAAAACGAAGCAACACACTTGACTCTACGAAATCATCGGACATGTCTACGCGCTTAGGCAATCTATCCACTACATCGTTGGTGAATGGTACTACACACGTGGAGGATGCGGGTGCAGTTTTTGCTGCATCGAAAGAGACCTTGCCGTCGAACAACAGCTCATTTACTCCTAGACCGGGGTACAAACAGTGGGTTGCACAGGCGGGGAAGCTCGTCGCAGACCTTATTACGTGTGCTGGTGCAGACCATGTCATTACAATGGAATTGCATGACCCTCGTTCGTCGTCCCCTTTGTCATGTCTTCTGTTTTCTTGCTGACATCGTGAAAGAGTATCAGGGCTTTTTCGATATTCCGTATGATCCTTTAATTAGTGCCCCACGGTTCTTTCTAACACCTTGACAGTGTCGACAATCTTTACGGTCGAGCTACTTTGAAAGGCTTCATACAAACTTCCATCCCCAACTACGGACAAGCCGTGATCGTCAGCCCAGATGCTGGAGGTGCCAAAAGAGCTTCGGCCATTGCAGACTCGCTGGGAATGCCTTTTGCCTTGATCCACAAGGTACGGAATTTGGATTATTCTGCGTGGACTGGATCTGATCTTTACGCGCAGGAACGTCGACCAACCAAAATCACAGACCGGCAACATTCCACAATGATGCTCGTTGGAGATGTGGCTAGTCGCACTTGTATTGTAGTGGATGACCTGGCAGACACGTCCAACACCATTACCAGAGCTGCTAAGTTGCTGAAGAAGGAGGGAGCCGACAAGGTCTATGCTTTGATTACCCATGGTATCCTGAGTGGAGACGCTATTGACAAGATCAATGCCAGCCAACTGGACAAAGTCATCGTAACGAACAGCGTACCCCAGGCAGAGCACCAAAAGCGGTGTCCCAAGCTAGTGGTGCTCGATGTTGGACACCTTTTCGCCGAGGTACGAGGCCTTCTCACATGTGCGAACGATGCTGACAGTTGTAACAGGCCATCCGGAGAGTCCATCACGGAGAAAGTCTAAGTGTCTTATTCCAATATGACTGAAAACTGCCAGCCCTCGTCTTCTGCTATCTTAATCGGTAATATAAATCCCAAGAAAAAAAAAGTTGTCTGAAATTATTCATGGGGGTTTTGGTTTTTATACGGTTTGCACAGTCATGCTTGACCAAGTGCTGGAGAGAGCACATATGACTAGATAGGTATCTATCAATGGTGGCTAACTCGAACATACGAATGGAATGAATTCGATCCAAGAGTAGCGATACCTCCTCATTGGTTCATATGGCGAGGAGGGGATTGCTTCTCTGTTCAATAAAGATACCATGCATGGTAAGCTAAGTGAAGAGAGATGAGTCATCAACAAGCTCTCCCATCTACTGTGATTGAGTTCTCGACATGCTATTCAAATCATACAGCTTAACAGGAGCCTTTTCTGAAAAATTGGATTGGTTCACGACTTTGACTAACCGCCAAGATCGTCAGGCTCTAACATGATTTAGTAAGGCGACGCAATGATTAAGTATGCAAGGAACCGACGGGACTGCTACACCATTGTCCTAGCGCCATTAGGAATCGAACCTAAGACGATCAAGTACGGAATTAGGCGAATAATACGCTGAGTGAACCCAAGGAATCGACGACCAGCGACGTCACCAATTCCTAGCGCGATTTGGATATCGTTTTATCGCTGTCATTGACGTTGCTGTTCTAACTCTCTCTATCTTCCTGAAGGCTGGAACAGGGATCGTCTGTTGGGGATGGGGGAAAATGAAATCAAATTATATAAACACGACCAGGAACGGCACAGATGCAACGCTTACTCCAATCTCTTCCACAAGATCGATATAACACAGATACCTGATGATTGGGCTCGCAGGTCAGGGAATCAAAGTCTGCAAAGCTTCCAAAGCCACCCTCGCGTGCATAACAGTTTCCCAGACCTGCTCAACGTTACAGATACTCACATACAATTCTCCACTAGCCAAATGTTTCGTAACCTGCTCCGCACTCAAGATATTTGCGCGCTGTTCACCTAAGATCTTCATGTTGGTTGTATGCAACTCTAGCCAGGAACCGTCTGAGCAGGGGATCCAGTACCACCATGTTGAATCCGGCTTCCCTATATTAGTGCCACCTTTTAAAGGCAGCGGCGGCTCAAAGCCCGCTTCAGAGTCGTTTGGATTCCGATGGGGCGGTGGGTCGGACATGACCCGTGCAGCCGGGATAGCGATATCGGCTCCGTCGACCGTGAGCATCACGACGCAGGCATCGTAAAGGTCCAGCGGCTCATATTTTCGGCCGATGATGAACGAAGCGCTGGAAAGGAGCGTATCGCCTACCACGGCAGAGATGAACACGTTGCTGGAGTCACTACTACCTTCTCTCCCCTGCACTATTGTGAGGGGGAAATTGAGACGAGTGTTGTAGTTGTCTCTGATGGCACGCTCGTCTTGGTGGTAGCAGTACATGCGCCGTGGATGCATGTGCATCTGGTACAGAGACAGTGCGTGCACAAGACGTCTCACTCGCCCTCTGAGATAGGGGTTCAGAGCCTTCCAGTCCTTTTTGAGTATTATCGAATTGAATACTTGATCCGTGCCTTCAGCGAAATGATAGAAGACCGACCTCAGCACCAGCCACAGGAACTGGAAACCCGTCCATTCGACGAAGACGCGCGAGTCTTGCGAGCCGAGCGTCATATATACTCCAATGACTGATGCAGTCGACACCAAGCTTCCAAGCACCCAGGCGATCTGCCAAAGCTTACTGTGGCGCACGTTTAGCGGTGCTCCCAGGAGGATCTTACGTTGGCTACCAGCCTTGACTGGAGTAGGGAGTTGACCGGCCATTAGATCGATCTCCCGTTCCTTCACCTTTTCGGAGTATTTGCGTGAGAGCCCCATAGCTTGGAGAGCGATAGCGGCGCAGAGATAGAAAGCCCAACAGCAACCACTGATCAAGCATAGCTGGAGAGCTTGATGCCTCCAGAGAATCGTAACCTCAACTAGCTTGAGGGCGGAAGCAAAGATGCCAGTCCAATCTTTCCAAAAATTCCGCAACGAGCGCTTTTGCTGGTAAACGTCGTGAACATGTAAGTGTATATGTAGCGACTCATTCGCCTCTTGCTCCGGGACCATCTCGAGGATACTAAGTGTGGACTGGTCCAAAGCATAGATATCTTGGCAAGATTTCTCCACGGTCTCGGACCGTGCGGCATCCTTGTTATTTCCCCGCTACAACCGTTAGCATCCATCAATCTCCTTCTCAGCTTAGGCAACAGTGTCAAATGGATAGCCCAGAGTCAACCTACAACAGCAATCCTACATCCTATTCCACAAACACCCTTAAACCGATGTCTACTCCTCAACTCCTTATCGTTCAGCGTCAACGCCACACCCAGCGTGGCATCCGTCTCTTTACTCCTAACCCCAAGCGTTTCTCGAAGCCCAGCAGGTGTTGCGGCTGCAATGCAAGCCTTGACGACCGATAACGCACCGAACATACTCATCGTACTCCATACCAAACCTGCCGCACCCCTGTTCCCAAGGATAAGTGACTCTGCCGTTGTGGAGCCGATCAGGGACGTCAGGGCGGCGATCTCGATGAGGCCATTGCCAACATCCAGCGAGGTGTGACGGTGGGGGTTACTGGAGGATTGGGAGGACATGATTGCAGTTCATTATGCGGGAAGGGTGCGCGTGAACGGTTTTCTGAATGGGTTGGTGGTGCTGCGCCCCCAATTGAGCCCCCAATTGACGCTGCTACTTTGAGTTCTAGAGCGGTACTCATTTAGCCAGCCTTCAAATGCTCTGCTATGAGCAGGCATGGTAGTGATAGATTTGAAGGCTCACCATGTCATTCGAGGCTGAGCTCCGGCTAGTCAAGAATAAGATAGGCCGAGATCAAGACTGGAATAAGGCTGCAGCAATAGCTCCTACCATTGCTGCGATGTTCGTTCTCGAAGACATGCCTGCGGACAAGGCAAGCTTCTAAATGCATAGAGTTGTGAGCATGACTGCCGGCACACTCGCCATCTCGTGATGGTCTATGCAAAATCTGCAAGAGCTGGTTGTTGTTACGAGCCAAGACCATGATGAGGGTAACACATACTCGGAGCACAACTTATCATGGCAGGCACGGTCGGAAGTTGAAGCCGTACCTACCTAGAGCGGAATAGCGGGATGGCGGAATGGCGGAATTATCGGATGTTCATTATGGTAATAACGCAAGGCAATGACGTGCTGAGGTTAAACCATTTTCGCCATTGACAATTACAAATGGATCATTATTAATTGTTGAATCATTCGTTCCCAATGTGTATATAAATGTGCTGGCCACTACTTCTTACTGACCCATCCTATAGTCTCTACCACAACTCGCATCAAACATTCTAATAGCAATATATCCTGCTAAATTATATCCACCAACATCTCTTACATCGCAATGACCACTCAAACCCAGACCACCGCAGCGCCACCCCAATTGGAGGTATCCCACGACTCTTCCTACATCCCTCGAGGTGCAGTCACCACAGAGCTAAACTTCTACGCACCACCAGCGGACGGTGCCAAGCCCTTTAATTATGTGGAGGAGCCGCCAGAAGGCCAACCTCGGCAGAATTTTGGCACAACAACAATACCGGTAACGATTCAAGATATCCGCGGGCAAGAATCAAACTTCGAACTTGACACCAATGCCTTCGCTACACTCACCACTGACCCCTCGGCCGAAAAGGATTTTAGAGAAGATGAGTCCATCAAGAAGCACTATTATCCCGAAGTGGAGGAACTGCTCCTGAAAAACGTACCCGGCGCAAAGCGCGTCTTCATATTTGACCACACCATTCGCCGCGCCACTGGAAACAGGAACCCAGTAACGCGAGTACACATAGATCAGACGAAAGCATCAGCAACAGCGCGTGTGCATCAACATCTACCAGATGAAGCCGAGCTGCTGCTGAAGGACCGATACCGCCTCATTAACGTTTGGCGACCACTGAACGGGCCCGTGCAACATACGCCGCTGGCATTTGCAGACTCGCAAACATTCAAGGATGATGCTCTCATCAGCGTTGAGCACAGGTATCCCGACCGCACTGGGGCGACGGCAGCGGTGAAGCATGAGAATGAGCAATGGTATTACTGGTCGGGAATGGACAATAATGAAAGGCTGCTGTTGGAGTGCTTCGATAGCGAAAAGGGAGGAAGAGTCCCACATACTGCGTTCATCGATCCCAGAACACCTAAGGGAGCGAGGGAGAGGGAAAGCATTGAAGTTCGCGCGCTGGTCTTCGGATAGATGGTTCGCAATATGAAGTCATGATATGGGAGATGGGCAACGGTTCGGATGCATTGGATAGGCTTCAGCATTTGTTGCATTTCTGCGGTGGTTGGTACGATTTTGATTCAATGATTGTATATTTCGATGAGACTAGTGTCCTATTAGCATGTATATTCAATTGGGATAAATTGTGCACTATTCAACCATTATCGACGGCAAACTGCCACTTTCCAAGTAAAGATGTACGCATAACGGCAGAAGCATCCAGACCCAACTCGCTAAGGATATTGGGGGTCGCTCACTCGTATGCTGCCCCAGCGCAGTTGTTCTTGCCACGACGGAATGATAGGCATTGCGGTTGCCGACATGCAGTCTTTGGAAGAGGGAGGGTGTTGACGATTGGCCAGCAGGGGTAGAAAGGAAGCAGGTCCGAGTCTCGACCCGGTTCTGTTGGATGAGACGCGTACTTCGTGCTTCAGTAAATCAAGCATGTTTACCCTATCGCACTTTCCTATTTGCCCGCACGGGCCCTAAACTGAATGGAGGCAAGAGCCAAGAGTGGAGATAACGTTGAGTCGTTGATGTTGATACTCGAGCTTGCCGATGGAGCTGCAGATCTCCATCCCCTCCAGTTTTGGAACTTCACTCCCTCAGGCCTCCCTTCCCCATCATTTGCTGTGTCTTTCTTCTTCCCATAAATCTTTTAATCCTTCGTTAGAGATACTTGCGTCCATCTTCGGGTGGCATTACACTCGCTCTAACTGTTGCCAATTCGTCTTATCTACGCGCGACAACCCTCCCGGCTTCAGTCACATCTTCCCGCTGTCAGGAGCTGTGCAACAAAGCATATAACCGCTCCCCTCGTTCGTTGACCTGAACCCCCCAATTGGCACCTCTTGATATCCACATCGCAAAGCACTACCGTCACTCGTTCTCAAGCTATCAAACTTTGGCCTATCGCCGTCATGTTCAAGGAAATACTCTCGCTGGCTATACTGGCTGCTACTCAAATTGCCACAGCAGCAGACCTGCCAACCATATCCGCTGTCGGTTCCAAGTTTTTCTACTCCAATGGCACACAATACTACATCAAAGGTAGATGGTTCTATCCGTCAACAGAAGAGTCACTCACTGACTGGAATACAGGCGTTGCCTATCAACTCACATACCAAGATCCTCTCGTGAACGAAACTCAATGCACGCTCGACGCGAGCCTGATGGCAGAACT
This sequence comes from Cladonia borealis, assembly GCA_018257855.2. Lineage (NCBI taxonomy): Eukaryota > Fungi > Ascomycota > Lecanoromycetes > Lecanorales > Cladoniaceae > Cladonia > Cladonia borealis. The sequence continues at coordinate 1,701,938 of JAFEKC020000005.1, read as the reverse complement.
AGGGGCGAATACTATACGAGTCTATCATGTTGATCCTGAGCAGGACCATGACGGCTGCATGTCCGCTTTTGCCAATGTTGGGATATATCTATTCGTTGATCTCGATACCTTTGACACACAATTCAATCAGGCAAGTAGATGACTGTCTATATATTCAAGGATCATTGCTAAAACTGGTATCAATCTAGTCTCTGCCATACTGGAATCAGACCCAACTTTCGGCTTTTGAGGCCGTCCTCGACACGTTCCATGACTACAGCAATCTGGCTGGTGTTTTCGTTGCAAATGAGGCTTTGACCTTGCGTTAGTACAACGTTCCTTGGCATGACAGGGTGAATATTAACACGGGACATAGTCAATGGCTCAGATACTGCTCCCTTCGTCAAGGCTGCCATACGAGACGTGAAAGCCTACCGCCAATCAAAGGGTTACCGTGATATTCCCATTGGCTACTCTGCTGGTATGTCTACATGTCTACCCTGCTCCCATACATTGGTACTTCTACATGCATCAATATCCAGTTGAAGGCCGCTGCCTGCTGTTCACCGATATTGAATGCTCTCTGCCTATGCTGACATATATCAACAGCCGATATCCCTTCTCTGCGCCCCATGCTACAGGACTACCTTGCCTGCGGAAGTGACCCGGCGGACGCCGCAGACTTCTACTCGCTCAATGTCTACGAGTGGTGCGGTGATTCTTCCTTCGATGGCAGTGGCTACAGCGAGCTGGTGGCGAACTCAAGTGGTCTCCAGATTCCAATCTTCATATCCGAGACTGGATGTCGACTTCCAAAGCCAAGACTTTTTGACGACCAAGACGCCATCTTCGGTTCAGACATGAACGGCACTTGGTCCGGCGCCATTATCTACGAATGGATTGAGGAAACCAACGATTACGGTCTAATTTCCTACGGACCCACCGTAGACCCCCAGAGCAATACAGCAGCTCTAGATGGCTTCATCCGATCGGGCACGCCATCGCCAGTATCACCCGATTTCACCAATCTCAAAAACCACTGGGCAACGCTCAACCCCACCGGCGTAGCTCTCTCAGTCTACTCAGCCCAAGCATCCAGCCTCAAGCCCATTGCATGCCCAGCAACGACTCCAAACGGCTGGATGGTCAACCCAACCATTGCACTCCCTAGCCTCGGCGAGACCCTCGATCTGGCGGCCACTTCAACCGGAGGGATTGGCGGCCCACCACCCACTGCGTCCGCAAAGAAAGGGGCCGCGGTCGCAATGAAACCGGCAAGCATGATGATGGGCGGTAAAGAGGTGGCTACGATGGGCATATCACTCATCTGCGTTATGCTAGGATTTTTATTCTGGCTGTGAGCCACATCAAATATACTTATTCTTCTTCTTTATTACTATTGAGGGGGCACATATGATGCTGTAAAACTTTTAACTTGTTGTTGCGAGCATGAGCGTGCATGAGCATAGAAGAGCATGGATATAGAATGGGATATGGAAAGAGCATGCAAGCGTGGAAGATAATGGTATGATATGAGCTTGAGCGCAGGCGTTTATAACGTCCGGATTGTGAGAAAAGTTTCTAGCACACTGTATTTGAATTTGTCAAGTGTCGGTTCAAGGGTTTATAAGGGCGGATAGATTAGCAAAGGTATCTACTATCATCAAAGACCTACGTTTGAGAATCTCCATTAAGCATTATTAGTTATGGATCTCACTTACTCTCCTAGTTGCAGCTTAAAAAGAAAAGGTGAAATACTTCGTGAAGCCATAGCTCCAGCACAAATTGAGTTATTGATGCACTCTCCTGTCTTGTCTACATTACACATCACAAATTGTTCATTCGTCTACTCATAAAACATACATCCATCCTCCATACCCTCTCATTCATTCATACCGCAGGGCACAGGCACAGAACCATAGCGACGGCGGGAACGAGTATCCTTTCCAGTAAGAGAGACGAGTAGATTTGGTATATGATCTTCTCGAATTCGGAATTCTATTCTGATATATATTGGTAGGTGTACAGGGTGATAGAGTGAGTTGGATTGGGGAGGTATCGTAAGGAGAATTCGAGAGGAAGAGGGAGGATTATTCTATTGGCGAAGGGCGTTCTGCGTTAGGTAGGGTGCATTATTTCCTAGGTGGTGTATTGGATAGGGGTATTGTGTTTGTTATTTTCTTTCCTTAAAAAGAGAGAAATGTACCTGCACACTTAGATTCATTGGGGAAGGGCCTTCCGAGTCGCGTTTCAGTCCTGACCTAGGTAGGTATTGAGTTGATATCTCGTCAATGTTTTTATTTTCTAGAATGGAGTGCCATTGTATTCATTCATCTACCTACCTAGCTCACCAGCTCACCAGCTCCCTCCCTCTCTTTCCCTTCCCTATCCACCTTCCCCCACCCTCTCACTCACTCACTCAAAGGAAAACTCATCATCCCACCCCATCCATTCATCCAGCAAATCCCGAACGCCAGCACGCCATACCAGCCAGCATGCTGGAAATAACTAAGAGAAAAAGAAGAAGACTAAGCTAAGCCGTGGGTATATCCAGCTAAAAGATGCATCCATTCCATCACCTATCCCGTGCAGTATTGATAGCTTTTTGTTTCGTACAGCTACCAATCGAATCTCAATCGACCCATCCCATCCCATTCCATAGTTGTAAAACGCCATAACGCACCGTTACTGCATTTGCTCTTGTGCTCTATTGTTTCCCAGGTACAACGCCGAGATAGATAGGCCCGTTTTCCTTTCTAGTTCTTGCTTCCTTCCGTTATTCGTGTTTGCAAATCCCAGTTTTTCTCATTCCGTTTTGTCCGGCTGACAGACACATAATCAATCATTCATCCTCTCCGATAATAACTTTGCCGAAACTGTTTATCACTTTCCTCACTCCCTCTTCTCTTCCCCACTCACCCATTCCGTCGGCAAACACTTCCTCTTCACATCCTTTACAGACTTCCCCCCAAGCCATCCATTCACCATTCCCAGTCCACACGCCCCCTCTACCCCCTCTGCTATCCCACCAAGTCTGCCCTCCTTTCGCCGCTGCGGCTGCTGCTGTTGGTGTCTGTGAGGAGCGAATGTATTGTCGGAGTAGGGCGCGGGCGTAGGAATGATGCCAGAGCTTCGGCCACCAAGTTGAGAGGAGGGACTTGTCGCCGTTGATGTGGAGGAGTGGGGGAATGGAGGCGGCGTAGACGTTTGTGGCAAGAGGGAGAGTGCGCCAGGTGGGCTCGTTGGGGCCGGTAGGGAGGTTGTCGAGAGCGGGGGAGTAAGGGAGGAGAAGGGCGGATGAAGGTGAGTCGGGGGTGTGGTTTCCCGGTGAGGCGTAGGAGAAGGGTGCGGAAGCGGTTTGGAGGTCTAGCGGAAGGAAGAGAGGCAGGCCGTGGAGGGAAGGATGAGCGGTTTGCATGGAGGAGAGGTAGGCAGAGGAGTTGTAGGTGATGAATTCAACGTCGGCGGCGGAATGGGTCATTGTTTGAAAGAGGCGAGATTCATAATCGAGGCCGATGCTGTATTCGTAGCGTTGGCCGGGGATGGTGGTCATGTTGTTGATCGTGATGTTGGCTGAAAGGGGAGATCCCGAGGTGCCAAGGGTATTGGAGAGCCAGTCGTAGAACCGGCCGCCTGTGCTTTGGGAGTCGCGGCGGATAGTCTCGCGTTGAAACTCCTGCTCACCAAATATTTCGGCGAAGACGAATTGATCTCCTATGCTCCCCCGGCCGTCTTCCTCCACCTTTTGTAAAGCGTATTGGTAGATAGCACGTACATCTGCTGCTGGACCAATCACGTTTCCCGAGTTGAGGTACCTCGGCCGGTTATGGAAACCCTCTTTCTCCTTGTCCGTCTCTGGACCATAGACGTCTTTTGGGAGGGTGGAGTACGGTATAGCAGCACACGCTGGATCTTCCGCTGGATTCGGCCAGCAAAGCTTGTCGGCGCCGAAAATCACTTTCTGTGTATACTTTTGCACCCTATCTGCTGTCCCATCTCCTGGTTTCCCTTCCGTCACCATACCATATCTCGCTCTCAAATGCTCGTCTGCCTCTTTTACCATCTTGTGATATCGTCTGATCATAATCTCAGGCGGGAGCTGAAACCAAACATCATATCCATCAACGATCAGTATCAGATCATCGTCCTTGACTTGCGACCTATCGCTCAAAAAGTCGAACACGCCTTTTATCTTGCCAGCGTGACTTCCTTTGTCCCAATTGTCACCATCGAACGTCTTCCCATAGTTGATCAGTGTAGGAGAGGGGTAGCTGAGTACGAAGGACGAAAGTAGTGTTTTACAGAGATTAGGATTCGATTCGGAGGCGGGTATTAGGAGGTGGAACGATGGATTCGTTTTCTGCAAGCCGAGTTCTGTATAGTTAACCGGCGGAGGAGGGATTAAAGGAGCTTCAGTATGGCCTGCGAGCTCGGGTGCAGCTATAGCTATCTGATGAGCTTGCGATGCGAGCGTGCTGGAGAATCTTGAAGTTGTGGGTATCTGAAGGCTTAGTGAGTCAAGTCATCATTCATGCTTGTTCTGAATGTCTTACTATGCCTATTCCCGAGCTTTTCCATCCGTAGTATATTAAGAAGGTACAGAGGATTGAGACTGCAACGACAGTCTTGCTTCGACGCGTCTTTGTCTTGCGCAGGAACATGGGCTGTATTCTACGTCCAGGCTCGCTGATGCTGTCGAAGCCGTTATAGAGAGCCATGGGACGCGACGAATGGTCCATTGTCGAGAGTGCAGGCATTTCGGGCCCTGTGGCGAGGTCGGCTCGTATTTCAAGGGCTCTGGAAAACCTGTAACATACCAGAAGCGCCCGGCTTCAGGAGGGAGGAACTCTGGCGTATTTACTGGTGACGGCTCTTCGAGACTGAAGGAGCTCTAGGGAGTATAGGGAAGGCTGTAGGGAGTATGAGAAGAAAAGATTGAGCACATCCGGAGTCATGCGCTGGCCATAAGAACGAAAGTCCGAAGAAGAACTGATACGTCATATAGCTCCCAGAGCTGTGGCCGGATGCCTGGGGGATTCAACGACACGGAAGGAAAGGGGCGGAAGCGGCCTAGGGAGGTGTAGGTGACGTGATAACGACAGTGAGGTAAGCAATGGGTGATTGAGGGGAGGAAGTTGGGGGGGGGTTTGTTTGCTGGCGCCCTTGCTTGACAGGAATTGCATGCCAATTATGAATCCTCGCCCGACTGATTCTGACAAATCCGCCGGTGCTACTATTGACGGATGCTGGCGGAGACTAACCTCTTTCAGCCCCGGAATTATCGGAATCCGCATGATCGACGCATGGCGGCATTGCCTCTTTGGGCGGCCGCAAATATTTACTCGTATATTAACATAGATCTACATGGATAGAATATAATCTCCTGACCACTCATTCATTCACTACTACTGATTAGCCACAGGATTCTTCGCCAACATTGCTGCTGCGTGCTGGTACGCCAAAACTTCATAATCGCTGCCCGGTGTGGTATTATAATAGATGGCGTAATCGTCGAAAGGATTGATCGACAAAGGTGAAGTGCCGAACTGCCAGAAAGAGTCATACGCAACACTGGTGTTATGTAGTACAGTTTGCTGCCACGGCACCATCAAGATGGAGTGGTTGGCTGTGTTCGTGGAACCGTACTCTTCAAACACGACAGGTTTCCCAGCTGCCTTTCCAACCGCATCGTGTTGTTCGATCCACTCATTAGGCCAAGTGTTATTATAGCTTCACGACAGTCAGCGAACACTCTCTCTGTCTTTATAGGTGGTGCGTACCCCCATTGGTCAGGATAGCAGTGGAAAGTGCCATAGTCAAGGGTGGGAATGGCCAGGTTCTTGACAAAGTCTACTCCCTCATAGCCTGAGTAAGCGTAGCTGCCATCGCCTATCGAAGCGCTATCAAACCAGCCTTCATCGCCGAGTGCAACCATGTGCTTTGAGTCGAGAGACTTGATATAGGCACTAATCGATGTGGCCCAGTTCGTTATTACTGAAGACGGACATTGCGAGCAACGCGGCTCATTCGCAAGTTCCCAAGCAAAAATAGCGGGCGATATCTTATAACGGTTGACAATAAATTGCACATAATTCTTGTAGGCAGCCTGCGACGTGGCGTCCGTGTAAAAGGAGGTGGAGTTGCCTCCAAAGGCTGTTGTATAAGCTGGTATACCCCCAAGGTCGCCATAGTTGTTGAGTAGTGGCATGACGATCTTGACACCTTTGGCTTCGGCTGTCGAAACCACATAATCCAGCCGTCCGATACCTGACCCTTATATCAGCAGTATTGTTGTACGACAAGAAGCCTACGTACCCGTTGTTTGATCGCAATTGAAATATTGACCTGTCGAGTTGAGAACCTGAAAGTATACAGGATTGGTATTTGTGGCGACACTGTTGATATCACTGAAGCCCCATACGCGGGTGACTTTGAACTGCGTCTGTGGGAGATCAGCGTAAGATACAACAAATAATGAGGTATACACTGAAACTTACTAGAGCAAGCTCTGAAAAGACGTTATTGACATCGGAATTGCTTTGAAGCTGACTGAGCCACCAAGAATTTGTTCCTCTCGGAATGTCAATGGAGGGTTATCATACACACAGGTAGGGTGCAATACCAGCAAAGAATTGAGTCTTTGACTGAATTTGAAACATTCGTCCTTGGACAGTAGCAAATGGTCCACCACCGCCAAGAGGAACTGTGGGAGCTGGACATCCAGAAGCAGTGGAGGTCGCTGACATAGTTCTGGCTGTTTTGGTGTCTTTAGTTTTTGCAGACTTAGTTTTAAGAGGCTTGGATGTGTGGGTATTGGTGTGGGTATGGGTTTGTTTCTGAGTAGAAGTATGCCTTGGTGTCTTACAAGGTGTCGTTGAGGCCTTCAACGAGGTTGTCGGAGCGCCCAAGACCAGTTGAAGGCCAGTCAGCAGTGCAAGGCCGAGCACGGCAATAGAAGTGAATAGCTTCATGTCTGCTAAAGGTCTTCAAAATGTGAAGATTAAAACCTTGGGGTAACCTCCCAATATCTATATACAAATGGTTGTCTAAAGGAGCGTAATTCTAATGGTCTAAAGGAATGTAATTTGAAGTTGACCGGGACGCCCCATGTGGTTCGAAGCCACGAAGCTCTAGACGTGGAAAACTTCAGGGGTATCACCAGAGGAAACGAGAGAAGTTGATGTGTCCTGCATGTTTTCGATAGTGTATACAAAGGAGTTTTAGGAAAACATGGTGGCGTGCGGGGAAACTGCACAACATATACTCACATATAACGGCAAATACGGAAACGGAAGGCATTGTAGCCCGAAATTGCTAGTATGCGAAGCCACCATTTCTGGTAAATTGCAATTGAGATGTTCCAGCCGGAGATCCATGCAGGGCATAAGCATGTTGGGTATTAGCAGCCATAAGACTTATGCGCTACGTGTACGGACGTTGGCCAGAACCTCATTGGCCCAGTAACTAATGAAATATGGAAATTCATTGGAAAACAGCGAAGATGTTCATCAAATCTCGGGACATTGTGGACCAGTCCTGGGAGCCGTTGTTTCGGGGCTTTCCGCCTGATCTTGCGTTGTTGTGGTTTGCCGCCTTTGTATAACCGCACAAATTGTCTTGAGACTTACCGCTCGCCTAGCTCTTCTAGAGACGATTGCAAGCCATGGAAAGATCTTAAGTGCACGAGCTCAAAACGCTCTAACTTAGAGATCATGCAATTGTTCAAATCATTCTGTAGCTCCCGCGTGCTAGGGTCAAAAAAGGTGTGCCTTCACTAACGTCTCAAGCCGTCTCGTTATTCAGGTCCATAGTCAACCGGGATGATCTTGTGGACTCTACTCTTGAGAGCGGCACCACTCCGTTAAGAGTCAACGTCTCCGAGACAGTGCTGTCGTATTGTCTGAGGATGTTCGTAGTTAGCTGTGCGAGTTCTAGCTTGTCCAACTATACAGAACCTGTAGAGAAACACATGGATTGAATTGCATACATCAACTTGTAGCAGAATACAGCAGAGCCATGGACAGGGAAAGATAGTAGCACTGAGTTCCTAAATTGCCCTAGGTCTTGAAGATGTCCTTCGATCTTCCAAGGAGAATTTTAGAGGAGTTCGAGCAGCGAATTGGTAGGCGTCCATACTTTACCCTCAAAGCATGATCAGTTCTCTTAGCTTGAAATCTGCCACAGCCTCGCGCACAAGGTCAAGTTCGGGTCCGAAACTTTTCGGACCAATGCTGACCACCCTCATGTTAATTCTTGGCATGACTGTGTTCCATCCTCCGACATTCCAAGACGTAATATAGTACGAGCTCTCCTGCAGAACGCAGGGAGCAGTCCGTCTGCCTTGTTAATATGTTGCAAAGCAATGGATGGTAAGCTGATGATCAGCGGAGGCCTACAGGCTTGCTTAATTCCAACCTCTACAAACATGCCAACACCACCAACAAGCATCGCCGCGCCTGTTGCATCAACGATGTAGCCCTCAAAGACTCTGCGTGTGCGGATTTTGAACGACCTGAACATGGGTGGTGGTGAAAGGATATTCGATACCCCCGAAAATTGGCTAGATAGACAGGCGCAGCACCAAGAAGAGAAAATGATCCTTCGGATCCAATGCATAATCGATAAAATCATCCCCTACCCAAGGGTGGGGATGAGCTCTGTAGGACAAACCTGCTTTCGTCAAGGATTATTCAGCCATATACAGGCGGCACTGTGTCTAAATACGCTCCGAGTATGCCTCCTTGAGGATTGTTCAGCCATGGGCATGAGGCAATGTATCTCCATAAACCCTCAGCATGCCCAGCTAGGATTGCCGTGCCCGTGTCGAGATTACATGGAAGGGGCCACGAAGAGGAGGATGTGATATGGATGCAACTGTCAACGTCAGTTGGGGGTGCTCTGCGCGAGCACGGGCCGCGGCTGCGGATAAGCTTTGCCCCCGAAACACGCCTTAAGATCGCCTTAAGATCGCCTAAAGAAGCCCTAAGAAGCTCCTAAGCCGGGAACAGAACCAACTTCACTCGGCCCCCATTCTCATCCGAGACACTCTGCTTCCCACAAAGAGTGACCTCGAAACGTGGTCCGGCTACCCACTGTTTCAAGTATTCACAAGAGGCCCAAAACCCAAGGGTAGCCCACGTTCTTCATGTACCTCGCCGCATTATATAATTGACAGAGTTCGGTCCGACAACGTTTCTGGCCCCCAGCAAGTTCAAATTACGTTCAGGACCATGATAGATTCGAGTACACAGCTTTTCTCTGCACTGTCATGCCAGATTATAGCTTGGTTCTGCCTCCAAAGGTGGGGCCCAGCGCATTCGAAACAAGCGTAGGTATGCCTTGGTCGCAAATGACACCATAAGGTAGGTAAGGATGAGCGCTCAATAAAGGTCACTTTTTCCCCTCGGTTTCCTGCTATCTTGATTCTGTGTACGTTCGCTTTGCATATTTGTCATTCCTTTTCCGCCCTCTGAGAGTGTATCTTTTTTCATAAGATGAGGACCTCTGCATACTACCTTCTTGCCCTGGTGGCTATAAGTGCAGCTCGCCCCCAATATTCTCCTCCCTCTAGATCAGAGACTAGCAAATGTACCAACTATAACGACTGTTCACCAACAGGATCTCGCAGACACGGATACAAGCATAACCGTCCGGAACATGGACCATATACTGCTGGTGGCGGCTATTTACAGCCCACAAGCGTTCCTACGTACGGGGCAGCTCCCCCAAGTGGTTATCAACAACTTGCGAGCGCCTCTCCGTATGGTGGCGGTGGCGGTGGAGCTAGTGGAAGTCCGACTGCAGGCGGTGGTTCTGGAGATCCGTCTGCGACATCAATCGCCGGGCCCGCTCAGTCATCAGCAGCACCCCTCACTACCAGCGGTAACGCTACAATTGGGAGTGGAAAAGTCGCTTTACCTGCAGGCTGCGAATCAAAAAACGGCATCGGGATCGGATGGCTACCCGACTCAGAGGATGGCTCATCATTAACCGGAATCATCTCCGCCTTAGGAGGCGTGAAGCCTTGCTGGGCTGGCTACTATGCCCAAATCACAGGGTCAACGTGGGATGGATCACAACTTACCAGTAAAGTCGCCGAAGTAAAAGCCGGCGGAGCGCCATATCCGATTTTTGTAGCCTCGGTCCAGCCATATATAGACTTCAGTGCCGTACCGGCCATGGCTTCGCAAATCACAACTGTGATGAACGAGTTGACAAGCCAAGGCCTTACGGTATGGCTGCGATTCGCTCACGAGATGAATTGGTATGATTCGGCGGCAGGCGGAGACGTATACAAGGGGACCCCTCAAGAATTCTCCACCGCCTGGGGTGCGGTGTCCGATGCTGTCAAAGGCAATCCCAATGTCCTAATGTTCTGGTCGCCCAATTACGGTACGGCATCGCAGCTGCAAAGCGAGGGCTGGTATCCGAGCTCCGGTGACATCGACGTTATTGGTATTGATGTCTATTCCGAAGACGCAACAAAGACATTTGCGAATGCGTATGGTGGTTTCTGCAACGGGTTTGGGAATATTCCGTTCGTTATTGGGGAGACGGGGTCGGACAGCGCTTCCGCCGATAAGACGAATTGGTTGGAACAACTTACAAGCACTGAAGCGAAGACAAACTGTCCGAACTATCTGGGCTTTTCTTGGTTCGAGTATAACAAGGATGGGACTGATTTTAGGGTTGCTACGGGAGGGAATGCTGAGGCGCAAAGCGTGTTAGGAACCTCATCCTCTTGATACTGGAGGTCTCTTTGGATTCGATGTCTCTCTAAGTGCTCACATTGCTGTTCTTTTCTCTCAATGTCTCGGACTCGGCAGAAGCCACCAAGTGTAGGAACTACCGTCTATTTTGTAACATCCATTTGGATATCAAATTTCATATGGCCACGATGGTCACTCCATATATCCCAAGGCCAGCCTCCATTGCCCTTTTTGCAACTTACTACTACATCCGTTAGGTGCGTTAAGCACTTCAAAGATATGGTGACTAATCTTCTAGAGGTCGAATTAGCGGTAACCTCATAAGTACCGATACGTTAGCCTGGCTGACGCATATGGAATTCTTCAAAATGAAGTAAAGTACAGATGCGTTTGACAACCGCAAGACGTAGCTGTCGATCCGTTACATGCCTCCATACCACCCCCCCATGCGTAATAACAGATGCACTTCAAACATAGGACAAGCAGAGCCATGCACTCTTACGGCGGGCAAGAGCCTGCTTATCCTAGGATCTATTCATTCTAGGTCTCTGACCCAGCGTGGTGGACCTCGTCGAACATAAGCTTCTAAGATACTTCTTGTGATTGTATAAGCATCAGAATGGGTACAGCCGAGTTGTCCAGTAAGAATTGTGGAATTTAAGATGCTACTGATACGTCTCTACGTGTTTAAGCAGCTCTCTGGGACCAATCGATGGGTTTGTGCTAATAATGGTCAAAAGTCAGGTTCTTAGACATGATTCGCTCTGCCGACCCGCCACAGAGAATAGCGCCCCACGCTTAGCCTCGGGGGGCAACCTACATACCTGCCCGAGTCAAGCTTGCCTCCCAACGCCCACGCCATATCTACTTCGTACTGACGATGGGACGGATCACTCATTAATGAACATGCGCTTTCTATATACCACCCAAAGGAGGGGAACCTACACCTACACATGAACTCGAGGCTGTATTTGTTAACGCGCAAACCTGCTAATAAACTACCTCAGGCGATGCGCTCTGCTCTATGCACAGAGCGCCTGGCCTGATGGTCTCCCATCCCCAGCCCTCAGACAGGCCTCCACTGGCACACCGAGCAGCCTCTACAACCTCTCGAAGCACGAACACGCGCCGCCATCGTACTGGTCGTTCCCACGCTGGAGGCTCCTACAGAACACAAAATGAATTCCCTAATTTCGCGCAGACTGGGGACGTCGAAATAATTATCAATGCCGATGGGCAGGAGAAGAGATATATGCTTCATCGTTTAATCCTAGCCCAGAACTCGGGTTTCTTCGAGGCCGGGACAAGCGAGGACTGGTCTCGAGCCCAAGCTCGGGGCCAAAGTTCTGGCGTGGGCCCTGGGAACACACTGGGGAGTATAGGCGAAGATGAAGAGTCTGTAAGAGAGCAGGGCAGGCCCGCTTATCCGATTCCACAAAGTCAGCGCTTTATCTGGAGATATGAGCTGGACTGGGGAAACAAAGACGAGGAAGTACCCATGCTCGTACAGAAGCAGACTCAACCCTCAATGTTCGGCGGCGACCAATACCAACCTCCACCAGTCCCAAACAAACCACCGCCACCATCTCAAGGATTCCTCAAGTCCATGTCTAATTTCTCCGCCTTGCAGTCAGCTTCCCACATCGCCAAATCGAACCCCTCCCACAATAACGGTGACAGCGACACTATTCGCGACTACGACAACCTTTTCCGCATCTTCTACAACTATGCCCCCTTACTCGACGCGACCAACATCGCCGAGTCCTACATCCAATGCAAATCACTCCTCACCCTCGCAGACATGTACGATGCCTTAGGGGTAGTTGGTCCGCGGATAGACCACCATCTCCTTCAATTCCAGGGCCGCCTCTGGAAACAGATTGCCAAATACCCTCCCAGCTACCTCAAACTCGGCTACCTCGCTCGCTCAAAAGTAATATTCTCCGAAGCGCTGGTGCATGTAGTAGGTCAATGGCCCTCCGGCTCCAACCAACTCCGCCACGCGGTCCCCCCCGACGTAATCGAAGTAATCAAAGACAAAGTCTACGACCTCCAAGACCTCCAACTAAAAACCGAAGCCAAACTCTTCCGCCTCACCCTCACAACCGCCCGCGGCGAACGCGTCACCCCCACAAACGCCTACGCAGACTGGCTCGCCCTCTCCCTCTTCCGCCAATGGCTCGCCGAAAACACCACTCCCCCTCCCCCACCCATCCCAAAAACCTCAGAAACAGCGCAACGAACAAGCAATAATCACGCTCAACATCAATCCCCCCCCGTCAGCGCAGGCACATTATTCCGCCTCCTCGGCACGGGCGGATCAAGCTACCTCGCTCGCGACGAGCTGAAGCGCTTTATAAAACTCCGACCATCTTCAGAAGAAGGGAATAGTAGAGAATACCTCAAGAAATTCGAGCGGAGGATGGATGATATCAAAGCTTTGGCTAGGGAAGCGGTTAGGCCGTTGATGAAGAGTTATCTGGAGCTGGATATAGGTAGGGATGGGGGCGGGTTGGGATATTTGACGTGTACGAAGGTGGAGGAGGACGATTATCCGTGGGATGAGGGGGCGTGATGATATTTGTTTATGGAATTTTATGTTATGAGGATATGGATGTTATGATCTTATAGTGATATTTTTTGGGAAGGGGGGGGCGTGGGTGTTGGGTATACCCGATTTTTATATATAGTATCGTTTTCCTGATATAAGGTTGATGTGAATATCTCGGATTATATGACAGCTACGAATTGCATCGTTTAATCTACCTTTGCTATAACGTCTTCAATCGTTCAGTCAGGATCCACTGAAAAACATGCTTTAGAAGGTCCGCTGATGCCAATTACCCACGCCACACCATCACACCCTGTCTTATTGGCATCTGGCAGACTATCTATATTTCAAAATTCGAAAATTTATATCAAATGATTTCTATATCTCTCTTCTCCCATCCATCAACGGTGTCGAATTGATTCAGAAGAACAGCGAGACCAATACGAACGAATTGGCAAAACCCTTGATCCTTCGGACATACACGCCGCAACAACAAAGCAGACACAAAATCCTCTGTAGAATAGCTTGGGCCACCAAAAAAACGGGACCTGCCAATTTGTAGGCATCCAATATCTGCCTGCTCGATCTCATCCTGGACTATATCGAGTCTACCAGCAGCAGAGATGCTTGAGTGCCCATCTAACAGCAACGGAATGGGAAAACTGAGGATAAATCTGCTAGGACACCCGTCATTGTTCTCAGCAATGCTTGCAGCTTTCCAGAGGCCACGTAAGGTTATCGACCCGGAAGGACTCCCGAGACAGCCATGTTCTGTCAGACAGGGATCGAAATCGACGAGACTGACCTCATGCTCGTAGGGAGTAGCCTGTGGATATTTAGTTGCGCAGAGGTAAGAATCTGCCGAGTTGGGAGAGTCAATCGCAAGACTGAGTGCGGCCCAACTCCACGAGGGTGCCTGCTGAACCGACGGGCGGACTGGTACTGATAGTTGCCCGCCGTACCACCAGTGCAGTCCACGTGAGATATTCGATTTCCATAGACCAGCCAGATATATGTCATCAGTACGAATTTGAACTTGTCTAGCTACACCTGCAATGGCGGGAAGCTTGTCTGTATGCTTTGTAATTTTGAGTATTGCGTACTCGCCAACTACCCGGTACCACTTTTCGTAAATGTCATCCACTTCGTGGTAAATGGCCTTCGATATAGGCAAGGCTTCGCCTTGGATCGCTTTAGGTGAGTCATGCCTTGAATCTGTAGTATCGGGTCCTGGAAAATCATTGTCCATGCCAGGGATTTGTCCTTCCGGCACTGGATCCGTGTCACGGAAGCCTTCAGCTAGAGTTTTGGTCTTGCACTGCCACATCATCTGTTGTCCGCCGAAATGAAGTGTTCGTGCTGCCAAAAGGCGTTCTTGCAATACCCATGCTCTCTGTGTCAATGGTCCGACGATGTCAGCGAAGCAATACCACTCAATTCTTGGTCGTATATATACAGGTATTTCCCTATTGTGTTCTACTCCCAAATGGCAGTGTACTTCTGATGTGCGCTCTCGCAAGAAGCCGGCTGCGCTGTCTTCCGCATTCGTTGCGGCAATTGTGATCAGCGAATATTTGTAAATGTCCCCCATTTTCGCTGACTCTCGCAACCAATCTTCGGCGGAGTCTTGAATGATGCATAAGCTATCGATCCATATATATCGAATTCCTAGTATCCTGCTGACAATGATGGCGTTACGAAAATTCCGAGATAGACTTTCCATTGGGATACCTTCTAGCTTCTCGTCCAGCGTAGCTGAGGTCAATCTCGTTGTAGTTGACAAACCCCAACAATGACTCAGAGTTGCCCATTGGCCACCACGGCCCCGACTTTCATGGAGGCGAGGTTGCACAGAGCCATCACCTGGTCCAACATCGATCACACGCGTTGGCATCACATGCATAATATTTGTGTTGCATGCTGTGTGAGATTTCTGGCATGTCGAGAACCATGAGCTGAATACCTCAATGGCACGGTCTGATAAAGGATCAGCGGTGATTTGCCTGCGATGTGCATAACCTTTCAAACCACCAATACACTCCTCTGTGGTGGGTGGTTTTCAGCGCCTTGATCTGTATCTCAAATAAGCAGTGTAACGCTCACCAGTCTCCGGCCAAATTTCTAGAGCTCGCCAAAAGAACGCATCTGGGCTAGCAGAGGATGTTGAAGATAGTGCTGACTCTGACTTGAAGGTTGGCACAACTGCAATCTCGAGTATTCCTGCATCTTCTTGCCTAATATAATTCCAAGATCAGTGGCCCCCACATCCAAAGGAGCATCAGAAACGGTAGGAGGGGCTTTCCGCGTGCTCTAAAGTCCAGATTATGTCCTTGGATTGAGCTGTGAATGAAGCAAAATACGTTCTTACATACCGTTCTGAGGCGTCGACCTGGTATATGTATATCTGACCACTACAGGCTGATCGCAGCTTTAGTACCAACTCTGCTTCAGCTTCACCATGGATAGAGCCGTAAATATTGGATTCAGTGTGCCAACTCTGCTTTTCTTCCAGCACCTGCGAAATCAGCAAGCACAGGTTACATCCATGCTCAGCGGACCTCAAAAGTGAATTAAAATTCGGATGATGCTGGTAAGCACTCCCAGTGTTCATCAAGCGACATGTTTCGATCTCATCCTCATCCTTAGTCTCGAATGCAACGAGATCACTGACTCGAATGCCTTGACAAAATGTACAGAGCATTTGAATTCTGGGTTGGTAGGTTTCAGTTGAAAAACGGCAAATCTAAAAATGCTATGATTAGCCAGGTCGCAAACCACATGTGATTTTTGTGAATGTGATAACGAGCGTAGGTGACTCGTATGGAGTCGGCAAACCCCCCCCTTGCAGCGTGACGAAGCAATGCTACCTTGCATATTCGGGTCCCAATAAGGTGTGCCAAAGCACCGGACGGTAGAAGGGTTGACCCCCCAAGTGTATAGACCCCTCAAGTGTACAGCCCCATAAGGCTGGACCTAAAGCTGGTGAAGGGGGCCCTGGTGACACCCTTAATCTGGGGTGCTCTAGGGCCGATTCTTGTTGCCTAGGTGACCTAGTTCGGAGCATCTTGGGGGGGCTTTTAGGGCCCGATTTACGAGCTCTAGGTGCAGCCTTATGGGGCTGTACACTTGAGGGGTCTATACACTTGGGGGGTCAACCCTTCTAAACTAAAATAGCGTCTCGCCGTTGTAGTCATTATCTAGCGGTAACAATCTCGGGAGAACTTAATTCCGATGGCATCCTACATACCACCCAAAGTTTCTGCCGAAGATAAGACCCGAGGAGAAATGTTTTTCCATAGTAAACCTAACGCAGGTGATGATTTGTCTCAGGCCTCAACAAAGGGCGCCAGGACACAACGCTGCCTAAAGACATCACCTCCCCTCACACTCCTCGCAAATACTTCCTACAGATTCCTGCCTACCACCAAAATGACCCGATAGCTACACTTCAGAGAATCTGCCACCTCAATCTCGAACCTCAGCAGCCAGCCGCGTAACTCGCCCCAAGCCTACAACAGCAACAGCAATGCGCGACCCCTTCCCCCTCCCTCCTTCTCCTCTCCTCCAAAATCTCTCCCGCCCCATCGCCAACGCTCTCTCCCTGTACACCCTCCCGCTCCACATCCACGAGATCGCCCTCTCAGCCCTCCTCTACCACTTCATTTACACAATCGTCTCCCCCCGCCTCTCAGCCCTCCTCTTCCCGCGCACTTACCCTAATCTTAACCGGCGCACAAAGCTCAACTGGGATGTCCACGTTGTCAGCCTAGTTCAATCATCCTTCATCAACATTGCTGCCTTATGGGTGATGTGGAAGGATGAAGAGCGGTGGGGGATGGGGTGGGAGGAGAGGGTGTGGGGCTATACAGGGGCCGGAGGATTGATACAGGCGTTTGCGACGGGGTATTTTGTGTGGGACTTGGGAATTTGTGCGGGGAATGTGGGGATTTTTGGGGTGGGCATGTTGGCGCATGCGGTTTCGGCGTTGGTGGTTTTTGCATTGGGATTTGTGAGTTCTCTCTACATCTTCTTCCCAATCTGCCTC
Organism: Cladonia borealis; assembly: GCA_018257855.2. Lineage (NCBI taxonomy): Eukaryota > Fungi > Ascomycota > Lecanoromycetes > Lecanorales > Cladoniaceae > Cladonia > Cladonia borealis. Next base: position 1,684,654 of record JAFEKC020000005.1, on the reverse strand, counting down.
CAGTGTTGGAGAGTTTTAGAGCAATTGTGGCTAACAAGGGCGCGAACAGCGCCCTTTCGTGAACTTCTACGGCCCAACATTTATCCTCTACGAAATCTCCTCCCCCTTCCTCAATTTCCACTGGTTCTTCGACAAACTAGGCATGACCGGCTCCCTACCTCAATGGTACAACGGCATCCTCCTCCTCGTATCGTTCTTCTGCTGCCGTCTTCTCTGGGGTACTTACCAGTCCATCCGCGTCTACCAAGACGTCTGGGCAGCCCTCCACTACGACCCCCTCACCCATCCCAAACCCTCATCCGTCTACACACCTGCACCTAAAAGTGGAGAAATGCTCATGCAGTACGCGGGTGATTTTTCCGTGCCGACGTGGCTTGCGGTGGTGTATCTGGGGGCGAATATCGTTCTTAATACTCTTAACTTTTACTGGTATGGGAAGATGATTGAGACGATCAAGAAGAGGTTTACCGAGGCGGGGGAGAAGAAGAAAGGTGCGGGTATTGGCACTGCGCCGGTGGAGAAGGAAGAAGGGGTGATGGTACAGGGTGTGATGGATAGTAGTACCATTATTTCCGAATTGGTAGAGGAAGATGGGACTCTAACCGAGGCTGGGAGTAGGATTTTGGAGAGCAAGGAAGATGTGCAGAGTGTGATTATAAGTAAGAATGGGACCGGTGAGAGCAAGAACGGGATAGAGAAGGTGGTGATGAATGGTGGAAGCTTCATCGAGGTGGAGCAAACTCAGGTTAGGCGCCGCACTCAGGCAGAAAGAGAGGAGTGATGTTTGCGAGTCAGTCTGCCCATACTGGCGTTATACGGGGGTGGTTTACTTCGGTGCCACCATGCTACAACAGAGGGCGTTTTAATCATCTTGTATTGTGAGAGGAGGTTTGTATAAACGGGGAAGCCTACCTACCTACATACGTGATGCTGGGCGGGCGTTTATATTCAGGGAAAGGCTACACATTCAACCGCTTTTGATGCTTATATGAGTGGCTTAACGCGCAATACTATTCACTATTATTATTATCACTTTCAGCCACTCACTCAACTTTAATAATTCCATTACAAGCTTATTTGTCCTCCAAGACACCCTACTACGACAAGATCTTTTCCATGACGCCCAGTTCTTTTCATTGAAAACCCCACTAATAGCAAGACTACACTTATTTCCCCGGGAACAGCACTTTGTAGTCTCATACCAAGCCTCTATATTCTTCGACGCCTCCTCTTACCGGCCATGGCCCCTTCAACATATATAGCTTCTACTCGTCTTTTCCTCTAATATCCTTCTCTTATTGTAGAACCCATGAAAGGTTCACTCTAGCCGCAATACCAGCTCAAGGGCTCTCAGTATTCAAATTCAAGTGTAAAATTACCTACCATTCATATGTTTGGGTCTTGCGGCCCCTAGATGATCAATGTTATTGGTTTTGTTTTGTTTTTCTAGCTTTTATGTACAATCTACCTTACTAACGCAACAACACCTACCCTAGAATGACCAAACTCACTCGCTAGAACGGCAGCAGTGCAAAGCAGTACCATCTCTTACTCCCTACCGTGGGAATCCTCACCTATTTCGACTCCTTTCCCTTCCCAACTAGTCTTGCCACACCCGCCTTCACCCCACCAACGAGCTTGCCCAAGCCACCAAAGACATAGCCCAAGCCAAAGCCCCACCTCCTCACTCGGACTGTATATATGAAGAAGTATACCAGCATCCAGTTACTGCATACGAAGCCTAAGAAGATTGGGAGGTATTTCCATTTGTCGCTCGGGTTGATATTGAGCACAGCCATATACTCCACTCCACTGCTGTACTGGCAATACCCACAGTCGCTGGTCGCTGATGGATTGGTCAAGTATCCGGTACCAACTTGATTGACATAGCTCTGTGCATACTGTCCACACGTCTGTCCAGGTGGCGGATTAAATGTCGCAGCCTCGCCAGGTCCGCACTGCACCGGAATATCACGGAGAGTGGCAGCCAGGACGCCACCGATCCAGTAAGTCGATGGGTTGAGCCAGTACAACCAGTATTTCCAGAAGACGCTCAATTGATTGTAGGGACGTACAACGCCATTAAACAAACCGAACATTACGAAGAAGAAAGGCAGGACGTTGGCGATGACGGTGAATGAAGGTGCGAAGGCGCAAATCCATTGACCCCAGCTGGCTTGGAAGAGGAAGAAAAGCATCACCATCCAGAAGACGTAGCCTGCTGTGGATGAGTCGGTTGGCAGGCCGGTGGGATAGTACCATAGCGCCCAGTAGATGACGGCACTGAGGATCGAGATTGGAATTTCAGTGACCACTGAGGCGGTACAGAAAGCTACCCAATTATAAATCCTGCTCGGATTCTCGCGAGCTTCCCATAGTGCCATGTTCATGTAGAATTTTGGTACAACGGCATTGACGACGGTGGGAGGGATAAGGATGATAAGGAAAGCGGTGAACATGCGGTCTTGCATATCGGCCACTGTATAGCCCAATTTCCAGAAGGTAAAGCCGTTGAAAATGCCAACTATGACTGCGACAAAAAGCTTTCCATAATAGTAGCTGGGGTCACGCCAATGTTGGGTAAACATGCGGCGGGTGAGTTCGGTAATCTGTAGCCATTGCGGGGACGCATATTCGTACTGAGCATCAAGGGCTTTCGGGGCCACTTTCTCGCGCTCTGCGTTGATCTGGGCAATCTCCTTGAGCAAGTCCTGGTTCTCCTGGGACATTTTCCACTCCTCGTTCCAATTGAGACGCTTTCCGTCCTGTCGTTTGCCACCTTTAGCAGCAGTCTCGAGGATAAACTCCGCAATATTCTTGTGCGGCGGACAATGAACACCTCGGTCGGCAAAATACTTGGTGACAGCAGCTCCAGCCTCGCCAACGGGCCCGAAGTAAAATGTATTACCACCAGGGTTCAAAGCAAGAATCATGTGAAACTGCTGGACCAATAGCGATGAAGGTTGGTGGATTGTGCAGATGATCCCGTGGCCTGCGGCAGCCAGCTTTCTAAGAAATCGGACGATGGAGAAGGCAGATTGACTGTCGAGACCGGAGGTGGGCTCATCAAGGAAGAGAAGTGAAGGCCTTGCAGCCAACTCAACTGCAATAGTGACTCGTTTTCGTTGTTCAACGCCCAATGATAGGATCAGTACGTCAGCTATTTCCCGCAGTTCCAGGAGGTCAATAATTTCTTCAACATAAGCAAGCTTTTCTGCACGCGATATGTGGCGATCTTGACGCAGGACGGCCGAGAATTCGATGGCTTCTCTAACTGTGGCGGTCCTGTCATGAAGATCCTGTTGTTCGACGAAGCCAGTAATTCGTTGAAATTCTGTCCCTAGCGGTCGACCATCCACAAGAAAGTTACCGCTCACAACGCCAATCCTTTGGCGCTGACTCAAGGTATTTAGGAGAGTAGTCTTGCCGGCGCCAGAAGCACCCATCAAAGCTATCATAATTCCAGGCTTGGCGTAACCGTGAACTTTGTTGAGTAGTTGACGCTGACCACCTTCGTATGGGACGCTGAAGTTGACGTCCTGCCAAGTGAAAACGCTGTCGCTGTCCGATGTCTTTGAAATTTGCTCATCGGCCTCACTATTCGTCTGCATATGTCCACTCGATGCGCTGTCATCGCCGGCATTGCCACCCTTCTCGGGATCTGCAACCTTTGACGTTTTGGGTGCAGGCGATTTGGCACCTTTTTTGAAAACCAGTGCACCACCACCGCCTCCTACAAAGGAGAAAAGCTCTGATCCCAACATGGTAACAAGAATATAGAGCACGGTGAACGCGATCACTACACCCCAGTTGCGCCACAGATTCGAGCGGTGGTACTCGTAAGTGGTGCTCAAATAGTCAGCACCTGTAACGCTAGTGCTACCTAATTGCGCTCCACTGATGGCGCAACCTTGGTACTGAGACTGCACTCCCGAACCTTGCGGCACGAGCTCTTGCGGAGCGCAGGGCATCACCCGGCCATCAAATTCGTTGGTTAGGACGCCTTCGAAGGCAAAAGATAATGGATTGATGTAATAAATCCAACCAAACCAGATCTTATCGTGGAGTAACGTAGGTTTAGCAATTACGTAGCCGGTATAAACAATCAAGAGGTTGAGTGCAGTGCCTGAGAACCTGACTGCATCATCAATGGTTGGGGACAAAGCTGCAAACATTCGGTACAGAGCCGTGATACAAATGGTCGTCGTATAGACGAACAGGAAGTAGATGAAGTATTTCGATACATTGATATCCAATCCGGCAAGGAAGTATAGAATGATGGTGAAAGGTATGACTTGAGCCAATATGAGCGGAAAGTCGGCAAGAACGCGAGCCATAACAACAGCACTGGGTCGATAGAAAGCGTATTCCTTGTGCCTTTGTATGACCACTCTTCCTGAGACAGCCTTCATTAGCTCCGAAAGTTGAAGCCAACCAAGGAAAAGAATGGAGAAGAACGTCGTGCCGCCGCGTGAGAATGCTCCCTCGGTGTTTCCAGATTGCCCATGGAAAAGAGAGCCAACAATGAGCCCATTAGAAATGATGATGAAGAACTTCGTATACAGAGTGGCCTTGTCACCCCAGACCAGCCAGAATTCTCGCTTGGTGCAAGCAAGTACTTGACGCCAGAAGCTGACGGTGTAATTAGATTTTGAAGATACACGCCTAGACTTTTGCTCCTTAACTGTCTGTTTGAATTCTCTTGCATCGACGTGATCAGTTTGGTGCAGGTACTTTTCATAATCCGCCACATCAGCAAGGACTTTCTGGTAATTTGGGCTATTCTTGAAAGCGCGCTCAAACTCTTCAGCGGTCTTTGGGGCCTGGGCTTCATATCCTTCACGGTATATTCTCTGCATGGGATCGGTCACTGAGGTTAAGAAATCCGCAGTAGTCTCTCTGTCAGGGCAGTGAAGTCCTAGGTCGATGAAGTACTGTTTGGCTTCATTCACAGGCCCTTGATAGACCATACGCCCTTCGTCGATGAGCAAGACCTTGTCCATCAATTCATAGATTTGCTCCCCGGCCTGATAAAGAGTAACAAGAGTAGTGCGATCGCTTATGTCGGTCATGATGCGCAGAGAGTTCGCATAATCTAACGCTGTAGATGCGTCCAGGCCTCGTGTGGAGTTATCCCAACATACGACGGTCGACTTGGTCGCTAATGTTTCTGCTATAGAGACACGTTTCCTCTCACCACCAGAAACACCCGGAGTGTACTCGTTCCCCACAAGCGTCTTATCAGTATGACGAATACCAAACATCTTCATCAGAGCCTCGATAATGATGTCAATTTCACCTTTCTCACGCTTTTTCGTCTTGTTCAGAAGTGAGAATCTTAAGGTTTGCCATACATTTAGTGTTGGGAAATGTTGGTCATCTTCTGGATTGTAATTGACTTCTCCACGATAATGCGCGTTCTGCTCCTCAGCCGAGATGCCTCCATAAGATACGTCTCCAGTCACCTGAGCGTACTCTCCTCGCTTGTTGGCAATGGCCTTAAGGAAGGTTGTGCAACCGGATCCTGGACGACCCAGTACAAACATCATCTCGCCATCTCGGACAACGCCAGTAAAGTCGTTGACGAGAGTCCGTAATTGCTGATGTTTGCTCAACCTTAAAGCGGGTATGAAACGCGTTATGATGTTGTAGAGGTCGGGCCCAAAAGTGCCAAGTATTGCATCTGGTAGTGTTTTCGTAGAAGTTGTAGTGCTTCCCATACCCTTGACGGTCAAATTCTTAAAAATCACGCCCACCTTTTTCGCTGAGTTTCCTTTCTCCGTCCGCTTCTCGAAATGGCCCTCGCGAAGGAATCCACCTACTTCGAATTCCTCCTCTTTCTCCGCCATGCCTTCTGCGTCACCTGCTTCCAGATCCTCGTCGTCAGTCATTACGTGCATTGCTCCTCGAGAAGATCTGGTACGTGTAGATTCTGGTTTTCCGTACTTCCGACTTCGATTGGTAAGGGTGCGCATGAGTCCTCCAGCTTCCTCTCTTGTGCTGGACCTTGTACGCGTATGGCTCAAATGAGTGAGTTGACGACGCATCTCCTGATAGTCCCCCATTGCCACGCGATGGCTGACAGGTCCACCAACATCTCTTTCTCCCCACGTCCCATCCATATTCGAGGCGGATGATGTCTCGGGGCTAGGGACAGCGGTGACAGTGGTACCCGTGGGCATCTCCTCTTGAAAGACACCATCTTCGCGCTGGTTGTTATCTTGTTCTTGGGGAGCGATGTTGTGCAGGCTGGGATCAGGGACTATGGCGGTGATAGGCATTAGCATTCGGTATTATTTCCAATTGTGCTGATGGTTGACTTACCACTGGACTGAGCACGTAGGCGATAGAAATCGCCAGGCCGTTGCTCGAACATTTTGATTTATTACAGCCAATGGACTAGGCAATGGGATGAAAAGTCCACTGGAAATGGGAGGGCCATGGCCAGCAGATAGCAGCGTATATAGAACTAGGAGACGGATCTTGCGGAACCTTTTGTAAAAGGCAGTATTGGTAAGACCGCATGTTGATGTGGACTCCACTGCCGCCCTATCCAATTGACTATCCAATGACTAACCAATAACGGAGACCAAGAAAGATTGCACAGAGTATGACTCTTAGCGGCAGTGGGTTTGTCAGAATCTCAACAAACATCACGTCATAATTCCCTGCGTTCGATAGCACTAAGGTATTTTAAAGATTTTTCGGAATTTCGCTCCACCGTTAGTAAGGTTCACCGGCGGTGGACAAAGTAAGGTAAGGTACCTTAGCTGTTACCAAGATTGACTCGCTCTAAAGTCTGCCCTATCGATACACGATTCATCATCATGGCAGGTCTGCCGAGCGAGCTTCGGAGATAATGACTTCTGACTCCGAAATCCCGTTGGTCGAATACGGTAATACTACAGCGAGGTTCGAATATATCTCCTGTGTGCAGGCAGTGGGGATAATCGACACTCGACAATCGTATACCTAACGCAACAGAGCCCCCTCAGTATGTGATTATCCGGTGGGGCTGGTTCTTGCTCATCTGTATCCTGAACCATTGGGACAGTGAGCGGGTGAGAAAGGAAATGGTGAAGAGTAGTACGCAATCGTGTAGGAAAACTTTCAGTTCCTTCCATTATCCATCATCGACCTAGATATAGTATTATCGCTATGCAAACATGGATTGCAACCCCCAACACCTTGCTATAACGCTGTATGCGATAATGACGATCGTATCTCATCGTCGGCTGAGGCTTGCCGATCCCGCATACGTGAATGCCTCCTTTTTGCGCCCGCCTCCCATGGCCATGACTCACGCAGTCCGCTTGATCACAAACACTCCAACCTCAACACCCTCGCGTTGCGCGTCGTGCTCTGCGTAGTTCCGTGTCCGTACCCCGTCTAACACTTCCTGTACTAAGGTTGCGGCCGTCACCTCTTTACCGACAGGTAACATCACGCGTCGTGCCAAGTATCGATCCACCACCGATCTTATGCGCCCCGTCTCTTGCTGTATCCACCACTCCGTCCACACGTTACGGTCGAATTGCACTAATTGCTTACTGCTCTCTATGAGTGTGAATTTCGGCGCTGTTCGTTGGGCGGTGCTTGTTCCACGACCAAGTCTTCGAAGGAGTATCTGCAATTTGCGATTCATGTTCTCGAATGGGAGCATTTGATCCACGGCTGCAATTTTCCCGACACCTGCTCCAAAGTCCATACTTAGATTGTGAATGCTGACCATAGTCCGCAACAAAGGATGAAGTAGAGGACCAAGGTATTTGGTTGCAAACGTCTCAGCCCCAACACCGGTTGGGTAGATGAACACAAGGCTACCAGACTGTGGAGAGAGCTCTATAAGCCGGTTAACGAGCACTGAGGGGCCATCAGTTGTTAAGAGATTGAGGTATTCTTCGGCGGAAGATGGTGGAATAAATCGCTCAAGTAGAGAGACATTGATGCTAGAGGGGGCCACGATAGGACGGGGAGATGAAGGTATTGACGAATTCTGCGTGTCATATTGGTCGATGGCTGCTACTGCTTTAGAGAAGACATTGTCAAAGTAATCAGTGGGCTGGTTATGTACGCTCGGAGTGGTCGCTGGACTAGTAGGTATTTGCGCCATGCTGAATCTTAAGGGTACCGCGTGTACTATATCAATCCAGCGGCCAGTTGAGTCAATCTTATTTTGAATAGCCGAGACGAGACCAGCAAATGCAGAAGTAACATTTGCGGTTGCGGTCTTGTTTACTGTTTCGTTGGGGAGAGGACACGGTTGTGTATGACACATTACATGGATCAGGCTACCCATGGTGCTCAGGTCAATGTTTGAGGCTAGCGATTTTAGTTACGCATCCTTTGCAATCGGCGAGAGAGCTTTAGACTTACCAACAGCATTAGCGGCCTCCAGAAGCCATCTAGCTTGCTCCGGAAGAAGTTCATCTTCGTCGCTGCTTGAACTCGTTGGACCCTCGCCATCTTCCTCTTTCCCCTTTCCTGTGGCTTCTGCCTCCGCCGTTGGCGTCGCCGATTGGGTACACCCCGAAGCATCAGTGGTTGGCGGCTCATTAGCTCGCAATGGCGCCAGGTGAGGGTGGTCAGCCACAGGATGCTGGGGCATGCTGGTAGGAGGGAGTGAAGATGTCCTTGATATAAAGGTAGGGTGTGAAAATTGTCGAAATTGGATGATACTTTCATCAGGTGGAGTTAGGGGAGCATCTGTAGTACGTGAAGCAATGCCCAAAGCCTGAAACGATGGAAGTTGAAAATATTGATGCGATTTCACGTTGTGTAACGGGTTATCAGTAGGGCGGTATGTACCCTCGGCGGCGAGTGCATTTTGCAATCGGGTAGCCAAGTGTAAAATTTTCTGATTGTTGTGTTCAGTTGCTCGTGCCGTTGGGACCACAGAATCCGAATAAGCACGAACGTTGAAGCCGTCTTTCGAGACTGCATGCTGCATTGGGCAGGGCGGGTCATTCATTCGGTCAGGCATGAACGGCTGTGGCGGAGCCGACACTTGCTTGGTCATAAGATTCGATGCATTACCTGGGGAAGGGGGTAAGAGGTTTATTGATTTTCCTGGGAGTTCGCTATCTTGTAACGACAGACATGAACTTTGCACGGTGAATCTGTGCTCTGAAACGGGGCGTAGTAATGAACAGATTTGACAGGGAGAAAAGGGGAGTTGGACGCTTGGCTTGCTGAATAAAAGCACGCGTAAGAAAAGAGTCTACGAAGGAGCGAATGTAGATAGCCGATTGGATGTGTTGTTGCAGTGGAGTCGCCCAGGAGAAGTCAGGCATAGGCATAGATACCAGAGGGGGACTTGGGGAAGGGGACATAATGAGAGGGAGAATTGGGGAGAGTTTCCCACTCCTGGGTCCTGGGTCTAGAAGGGTCCAAAACACAACAAATTTAAGGCTACTGCGCGTTTTGAAACTAGAACTAGAAAGTAGGCCGAATAGGCCGAGAAGCCTAAGACTCGGGGGGCCAAGCCCTACCGAGACCTACCTAGAAGTAGATTGCGCGGGCTGGAGGTGCTTCCGCCCGATCCCTAGGGATGACTTGCAGATGCTCTTGCAGCGTCGTATTTGCTGCTCTGATCCCCCAGAATCCTCGTCGCACTCCTTGGCTGCCGTCCAACAGAAGTGGTGGGGAAGGGCAAAAAATTTCAATTGTACGAAGTAATAAGTAATATTAGTAACATGACCTGGGCCTCATGCGGGCAGGTGTCAGGGTGATACGCGTCGTCGACTGCATCCTCATCCTCCACAACAATCCTAGTTCGAGTTCTACCGTGATCGCAACTCACACCACTTTCATGCCACGCTTAACAATGGAAAAGCCATTCAAATAATAATGCTTTGCGTACTAAGTAGAAGTTATCATACCGCGCCCCGCTTTGCTCACGGAGCATCTTTTACGAGAGAGATAATATGGCCCATGTGGCCCCTGCCACTTTCCTGACCCTCGGGCAATACGAGTGGACCGGAGTTGTTGTCCTTACGACTGGCAGCCGGCATGCTTCATTCCCACTGAACTGACTCACTGAACCCGCTAAAGCGGTTTTTGTCAGACTCCGAATATAGGAAGCAGTAAAGCTCGCTTCCTTTACTGCTCAGTGTGAGTACCAAGACTCCCACAAATGGACACACACTTTCAGCTCAGACAGGGCCGGAAATTAGGGGTTCAAAAGCTCTCTAGCAGTTGTACCTTGGCACGTTGTTGGCGTTAGTGCATCTTCGCGGGGCCGTAATCACGTTGAGTACGGGGCAGACCTTCTCTGATTTGGCTTCCTCATTTTCCCAAAGCCAACGAGTGATTTGAGCCACGTTTGGTTGCGTTCAATAAGCTTACCCTTCAGACGCGGCTAGGGTTCGTGCCGCCACCTATTGACATGCTAATGCACGGTTCTGATTAGGATCATGTGCTGCTCCTGCGGTCCCGATAGGCCATATCTGCTTATCATTAGCGAGTAGGCTTCTGCATATCTGAGAGTGGACCTCCAATGAGGGGTTGACTCTCTGACCAAAGCCTGAGATACCACGGGAGCGCGAAGATACCTTGTGGAACGTCAGGCCAGAGTCTTCACTCCAACATCGCCAGAAAGCCTTGATCTCTAGAGTTCACCCACAGCCCTATGACCGATCATTCACACTAGAGGGCGTAATCTGCCTTGCGTTCATCAGGCTGCAGGCATCCACCATTTTGTGCGCCTTGCCAGATATATTAAGTCCATGGACCTGCCAAACGGCCCTTACTCCCAAATCAAGAAGCATATGTGATGTGAGATACATCGTCGAAGTATCTATTCATACACGCGTTAAAGCCTGCAAGGTACAAAGTAGACAGCTGTCTTATTGACTATTAATGCTTGAATGGAGGGTTTGGCAGCGATCGGCTTGGCAGCTAATATCCTACAATTTATCGACTGGACATGTCATATATTAGACATTGGCAGCCAGATTCGCCGCCAGGGAATCAGTGACCTCCATATGGACCTCGATCGGACAGCAAAAGAGTTGGAATATCAGATCCAACGAATCCGCCCGCAAACTGGGCTCTATGGGTGTCTTTCTAAAAATGATGAGGTAAATGCATACTCTAGACAGTCAGTCAGCCTAGCTGCTCATGATTCATCATCTCTCTAGGCGCTGCAGAACCTTGCTAGCGATTGTGAGGGTGTGGCTCAGGAACTCCTACTGTTCTTAAATAAATTTAAAGCTGAAAACAATAAAAAGGGACTTTTTGTCAAGACACTGAGCCAAGCTATCAGAGTGAGGTGGAACGACAAAAAGATACTTACGCTCTCGCGTAGGCTGGACAGTTTTCGACAGATACTGGAGCTGCGGGTGGCTGTCGATAGCAGAGATGCGGTGAAAGGGTCTATTGAATTATTAGAGAAGGCTTCGATTACCTGCTCGATCAATCAAAAGGATACACTGGCTACGATACAACAAGGGCAGAGTAACATCGACTCAGCACTTCAGGCCCAATCCATCGAATCAAGATCGATAACTGAAGAAATCCGCTCTATCAACCAAGCCACACTCCAAAAACAAGAGCAAATCCTTAGCACTATAGACGCATTCATCAATGCCGTAAAAGATGACAGCTTGTTTCCTGTTCTTCCACAGATGCTTACCGAAGAAGACCCAGCCTTAGAACCTGCTGCATTAAATGGGCATAGGGAGATCGAAGACACTGTTCTCCATGCCCTGGAGTACCGAATGATGCCTGCAAGGAGCGCCGAGATTCATGAAAATTACGAGAAAACATTCAATTGGATCTTTGAGGACTCCGACGCTCACCACAAACCCTGGAGCAACTTTAGCTCCTGGTTGCATAAAGATAGCGGATGCTACTGGGTCAGGGGCAAAGCTGGGTCTGGAAAATCGACTCTAATGAAGTTCGTTGCGGCATCAGAAAAGACCAAAAAGGCCTTGAATGAATGGACAGGCCCCCGTCAGCTGATCACTTGCTCTCACTTCTTTTGGCACGCAGGCACCGAGTTACAGAAGAACGTGCAAGGTCTGCTTCGGACCCTACTTTACCAGATTTTTAGTCAAAGACGAGATCTTATTTCGCGAGTATTCCCGGGACGCTATAGGACGGCAATTACGAAGTAGGGTTCCTGTGTCTTCTGGTCATTACTGTCATTAGGTACTGACTAATCGTAGTCTTTTTGCGGGAAATGAGGACCCGTCAATTTCCTTCACATGTCAGGAGCGCGGATGTTCAGACTGCTTCCTGAGCCCAAAGGAACCAAACAAGCACCAGAGAAAGCAGTCAGTGAACCCTGGGATATCTATGGGAGCCTAAGTTGACTTGTACTAGCGGAATCCCACGCCCAACTAACCCAGAAGCATCGGCAGCGGACCATAGCGAAGTCTGCAGTTCAATTAGCCTCAGAGAGTTGAAAGAAGCATTCAGTTGGATATCTAGTCAAGATCACCTCCGATTGTGTGTATTCGTGGATGGATTGGATGAGTTTTCCGGAAATCACATAGAAATGGTAGATTTTTTCAGGAAAACGTCATCGAAATCTTCGTCGCTGAAAGTCATTGTTTCTTCGAGACCAGAACCGATACTTGTCGAGGGGTTTCGTGGATGTCCTCAGCTTCGTCTGGAACACCTGACTCATGGCGACATTAGCCAATATATTCACGGCAAACTCTATTCGCATACTCGGATATCTGAATTCCAGGGAAATGCCATGGACCACCTCGCCAAAATAATAAGTTCGAGGGCCTCGGGCGTTTTTCTGTGGGTTGTGCTAGTAGTACTGTCAATGCTCAGAGGACTCTCCGAGGGTGATGACATTGATGAGCTTGAGGATATTGTCGACGGATACCCGGATGAGCTCCACGACCTATACAAACATATGTTTGGCCGCATGAAGATAGCTCATAGACTGCAAGCTTCGAAATTATTCCAGTACATTTTCCGCTGTATCGAAGTCGAAAAAACACCGCCTACTGCTCTCCGTCTATCTTTTATAGACAAGGACGACCAGATGAGCTCATTGTGTTGGCCTATCAGGTTTATGAGCCGTAAAGAGAAGGACATTCGCATATCAACTGTTGAATCTCGCCTGAGGAGCCGGTGCTGCGGACTGATCGAAGTGCACCACACTACGACCCGGGACGAGGGCACAGTCTCTTTGCTCCATATGAGTGTTCTAGATTTTTGGAGGGATCCAGTGATACGAGGCCATATTGTTTCGGAAACGCAAGGAACCTGCTTCGACGCAAGCGAAGGACTTCTCGCCTCGATGATTGCTCGGATGAAAGTCACAGTAATTACTGTGGAAACTCGGTTAGACATCATTCGGATGAATTCGCGGGAGCCAGCTCCCGCGGCCTTCACACCTTCTGAGGAATATGAGAAGTTCGTAAGAATGATTGAGGCTATCATGGTTCATTGCCACCTCGCCGGACCGACAATTGGCTATAACCAAGTGGTATACATGCAGGAGTTCGAGATAGCAGTCACGCAATTGCAGCAGGAAGGAGCTTCGCCACGCAAAAACGTAGAACCCTTTTCGGACTTGCCACAACCACTTGTGCAACTTCTGGGCTACCACCAAATTGAGCATAAAGATCTTGACGTGTACTTGAGACTTGCGACTTACTACGGGTTTCAAGAGTATATTCTCTTCCGTACTCAGGTCACTCCACCATCAGACCGGCAACTCGTTTCTCAGTGGTTGTTGGTGAGGCTGGTGTGCATGCTAATGCACTCTAAGGCAGACGAATACAGAAAACGGTATGTAGCGGTTATCAGGGATCTCCTTTACGCAGGAGTAGACGTGAATGCTATACCGACAGGATTTAAATGGCATAGGAGTCCATGGGAGATCCTAATATACTCTGAGGGATTTCATTTCCGAGGCATTCAGCCGTGTCCCACATGGGAGTCTATCAATAGAAGACCTGGTGGATTCAACGGTATAACAATGCTTAGAGACTGGGTAGCCGTGGTTGAGATGTTCATTGAAGCTGGAGCCCTACTCGACGTCCAATATGAGAAAATAACCACCGGTGAGACCGCCAGGCAAGCGGTAATTCGTAGATTCAACCTATCCTTAGAAATACAAAGGGCGTTCACACAAGAGGACATCGAGGCTGTGAAAATGATGGACCCATGCATCAATTATTTAATTGGAAAGGGCCCTCTGCGGAGAACAATATACGCTTCTCGGATTCGAAGGACACCAGTTGATACACCGCAAATCCACAAAAGCTATGACAGAAGTCCAATTACAACGGCTGACACTACTCGGGAGACGGTGGATGGTGATGCACCTATTGGCTTATTTGAGGAACAATCCGCCAAGCAGAACAGTGTTGCGAATTCGTCAGTCGAGGCTACTGAGCGCTATGGTTTCGGGGCAGACGTAACCAGTCATGGCAGTATTGAACTCAGATCCGGGAAGCTTGTGTGGTTCTTTGAGAGAACGGATAGGGATCCAGAGACGTCTCAGTCGTCTCTCCATGAAATTGAACTCCTGAAAGAGTCGTTAGGCCCGATACTATCTAGCGACTAGGTTTCTCAGTCATATTATGCAATAATGAACACAGCGATTCTCAGCAAGCCAGTTGTGGTCACAGTCAATCCGAGATATTCAACTTGACAGTCCAATTCCTCTTGATAGTCTTGAACGTGGCGCTACATAGGTCAAGTCTTTTGGCCCACCCACCTAATCAGTGCTTCCGAAACTCATTTATTATCACAATTCAATCCTAGTGAAAAACTTCTTTGCGCGCTATGATGATAACACTGCGATAGAGTTGCATAAATCGGGTTGCATGGCTCACACATCACATATACGGAAAGATGACGTTCATTTCATGCAGCTGTCAACCTTTGGTTCCTTGTTTCTTATAGTATAGACACGTCGGGCCGTGAGACACTGTTATGGAAAAAGCCTTTGTTCACAGATTCTGCCTTGAATAGACGAGAGGCCTCCAGAACCGAAGGCACAATGGCGCCTCTTTCAGTGCTCGAAGCGCTCAAGAATTTGGGTGACTCACTCTCTGTATCACAACACACGCTCTACCACCAAACGACAGGAGCCGACGTGGGCGATACCAGCAACTGGCTATTTGGCAATGTGCACAGCACAGGTTCAATAGTCCCGCGCAGACTGGCAACTTGACATCATTATCAGCAAAAAAGAATCAGAATATTCGTGTCAGTATGACTAGTAGAAGTCTGAAAAAGTATCAAACCAAAATTGTCTGCCTATATGGGATCATAAGAATTCCATTGTGAGCCTCTGATGTAATACTTCAGCCAGCAAGCAAAATTACTCAGAAATCCACCTTTTGGCACAACAAAAAACAAAAAACGCGAGACCATCAACCATGGGATGGTACATGTATTACATAGATATAGCTTAATAATAGAAAGTACCGATCTGAATCCTACATATAACGTTCCGTCCTTTGTTTACCTACATTGCTGCCTAATAACGCGCTAAAGGGCCAGCCTTGCGCGTGGCTTAAAGGTGTTTTAGGGGGTTTCCGGACGGTGCAAGAGAGGTGGAGGGGGGAAAGGGCTTTAGTGGGTACTTTAGGGGGTCTTTCATATGCAATGTAGAATTTTTAATCATAAGACGGGTATTTATAGTTACTAGGCTCCAATTACCAATCGCAAGTATCTTCTTTTGAGCTTTGATATTTCTGAGGGCCACTACCAAGCAACTTTGTAAATGATGGACTGAACATTGAATCTAGGATTCAGATTCGGTACTCCTTTTGTTAGGCTAGATCCATGTCATTCATGTACTATCTCATGGTTGATGGTCACGCAGTTCAGTTTTTCGTTTTTCCGTGTATTCGAAATACGTTGCCTCAATCCTCAATAGCAACCGGTTCATACACATCACGAAGGATATCCCCATTCACCCTCTTACTCCTAACTGCTCTCGCTGTCCCTAGTGCCATCACATGACTCGGCCGCAAATTCGTGAAGATATTCCCAGACGAACACTGCGGGTGATCGGCGAATACCTGGCGAAATATTTTTTCCATAGCATGCATTCCCCCCCCGTCGCATCGCCTGTGAGAATGATGCCTTTGATGTCAAAGAAGGAAAACTTGTCGATCAGGTGGGGGTATCTGGTGAAGTGTCTTAGGATGAATTGATTAAAAGCTTGTCCGATATTGGTGTAATGTTTGGCAACACACTTTGCTCGAGTGGGAGAGGCTTCGCCCAAGTCTTTGAGGAGGTATCGGCCGTCAACGGGGTATTTTGGGTGAAACTCTGGGTCTTCTCGGTCACTCATTTCGGCGATTGTAAGGTATAGATTCTTGCTATTGTATTCAACAAAGACAAGGAACCATGATCCCTTCTTGAGGCTTTCGAGGTTGTATGCGAGCCGAGCCGTCTCTTCGTGGCAGAGAAGCATATCACCGGGTATATTCATACCCATTTGTGTGGGTATATTAATGTTCAGTTGTGTGGCAGCTCCAAGCACTGTTCTTTTCGGTCCCTCGTACCAATAGGAGGGCAAGCTGATTGCGGATATCCTGACGTGCTGGCGCAGATTGCGTTCCGCGCATTGCTGGATATTCCGCAATTGCTGAAGGAAGATGTTTTGTAATCGTTGGCTTGGGGGTTCCTGGTTCATCTCCTTTAGCAGTGGAGGTTCGTCTTCAACAAGAGGAGATTCATCTTCAACTAGATGGGATTTGACTTTAACGGGAAGAGAGTCGTCTATGACTAGTGTTAATTTGACATAGCTGGAAATCAGTTTAGCGACTTAAAGAGTGAAGAGTCTTGGGACACAAACTAAGCTTGAAGCTCCTGGTAGAGGTTTTGATAGTCCATGCTCCCCACGACAGACGCTACCACGCTCAGATTGTCTATCTGGGTACGCACTTCGGAGTTCTCGCGAGCCAATGCCATAGCAGCCATACTGTTGAATCCGCCAAATCTTAGTATTGGAGCAGACTAGGTGGGATAGAGATAGAGCGAGCGTACATGCGATTAGGGCCAAAATACACCCCCAACCCTGTACAACACCACTAGTAAGCTATGTTCATTATTCTAGAGTGTCACGACTTACCATAAGGCAACGAGGTGCCTAGACGTTCCACATGAACTCCATACAGATACTCGTGCGCCGTTAGAGCCATCATATATTCAAATATCCCCTTGGTAGAATTGTCCCGGTCAGTGGTCCGGGGATTTCGGTCAGGGTGCTAGTATCAATATAGTGATGCTCCAGCAGCGGTTAGATTTGAGTAATGCTTTTGAGGTCGAATGTTCGAGATAATACGTTCACTAGAGACAATAACGTAAAGAGAGGATGATGCAGAAGGGAAGGTACTTATATCGGCAACACAGTTGTACGAAACGACAGCTCAGTTGACCTTATGAGTGCGTGATTGTGTTTTAGGCTTACATCAGAATGGAGAGAGCTACACAAAAGATAGGCCGGAAGCTTGCTGCCTTAGACGGCAATAGATTACCGTTTGGCTAGTGATACAAGAAAACCAAGACTTGGAGGGTCCAAGGGACGAAAGTGTTCAAAGGCTCTGAGAGGTGTAGCCTCTTGTGCCATATCAAACCTGGGACTTGTGTAACAGGGCGCTTGAAACCTGCACCCGACAGGCCACCGACATGCCCTGTGACCACCTACAGGATCTCGCTGTGTATAGGCAGTCTGCACAGTGTAACCCTGGATTATGCTACTCGCTAAGTAAAGGCTTCCAGACGAGGTGGAAAGAGTAATGTAAGAGAAGGAAATACGTCAGATGATCCTGTCTTGAATCATCATCTTAGTGAGTAGAAGACGGGCTTGTTTTACGAGGATGGCATGTGACCCTTACTCGGGACATCGTGTCCCTGCCTTGCACGACGCTGCCTGTAGCCTTGCCTGGTTTCTCTTAGGCTGCCCGAATTTCGTCATTGGGTATCACAATTCGATTATTCGTCAAAGAAGCGTCGCAACGTACCTAGATCAGATTTTATCGGCGCTCTTCCTTTGCTTACTTACCACATAACAAGTAGTCCTCCAACCACTCCAGATTCCGCCTCAGTAGTATCAGAGCACCCGCACTGAACGTCACGGGAGGCCTTATCGCCTGGTTGTCTCCACCTTGTGTGTGACTACTAGTGCTGCCCACTTCCGCATCAGATATGAGTGATCTTGCATCTTCGACTGTGCGCCGTAGTAATTTTGGGCCCTCCTCTTGAGACGAGTAGAGCCAGTGGATGATATCACCCACACCTTGCAGCGGGCTCGTCAGGGCCTTTTTGATGAACCCTTTTGACATGACGTACACCTTTTCGTTGTAGAGCGCTGACGGAATTCGGGCCTCTTCAGATCCGACTAGAACCTCGAAGCCGGCTTCATCTGCGGAGAGAAAAGTCTTAGCGACGCACAGATGACATCAGAAAGCGATATGAGCGATGATATGGGGTAGGACGTTCAGATGTATGCTGTTATGATAGCTGAGATTTTACATCATAGACGGAAGACAGCATTTGTTGATTCAACAAACTTGAGCCAAATGCACTCAAGTTATCATGCTCGTCCAAATAATATCGCTCGGAAATCTTGGAATATAACTTACTGTAATAAGGTTCCTTTACTAGGACAAGCCCCATTAGGCTGACGATCAGTTGCAAAACAGTTGATTCCTTAGAAGACCACGCTTCATTGTGCTTATCTGCGTTCCAGGTCCCTAAAAGGCTTAGACAGATTGTTCCATCTTCATATAAGTTTGGATTAACTCGTCCAAGATTGCCGGTCCAAGAGTGGAAGAAAGCACTGGGTGGCGACGTAGGAAACTGCGCGCCGTACTGTAGATCAAAGATAAAAGGTGCAAATTCATATGGCGTGCCGTGAGGTCCAACAATTAATACGCGAAGGAGATCCAGTCGAGATTCCCAAGTCCTTACAAAGACCCCATCTGGTAAAGATTGTTGTATGATTCCGTTCTCTTTCGCTATGCGCCGCATGAGGGTGGCGGTTAGAGGTCGACTGGTGCTGGTGAAGTGATGGTCGTCGGGCGCCCCCTCTAAGATAGCAAATTGTTCAGGCATTGCGGAGTAGTCTTTGAAAGATATAGCTCGATCTGGACGTTCTAGGGCAATATTCGGTCGGATGGTCCTGATTTCTGGTGTAATGGAAGATGTCCTCTCTCTATAAGTACCTTTGTCCTCATTTTCTTCGTCATCTGTTGTCCACATTGCGTCGTCCCCATCTTCATCCAAATTCTCCCCACCTTCGTATTCAACTGAAACGTCAATAGTGCCGTCATTATCAAGGTCTGTTTCCGATTCATCAAGTGACATCTCATCGGTCCAACCAGATTCTTCGTCTTCTTCGTCGGTCCAGTCAGAATCGTCGTCCTCGTTCTCAGATGGAACCACCAAGATTCTTCCAGGCGGTAACTTGATGTCTTCCACTTCCGCAGCTGCTCCAAGACGGATCAGAACCTGGCCATCAAGACAGAGGTCAATAATCTCTCCGCACCAACCGATTCCGCTAGAGCGAGATTGACCGGTAGGCGGTACTGTAGGTGGTATGCTTCCATCGGTTAAGTTTCCGGGTGAAACATTTGTGCTAAAAGCACCACCAGCGAGTTCGAAAATGCCGCGTGCTCTCTCTATACCGGCGGCTAAGAGACTAGAGCTGCGGTCCTGATCGGCAAGCGGGGATGCCGAGTCCGGAATGATGATGGCTCCGTCCCCTCGGTTGGTTACTACGGCAGAGTGTGCAGCAATATCATACAAAGAGACTTTGGTAACTTCATCGCTGATCTCACCATAGTCCGGTTGAGATACACTCCAGATCCTCCCCTCGTTCATGACAATATCAGTATCCTTGAACCAACGAACACTAGCGATCCTCCCTGCTGCATCCACACGTTGAACAACGCCGACTTTACGGATTCGAATTGCTCCAGGAGTGTTATCATCCACAGGAGCCTCCTCTGGTATATAGGAGACTTTATCGCCCGGCCAGACATCGTGCTCATCAGGGTTTAGGTACGGCTTGATATCAATTGCTTTCTCAACAGTAACCGTACAATCCTGCCATCGGACCATGGCTGTTGTGCTCGTCGAGGTCACCTGGAGAACATTCATGTCGAAGCCTTGAGTTGCAGACCTCGGAATTCGATGGAAGTGTGAGGAATTAGACACAGAATCTTCATTTTCAACATTGATTGAAGACTGGCCGTATTTGATAGCTGCGCCAGCTGGATCCCGAAACCTCATCCTATGACCGAAACCTGTATCACGACTATAAGAAGCATTTGGGAGTTGGTCTGCAGTCGAGTGCCTCGGTAACCTGCTTCTATCATATACTATAACTCGTCCCGACTCTAGTTCATCGACCCCCAGTAGGCCGGGCGGAGGCTCGACCTGATCGCGCAGAGGTAGTGACTGGTTTGGGTAAAGCCACCGGACTTCCAACTCTGTGCAACGTACATCAACCACAATACCCCTCGGCGGTACTGTAGGGTCGTAAGCTCCGAACTTCCAGCGACCACAACGCAGATTTCCTTTTTTCGTTTGCACATACTGTCCAGGGTAGCAAGGTTCAGCAAGTCCCGCCCGCGGTTTTCCAACACCAGGATGACTGTTCTTGGGCCAGTATTGGTAGAAACCAGCTCGATCGAGTCGTTGCGCTAGTTCATACGAACTGGTGCCGGGGATCCAGTATGGTTCTTCTAGCTCTTCCAGATCTTCGACCACGACTACAGAGCCGTTGGAAAGTCGCACGGTGACCTCGTCATAGACGGCTTCTACCTGTCCAACCCAATTGTCAAAGATTATGAAGTCTTCTTCACGATAAGCATTCCAGAATTTCAATTCCTGCGCAGGAACCTCGAGAACTTGAGAAGATCGTATTAAGTCCCACGGGGAATACTCCAGCCGTCTAGCCGGCGTAAGTGGCCCAGGAAAGCCATTTATAAGCCCTTCAAGTTGAGATTTGTGCTTTGGCACATGAGGCCCATGCGATGGAATGTGACCTTGTGGGAGAGGACGATGCTGCCTGTTATACTCAGCTTCGTCACAAAGCGGCTGTAATGTACAGAGAAGAGATGTGCTTATTATGGTTCCGCTCTGGGCATCTGAAGGGGACTTCTTAACAGTATCACCAACTGCCAAACTTCGATCGATAAGAGATAGAAAGCTTTCGTGAACAAGGCAGTAACCATCGCATTGCTGCAAAAACGCAATAATTACATATCCAGGTGGGAGTCGCTCATCTTCGAACCAAGCCTTCCTCACCCTTGGGGGCAAATCCTTATAGATGTAACAGTTGGTGAGGCCAACAGACAGGTCGAGGTCGACCTCGCTCCAAGTGTATTCTACTGTACCGACAATAGCTGGATCAGATTTGAAAGCACAAATATCTTCAGAATAGAAAGTAGACATCTTGTGAATTTTTGTGGGACTTTGAGCACGTTTACGTGCGGCTTTGGTGGCTTCCCTGTGTTATAATTGTGCTAGGAAACATTATATGCATGAAGAAGTGCGGAAATCCATAAAGTTCGCAAGACAGTCCTCATTTCATTACGAAGTGTTGGTAAGCCCCAAGCTGTTAACAAGATGAAGTCAGATGCGCAAAAGGTCACCAATTTCACTGATACCACCTGCGTGTTTAGCTTTCTTGGCAGCCGTATTTTTGCAGCTAGTAGAGTACGTTCTGATCGTGCCATTTTAGGTCGAGGTACACTTACCTCCTTCACATGAGCCATTGGCTCCCTAGCATGATTAGATGGAAGCCTTCAGCTCGTAGAACAAGGATTGCTCTGTCAGCGAGCAAGTACCGCCAGCGCCGACCCCCCAGTGATCGCGTCAGAGTCCCGGAAGTCATACCCACGACAGCTCCGAAGCCAGAATACAACATTAAACACATTCGTAATCATTACGAATCATACTCCCAAAACTGCGATGCTCGAAACTACAAAGCACAATCAGGCAATCCCTCTAAAATTGTCGGGCTATTTGAGGAATGGGCACAATCTAAGTCAGATACGCGTGATCTGAGGGTGAGGAACAATGTTATACAGAAGGAGCTGTCACACACCAAAACACCTAGTGAGGTGAAAACCGGAAGCCAGTATGTTACTGGCCAGGAAAGGACAAAATTGCTGCAAGAAGCAAGAGGGTTGAAGAACAAGTTGGCGGCTTCAACAATCAAAGAGCAGCAATTGCTTGGGCAGATAGATGCTCTGGCGGCGGAACTCCCCAATCTCACAAGCGAAGAGACACCCCTGGGCTCAGATCCAAACGTTATTGGATATATCAACGAGGATGTCTCAACAATAGAGACTCATCCTGCGAGGAGTCATGTAGAAATTGGGGCCGATCTTGATCTCCTAGACTTCGCCGGGGCTGCTACAGCAAGTGGATGGGGATGGTACTATTTGCGGAATGAGGGAGCACTACTCGAGCAAGCGCTGATTCAATACGCTTTGAAAGTCGCCAGAGAGCACGGTTTTACTATCGTCACCCCTCCTTCCATGGTCTACTCGCACATTGTCTCTGCCTGCGGCTTCCGTCCGCGCGACCAAAGCGGAGAGCAGCAGGTCTACAACATAGAACAGGCGAACAAGAAAAAAGGCTCAGACAGACCCGCCTGGAGCTTAGCTGGAACTGCAGAGATACCGTTCGCAGGCATGAAAGCAAAACAAGTACTCGACGCCGCAGACCTACCGATAAAGGTAGTCGGTCCAAGTCGTTGCTATAGAGCCGAAGCCGGGGCACGCGGAGTCGACACAAAAGGTCTCTATCGAGTCCACGAATTCACAAAAGTAGAAATGTTCGCCTGGACACTCCCCGGCGCCGAACAAGAAGTATTCGACTCACTCCTCTCCATTCAAAAAACAATCCTTGAAAATCTCGGCCTCCACTGCCGCATCCTCGAGATGCCATCCCACGACCTCGGAGCCAGCGCTACTCGAAAACAGGACATAGAAGCCTTCTTTCCTTCCCGTCAACGGCGCAAGCACGATCATGTCCACAGCAAGGAAGACAATGAAGGGTGGGGCGAAGTGACATCAACTTCGATTTGCACAGATTATCAAACCAGACGGCTTGACACACGAGTGAAGAATGTACCTGGGTCGAAAAAACCCTTGGAATTTCCTTCGACGGTGAATGGTACGGCGGTAGCGGTGCCGAGGGTGCTTGCTGCAATATTGGAGAATGGGTGGGATAAGGAAGGGTTTGTGAGGATACCGGAAGTGTTGTGGCCGTGGATGCATGGGATGCAGATTATTGAAAAGAAAAAGTGACATGTAAAACACTCGATCCGTCTGTTGTACGAGACGTCTAGCTGTATGTTGTGTAAAATACCCAGGTCTCATTTACATGTCTCAAGAATGCTTCAAAACAGCTTACAAAGATGTACTCTCGCCGGGCTCTTGACCCAATTCCTCCCGCAAAGTCTTCACTACCTTCTTGATCTCCCTCCAAAGAATATACGTATCAAGATCCCTCTCCTTCAAAACATCAGCCCGTCTCCCACACTCGCAGCGGTCGATCCAGGAACAAGGGCACGGTGGTTCCCAAGACGGGAGGGTCGAGAAGTGATATATGCTTCTGCTAGCTTTATCACCACTTAATTCCTGTTTCCCCTCGTCCTCACTCTCATCCTCCCCTGTCTTTGCAATTTCTAGCAATGCCGCCACGAAAGCTTCCTGCATATACGCGAAGCTGAAACCCTTAGTAATCGACGCAATAGCCTTGTTCAATTCAACAGGGAACTCAATCTCTTTGTTATCCGCCAATTTCTGCCGCCAGAACTCGCAGTACTGCACCCTCTGGTCAAAATCCGGTTCGGGAAAGAGGTATTTCCTATCAAACCGACTGGGTCGCTTGCTTATCCCCGGGTCCAGTCGTTCAAGGTGATTCGTGCTACCAACCATCAATATACCGTCATTGTTCAGTAGGCCGTCCACTTCGTTGAGGAAGTAGCTTCGGACGTTGTCAGAGACGATGCTGTCGAGGTCTTCGAAGACGAGGAAGCAGGGCATTTGTTGTCGAGCTTTGGCGAAAATTGCGCTGATGGCGTATTCGGGACCGTAGGCGCTGGTGAGGGTACGGACGTAGAGCGTTGGGATGGGGTCGGCGCGGTCGTAGAGGGAGTGCATCATTGCTTTGATAGAGATGCTGTATGGAGGTCAGAAACAGGAGAAGGGGTGACAGAGCTGAGTCGACATACGTCTTGCCATTTCCTGGCGGCTGTTCGAGCGCTCTGGTTAGCATAAGTGTCAAGAAGAAAGGATTCATAGTCACGAACGATATGCCAGGATTGACGTAACGCCATGATTATCCTTGGGCCCCGGAAGACAGTTCAAAAGACATGATGCAAAGTAGGAACTGTCATACCCCGTGGAAAATTATGCCCCTCTTCCAAGGCACTTTCAACTTCTTATACCGCTCTTCAGAATCGAAGAATTTGTTCACCTCCCCTCTGATCGACTTCTTCATACCAGCATCCAGTATAACATCGTCCCAATTCGAGCTTTGTATTTTTCCCCATAGTTCTGGGCTTGCTTGCCAGTAGCCTTGATCAAAGACAAGGACTGCGTTAGGAATATTATTTTGATATCTGAATACCTCGTAGATCAACGAATCGTTGGATTGAGTAGAACCAAGCAAGAAGCTTGTCTGGGTGGTACTAAATTGCTGATGTCCAGCGACTTGATACAGGATATACTCCTCGTCCTTCCATTTGTAGATGAATTTGCCAAATGCAACAGCATTTGAGAGAAAGCTGGCATCTCCACCCCTCCTCCTCCCGGGGTCCAAATAGGTCCGATATCTCAGATCCTCGGGTTTAGGACCTTCCGAATCCACTGGAGTTGCTGTAGCGAGACCTGCGGCGGCATAGCCGAGGAAGTCGCAGCGACTGATGAGAGTGAGGTGAAGCTCAGGGTATTGTTTGCGGAGAGCTTCAGCAATTACTTCGTCGGTATGGACACGAGGAGCTGATGAATGGGTGAAGAATTCTTGGTATGCTGCATCGCGAGCATAGGTGGAAGACCGCAGAGGCAAATTGCCAGTTCGAGTGCGCATTGTCGAGTGGAATGAAGCAAGAGGGGTTGCGCTCTGAATGTCAATCGAACGTAATCAGATGCACCAAAATCTGAAGGAACTTGTGCAGCAAGAGACTGTAGGCAGGGAAACTTAGCCAACTTAGCTTTAATGGATGCTTATGAGGCATGGAACTGGGCTGAGCATATGCTGCAGCCTTTAGGTCGCAGGAAGCGAGTCTGTGCCAATCACATCTTAGCCGTCCCAATGCTGTTCTGTCTCGAGCACGTTTCACAAGACACAGTCGACCCTCTCAGCTGTCAGAATTGTGACTGCGCATCAGCTGCAGCATAATGGTAATACGGATGTGAGCAGAGCTCTGCATCAAGTGCGAGAGGGTTAGTACACAGATTGTATTTCATCGTGTGCTTTGGTAGAACTATTCTAGAAGGGTTCGCTTATCAACTGTATAGCCCCCTATAGATTTCCTAAAAATTGGTCTCCTAGGCGACAGGCTTCGTCCCCGAAGCCACGGGTTTCTAGCCTCCTAAGGGGCCAGCTTTAGGGGTCTCTAGGCGTCAGCCTCACAGGGCTGTACAATTGATAGGTGAGCCCTTCTAGGGGCAACGCCGGCCCGCTTCCGGATGCGTGCCCCTTGTCCGACGAGATGAGATCTTCTACGCAATAGTTCCAGAGCAAGATTGCGGTCTTCAGACCGCAGTCAATAACTTTGATGTCTCTCAATAGCCCTAGAAACATAGTGCCTATTTTCGCAAGATGAACACTCCACAACGCTACCTATGCAAACGGAAACTGGAGGAGGGTAGACCTCGTTTTTACTCACCGATCCCAAACTGTCACCAATCTAGGTATGCATGGGTGGCCGTCATCTTCCTCCATTCGGAGATCGTTACTAAAGCTCTTTCTAACACCAGTGCATGATTCATGAGGTAGCAGCCCAGCGAACGATCATCTAACCTCGCGCCTTCTAATGCCGGAAAATGTCACATCCCCAAAGTTTAATATCGAGAACTAGAGTTTAATATCTAGAACTAGAGCCGGACAATCCGGAGTACGTCGACTTGATATCCTCTGGTACTTGCCACTGCAAAATCTTAGCACATAAGTCTTTTCTTTAATGACTTGGCGAGGATATGATGCTTACGCCATGAGCATTGCAGGCTCTAATGAAAGCCTGTATCGCTTCTCCGACTTGATAATCCTTTATGGGTCCTGGCTCAAGGCGCGCCGGTCTAGGATCGGTCGAAGACATCGCCAGTCGAACTTGCAATAATACGGACTCGATATTTGACGCTGCACTCCACCCTGAATTGGTCAGAAGCTCCATACATAGGGCGCCGCCAGCAGTGACATGACCACCTCCACCTGCTTGGAAGCCCAAGAATCGTGGGCGGATGACGCGAACAAAGGGTGGGCTCATGGGATAATCTTTGCCAAAACGGATCTCGATGACCACGCTCTTGACACCTCTAGATCTCATGTCTTTCGCAAGAGGAAGATGCGACTCAAAGGAATGTAACTCCACTATCCATTGGTAGACGTTGTTAACTAGCTCACCATCGATATACCAACCTAACTGATCAGCAGGTACCATATCTTGAACTTTTAGGGTGGCAGTCAATTCGCGTTGCAGTGCTTTCGTGGCCGAGGATGTGGCGTACGAAGGAGGCTCTAGAAGTGGCAGCGTTTTCTGGTCCAAAGTACCAGGTATAAAGTCTGTTTTCGAAGCATCTGGTTTCGTATGTTGTGGCTCTACCGCGGTCTTCCCTTTCCCATTGTCTGTCATTGTGGGCAGCACGTCTGGCTCTTCGTCATCGGAACAGAGGATCGCGAGGTCTTCGTCGTCTGTATCATCACTAACCATTGCCGCTTCCCCCTGCTCTTGAACGTTCTCAGCCTTCCTCTTGTCCCCAACCTTTGCTGTCTTTCGTCTGCACTTACTGACAGCAGTTATAGGTATGACGATAGGTTTTCCTGATTCTCCAATTGGTGTGTACGACTTGTCTTGTTCATATGCCTGGCCTGGGGTACTGTCTCCAAGTGAAATTCCGGAGGTGTTGCATTTGACGAACAGATAACGTGATTGTATCCAATCTAGCTGAGCCACGACAAGGTGCGGGCTGCTACTAACGAATTGACTCGGTGCATTGACAATCTCGTTCAGCGCGATTGCCTGGGATATGTTGAGCTGGCTCTGTGCCCACTCCAAAGACCTGTGAGAACCGTCACCGGAACCATAGCCATAACCACGGCTGCCAATATATCCGCTGTAGCTCATGCTGGTCTGGAATTGCAGTGAATGATAAACTCCGTCACCAAAGGCTCTGCCGTGGGCTGCCTTCTCAAAATGGAGACCTTCTCTGACGATACCATGCCAATTCCATAGAGGACTCCCATGCCATGCGAACATGGTGGGATAATTTGGATTTGTCGCATGTTTGATCGATGTTACGAATCTCTGCTCTTTATCTGGGGCGCCTTGGGCGAAGCGAAATTGCATCCATCCCGGTAATCCGGATACTCGTTCCTCTGACTTACGGGTGTTGCCATCAAGGCTATCGACCTGTATGATGCATGATCGGTCGGAGGCGATGATCCAGCGCAGTAGACCAAGTGCTGCAGGTGAAATACGATCGGTCCAGGACCGCAGTGACATCTCTTGGCCACCTTTGCTTTGTAGATAGTCAGACATGGATTGTACACTGGGCAGAGTGTCCAACAGGAAGTGGATTGCAGTATGTTTTTCGGGGTCTTCGAGATCGTCGAA
Source organism: Cladonia borealis (assembly GCA_018257855.2). Lineage (NCBI taxonomy): Eukaryota > Fungi > Ascomycota > Lecanoromycetes > Lecanorales > Cladoniaceae > Cladonia > Cladonia borealis. The sequence continues at coordinate 1,656,861 of JAFEKC020000005.1, read as the reverse complement.
GTTCTGGTCGTATATCGAGAATTCAATCTCCGGGAGCTCTTTTGGAGTAGCGTCCTTAGGAGTCAGTGGTGGAGGTGTCGCAGCTGGAGTCAAGGCCGGGGATGCATTTTGTGGATTCGTGCCGAACGAACGATGCTGGGAGATGCTGACCGTGACACGTGGGTCGACCTTCGGATCCTGCTTTGGACCCCTAACAAACGGCTTCCCGAGTATCACAGTAGGATGCAGGACTCCAGCCACTCTACAATGGTACCGTTGTCTAACTGATTGCGGTACGGGGAATGTTATCCAGTTCCCGGGATTCAATACTTTAGTCGTTCCTGTACCGAAGATAAGCTCCATTCTCTGGCTGTCAAACTTAGCTTTGAAAGTCTTAAGGGCTGGCGTTCTCTCGGGTGTTATGGGAGCCTTAGAAGGGGGAGGAGGAGGCGGCGGGTAATGCGTTGGATATGGCATTCCAGTTGAGCCGTTTTGCTGTAGAGCAATATTGTGAGACCCAGCCAGGATCGAAGGCGCCGGAACCATCAGAGCCATGCCAGTCGGTAGGTAGCGCAGCTTGTAATGACGTGCGCTTGTGTAACAGAAGCTGATGAGAAGATCAACGACATGAGGCTGTGTTATTATCTCGTGCTCGATACTGGGACCGAAGCCCAGACTCATGTACTGATAAAGACACAACGGTTTCGAACAAACATATGGCTTCAAGGCTTCGAAGTCTGCCTCCACTTTGCAATGGCATACCAGACAGAATTCAGTACACCGGACAAGATGACGTAGTGCAAATTGCATAGCCAAGAGTGGAAGCGAACACTCTTTCCTTTTATCGGCAAGATGGTCCCTTGTGACAATACTGGGAAGTGATATTTGCCGCTGTAAGTCGTCTTCAGCCCAATACTTGCTGTCCATTTCGTCAGCTCCTGTAAGATTTCGACCTTGATGGTCGTTGAAGAACTCCTCAGCACCGCCCCACGAGAATGACATAGCAATTCGATATCTCAGCAGTGGTATCAGTCGTTCATTCAGAAGATCATCCAACGGCCGACCAATAAACAAACGTCCTAATCCACTAACTCTTGTCTCGTCCGATTTCCTTTGGGCGACAAGTCTGCTAGACTTGCTCTTGTCTTCCAAGGTGGTAAACGACGCAATGGCTTCATCGAGTGACACTTTATATGTGTGAGACACTCCGCTTCGAATCTGCACTTGGCTATCATGTGAGAATCCAGACCCCAACAAACGATCTAGGCTCATATATCCCTCGACATATCTTATAAGTAATATGAAGTATTGGCTTGGCTCTAGGTGCCACGCTTGTAATGCTTCATCCGAGATACCAAGCTTGGCGATGCGGCATGAGATGGTCACAAATCCATCTCGGCCACCGTTCAACAAGCTACCATGGTAGCCTACCCGAAAGCCGGCGTCTTTGGCCATGCGGAGATCCCGACGAAGTCGAGCATTCACAGCCTTGACCTCTGGGCGTTTGCCACGATGATAGGTCGAAGTGGCCGACGAATGATGTTTCGGTGACTTTGGGGACCAACCCCCAGCATCACTGTCATCATCCTCCTGATCATCCGATTGTTCAAGTTCTGTACAGATCGTCAGCGTTGATGGTCTTTCGCGGAGTGAGACAACGTGACTACCAGGATCTGAGTCAAGCTCCATAGGCTCTGGGTCATCAAGGTCAACAGGGTTATTTTGAGATCCAGAAGTGGATTTGTCAAGGCTCTTGACGACTTTCAAGAGCATGTCCGGGACCTTTAACCCGTGACAATTGCTCATAGCTTCAAGGGCTGAATGGACCTTGGGCGGAACATTCTCAGAATTGGTGTAGATCATGTACATATGTGACCCTGGGTATTCTCCCAGGTCTATGGGAGGGAGTCAGTAAGATTTCTAGGGAAACCGCGTACTTAAACTCTACCTGGAACCAAGATGGTGACTTCTGTAGCCCCACCACCATCGATGTGATAAGCGAAGTTAAGCATGCCGTCTTCCTCTCCAGCCCTAAGATTAGAAACATTATAGCGTGTGAAAGTTGTTACGGCATCGGTCAGGTCGGCAACGAAAGCTTTGCGAGGCATGGTCAATTGTGCCTGATCCAGCTCTGCTAGTAAGCGTTGTGTTCGAGTCAATAGGCGAATGAATGTTTTTCATAAATGAAGGAGAATTCAGTGTGATACAAGATCCAAGGCTCAACACATTTAACACATAAGGTAGAGATTCGTGGTGATGTAGAGCTCTGGGGTTCAAATAGGCCAATGGGCAAACTGGCAAGCGCGTTTGAGCTGACTCTTCCAAGGAACCTTAGCGCGGTAAACCCACGCCTTGGTGTGACACAATCGACCAGGGGTAAGTAGGACAAATGTGGTTGCAATGGAAAACAAGACAGGTTCAATTAGCTGTCAGTGTTTGTAAGGCGTCCGGAAAGACGTTTGCTGCCAGGCAGCATAAACCCTAAGGCTGTGACTCTTGGGCTAGGCGGGGTACAATTCAACCTCGCCTTATCGCTATCTTAGCCCCGGAAGCTACCTTATAAATGACTAGCCAGGTACAAAGACCAGTCCAGTCCTACCAAAGTCAGGTATTCTATTCTGTTTAGCCAGAGGATAGAAAAAGCAAACAACATCCAACATGCCAACCGCCACCGCGCCCCCAAACCCCCACCTTACAGACTCTACCCTCCACCCCTTCACAACCCCAACCTTCTCCCCAATCGACTACTTAAACATCACCCTCCCCAAACCCACCTCCACAACCACCCTCTCAACCACCGCCTCCCAAACCCAAACCCACATCTCCACCCTCGCTGCCCAAACAACCCGCCTCTCCGATACCCTCACAACCCTCACAGACGACATCCTCCGCACCTCCTCCCGCCTCGCCTACGAAGTCGAGCTCCTCCGCGGCGAAGCCCTCTCCCTAGCCGACACGCTCTCCTCCCGTGGTTCTCTCCACCCACAAATCCTCCACTTCGTGCCCAATGGTCTCGACAGCATACTCTCGCCGCCAGAAGAAAAAGAGCACGAAGAAACAGAAAAACCTACTTCACCAATAACTGCCAGCCCCAACTCCCTCCCCGAACCGCCCTCCCTCCCCCGCCTCCGCACCCTCCTCCACGTCCGCACCCAACTCCAACGCTGCATCTCAGCATTCAACCTCGCTCTCACCCTCCCTTTCCCTCCATCCCTCCTCTCCCCAACAGCCAACCCCCTCGCATCCCCTGAAGCCGAGGCACAAGAAGCCAAAGGCCAAGCCGCACTCGCGCGCATAAAGCAAGAGATATTAGATCTAATAGCTGATACGGAAGGGCGCGGTGGAGGGATAGAGAGAGCGAGGGAGCGGGTAAGGGAGTTGAGAGAGTTGATGGGGGTGTGGAGGGGGACGGGGGAGGAGAGGGCGAGGGGGAGGTGGGTGGAGGGGTTGGAGGGGATGGTGGATGAGGAGGAGAGGAGGAGGGAGAGGAGGGTGTTTGGTGGGCAGGGGCAGGGGAGGAAGGAGGGGAGTGCGGTTAGGGGGTTTGGGGGGTTGGAGCCGGAGGTGAGGAGTGGGACGCCGGGGTTTTTGAGGAGGTTGAGGGAGGAGATTTATATGGATTGAAATGGGATTGATTCAAATTCAGAGTTCAATGCTCGCTATGCACGCACGCTATCGACATAATCATCGCTCAATGCAGACCAGAACCTCCTATGCAGCACCATACTTCCACCCCTTAGCCTTCCAGCTCGGCAACCCATCAAACTCCCTCCTCTTCCGCTCAAAATACTCCTTCCGATTCTTACTCCAATCAATATCCCCCCTGCTCCATTTCCGATTTCCCTGCTTCCTCAACCCACTCTTCTCCCCTCTACTCTCATCAACCTCAACCTCCCCCTTCATAACCATGGACATCCACAAATTCACAATCTGATGAAACACAATAAAATCATCAATCCACCTCTCTCCCGGCTCGCTCAGAGCAAAACCTCGCTCATCCAAAAGAACCATGAAGGCACTAACGACGCCGCAGTCCGCGGGAGTGACCTCCCGGCTCCAACCTAGGGGAGTGACGATTTTCATACCGTGGTAGATGCATGAGTCCTTGGTCTTGTCGCAGGGGAAGATGTGGGAGCCGTATAAGAGAGAGGCGTAGTAGAGGGGGCTAAGGGCGCGGGTGTGGCAGCTTTCCCACGGGGTGAATTGGCAGAGTGGCTCGTAAGGCCCGGAAGAGAGAATGTCTTCCTTTGTTGCTGGTGGTGGGAGGGGGGTGAAAGCGCGCCAGATAGGGGCCGTGAGGCGAGAAAGCCAGGATTGCTGGGATTGGATGAGAGGTTTGATAGGACTAGGAGGATACTGCGGCTGCTTCTGAAGCGCCTTTTGGGCTGGCTTTTGGAGAAGAAGTGGGTCAATTGGAGCTGTGGTATCCACTGGAGGAAAGGGGTTTACGGTCTTGTCGCAAATCGGTGACAAGCTCATATCCTCTTCGAATGATTCAGTATAATCCTCAACATACGTACTCTCTGGAGTTTTTGGCAGCTCCGCTGGTCCATGGTCAATCTGCCGATCTGGAGTAAGACAGCTTTCGGCAGGAGCTGGGACTTCCAGTGATTGGGCTTTCGATGACTCGCTTCGGTACATCTTGCCTTCGGAACCATGGACATGATAGCGTTGCTGCTCAATTACCGGCCTGTAGGAGCTGTCTGGTCGGCATTCCGAGTCAGGCTTCTTCTGTGTTGCAAGCTCAGATTTGGACTTGTCTGGCTGGCAAGGCGGGTCTGCTTCAGTGGGCTTAACCTCACTGCTGTACACCACCTGACTATTGCGTCTCCATGGACTTGGTAATTGCATCCTACGAGGTTTGACGATTGCAGGTCGGTCAACGATCTGGGATAGTTCAGGCGTTGGCTCTCGAGACTCATTCGCCTCGGCCTGCCATACGTCGCTACCATCTTCATCCTCGTCTGACATATCTCGAATTTTGCTAGTGTCATCATCGATGACAATGACTTGACTCTTATTAGCCATCTCGATCTGCCGGCTTACGGCCTCTCGTTCACGCTGGTACTCTGCCTCTCGAGCAAGCATTTCGTAGTCAATGCCGGATGTGTTGGCCGCAGCTAACCCATCATACGAAGTCTCAGGTGAAGTGACATGACGTGAATGAGATGCGTCTTGACCCGGGTTCTTGTCATCTGCTGAGGTTGGCTTGCCTATCTTTACTGGAGTCTCTGCTCTCCAGCTCATGCGATCCTCATCCAGATCTTCCTCGCTTAGTTTTGGGCTAGGAAGTTGCGGGTTGGAAAGCACAGGATACTGGACCTCCCGTACAGGACTGGGAAGTGTGAGACTATAGTCCGCTGTATTATCTGCGTTCGACAAAGGAGGGTACATAGGGGCTGAAGTCGCAGAAGACATCACATCTGCTGATTCAAATGGGCTTGGAATGGGTTTGGGGGAATTCTGCTGGTGTCTCTTTGCGAGCTCCTCGCCAAGTCTGAGACCGGCTTTCAGTTCTCTTCTTGTGCCAGCACCAAAGCCACTGAACAAGTCATCCGAAGGGTCTTTCGAGGATTTCGCTGTCACCACCGGAGACCCCTGTACGGTTTGAGCTGCTGCGTTCTCCGTCATCGGCGAATGAGCTCCCTCAGCAGGGCGGAAAGGAGATCCCAAATTTTGAGCCTTGGGACTGAGCACACCCTGAAGCGCGTTTCCTGCACGAACCACACGAGTAAGCTTGGGTGTCCCATCTGTGGGCTCTTGCATGGAGCGTGGTGACTGAGATGGAGCGTTCTTAGGCGCCTGCGGAATCGACGGGGATGCTGCCACTGACGGTGTGTTTTCACGAGCCCATGGAATTTGGTTTGGTTGTTGTGGGATTTGAGCATCAATGAGCGCTGGAGGCACTTCGGGAGAGGCTGATGCTGTCAATTTCTGCCCTTGGGACTCGAATTCCATGACCTCTTCTGCCGAATCGTGGGAGCGGCTCCCAGTAGAAGCCAGCGACGATACGGACACCATGCTGAATCCTTCACTCTCAAGTATAGTGTCGTATTCCATGTGCTCATTCGTGGGGTCAAAATCTGCCTGGCCATGATTATCCTCATTGGGAGGTTGAGTCTTGCAGGAACTCATAGCACGCCACATCCCCCCAGGATCCTCCTCAACAGAAGAATTTTCAGGCGATGGTGATTCTCTTGTACGAATTGCGGGGTCTAGCGTCTGTGGGACGTCAGGAGGCAGAGCAAATTTATCTTCCGAACCAAAGTGGGAATTTCCCATGTCATCATCGGCTGTCGAGGACTGGGCCTCATTTACGCTTCCGTTGACTTTCCTCGAGCTATCTGGGCTCTCGTGGTCTGTTTCCATGTCAATCGTCAAAGGTATAATCTCCTTTCTCCTAGCCCTGCTTTTCCTACGTGTAGCTTTCTCCGCTCTGTTCCTTTCGACTTCCTCCATGACAGGCGTATACAAGGGCGCGTCTGCTCGCATGGATCTTGGTATGTCCATGGCAGACTCCAGGCTTTTTCTCGGCCTGCCCTTGGCTCTTTTGGGTGGGGTCGCCCTCACAGAGACAGGAGTGTCGTCTTGCTCTTCTACAACATCCGGTACTGTCTTCCTTCTCGCAGCTTTCTTGGGAAGTGGTGTGCCACTCCTCTTCACAGGTGCTTCCAATGATTTCCGGGGTCTTCCCCTGCCCCTCTTCTGCACGATTTCTGGTGTATCATCGCCACCATTCAAAGGGACTGTGATTGTGGTAGAACGCTCTATGAGACGTTTTGTTGGGGTCCGCTTCGTTGAAGGGCTGGCTTGAGCATCATTAATCTGTTCCGCCTGCAATGTTAAACGGATCCGCCAGGGACTTGTTGAGTGGCTTCTTTGTTTGGGTAGTTTTGTGGGTGAAGTTCTTCGAGGCGGCGGAGTGTTGAGGTAAAAATCCTGGATGTGCGTATTACCAGAGGTTTCGGCCAGGGCTTTTCTGGGCGTAAGGACGGCACCCCTGCCCTTCGTAGGTGAATGAGTGGAAATGTTTTCGTTTGACAGAGCCAGCGGATCAGGCGAAGATAGAATATCGTAGGCCATCTCGCAGGCTATTTTGCTTAGCTGCTGTAAAGAGTCAAATATAACTCTGTTTACTTCTGCATGGTTAGTATAGTGCGTGTTCAGAAGTCAAAGTTATCGTGTCAAAAGAGTGTAAAATAATTATCAAGACTCAGGTTTGTTTACTTCGATGTCTTGGCGGGCGCTAAAATAAACGCCGTTGGCCTCGGAGATAAGAAGTATGATCATCGTAAACTTTTGTCAATAACAGAGTAGTATCTATTGATGAGAATGCTTTAATTACATTCTTCCTTTTCAAGATCGCCAGATCTGCAGCTCTTATGATCCGGTAATACTGAAATCGTACTGTGCAAATACCACAGCTGGCTCCGAGTCAACAGTGTAAATCTGATACTGATCTTGCCCCCATTGTGGGTTGTTAATACCATCGATCCATTGCTGAGTTTCAATCACAACACATCCATACTTGGGCACGGTAGTTATTGATCCATTTTTTGAGTGCTGCTGGCTCTGTTTAACAGGAATATTGGCCATAAGGGCGATATTGTTGCAAGTGTAGATCTGGAGACTCTGCTGGTTGGTCCTGACGTCGAGCTGAATGCCTGTTACATTCGATGCTAGAGTCAGGAGACTGAGATCAGTCGCCTCTGGCGCTGAATACCGAGGACGATCGATGATGAAAGCATTGTCGTAGCCCGTGCAGCCAAGCCCGCACGCGTTGACCGCATTTTCGATATCCCTACCGATTTGCTTTGGCGAAGTGAAATCAAGAAAAGTATCATTGACTATGCCAATCGTGCCATTAGGTACTTCAATGTTGTCAAATTCAATATATCGGTCCGAATATGGCATGTACAGGGTGTTGTTCAAGATTGTTGAATCTGATGGATTGGTGAACGCATCCAGGTTCCAATAAACATGGTTGGCAAGCATGATCGGCGTTGGTTCATCCAGTGGTATAGACACAAGTCTTGAAGTCCATTGTGGTCCAGCGGACACAGTATAAGTCGCATACGTGATGATGGTTCCAGGGAAACCTTCGAAACCTTGGTCGAGCAATGAGAAGGTGATCGAACTTGCGTTAGCTTCGACAACGGTCCAATTCCTCTGGTCATAGCCAACAGTCCCGCCATGCAACGTATCATGGCCGGAATTTTCATTTTCGGGAATATGAGAGGTGATGCCGTCTACAGTGAAAGTGCCGTTCTTGATTCGATTGGCATACCGGCCTACCACAGGACCAAAGTATGTGTGGACAGTCTCGGTGTCATTCAGATAGGCGGTGCCATTGTCGTAACCGAGTACCACGTCCTGCGGATCGCCGTTTCTGTCGTTGACGAAGAGATTGGTTAGGCGAGCCCCGTACGGTATAAAGCTCGCATTGATGCCAGGTGCTGAGATTGTATATTTCGTGAAAACACTTGAATTGCTTGTAGATTGTCCAACAGCTACAAACGTGATGTAGGAGAGTGTAATGAGAACACCCAAGAGAATGCTGAGATTTGATTGCAACATCATACTCCAAAGATCATGGTACGTTCCAGTTATGCTAGTGCGTAAGACCGAAGGACACAAAACTTACCAGCTGCGGGTTTGGCGACGCTTTATACTCGAGAGGGGAGGCTGACTTCACTACGCAGTTTAATAAGCATTGTAATTCAAAGCATCAGCTGCCTTAAAGGGCGGGAGAGAGCTGTGAAGCTCCACTTAGCCTAAATGTAGGGTTCATTGTGCAGATCGCAGCAAGCAAGCCCATATCCGGCACCGCTAGCGATTGGATGAGGCCCTGACGGCCGTTGAAGTCAGTGTGGAGACGCCCTGAGCTGTAAGGAAATCTACAGATGAAATTCGGGAAGGTCATGTAATATGACGCTCAAAGTGGGGAACCCCTGCTAGTTCTAGCGTCTCTCCGCCTTCCGCTGAAAAGCATGAGAACACCTCTGAGCTGCCCAATGAGAGTTCACTGAATGGGTTTTTTTTTTGCGAATTACCTAATGATTCCTATGATCTTGATGTTGCCAGATCCTATGCATTCAATCCGGACACTGTAGCAGGATGAACCCGTGGGCGGAGAAGTGACCGCAGCTGTCACAACCAATGGCCTAGGTTGTACAGAATGCTGTAGCGTGCGGTTACCGTACCTTTAGTAAGATATTCTACATTGGGCTCTTGACCGAGCTTCCTGTGAAAATACAGACCGATGAAACCTCCAAGCCCGACGCCCTCTTTGAGCTTATAGAACCAATGACGCCGGATGCCATGCAGTTTGCTTACTCACACATTAAAAAACGCTAATATAATTGCCAATCCGCTCTTTTTGATTCTGTGCAATGCACTCAGCAATCCACGTTATGTTTCGTATCTCCTGTACACATGTCAATCGTGTAATTACGTACTGACTCTTGAAGGCTTACCTGCTCTCGGAGCTTGACCCAAGCATAGATAACAGCATGAGTGAATTGGCGCGTGAAGGCCGTCTTCGATATTTCCATCTCTTTCTGATAGAACATGTCCTCCAAGCTCTTGCTCTCAGCTCCGCCACCCCCACTCATATTGCCAACTCCAGAGGCGCCTCCACTCATTCCAACCTGGTCGAAATACGATTTGTAGTCGTGATTGCCACTGACGGCAAGCGATACACCTTCAAGATCGTCTGCTCTTGACAACATCAAGGTCCCCTCGGGATACAATCCGCCAAATTCGGGATAGAGCTTCTTACGATCTTGCTTCGATAATTCAGTGCCGAAAGAGTTAATAGTAATATTGATTGCGCGGCGATCTGCCTCGAATTCCAAAACCTCTGACATAACCTCCGATGTAGGGGTACCTCTCAACTCAGGGTGCTCGGTAACGAAACGATAGAAGTCTTCTAGATAGTTCTTATAAAGTGTATTTCGGATGATCTCGATGTTCAACTCATCAAGGTCCTGGTGGCTTAACGAGCCCTTGAAGTAAGGTGCCAGTGGAGTTTCGATCAGTACAGAGTTGTACAATTCTTCAATGTTCGTGGCGACACAAAGTACAGGCATAGTCTCGAACCATCCAAGCGGATGACACCGTTCCAATAATTCTCGCGTGTCTCTTTCGTGAAGTGTACCAGTGATAAGTAATGCCACATTATCGATCATGTAACTATAAGTAAGGTATTCCATGAACTTGGCTAGAGTTCCTACTGCTTGAGCTTGTAGGTAGCGAAATTCAGCGACGAGCTTGTCCGTGGTCTTGTTGGCAAGTGATGAGGTCGACGGGTTGGGCGGCAGGGAGGCAAGGAAGTCTCCATAGGCAGGTGAGAGCTGTAACTTGACATCTGGAATAAAATTTGAGCAAATGTGGGAATAATAAAGCGACAAGCATACCATCGATAGTCTCACACTGCACGAGGTTACCGTAGTTCTGCCCAGTGAGAAGAGTATTTCGATACCCACGGACGATACCTTCGATATACCTTAAATGATCAGCATTCGCGGTATAATATACTGCACTAGAAACATACCCGCCATTCACATTGAAAAAAAGCCCTTCCATGACGATCTTGAGCTGTGCGAAACTGTGGCCTGGGAAGAAAGATCCTGTGATGGCTGCAGTCGCGGTATGATAGGGCTTGAAAATTGGCACTAAACCGCATACGAAATTAGCCTCTTTCCTCAAGCACGAAATTTCCTCGATTTGCGAAGGAGCTACGTGCACCGCGTTACAAACGGCAACCACGACTTCGCAATTGCCTGTCCGCCATGGTACTCTTCGTACTCCAGTAGGGACCTACAAATTTCTATGCCGCCGGTTCCACACTAATCGCTTACAGAGAAACGCCCGTGGGGTACGCACTATTAAAGGCAAAGAGCTCCAAAATACTCAATGGAGATGGAGTCTCAGCTGAAGATCAAACTGCTGAGGGGATATGTGATTTGTACGTATATCAGAGCTAGCAGGACAAGTTATTCGCAATTGGAGTCCTCGCCGGGTTTCCAGCAAGCTAGATACTGACTGTGCTTCCGTTCTATAGACTCAAGCTGAGGGACTTCCACAAATTCGACAGTGCTGCTACAGGTCAGTAACTGAGTGTGGCTCTTATAATATCACAAGACCTCTGCTAATATCAGCAGCGCTCGAACAAACTGCTGCGCTCGTGGAGGGGAAAGTCACCCCTCGTTTAGCTGGTTTACTAGACTCAATCAAAGATGAGAAGAAAGTCTCATTGGCGGTTGCCGACCCCAAACTCGGTATGATAATGTTCACTCGGTGGATTTCAATGATCTAAAGGCTAAAATGGAGTGCAGCCTCCGCCATCAACAGACTACCGCAGTTATCGCTCAAGCTCATTTCTGATCAAACGACCTCCGACCTCTATCGTGCCATTCGCAACCATCTACCTTCTTTAATTCCTGGCCTCTTACCTCAAGATATCTCTACAATGTCACTGGGTCTTTCTCACTCACTCTCGAGACACAAGTTAAAATTCTCTCCAGACAAGGTCGACACCATGATTGTACAGGCAATCGCTCTCCTTGATGATCTTGATAAAGAATTAAACACGTACGCCATGCGAGTGAAAGAATGGTATGGTTGGCATTTCCCCGAGATGGGTAGAATATTAAACGATAATCTGGCATATGCGCGTGTCATCCTCGCTATGGGAATGAGGACAAACGCAGCAAAAGCAGACCTTACCGAAATATTACCAGAAGAGATTGAGGGTGCTGTCAAGGCCGCCGCCGAGGTCTCCATGGGTACGGAAATTACATCAGAAGACCTTGACAACATTCAAGCGCTTGCAGAGCAAGTCGTCAGTTTCACCGAATACCGCTCACAGCTTTCCGGATATCTCTCTGCTAGGATGACTGCAATAGCTCCCAACCTTACGGCCCTAGTAGGGGAGCTGGTTGGTGCTCGACTAATTGCGCACGCTGGTAGTCTCATGAACCTTGCAAAGAGCCCTGCAAGTACAATTCAGATTCTAGGGGCCGAAAAGGCACTCTTTAGAGCGTTAAAAACCAAACACGACACTCCTAAGTACGGATTAATATATCACGCATCATTGATTGGGCAGGCTACTGGCAAGAACAAGGGCAAGATCGCTCGAATGTTAGCCACCAAGGCTGCCATAGGCCTCCGCGTTGATGCACTGTCGGAGTGGAGCCAGGAGGGAGAAGGCAAAGGTGATCTAGTCACAGAAGAGGACAAGGCTGCCCTTGGTGTTGAAAATAGACTTAAGCTCGAACGTCGCTTAGCATCTCTCGAAGGACGGCCATTACGCTCTAAAGGTGTTGCTATTGCACCTAATGGTACCTCTTTTACACCAGGCAAATGGGAAGTCAAAGAGGCGCGGAAATACAACCCGGATGCTGATGGTCTGGCCGGGGACGAGCCCGCTGCCGCCGCACCTGTCATACAGAAGTCCAAGAGTGCCAAATTGATCGAAGAATTACCTGAAGAGCCCAGCTCTAAGAAATCCAAGAAAGATAAAAAAGAGCAACTAAATGGGATCAAACCCATTGAGCAGGTGGTGGAAGACGCAATGGATGAGGATATGAAAAGCTCGAATGACGAAGAGGAGGAGAGCTCAGACGAGGAGATGGAAGATCAACCAGAGGTTCCAGAAGCGTCACCGCCGGCGCATACCGGCGCCAATGCTTCAGAAACCAAATCCAGGAACACCACGGGAGAGGATGATAAGTCAGAAACCATCTCGACAGTCTCCGCTGACAGCCCGGACTCGCCACCATCACCAACGCAGCAAGAGATCAATTGGCAATCTTCAATCCCAGGCAATACTAAAATCGCTAAGAAAGCACGAAAGAAGGAAAGACATGCGAGGAAGCTGGCATTGTCGGAGGAGAGAAGCACAGCAAAGAAGCTGAAAAGAGAGAAATTAGCAAGAAGACTTGATCGTAAGGAGAGGCGGCAGAAGAGGGCAGAGCAGATCGAGCGACGGGAAGAGAGGGACTATGAGAAGTTCGGGGCTCTAGCTAAGAAAGCTGGCCTAACAATAAGCAGATACAAGAGAAAGCTTGAAAGGGGTGAGATGAAATTCGAAGCCGATGGGACGCCTGTAGCCATAAGCAAGAAAGAGATTAAAAAGGCAAGGAAGGCAGCCGAAAAGGCTGCTGCTGCGAATGGCGGGAATGGTGATATCGGTGGTGGCAAGAAGAGGAAGAGGGATGAGGAGGCAGGGGAGAGATCCGAAAAGAAAAAGAAGCACCACAAGGTACAGGATTGATTCATTCCCGGATGGAAGTCGGCGCACTGTATCCTTAGATTTTGGATCCATCCCGCCGTCGACATTGTGTCCATGAAAATACAATGTACAGTTCTATGTCTAAGTCTATGTCCCAATGATACTTCCATATGCATTTTCGCCCGAATGTTTTAGAAAACCCCCTTCGGGAACACCGAATTTTCCTTACCCCTTTGCAACCTCCCTCAAACCCCTTTCTCTATTTCCCCCAACCACATTCTGCTCGAGCCAACTAACAGGCCACCCCGCCACCGCCCCCAACACACATAAACCCGTCGCCACCAACTGAAACGCCATCACCACCACAGACAGCCCCCCAAACAGCGACACGAATTTCACAAATTCATTCACCTGATATAAATCGTTTTGCGAGCGAATGAGGTAGCGCTTTTTACCCCCTGAATTAGTGGGTTGGAGCTGCAGAACTGTGACAAGTGAGACAAAGGCGGGGGAAAAGATGAAGCGGGGAAGGAGGAAGAGGTGGAAGAGTTGATGGATGGACACGTAGAGGGTTAGGTTCTCTTTGTCGTAGGCTGTGTGCCACATCCCAATGTCAGTTACACCCATAACATTTATTCCGATATATGGGAAAGGGGAAGGAGGAAGAATGATGTACCGATACTATTCACAGATATCTCGATCCGTGGACTCATGATTTTGTACCAGCGGTATATACACCATATTAACCAGCGACTCCCTTCGAAACTGCCTGTTCGACAGAAAGGGTGCGTGAATGAAGCAGAGGGGGTGAAGTAGGTTTCTATTGTTTGCCGTTGGAGGGAGGGCGGGGATTGCGTTAGGTGGTGGATTATGGCGGTGATTTCGGATTCTGTGAGATGCGAGGGGAGGGTTTAGCTGCGTAGCATTGAAGGTTGGTTGGAGGAGAGATTTTGCATAGGTGTGCTTTGGAGATCAACGTGTAGAGTAAGGGAGGGGTGAGGGGGGTGAGGGGGCTGTTACGAGGATCTTCCATTGCTATGGCTTGGGGGGTGGAGGAAGCGTGAAGAAGACGTGGTAAGCTGCAGAGTCAACTGGCGACGCGTTTGTAATTATTAATTAGAAATTTGGGAGAACGAAGAGCGTAGAAGACTTTACAATGGGTGTTTGAAGTAGTCTTGTGGAAAGCAATGATCTGATGTCACACCTCCGCATCGTACCTTAATCTTATCAGATCTTTGCCAAGACCGCCCAGGGTATCCCCCTGGGGGCTGCAAAGTCGACCCCGGCGGGAACTAAGCCCTGTAGGGCTGTGTAGGCAAATATGGATGTTTAGGGAGGGGTCCCTAAAGAGCGTGCCTATATCGCCCTTAGAGCGCTTTCTTTAGGCATGCTCCGGGCGGGGCCTCTAGGGGCCTACAGGGCCGAAGATGCTTAGTCTTGGCATGAGTGCCCGTAGGCCAATTCTTTTTTTGATAGCAAGATAATCTACAGGTATACAATTAAGATGCTAATACTACTGCCTATAAAATTTCATAATATAGATGTCAAAGATCAAAAAGATGTTGAGCTTTAAATATGTAGGAATTTGGCTTTACTAGCCAAAAAATCGAGGACTAGTGTCGGATTTCGGAGCTTGGCATGGAATTTAACCTGGATAGGTTTAGTGGCCAGGGGGGGTCAACTTGCAGCCCTCAGGGGGATACTATCCCCTTGACTGGTGGTAAGTCGGCCCCCCCAAAACTAAACCTAATTAAGTATGGATTTATGCCAAGCTCCGACATCCGGCACTAGTCCTCGATTTTCAAGCTAGTAAAGCCAAACTCCTACATATTTAAAACTTGATATCTTTTTTATATTAGACAACCAGATCACCAAATTTTAAACACGGTTAGATTAGTATCTTAATTATATGCCTACAGATCATCTAACTATAAAAAGTAAAATTGGTCTACGGGCACTCATGCCAAGATCATGCATTTTGTGCCCTAAAGGCCCTTAGAGGCCACGCCCGGAGCACCCCTAAAGATAGCGGCCTCGGGGCGATATAAGCATGCTCCCTAGGGACACCCCCCCTAAACAACCATATTGGCCTACACAGCCCTATGGGGCTTAGCTCCCGGGGGGGCCGACTTACCACCAGTCAAGGGGATACTGAAAGCCCTCTAAGAATTAGTTTTGACACCGTCTTAACCCGCCTACTGCCGGTGAACCTGGCTTAGGGTCTTTGCTTCCCACCTGCAATGGTGTGCACCTTGTTTCTATTAGGAGGTAAGGTAATGTATCTATTGATATCGCTCAAGCTACCTACTGGCAGTAATTTACTGCTGCCAAGGCGGTGCATTGGTCACCGAAGCATGCTAGCAAAGCATGCCAGCAAGGCAAGAGCTTGCATACCGTTACACTACCACGAGAAGGCTTAGAAGAAGTCTCAACTAAGTATGCCAGGTAGTACTCACATCAACATAGCCTCCGTTAACAGTGGATACTGGCCGCCTTGCCAAGCTTAGTCCCTACGGAGCTGAAGTGCGAGCTGAAGTGCGTGCCACTTGTTACAGCCGATCCAATATCTGTACGCTACTATCGGTGTAGTATCAAATAATGAAACCCAAAGTATCGGAGAAAACACATCTTTGCAGTCATTACCTCCGAACGGTAGCCAATCGTAGTAAAGGACTAGGATGCGACATGACTCCATATCTGTGCCTGGTTGTTTCTCCTGACTGCACTAAGAAGGCGACGCCGCCCACTCAGGCAATGGCTATTTGGAATGATGTATTGCGACAGTTTCCGAGTCCCCATGGATGGAATACATGTTTCAAATTGCTTACTTACGGATGCTGGCCAATCGCAAGGAAAAATTAGGATGTAACAAGACTCCATATTTATGCCCTGCGAATTCCTCTCGCCCTTATTCTTTCCGAGACCACATATTACCCATAAGTATCCCAGAGCTTTTACTCTTATCCTTTCCCCGAGCAGTTGTTGCTCATGTTTCCTACCACAGTTGCTCTAGATCATGAGTATACCAGAGCTAGCCTCGCCAATTTCGTCGTCTGGAGTAGAAGTCGATCCGCAAAATCATGGGCTATATCTGCACTATGATGGTAACGACTTGCCAGAAGCCTATAACGAAAACGAAACGAACAAGGCCCACAGAAGTCCTGGACAAGCGCAAGTTGAAACAACACTACAAAACAGACGGGTCATATTACGATTGGGGGTGATACTTGCTCTGGGCTGGATACTTGCTATTATAGCAATCGCCATTGCTGGCACCTTGGCTGCAAAGAGGCTACACGAATTGCATCACTTGTACGCATGGATCTTAAATTACGTTGATACAAAAAACAATACCTTTGACACTTATGTGATAGACCATCGGCTACCTGCGAGGGTGACCAAGGCATCGCTAGCTCGCCAAGCCAGACTCTGAAATCAATAATCTCCACTACCACTTACACTGCGGCGAATCCTGGCAGCTTCACCAGTAGTCCATCAATCCCTAGCAACTCAGTTGCGATTCTGAACACCACCTGCCCCCCTTCGACAAACTGCTCTGCGCTCTCTTCCCCATATACGGCATTTACTGACGCACTATTCAACATTCAATGCGAGACCGACTACTATTCGCCAGTTACTCTCCTATTAGCCGTATATGTCTTCCAATTCGAGGACTGTATAAACGCATGCGCGAGCTATAATGAAGGGATCAATCATGCAAACTCAACTTGCTTTTCTGCAAGCTATTCGATTGGAGTCTCGCGAGCCACTCAATTTGGTGGTCAAGACGGTGGAAATTGCTGGTTAACGGGCACAGACGGGGGCCAGGGAATCAATTCGGTCAACCGAAGTAGTGCTGTATTGATGAGGAGTTGAGGAGGCTGCCTGATGCCTTCTTTGGACGATGCACATTCTGAAAAGCAGATGTGGAAATACTCGTGGACTAAGCAAGCCTGGCATTGATTGATATATATTGGGATTATGCTTCATTTATCGGAGACGAACGCGGCTTAATCTTACGCCAGAAGTCTTAGGCGCTTCAAACGAACTCCTTCGTGGCTCGGTTCACATGCACAGCTGCTGCGTGAGACAGGGTTTAGAAGCCATGAATATATTTGTCTTAACAGGTTAATGGTCGTGAACATTTACTCTCCCTTGTTCTCAGAATCAACTATGCCTTTGAGAATATCCATAACATACACATAGTTCCTATTAGCAACGACGAAATCTTGCTATTTAGCTCAGATAGAAAGCGGTCGATTTTACAAAAACATCAAAGCGTTCTGAGAAGGCTCAAATGTTTCGGAGACCTTCTCTCATCCTGATATTTTCTTCTCTGTGTCTTAGGCTCGCCTCTCTCAGTATGCGTCAATTTGCTTTTTACCACCGAGCCATGATAAAATGGCGTTATATTTTCGTAAAGATCGAACTTCTTAGGAAAAGCTATTTACAGCTTTGACTTATCAGACCTCTTTGTACGCGGCTCCAGTCGTACATTATCCAACCACAGCTTCGAGACTGCCAGCATATTTCGCTCTGATCTCCCACTCGGATGCTCCCGATAAAACTTCTCCACAGCCTCAAAATCCTCCATCTGCTTTTCAAGCCACGAGGCGAGTATTGCAGCGCACTTTTCAATCTTCTCGAAGGGTAACATGTGCCCGCCATCCTCAACGACGACCTTTTCTACGCTTCCTGCGTTGACTCCTCCATTGCCGCCGACGCCTGTTCCTGTACGTGCGACTTTTTCATCCTGGAATTTTTCAGGACTAAGAGGACTTAGGCCGCCAAAAACCCACAATACGTTAGGGCGGACCTTGGGTAGGCTTTCGAACGTCATCGCCATCTCAGGGCGATGGAAAAGATAAGTTCTGTTTTCCTCGCTAAGGTCTGGGGACATTAATCGTGCTTGGCGGTCATTTGGCATTGATATGAAATTGGACCGTATAAATGACCATACTTCTTGATGTTTTGTGGTCGTGAGTGTTACGGAGCCGTTTGGTGCTTCGGGGTAAAGAAGTGTTGGCGTCTCGCGCAAGCCGTATTCAAGATACTTGTCAAGAGCTCGAGAGTCCCAGGACTGATAGAATTTATTCTTGCGAAAGGACTGTTCGGCTGCGGTCCGCGAGGGAAACAGATCGCGCCGAAGACTGCTTGAGCCAGCGACATTGGGGGCATTTCCCGTATGTCCTTCTTGGATAATGGATTCTATTAGAGCAAGGCCGTGGAAAAGCCGTGGGTGCAATAAGGAGAGTTGTACACTAGGCCAAGCTTAGCATTTAAGTACTGCAAGGAAAGTGTAGTGTGGACCCACAGATGGGCCGTGCCTATACTATGAGAAATGCCAACAATAGGACGTGGCATCCGTTCTTCAAAGTGGTTGACCATTCTCAAGAGGTCACGTGAATGGTCAAACCAATTGGCTGGAGTAAATTCAGTATGTTAGAAAATAGTCTTCCATGTAAAACTTTATTGGGGTTATGTTTACTCACTATCATCACCTTGAATGTATTCATTGAGCACACCACTCGCTCCCTGATTGGACACATCCGCAATCCATATTGCTCTGATCTTGCCCGGAAAAGCGCGATGCAGTTCATCCCATAGGGGCTCGTAGGTCTCCTTCACCAGACCATTTGCATGAGCAGCAATTATAGTGACAGAACCAGGAGCAGCATCTATGTTATCCAGCGGCCTATATTCTTTGATGGCTAGTCTCAGCTTTGCAGGCTCGGACTTTACACCATAAGGGTATCCCCTGATGTGTTGGCCTGGAAGGATATGTTCAGTGACAGAAAAGACTGCGGACATGCTGGATATCTACACATTCAGACATAAAGCCTAATGCAGAGGAACAGAAGATATCCAGAACGTAGAGCGTACTTATACTTGTACAGGGGAATCATACCTTATACCGTAGGGGATACCATGTTGTAAGCCCTACGATACCCTATGATATCTCAACCTTAAAAGCCCCATCACTACTTCTATTCTAGCGCCCGCGCTAGCGTCCTGAATAGCGCGTCACATGACTTCTGCGACGCTACTTCTACCTCTGTACAAGTATCATCTTATTTCTTCATTGGTTCACTCGGACAATTCTTGATCTGAGTAAGATGACCTAGTGGGAACTTGAACACGCCCCAAGCGGTGTAAAGATTTGCTTCCTCTGCGCCTAAGTATCTTCTCCTCAACTGGTCCACATCCCGAGCTCTGTGCAGGTCTAGGCATAGAGGATGCCAAAATGTAACCCTATCAGCATGCTGGTGCTATGCTTTTGGAGCTTGCACTAGCACGGATACTTGTGTCTCCGGCCTAAAAATGGGAGAGAGGAAAGTAGAGCAAAGTAGATATTGAGTGATCGCCCATGAGGGGTTCATTTGCCGAGGTCGGCTTACTATGCGTATAATTTGTTAGCAATGCCGCTAATGCCTTTCTACAGATGATTAATGATCGGTGTAATACTGCCAGCAGGGCAACTCACGCATTTCTACGATGATTGGAAATCAGTGGAAATCAGTGGACTACTTCCAGCAGGGTGACTCACTATAAATTAGATGGTATGCCCTGCTGAACTCCTTGAATATGGCTTCGACGGAGTTGAACCCGAGCGAAAGCAGCACTGAAGAAAAGTCGATTCCCGACGTTTTGCCCTCCAATCCCACCTCTGAAATACCCAATGGTGGAGTCGTTGCATGGGTACAATGCGCTGGCTCGTTTTTTCTGTTCTTCAATTGCTGGGGAGTTGTCAATACATTCGGTAAATATATCGTAGGAAGGCGTCAATTTCGTGGTGAAATACTAACAGATTGCTGTTCTCTAGGGGTCTACCAAACATTTTACGAGCGTTCTCTGCTACCAAATGAGACGTCTTCCAATATCTCATGGATCGGCTCCATTCAGTCATTCCTTCTGATCTTTGTTGGCATCTTCGTCGGGCCGCTGTTTGACCATGGGTATTTCCGTTCTCTCATCCTTATAGGGAGCTTTGGAGTCGTATTTGGCATGATGATGACCAGCCTGTGCACTACATACTGGCAAATCCTACTCTCACAAGGGGTTATCGTAGGCCTGGGCTGTGGCTTTCTCTTCGTGCCTTCCATCGCCGTCATCCCGTATTACTTTTCAACCCGGAAAGCGCTCGCTCAAGGCCTTGCGGCATGCGGTAGTAGTCTGGGTGGTATCATATATCCTATACTCTTTCAAAACCTTCAAACGCGGATTGGGTTTCCATGGGCCACTCGTGTGATGGCCTTTATCATACTTGCCACGCTCATCATGCCTATCGCATGCTTGAAAGTGCGCGTCAAACCCGGCGCAGCTCGCAAATTAATTGATTCTTCTGCCTGGCGAGAGGCCCCATTCCTGCTCTTTAGTGTGGCCGAATTTTTCGGTTTCATGGGCCTTTATATACCTTTCTTCTACGTCCAGCTGTATGCTATTGAGAAAACGGATATTGGCGAACATCTCGCATTCTATCTGTTGACTTTACTGAATGCTGGCTCGCTATTTGGGCGAATTGTAAGCAGTTCGTGCTTCTGGTTATTGGAGGACCTGCTAACCTAGGTTGCACAGTTACCTAACTTCATCGCTGACAAGATCGGTCCAATCAACGTACTGATTCCATGCATACTGACAGCCGCTGTGCTCGCATTTGCCTGGATAGGTATCACTACTCCAGGCGGGATTATTGTGTTCTGCTTCCTCTATGGGTACGGAAGCCGCCCACAAGCTATCGAGCGGGAAGTCCATCCATGCTAATAAGTGTTGAGTAGGTTCTTCACAGGCAGTTTTGTCTCGCTACCACCGACCATTGTCTTCACATTATCTCCCTCATTGAGTGTCTATGGTACACGCAATGGTATGCTTTTTCTGCCCATCTCACTCGGCTTGCTTATTGGCAACCCGATCGCCGGGGCGATCCTCCGTTCCGGATGGAGGAATGTCGAGGCTTTTTGTGGAGTAGCAATTGTGGTTTCGGGAGGCTTGCTGATTGCTACGAGGATTGCAAAGACAGGGCTGATCGTGAAGGCGAGAGCGTAAGTTCCTGGAGAAAATATTGTTATATATTCAACGCCTTGATGTGCCCCCGGCCCGCGGTCTCCGACGAAATATTCAAGGCACTTCAAAGACAAGACCTTCATATAATCCAGCCACGAACCCTTCAGCTGCAGTGACTAAGTGGGAGGATATGGCAAAAGTCATTTATATAGAGGGATTCAGCGCGTGTGTTCTGATTAACAAATTTGTATATGAATAGGTTGCATACCTTGGTGTGGGCCTTGATCCACTAAAACTTCATTTTTTTCAACAACGCTTTATGCCCCTTTCTTTCATATCAGCAACCACTTCACTGTGAATTTCTGTCCATGACTACAGCGGTCAATTTGCAAACTCGGGATGCGGTAATGTGGAATTCATTCAATTGATTAATAAAAATCGATTAAATCTAAACGATATATTACATAACAACCATTCAGAGCCGTATAGAATTAAAACCCACAAGAGCTTGTCGAAGTGTGGTGTGCTAGGAAAATGATCACAATAACCAAAGAGGTGCAGGGGATTCTAATACCTTTGTTCTGCCATTGCCCATTGCTTGTATTGATTCTTTTGTATTTCTTTAACTTCAAGGAGTTATACTAGCCGTAGGGGCGAAATTCGTATCGAGGGCATCGTGCTAGCTTAGACATACAACATATGTCTGATATTGTTCTGTGAATTAGGGAATCTTTTTCATCGGATAGTAAAATCTCTTTTATCCTCGTTTCTTGTCAATTGCGGTAGGGGATGACCTTGTTCCACAAGATCACCAACATAGCATTCCCCAACAAGCTCAAAGTAGCTTTCCCTGGGTCTAAGAACTAAAGGTGTTGGAGTGTCCCCCAGAAAGCATATCACATCCCCCACCCGAGCTTCACTGGGTCCCAAACCAAGGTTGTCCTTGGTGGTCGTGAACAGCCTTCTACCAGCGCAGGCCTCTGTCATTGCAAAACTGAATTCAACACCCTTTTCATTTTCGTCTGAGAGATCAGTGAGTGGCTTGTAACTTCCATTTTTCAGCCTTCGGTTACCCAAATTTTTCCAAGCCTCGTATGCTGATACTTCATCGAAAGGGGTCCCTGGGAGGCTTTCGCCTGCGAGAAGCGTTTGACAATAGATCTCTGTGTAAGACCTGCTGCCCGAATGACTCGATTTCTCCACAAATTCGTTCCATCCGGACATGGAATCATTGCCAGCGAAAACATCGGCCACCGTTGCCACAGTATCTACGCACCAACCATCTACTGTCAAAGTCCGGTTATTTTCAGAATAGCTAGCTCACTTGATGACGAGGTGTATCGGGCTCTTTCGCTCGCGACCTGCCAAGCTTACGCTTTACGGCCACTTGTGCTTGCCAGTCAGGTACCCAAGATGGCAATGTGGCTATTCTTTTGGGGTGCGAAACACAACATAGAATATCAAGATTCCCATGTGCGAGGACTAGGAATTGAGTCGTTCGCAAATAGACATCTTCAACGCTCGAGTTATAATCAGGCTTCAAGCCCGGCGTCTGGGCTAATCCAAGCATGGCGAAGACTTTGTCCCTGGGGTCAGTGCAGTTAAAATGATACGACATGAATAGCGCATCCACGAGATTGTTACCTCGACCGTGATCATGGCGATTCAACTCGGTGATGGCAGCAACAGCATCGTGAGCATCGTGAGCATTTTCGGCGTCAGTTGCTTGAGCCATTTGATAGCTACTAGCGGCAGCAAGAACATCCCAATCTATCACATATGGGCCACAATGAACTGCTGCACGACGCGCTAGCGCAACTTCTTGTATGATCCACGACCTGCGGAAGTATGGGCGACTAAAAATTCGAGAAAGTGCAATCCAACCAGGAGATTGAATAAATGGAAGTGCATGCCTGGCGACAAGACCTTGTCGCGTGACTCCATGGCCGGCTGACAAAGGTGGTAGATATGACAATAGCCTTGGTGCAAAATCGAACGCCATTCCATCATCAAGATCTCCGTCCCCAAGCCACACGACAACATTTTCAGCTTTCGAGTAGATTCTTCCCATCAAAGCCACTTGCTTATTGCGCTCGTCTACATCGTCTTGATTTATGCAAATCTGGTCGATCCACAGTGTACGGATTTTATCAGGATTTCGTATTTGGACTAATGCTGTAGCCAAATTTTGGGTGACCGCAATACTCTCCGACCCGCAGGAAATGCTGCCTGTCTTCCTAGATTCTCCCCAGGCGTACGACAGCGCTTCGTACACTGGTGCATTCTCTAACGACACGTTTTCATGGATCTGGATAGATAGACCGTCATTTCTTAGACCTGCATTAAGATGTATAAGCCGAACATGAGCATCTCCGAGTTGACTGTAGCGGAAAGGCTGCGTTGACAGGGAAATCCCAAAGTTGGCTGGCGGCGACTGCCTTGGGTCTAAAATCTCCATTTTAGATGTGCACTCACAGTCTGATCAGGTATAATACTGTTGCCAGCCTCAGAAGCTCAGGCCTAGCTGCGCGGGTTTCAGTAGGTGTACAGAGTAGATCGCTAGAAGAGTCCACCCGTAAACACCCCTCAACCGTACAGCCCTATAAGGCTGATATCTAGGGCCCCCTAAAAATGGTCCCCTAGGCGCCTAGGAGACCCGCCTTTAGGGTAGCTCTAAGGGTCAATACGGTTGAGGGGCGATATCTTGTGGGGGCCCTATATAGTAAGCAATCCATCCAGCAATGACTCACCTCAGTGGATATATATCTTGGAATCAGCTTCTACTGGAGGCAAGTTCACTACGTGCTGGCACGTTGTATGACAAAAGCAAATCTTCGTACATTCTTCATTATCACTCCTCAAGCAGAGCCATGTTGCTCGCTATGTACAAGAACTTGCGACCGTTGACGTATGGTTTCATTAGAAGTCTCGGCGAATATGACAGATCATATGCTGACAGCTCATGAGTTCTTAACTCGAACATGCAATGACATTGATGCTCCATCCTCGTCAGAAGTAATATTGACCGGAAATCTTGTACTTCTAGCGAAGGCCCCCTCTTTAAAGGCGTTTCCAACCCAGTCTCCTCGATAACCCTAACTCTGGAGTAATATAGCACTATCAACGCCCAGCTTGCTGCTTCCCTGGGCAGTCGCATCCTTCAAAGCACAGTTCTCTGGTCCTGTAAATCCAGCGGAGTAGGAGACAAAAGAACAAATTGAATCAGGGTGTGCTGTGAGCAAGGTGTTGTATAATGCACATGCATTCATGCAGTCTTCGAATTCATAGGCCATGAAACTTGCTATGTCACCGCCAGCGTAGTGTGTGTCGCACGATATATTGAATTGGACATTGTTAACAAGTACTGAGGTCCACGTCGGGTCAAGTGAGGCACAGTCGCTCACTGGGTTGCATTCACAGCTTTTTTTATTGGATCCTGAAACGATAGATCCGCTGGCTTGGGGTGAGCTGGTTGTGATTGTACCAGTAGCGCAAGTCTGAATGCCAGCAGACGAGTTGTCAGGCGTGGTACTGTTCAGGCCAGCACTGCACTCTGCTAATTTGCTAAAGAGAACGTAGTCAGCTATCAACCCATTGTTTGCATGTGTTAGTGAATTGAAAGCCTACACTTGCGCCTGCCGGAGCTGGTTCAGTTCGTGCGACCTCTTAGCAGCCAAAGTACCCCCCACCGTAGCTGCTGCGATGGCGAAAGCCAGAGCAATGACAGTTGCTGCACTCAGCCAAAATGTAGCCTTGCGGAAGCCAAGAATCCTCTTCTCCCGGGGTTCATGAGCTGTTAGGTCGATGGGTGGGGTCCAGTGTGGCTGTGTCTTGTCATCATTGAGAACCGAGTGCAGTCCATCCTCCGTATAGTCACTGGCGATCGAGAGGAGCCCGTCATGCGGCGAGACAGGGCTTTTCAGTGTATCAACTTCGGGATCGGCGCCCTGAGCGGCCATTACTGAACACACTTGGGAGATGAGGAAGCTTTTTCCAGGCGCAAGCATAGGTGTCCAAGTGATGTCGGATGGTATTGAATTTGTCGGAGTGTAACACCAGAAGTCACATGACGGAGAGGCCGTAGCCAGGAATAGATATTTTCACTATCCATCTTCATTCACTTCATTGAACCCAAAACTCGATCTCACCAATATTTTATACGTGCAGATGATTATTACTCGCCAAACTCCACAGATAGAAATGATATGGATCTATTTCCTGAAAAGCTAGTGGTGAGCCGGTAGTTTTGTTTGTACAAATATGCCGCTTGTGCTTGCTTCGCGGTACTGGACTCCGCCATAGTAGCAAAGCTGAAGGGACCTGTATCTTAGTGACATGTCCCGCTTACTAGGGGCGAACTACAGCGTCCATTGGAGTGAGACTTCCGGTAGCGCAAGCTCAAGTCAGGAGAAATTCCAGTCGTTATTTTCTTCTCTTACTGGTGTATTTTGATCGAGCCTCTATCTCATTTCAACGATCTCATGCATGAGCCTTGATTGCGTGATTCATCATCTAATCTAGCATTTCACCGTCGCGCCTTATCACTGAATCATAAAGTATTTCACTCAACTCGCCGTCCGGAAAGCTGCCCTTTGATTAGCAGCATAGGAAGGCTGGATGGCTCAACACATAGACCAAGACTGTTTCCACTTCTGTTGGCTGTCATCGATCTGCCAGTGCAGATTGATGTCCAGAGCTCTGTTGTCATCCCTCCTCTTCTGATATCCGATAGTCCCGTTCACCACCTGCCCTTTCTTTAGCGGAATCGATTGCTTATCCCTATAATCGATCAATAAAACCCCTTGCTGCCAATGCGTTCGTTTGCCGTGAGGTCCTGTTGTGAATGCTACGCACTCTCCGCCTTCGCGAACGTACTCCTCTGCCTTGGCTTCTGTAGGGACTTGGCCATCTGGTCTGGTGAGGAAGAAGGTATCAAACCATATCACAAAACCATCGAGCGCTTCTATATCCGCCTTCAGTTCACAGGCGAAGGTTTTGCTCGCGAAGGTGAGCTCTTCTGTTTTAGTTGTCTTCAAAGAGAGCCGTAAGAATGGAGCCGACTCCGCAGGAACAGCAAAGTCCTGGACTTCACGGACCATGACATCATTATAGATGTCCTTGTACATGCTAATCATGTCAAAGCCATAAACATTCTTCCAGTGATGGATGTGGTCTTCAATATATTCGGAATCGGTCATTGGTGCGATGTGCAGGGTACAGTGTGAGGGTATCATGAGACCATCCGGTGTGAGATACTGATCTCGCGCCCAGATAACGGAGTCGAGCATAGCTTCATAAAGCAGACAATATCCCATCCACTCGGACACGATGATGTCGACTTTCTTCACCGGCAGCACGACCTCTTCGATCTTGCCTCTCAGACAGCTGTTGTGAAAGATTAGTCAATGTCTATGCTTCAAGAGTTCCTTTTTCTCTCACGATATTATCTCTCCCATTCCGTTCTTGTACACGTTCTCGCGCGCGAAGTCGATGATGTCGGAATTATCGACAGCTATTACCTTGGCTGCTCCGGCTCTTGCGCAGAACATTGATAGTATACCCGTTCCACAGCCAACATCCAAGACGGTTTTACCCTCAAAGAGGTGTTTGTTCTCATAGATGAAGTCCCTATATGCGTCTGTTCGTACTGTGTCTTTCAACATCGTTTCGTGTATCTCTATCCTGTTCAGTTGTGAATTGATCTTATACTTTGGAGAAGCTCACCATGGCCAGAGTACGAAGCAAAGTAAGAAGAGTCTGTGTTGCCCAGCATGGGAGCATTCCTAGCCGGCCCCATGCCTGAGCTCGCAGCTATCATGTCTCGTTCTCTCGCGTCATCCCTGTCAAGGGACTCTTCGAATTTGAGCTGGAGGAATTTGATCTCATTTCTCCGGGCTTCAAGTTCTACTTCAGCCAGCTGCAGTTTCATTTCTAGCTCGGCGACTCGGTTCTCATCATTCCTGTCGGTAGTAGTGCCGCTGGGAGCTTTCACTGACACGCCTCCAGTATCTTCATCTACATCGTCAGGATCCTGTCCGACGATGTCGTGCAAATTCCACAAAAGAGCGTCATCCTCC
Source organism: Cladonia borealis (assembly GCA_018257855.2). Taxonomy (NCBI): domain Eukaryota; kingdom Fungi; phylum Ascomycota; class Lecanoromycetes; order Lecanorales; family Cladoniaceae; genus Cladonia; species Cladonia borealis. The sequence continues at coordinate 1,629,567 of JAFEKC020000005.1, read as the reverse complement.
AGCACTGGTAACAGATACTGCTCGTCCTGAAAATTGGACTTTGCGGAGATGTCAGGCTTCTGTACACCGACTTTGACTTCGCTACGTATATAATTCACAAGCTTGACCACGTCTAGAAAGTCCAAGCCTATCATAATCCAGGCCATTAGTCATTCAATGAGCACCAACAAGATCTTTGGGCGTGCTCACCCAGATCCTTCCGAATACTTACGATATCCAATTGATGATTGTCTTTGCAATGCTCCAGCATTGATTGAGCGCCTTCGAACACAACATCACATAATAAGCAAACCACCTTGACTGTCTCTACATCAGGCTCAAGATCTTCCCAGCCTTCATCGTCTGCCAAGTCGAGCACATCGCCATCTTCTGAACTTCCAGAGACGGTCATCTCTCGTTCGGAGGCTGAATCGGGTACCATAATAAACTCGGCCTTGAATCGAACTCCACGTTCGTACCTTTTTGAGTATCTTGCAAAGTCTGCGCACAAGTTTCATCGGTAATAAGATGATTATATCCGGAGGCAACTGTACGCGATCTGCCGATCCCGCACGCTTGTTTACTTCGTGCTCGTACTTCGTTAGAGGACAGTGAGAAACAGACACTCTACTGTCTTTTCATATTTACTGGACATTGTTGGTGGACGCATGTAAAGATGGTCTAGTGCGTCCAGAAGGGCAAATATACTGCTCTTTGGGAGGTGAAGGCCTCCCCAACACCTCCCTTTATCTCAACTTTGGCCCCGCAAAGCCTCGATTTTCTCAGCAATGGCTTTCTTTTTTCGCACCAAAGCGAAATCAGATATAGTCAAGCCTACAAAAGACCTCCTGAATAGGTTATGGCAGGTCCCAAAGCTGCAGAAGGCAAGTACTTCTCGAAAACCCTCAAGGAAAAGGCCAAGCTGACATGCTCAAACAGACTGAGGAGGAGGCAGCTAAGATGCTCGGACAAATGAAAGTTCTCCTTGTTGGCAATCAGGGTAGTTTGAATCGATTCGTGCGTTTGAACTGGTATACTAATGTACAAACTCAGAGGTTGAAGCTGCCAGCCCTGAGCAAATACTTAACCTCGTCAACACAATGATACAAGAGGACTTTCTATACGTATTGGCTCACAGCCTTCATCTCCTACCCTTCGAAGGTCGCAAAGATTCTCAGACCATTTTCTGCACCATACTTCGCTTCAGACCTCCCGGAAGCACAGCCGAAATCTCTCCTGCTTTGGCCTACGTGATCGACGAGAGACCAGAGGTGATCATAGAACTATGTCGGGGATACAATCACAGTGAGAGTGTGATGCCATGCGGTGTGGTACTCAGAGAGATTGTCAAAAACGAAGATGTCGCACAGATTATCCTATGTGACGAGTCACAGGAAAATGAGGCAGCCATCAGGATCAATATGATTGACGAGAACAAGCCCGCTTCAGGCAATGGAGTGTTCTGGGATTTCTTCCCCTGCATTGACAAAGCAGCCTTCGAAGTCAGCGCCGATGCATTTTCCACTTTTAGAGTAAGTTGTCTGGTAGCCTCAGTAGCTTGTTTAGTGCTGACGCCAGGTTCAGGAGATCATCACCAAACACAAGAGCATAGTCCCGAAATATTTGAGCGTCAACTTCGAACTATTCTTCGAACGCTATCACAGCCAACTCATAGCCTCCAATTCTTACGTGACAAAACGCCAATCGATCAAGCTGTTAGGGGAAATCCTTTTGGACAGAGCAAACTATGCTGTTATGACCGCATACGTCGACAGAGGCAAGCATTTGAAGATCTGCATGAATTTATTGAGGCATGACCGAAAGATGGTGCAATACGAAAGTTTCCACGTCTTCAAGGTGCCCATACAGCCTCTCTTCAGACTGCCATTTTCACTGACCATGTACAGGTTTTCGTCGCTAATCCCAACAAGTCAGATGAGGTAGTCAGGATCTTGACTCAAAATCGCGACCGTCTTTTAAAGTTCCTACCCACCTTCCTCGACGATCGTACCGAAGACGATCAATTCAATGACGAGAAAGCGTTTATCATACGTCAGATCGAGCTACTACCAGCGGGCGCATGAGAGTATCGTCTTTAGACATTGGAGCGCTGGAAACAATCGATCTTCAGTCTTTTTATGCACCGGAGAACTCCTAGCCAAGGCCACAGAGGGATCAAGCTCGAGGGAGCCACACGCCAACAACCCACCATGCCAGACCCTTCCCAATTGCCTGGAATTCAAGACCAAAAATGCGCTCCGGGCGGACGTTGTCAACAGTTCTAGGGCGCTCAGCTGTACTGCTACCAGCAGATTCTCCTTTCCATGCGAGTAAATGCGCTCACCAGTCCATCGAGAATGCCGGTGCCCCTTCATGAGACCAGGATAAGATGAGATAATGGACATTCCCAGATCACTGTACGCATTGTGCAGGCTGGCCTGCATGCATCACGGACAGATAGAGACAGACGGAATATCAGAAAAAACCGTTTTTGTAACGACAGAAAATGCTAACGTAACTTCCACTGCATCCGAAAGTCCCAAACGCTCCATCCAATGCCCCAAGCTAAACATCCAACCAACTCCAACACAAATTCTTTCCCCATATGAATAGAGCACATGTACCCAATTTCTATCTCTTCTGCACTTCCAAATTGTATATATCTTAACCTCCCATCTCTCCCTCCCAACCACGTCCATCCTAAAGGCCCAACTTCGCCTTCCTCACCCTCGGCAACACCCCCACCAACGTAATCACGCTCGCCACCAAAACAGCCCACAACCTCACATGCAAAACCCCCTTATTATAATCCGTCTGCGTCGCCGCACACACTGTCGCCAACGCCAACGTCAAAATCAAATACCCACTCCACCGATGCCACTTATAAATCCTCTTCGCCTTCTCCACCCCTCCATACACATTCGGGAAATAAAACTGCGTAATCCCCACAATACCCTGAATCCCAAACAATATATACGTAATCAGTCCTAGGATCGCGTGGGGGGATACGAAATGCGTGCCTCCGTGGGAGATTTTGTTGTATTCGATTATTATGAGGGAGGCGAGGAGGGAGAGGATGGAGGTGGTGTTTAAGATGGCGTGGATGTGGGTGCCGAGATTCTTTTGGTGGGGGGTGTGGGTTGGTTGGAGGAGGAGGATGGATTGGGTGAGGAGGAGGAGGGAGGAGATGTTGAGGAGGGGGTGGGCGGAGAAGAGGATGACGGGGTGGATGAATACGGAGGCCCAGATTGTGGCTGTGAGCTGTGGGAGGTTAGTTTGTGGAGGGGGAGGTGGGAAGGAGGGCTTTTGGGGGGGACGAACGATCCAGATGCCTGCTTGGGCGATTATGGCGGTTCCTGGGGAGGCGGGGGGTTAGTGGTTGTATGAATCAGGTGGAGGTTTTGGGGGGTTGAGGGAGTAGTATGTCTGCATACCGAGGACTAAGTTGAATTGGATTCCCTTTCCATCTTGCTGGCTGGCATCACCTCTTCTTCCGAGTAGGGGTTCGTCTTCTGCGGTTCTGTGATTGGTGGCGGGGTTCTCTTCTGGGATTCCGGTTGCTGAAGACATTGCGGATAAAGAATTCAAGGCAACGATCTTGAGTGGCTTCTAGATACCGCAGTATATACAGCACAGTATGTGCGGGAAGGAGAGTGTATATTTATGAGGTAGAGTGTAAGAGAGGAGAGGTATATGGAGGCTTATGAATACAGGTTGCGGGGTTGTATGTATGATACATGCATCTTCGATCTCTTACCCATGTGACATGTGGCATGTTAAGGTGTGAGCTTTGACCAATAAGGAGCGGTGGGTTTCGAATTGTCGGCGGCAAGCTTGTTCTGTTTAGGGTTTAGGGCTTCGGGCCGCTTCGGTGGGAAAAGTTGTGGGTTGCCATCTCCGATTAGGTCCACGTATACTAGAAGTACGTTTGCCTGATGGACATGCTATGTACGCGGAACGTACCTTACCTCGTCCCTGCATGTAGCTCCGCCCAATCTGGAGCCGCTGGGGTACAAAATAGAAGTCTTTTCTGAGGCAACCCAGCATGGTATATCTTGATGCTTTGCTGACTTGACTCGTGTATCTCTTCACGCTCTATCATCAACATCCGCATGCTACTTATTCAAACGTAGGAAGCTGTCTACATAATCCTTCCTCCTTTTGCACCAATTTCTTTACTCGTTCCCCTAATTATCAACGTCCCCATCAACTGGCTCAGTCCCAGCTGCCGTTCCCTCATCCATTACTCCCCCACTGACCCTGACGCCCCCTTCCTCCCCCCAACTCCGCACCTTCCACCCATTAGGCTCACTACTATCTTTCACATACTCCACCGTCGGGAAGTAGTGTTCGTTCTTCTTCATCGTCGCCACCCACGGCACATTGTCAAATGTGCAAACTCTGAGCCGGAAGTACGTATTGTCCGGTATAGTATTGACAGCTGTCAAAAACTCGGTCAGAGTGGGAGTGGGTGAGTCATTGACAGCTGTGATGAAGTTTGTCGGTGCCAGTCCGTATTGGTACGATGGCGAGCCCCGCGTGCGGGCGGAGACATAGACATCAGAATGCAGCTTGCTGATCTGCTGGCGTACGGCGTGGTGAGGCCGGTGGAGTACAGCTCCGCAAAAGATGACAGCACGATCCGTTTCGAGATCCTCAGTAGGGATGGTGGGGACCTTGAGTTGCATCTCCTTGCCCCCTCGAACAACCAATGCATCCAGATGCTCGTTGTCGTACATTATGTCAAGCTCAGAAACTCGTGTTATTAGTTTACCATTAAGTGTAAGTATGATATCGCCCTCCTGGAGCGATTGAGTATCGTGACCTGATGGCGGCGCACAATCAATCTTTCGAACCATGAAAAGCTGGTGACGAGACGGGTTGGATTCTGCGACTTTTGCAATCCACTCATCAGATACGCCCATGATCCGCACTTGTGACATGGAAATCGTATTAGTCTCAACGTTTAGTATACGCAATTTTGGAGTTATATTTTCTTGAATCTGATCAATGACAGGGAACAGAGTCGGTGTTGCTAGACCTAAATGGTATTCAACATCCTTCTGGTTGTGGGAGGTTCGCTCGCCCAGGTAGTTGAGCCAAAGTGCTTCGACTGTGCCATCCTCAGCGACAAGGACGCCGCTAGCACATTGTCCGCTAAGACTGGTATCAACGGTAATCGCGTCAAGGTTTATAGCACGGTAGCGAGGAGCAGTGAGGTTTGAGGGTATCGCTACCGTCGTAATGTCGGTCACCGTAGTAGGAGTCATAGCAACCCTAAGATTCTGATTCCAGCCAAAGAATATAGTAGATGCACCTTGCTTGATAGGTTGCCTAGAGAGCCTAGCACTCTTCACTGGAGCATCCACTAATGACGGATCATATTGTATTATTGCATAATTGGCAAGAGGATGTAGAAATCGGACCTTGGCATCCACAATAATGGAGTCAGCCACTGTGACTGACAGATCACAGAGGTCGTAAGGCACTAGTGCTCTTGACACGACTACCAGACCCTGCTCCGCGTTGATAACAAGCCCAAATCCAATTTTGCGAGTTCGCGGAAAGCCATTCAACTTTAGCGGCATTGTACAAGCTACCCGAACAAAGCTTCTGATGACATCTGCCGCAGCTGGGTGGCCGACAGTATCGAGTTTGACGAAGTCTGCTTTTCTTCGCTTGGGAGGCAGTGCTGGCAAACCCTCTCCTAGGTCGTGAAAGTCCCAGAGTCCAGTCTCATCGTTGCGGATGGCCATCCTCATCTTTGTTTGCCAATGTCTGTCAATGTAGATAATGCTAGTATTGAGAGTATGCAGATCAGTCAGGTGTTTATAGGTGACCACTACTCGTGCCCTATCCGGGATCGTTTTCATTGCTTCAACGAAAGCTTGCAGATTTGGTGTCTTCTTCTGATCGATGGATTCAATGATCCAACCGGACTCTGTGCTGTCGAATCTGAAAGATCCTGCAGCCTCGCAGACGTAGACTCCTTTGACTGCGATTGCGTACAAGCGGGCTTGTTGATACGATAGATCGTGGAATGAGGCTCCAGCCACCGTAACAAATCGATCTGGTGTAATAGCATGCAAGTCTCCGACTTGCAGCTCGACTTCGAGATCTTTACCTCCTCTTTGAACCAGGACTTTCACAGTTTTTCCAACACTGGAGTCCAGTATATCGTCGAGCCGGACGAACTGCGTCAAAATCTCCCCATTCACTTTGACAAGTACGTCTCCCTCTTCAATTTTCTTGTCTGCTGGACCCTCTGGCAGAACGATATCGGCGACCAACAGACCAGTCTCTTTTGGGAAACCTTTCCTTATCGCAGCCTCGTGTGCTGCTGTCAGGCCCAGACGTCGACATTCATCAAAGGGCTTAATAAGCCACTGAGTTTGGATGGTCCCACGTTCTATAGGCTTTCCTTGCTGTATGCACTCTAATGCTCGTAGGGGACGATCCAGGGGCAGAAAGTAATCCGTTGCTGCGCCATCGCCTCTCCCTCCAGCTTGCAGAGCAACAGCGTACCCGTCTAAGTTGACTACTGGACTCCCAGAACTTCCTCCACTTGCTGCAGCTGCAGCTTGAATATAGTTTGTGTTGAAGTCACTGTATCCCTCTCCATATTCTGGTGCATTCCGGTCCAGCCGGCTGATGACACCAGAAAGAATACTGAGCTTCTCTCCTGCATCATTACCAACCACCCTGATTTCTGATCCGACTTTGGCGAGGTCTGGACGCATCGTCAAGTCCGATACGGGCATATATTTTATCTCTTTAGGGTCAAACCGAAGAATACCGAAATCGTGGACTGGGTCTCGGTAGATTGGGTAGACGTCACACTAAAGCCATATGATTAGTATAGCTTCAAAATGTTTTCAAGATTCCGTCATACCTCCTCGTGATTGTCAAAGATACAGTAACCCCAGAATGGGCCGGACCCAACAACGTGGCGATTCGTCAAGATGTAGCCCCTCTCTGCATCAACAACAAACCCTGTTGCTTCGCTGGATAGAGCTGCGCTGGTATCGAAAGAGCAGGTCTGACAAAAGTGTATTGAGACGACGTTTCGCACAACTCGTTCTATGGTATTTTGCCATTCTGCGGTGTCTGCAGTTGCTGTAACTGGTTCCATCACCGATTCCATCACCTGTTCAGCCGCACTATCGCCGTTTATGTATTGACCATCTGTGGAGAGATCGCTGTTCATGGTGTCGGATCGTCGAGGTCTGGAGAGTTTCGCAGGTCGATCATAAGTATTTACAGGGCTTCCTTTTCGTTTGTGTCGTGTATGACCATTGGGCTCCATGTTTGTGCGACTGGAGAAGGTTCTCTCAGCTGTTTGCCTAGAGTTCGCCAACGCCACGTGGCACCGATCGCGGTTAAGTGTTACTGCGTAGAGTAAGGGCAAGTGCAAGGGGTAGCTTGGTTGAGAAAGATGGTGTAATAGCCTCGTAGGTGTTGTTCGCACGGAAGAGATGTAAGGCTTTGACACTGCTGATTTGGTATACGCACTTGGTCTGCCGGCGACAGATGCGACCCTATGCATATAGTTCGTGTAATGGCGCGGATGTGAGCAACCTCCCCCTTCCCTCATCCATTGTCAGTTCTGCAAAAATCATTCTTCGAGATCTTCAGCCGCGTTGATTGATCCCTGTAATCTAAACGGGAGCTTAATTTTAGGTTGGATACGTCAGCGGAATCAATATCAGTGCTGACCGATAAACTCCTCTATGAAACGGAATATTTGCTTCTTACATATGCAGGGCACTCAACCTGGAAATACTCACTACATCTCTGCCATCTATGGAAGGGTCCATCTATTAGGTAATGGTGGAAATTCCCATCGGATTCTATTGCCTATATCCCATCCTTGTTATTACCAGGAATAGCAAATACATAGTAGGGATTTTTTATAGGAGAAAGGAGAATGGGTAATCTATTGTTGCAGAGACAGATGAACAGAATACCTAGAAAGTATCCTTGATGTTACGGATTTATCAAGTTGAACCGAGATTTCTACTGATCCTAGAATTATAAAATTCGTAAATTTCCTAGGTTAAAAAGGCTGGATTATTAACAACCCGACCCAATCGGGTTCAGGTTGAGATCTAGAAATCAAACCCGATCCCCATTGAGCGGCACAGATAGCGTCGCCATTGGTGGTGAAACAAGTGATAAGATACAAGATGGAATTCTATGGAAGTTCCTATTGTCTACAAATAGAAGTAGATACGCCGGAATGCAACAATAGCTGAACGTCATAAGGTAAGCTTCACTCGGTAACCGAGCTTACCCAGGATTCACTCGGTCTTACAAAAACTACAGGACAGCACAATTCTTATCTACAAATTCGTTTCAACGTCATGATACAGCCTAACTCCCTTCCAACCCAACCAACGTCAGGATCCACCCACTGATAGCGTCTTCACTGCATGTACCTCTCCATAAACTTCCAGATCCCAAGCAAACCCTCTCCACCACCAATCCAATGGCTCTCGACCAATCAAACCAACAACTACCCCGCATCCTCTGCCTCCACGGCGGCGGCACCTCAGCCCTAATCTTCAAAATCCAAACCCGCCGCCTACAATGGGCTCTCCGTACCCACTTCCGCTTCGTCTTCGTTGACGCCCCCTTCGAATCCGGCGCCGGCCCTGGCGTCCTCCCCGTCTTCGCAGACTGCGGGCCCTACTACCGCTGGATGATTAAGGATTCTCCAACCATGGAGCGCGACCAGCAGCGCGTGCGTGCCGTGCTACGAAAGGCGATTGCCGAAGATGCTGGAACAGGGGAGTGGGTGGGCGTGCTGGGGTTTAGCCAGGGAGGAATGATGACGGCGGGGCTGTTGGCTGATCAGGAAGAGGGGGAGGAGACAGGGTTACCGGAGTGGCAATTTGGCGTGCTGCTTTGTGCAAGTTATCCTCCTCTAAGTCTATCACGGGCAAGGGGGTATACGGCGCCGAAGGAGATGGTAGATGAGCATGGGGAGGTGAGAGAGCCGGAGGAAAAGGAGATTATCCGTATCCCCAGTGTGCATGTGCGAGGAAAACTGGATCCACATTTCGAGAAAGGCAGAAGGCTGGCGAAGTTCTTTGATCAGGACACGAGTTTTCATTTGGAGTTTGTTATGGGACATAATTTGCCAGGCGCGGCTGGGGATACGACGAGTTCGAAGGGCGATACAGACAGGATCAGGGACGCTGTCCTGAGTGTTTATGAGGGTGATATGAAGCGCACGGTTTCAAAATACGGCTCCGTGTATGGGAATGGCGTGGGTCTTGCAATGACTACCTAAGGTTGGGGTAGTGATCATTTTCTTTTTTGAAGAGCATGAGAAATGAGCGATGACTGGGATTAGATTTCTACAGAGGTGTTTTGATATTTACAAAGCATGCTGCCGTGCTAGTATGGGGATAGAACTAGAATATGATAGAGGTGAGCAAACACTGGGCCAACCGCGAAAATCGCAATTCCGAAAATTGGAAAGTCGAATTCGCACACATCAACTGTAAGTTGGTCTATCCGTTATAGCTGTAACCTTATAAATCAAAGCATAGATTTATATTCGTTGTTCTAAAAGTCCTCAGCTGAAGCGTGATTTCAACGTCTAAGGTCTCCTCGGAGATCTTACGGGCCGCTTAACGAAGCTTTAGGGGGATGCGATGCTTTCAGAGGTATTCTTAGGCATGGCTCCAGGGTGATTTCCCGGGCGGTTTAGGGAACCTCCTGGGAGCTCTTGTGGGTTGATCCTTCCGTGAAGTGAGGCGTCTACTCCGGAGGTTTGTCCAGGGGCTGCTCCAAGGGTTGCTCTATCGAGCCGGCAAAAGCACACCTATGGATCTTGATAGAGAACGCACCTACTCTCTAAATCATAAATCTGTACATTGCTAGAGGACGTTGATCTAATGCCCGAGCCTTATACTCCGCTCCTCCTTTGCCACTGGCATTCAGTAAGACAAAAAGGTCTCCAATAGATGCTCGTTCCGCATGCGACCATCAGCATAACGCCCTCACATCCACTGCATAAGGTTCGTGAAAGAGCGAAGATTCGATGGACGAGTTCATACAAGGCCATCGTACAGCGAGAGTGCAGAGACGATTGTTTCGTCTCGCTTGCTGCCTTCCTTGAACTCAGCCATATCCAGAGAGCCGTTCTCATCCTTGTCCATCATGCGGAATATCTTTTTGACACGCTTTTCGGGCGTGTCTTCGTCGGGAGGGAGCTTGACCATCGAGCCGACCTAAAGCAAAGGTTAGGAAATGGATTCGAAGACGGCTCAAATTCGAGAACATCTAGGTCTCACCATCTTGTAGATAGCCTCTACAATCTGCAACATTTCGTTGTAGCTAATTTGACCATCCCCGTCAATATCGTATAGCTGGAATGCCCAGTCGAGCTTGTCCTCCATTTTCCCTCGAGACGTGACGCTCAATGCGCATATAAACTCTTTGAAGTCGATGGAGCCCGACTTATCTGAGTCGAAGACGTTGAATACATAGTCTGCGAATGATGTAGGGTCTCCGAAGGGGAAGAACTGCTTGTAGATTTTTTGGAACTCTTGCTTCGTGAGCATGCCTGAGGGACAGTCCTTAAGGAAGCCTATTGACCGAAGATCTCCGTTAGTGCCCCTCTTAGACAAGGATAAACGCTATAGACTCACCCTTGTACCATTGTTGTAATTCTTTCTTGTCGAAATGTGTATCTTTCTGCAGTTGATTCAACTCATCTTGAGAGAGTTTCGATTGTCTGTAAAGAGCCCAGGTTAGCTTCCTCTCGTACGTGTCGTTCCGCGGGTCTTTGTCAATGCCCATAAGAAAGACCTTTCCAGGCATCGATAGAAAAGCCTGGCTACTATGGAGGGTTAGGTGGTTGGACCGCCGTGCCCGACAAGTTCTAAGGCCTTGAATCCCTCATATGCCTGCCCCATAATTGTAGTGGGTGGAAAGGGCCAGAGCACAAGAAGCGCATGAGGCGCTGCATGCTGTATGAAGAAAGTGGGGTCGTAGATAGGAGTGGGAACCACCCGTAGACCGCGAGTAGCGAACAGACAGACAATCCGTGCAGAGACAGAGGAACGCACTTGGCTTACCGGTTCCCCATCCTGAAGCGCGCAGCACCAAATCAGCACTTTGTTTCTTTCTAGAGTGAACGAGACGTCAACAAGAAGTGGATCCTGGAGTATTTGGGAGCCAGCAGCGAATTCGGAAAGCAGGCGGCGGAAGTGGGGTGAAACGGTGAAAGGCGAACTTGGAGCTTAGGACGAGGCGTAGGCCACACAGCAGGCACTATATAAATATTATCAATCAATGTTTCTGCCACTGAGATCGAAAGACCGAAGCCGAGAGAGTTAAAATAGAAGGGGAGAAGAGCCGATGAGTTTCTCGATTGCAGATAGCTTGTAGCTTGCAGGAACAAGGCGCTTCCAGAACCCCTCCAACCTGCAACTTGCTCCAAAAAAAGGCTTTCATCTCAAACAGCGAATGGCTGGACCCCAGTTGCCTATTCTAGAGAAGCTTGGCGGAAACAAAGCCGAAAACATCGCCCTTAGCCTCGATCAAGCTGCATGAACCTACCCTGCTACATAAACACACACAACACTAAAAAAGACCAAAGGACGAAAACCATGAACGATATCATACAGACCCAATTAGACAGGGTAGAAACCGCCCTCACCCAACTCATCGACTCCATATCCTCCTACAACCCTTCCATCCCCGCAACCAGCGCCCTCCTACTCGCCGACGACGAACTCAAACAAGGTCTCCAACAGCTCACCACCCACCAGCGCAACCATGCGCGCATGCACCACCTCCGCGAGCAAATCGCTCAGAAAAACAACTCCATAACCACCACCATCAAAACCTTAGCTACCACTCGCGCAGACCTCCTCTCCCAACCTACCTCACTCCCCACCACCGAAACAAGAAAGGTGCCCTACATCGACCTCCTCGACTACGCGAAACGAATCTCCCGCTACACCGTGCCCCCGACTTTCCGCCCTCCATTACCATTACCCACAGCGCAAACACCTGCGCCTCCTGCTGCTGTTGCTGCGGCAGTCAACGGCGCAGATTCCACGAGCCCGGTGAAAGATACGAGGGATGGTGAAGCCGTTGAGAATGGAGGAGAGAGAGAAGGGGTCGGTATGGGCTCGTTGGAGGAGGTGGAAAGGAAATGGCTGGATCCGCTGGCGGGGATGGGATTTGTGCCGTGGGTGGGGGAGGAGGCGATGAGGAGTGGGGCGTTGGCGGAGATTCAGGCGATGGTGGAGAGGGGGGAGGATCCGGGGTTGGTGGGATGGTGGGAGGTGAAGGAGGAGGGGGAGAGGATGGAGGGAGTGGAAGGGGGGGTGGAGGGGAAAGAGGAGGGAGAGGAGAGGAGGGTGGAGAGGAGGGCGGAGCGGAGGGTGGAGGAGAAGCCGAAGGTGTTTGGGGGTTTGGATTTATATGATCCTGATGAGGAGGGGTGAGAGGACTTGCGAGCAGTTGGTGATTGCTCTACTCGCCGCTGGTACCTCTATATCGACGTTGAGAAAAGTTATGAAGCTTTTCATTGCGCGCTATGTGAGCTATTCATACAACATTGTATTATATAATGCTTTTGTATCAGCCTACAAAGGAATGACGAGCTTCTTCCCACTCAAGCCCTTCTGATGAATGTCCAACGCCTTCTGCACAGCTGAAATGCCTCCATCGACCTTCTCAATAGCCGGGCTCGGCACATAGGTCTTGTCAGCCAAGGCCTTCTCAAGCCACTCATTAAAGAGCCATTTGCCAAAATCTTGCGCATCTAAAGTGACTCTGGCCGCAAAAGTGTGCGCCACTTCCACACCTGCGGGCTTCGTTGAATCTTCGGGATATGGTAGCGTCGTGCAAAGTTTGCCTCCGCCGAAACTGCTGAGAATTTCTGCACACATGGGTGCACTGCCATGTTCCGAAATGGCGTCGTACGCCGTTACTATTTGCTGGTTCGAGGCTTTTAGGGATTGTGTGATTTTCTTCACAATATCAGAGTCGTTGTAATCGAAAGTCTCGTGTGCACCAAGCTTTTGGACATAGACAGAGTGACGAGGGCTGCAGACTGCGTAGACAGTGTAACCAAGTGATTTTGCAATTTGGACAGCAGCTGAGCCAACGGAGGAAGAAGCACCCCAGACAAGGAAGCCGCCTTGTTGCTTCGCGGGCGGACGAGGGACATCGAGAGACAGGAATATACCCAGTCCGGCTGTTGCAATGGACATCGGAAGGATTGATCCCTCTTCAAAGCTCATGGAGTCAGGAAGCTTTCTAGTTACACATTCTTGGACGACTGTATATTGCTGGAAAGCACCATGGTCATTGTTTTTCGAAGCTAACACCCGTGCAAAGCCTGTGACCCTGTCGCCCTTCTTGAAGTGGGTAACTCCTGAGCCAACCCCCTCAACCGTGCCAGCAATGTCGCTACCAAGAATGATTGGGTACGAATCAATGAAATAGCCAGTACTCTGCATTTTCCAGTCTACAGGGTTTGTTGCAACTGCAGCATTCCTGACGAGCAGTTCACCTGCACCTGGCTTGGGAATGGGACGCTCTTCAATGGTGAGCTGGGCTTTGGCCTCTTTGAGGACGGCTGCTTGATTCGACATGACGGCGATTTAACCAAAGATTGAATTGTTGTAGAGTATAGAATACTTGTTCTTTATGTAGGAAAAGCTATTGAGATTTCACTGGAATTTGATTTAACCAAATTGATTGAACTGCTGTAGAGCATAGAATACTTGTTCTTTATATAGGAAAGGCTCTTAAGATTTCACTGGAATTTGCTTTGTTGGTAAGGCAAGCCGTTGTCGGGTACCGGATGTGTCATGACATCACCAGCAGTCTTTTGAGTGAGAGTTCTCCCAATTGTCTGAAACCACGGTTGGATCTAGTAGTGTTCAAGGGATCTGGCACCTTCCATGCTGAGTAATGCTAAAGCTGTATGTTGCGATGCCGACATACACCGTCTTGAGGCAGTTCCGTAACGAGAGAAGCGATACGCAATTAGCTGCAGACTTACCGCGACATTCAAGTTGCCCAAATGGTTGCGATTGAACGCATATCGATATGCAAAGTCTCCAATTGGCAGTCGTAACGTTATCAAATGAATCAACACCATTCCTGCATCTGGGACTTTGGCCGTTGATGCTGTGATTCAGTATGGCGGACCTCGAGGGATAAGCCTTGAACATTTGACGCTCGTGAAAAGACTCCGACCAAAGGGATCCGTCCAGCATCAATTACATATAACACGCCTGCGAAATGCTGGAAGTCACCTGCATAGTAACGATGTCAGGTGAGCTACTGGCAAGTATGTTGACGAACCTCTGCCTCCAAGATGAGCAGACCTTCGCGGTATACAGAAGACGCGTGGTACGGCGTACCAGATATAGGGGCAAATCGAACAAGTGGATGTTATACCCGTCTTGGAACTCACTTCGAGAATGCTACGTGAATGGAGAGACTTTATGTGTAATGATGAAGGTAGTAAATCCGCGAATTGGGCGGGAGAGTTTGATAGGCTGTTATTGGCACCGCCGCTAACCCTGCGTTTTATGATCGCTCAGGGGCGCGAGAGGGGGGGCCCAATCTGAAACAAAGGCCGCGGTCGACTCTTCATCCACTCCCTCAACCCCATACTCAACACGTCGTGTCTTTCATACTGTCCCTCATTTCAATAGTCACTCATTAATAGGGCAGTAGCAGGCTGCTGCCACCGCAAGAACCAGCTTCATTCTTTTAGCTGTGTTCATTGTTTACTCTCCTTTACTCTCCATTCCAGTCCTTACACCCCACGAAAAGTCCCACTATCCTTAGGTCGACTCAACGCTCTCAGACATTCCTATCTATGATCCCGGAATACTAACAATGGCAACCAAAGACGAACATATACATGATACAGCCGAGGCCGCGTCTGGCGGCCAAAGCGATATCCGACACCACTCTGCTTCTACTGTGAACGGTCCACAGCCGACGGACTCAATGGTTACTGTGGAGCTCTCGGACTCGCCAGTGGCGCCTATATTTGAAACATCCTCTCACCACGACATACAAGTCCAGAACGACACTGAAGAGGATTCGCTTCGCGTGGATCAGCTTCACAACGAGACACAAGAACGGAAGGGCTCTGCCTTGAGTGATCAGAGAAGCTCGACCGACGACGAGAATGTTCTCGTATTTGAAGAAGACCCAAAGGAACTTTGCAGAGAGTCGACACTCTCAATGGCAAGCATTGTCGAAAGTAGGCGTTCCTTTTCCGCCGCTGGCACCATTCGCTCCAGAAGTGACAGCTCCGGTACCCTATCCTCTACGGAAAGTGCTCAGGTCGACTGGGACGAGCTCGAAAGGAGCGAAGAGCAGGCACCGCGGGATGAAGGCTCTGATGAGGTAGGTTCCGGCGCCGTCTCTCGAACCCAAACCCCATATACTAACGTGACTGCAAGTCGACCGCGTTTCTCCTTGCAAGACTTGAACAAGAGAACAACGCTTTGGCAACAAATCCCAAAGCTGCTCTCGCAAGAGCCAGGTCCAGGAAAGGAACCAAAGGCAGACCACCGTCCATTCAGCAACTCAAGAAGCTCGTTACAGAACCAACAAAGCCATCCTTGAGGTATTCCTTGGTACCTGATCCACCACCAATGACCGAATTGGAATTTTGGGCCGCTCTTGTCAACGACTATCCTCAAACTGCACAGAGGCTACCAACCTTGACATCTAACAAAATTAGGGGTGGCGTCCCACCACCATTACGCGGCGTTGTTTGGATGAGTATCGCTGGATCACGGGATCCACTGCTTGAACAGGAATATGACAGACTGTGTGGGGAAACTAGTCCATATGAGAACCTCATCGGCAAGGACATTGGCCGAAGTTTCCCTGGAGTTGAGATGTTTCGAGATCCTACGGGGGATGGTCAGCAGATGCTCGGCAAAGTGCTGAAATGTTTCAGCTTATACGACCACAAGATTGGATACTGCCAAGGCTTGGGTTTTGTCGTTGGCCCCCTGTTGATGCACATGCCTGACAAGGAGGCTTTTTGTGTGCTTGTCCGGTGTGTAACCCCCCAGACAAGATCGTTGCTGATGTTATGCTGACTCGGAGTAGCTTAATGGAACACTATGATCTTCGGTCATGTTTCCTGCCAGATCTTTCCGGCCTCCACCTTCGCATCTATCAATTCCAAAATCTGCTGTCGATGCATCTACCAACTGTGGCCGCACATCTTGAAAATCTACAAATAGAGCCTTTATATGTGTCGCAATGGTTTCTATCGTTCTTCGCGGTGACATGCCCGCTGCCTATGTTGCTACGGATTTACGATGTCATTCTGACCGAAGGCGCCTCCGAGACCCTGATGCGAGTGGCGCTCTCACTCATGCGAAGAAATGAGAAAAAGATAATGGCTTGTACAGAATTAGAGGATGTGATGGGCCTCCTACTATCCAGAGCATTATGGGATACATATGGCTGCAACGCCGACGACCTGGTCAACGACTTTGTGGGCCTGACCGGCCTTGTAACCCGTGAAGGCCTGGAAAATTTGGAGGCCACCTTTAAGGAGGCAAGCAAGGAAGACTCGACCACCAAAGTGAGCGCTTTGCCGAATGTTCAAGCTGCCGCATCACGATTCCTTGGACGGTTCTGGGCGGGCTCAGCTTCATTAGCTAAGTTAACCTCGCCTACTTCAAGTCTGGGAGTTGCAGCACCTTCACGACCTTCAAGCTTTCTCCGCCGAACGCCTTCTAAGCAGAGTATGGCTTCTACGCTCAACTCCATCGAGAGCACCGAGAGTCATCTAAGTACAACGTCAACAGAGGCAACAGCAATGTCAAGAAATCCATCGGCTGATTGTACGCCACCGAAGTCTGTCACCTTTGGCAACAGTGCCACGTCATCAACAGGAGTCACTAGTCAGGATAGAGATCTTCACAGCCAGATTGAAGACCTGTTGACTGCACTTAGCGACATGCAGCGGGAACAGGCGACATTGGTTGGCGAGCTGCAAAAAGAACGCGAGGAGCGAGAGGATGATCGAGCTGCCATTCAACGTTACATCGAGCGAATCAGGAAGCCAGCCCCCTTGGAATCCATCTCTGAAGACCAGACGCACCAAACGGCTGAAACGTTAGAGCTAGAATTCGAGGATGCTGAAGCGTCTCTGAGTGCGTTAGAAGAGCATTTCAGTAGCACGAAGGCTGATAAGAGGTCCTCTCTAGCACAGCAGACAAAGCATCAGATGCGGGAGGACCTCAGACTCTGGAAAGACCAGTATGAGGTTGAGGCAACTCGATCCGCTGACTTGACGCGCCATCTTGCTGACGAGAAGGCGGAGAATGCTCGTATTCTGGAACAGTTCCGGGATATGCGCACGCGAATGCAAGAAGCGCACCAGGATAAGCAACGGCTAGAGAAGACCCTTCAAGATATGAGGAGTCGCAGATTCTCTACTGATAGCGAGTTTGAGTCAGTGCCTGCCACACCTGTTGATGTCCCGTCAGGCCCTGGGGGTCTTCGGGAACTCAAGCTCGGGAGATCAGGGTCGATACGTTCGACCACAGCACCAACGCAGCCTTTCTCAAAACGTTCGAGTAGCCTTGGTATCTCTACGGTTCTAGCGACTGAAAACCATAGGCCAGCTTCGGAAGACGCTTTACTACTTGAGCTTGTCAATGCAAAGACAGCAGAGGCTGTTGCAAGGCAGGAACTGGAAGAGGTGAAGGGCAAGCTCGATGCCTTGAGAAAGATGATTGGGAGCGGGCCAGCGGCAGCAGCGAATGGCCATCGCCCAACTGCTAGCGAGGCATGTCTACCGAAGGTGCAACCTGCAACGAATGTATCAAAGCCGCAGGAGACGCCGAAAGTCACGCCTCCAGCAGTAACATTAGGTGGTGGCTTTTTTAGTGGATGGGGAAAGAGAACAGCTTCGAATCCTCCTGTAACGTTGGTGGTGCCGGAGACTTCATGACCATATTTGGCTACTTGATGGGTCTTTAGGGAAGACTAATCTTTTGCTGTCTGGTGTCAGGTGTAGGATACTTCCTTTAACATAATGATACTGTTCTAGATGTTGTTTAGTTAGCTCCTTCTCGCCTACAATACGATTTCGCGTTAAACTTGATATAGCCTCTCACGCGACTGTTCATTATGGAATTCTTTGAATCTTGGTCGAATTCATCTACCGTATGAACGCCCCGTGTGCCGCTTCGCAAGCTCCAAACATCCCACCATCCCTTTTCTAGATCCTCTCATCCTCATTCCCCTTGTGGCGTATAAATAAGAGGTGTATAGTTCGTCAGACTACAAACCGAAGGAACTGCCGACTTCTGCCGGCACCACGCTTCAAGATCGCCATGCCCCTGTTAAAGATCGCCGGCAAGCTTCTGACCCGCATACATCCCCCCTAAAAGCTGACCTTAGCCTAGGCTGGAGCCTATTAGGAGCCAGGAGTCTGGACCTGGGGCATGCCGCTGTCTGGTACCGGGACGAAATCGTTACGGCAACCCCACACGGGGACTGGTAAATTGGCACATCATTGGAGCTGTGGAATATCTCTGGGCATTGCTACTAAATGGAGCTCTGCTTGCGCTTTTGTTGGCATACCTCCAATCCTTCTGCCTTTGGGCTCCTGCATGATCCTGCATATGATATATGAATATATATATATTAGGTATTGCTTTATACTTTCATTCTCGGTGTCCATCACGTTCCCAAACGCAAGTAGCCTCTGAGGTCCTGCGGGGCGTGTAACCCGAGCTGCAGCGAACTACTTGGAGCTGCTGCGGTTCAGTTTCTCCCGACCCTCGACATTGTCAAGAAAGAGCTTAAGAAGACAGAGCAACGACTCTGTGATTCTTGCCCAGCATGGAGATGAACTATGATGAAAATGTACGTGGTGCTCGTGGCGTCCAACTACATCACGGAAGGCTTACAACGGTGCACAGACGCTCCACCAATTGGAGGAGGAGCTCCATGTACAAATTGTACCGGGCACAGAGATTATGACGGATGTTGGCAGCCATCATTTCGTCAAATCCTCATCAAATTCGCATCGAGTTCTGGTTCCTCAGCCTTCTGATGATCCCCATGATCCACTAGTGAGCTACTCCACGCATTGGATCTATTTCAGGCTAACTTTGTCAAGAACTGGAGCACTTTCTGGAAATTCTCCACCCTAACATGTGCTACCGCTGCCACCTTCGTCCAAGGAATGGGGCCGTTGGCTCTGGCACCCATGTTTCCGCAGTTGATTGAGGCGTTTGATTCAAATTTGAACGACGTTGTTCAATTCACTGGTATTGCTATCCTCGTGCTCGGTTTCAGCAACTTCATCTGGTACGCTCTAAATTTCATGACTTTATATACTTGGATTAACTCGGAATTAGGGTTCCACTGAGCACTTCTTTCGGCCGGCGACCTGTATATTTGGCATCTCTGTTGATCTGCTTTGGCAGTGCAATCTGGAGAGCTAAAGCCAAGACGTATGGCAGTTTCATGGGCGCTTCTGTGCTCAATGGTATTGCTGCTGGACCTGCTGAAGTAAGATTTCCCCTTCGAATTAACGATAGACGCCACCACTGACAGCAAAGTCCAGACGGTTCAACCTAATGTCATTGCAGACGTGATGTTCTTGCATGAGAGGGGAGCATATCAGACACTCTACTTTGTATTCTATTTTGGTTCTCTCATGGTACGTTCTTGATCATTCATCCAGGGGGTTATCTTGCCATACTGACAGCATTTGAGATTGGTCCTATCATCGCTGGTCCAATGGCCGAATATGCTGGCGCAAACAACACTGGCTGGCGCAACTTTTGGTGGCTTAACGTCGGCTTAATTGGAGCAACCTTCCTCATGTGTCTCTTTGGATTTCCTGAGACCAAATGGCACCGCGTACATCCAGATGAGCTACGCAGAGTCGCTACTGAGGCCGACATGAAGTCTTCGGATGAGAAAATCGTTGCTCAGAATACGGAAGACTCCAGTATCGAGAAGGCGCCTTCTACCGGACTTCAGGGACTTTCTCATAGCACGACCGCCCAAAAAGACCCTTGGCTTGGCAAAGGGAGGCCCAGCAAGCAGCAGTTCAAACTCTTCCAGTCCAATGCACACCCATTCAAAAGCATTGCGCTCGATCTATGGATTCCGTGGAAGCTATTCGCTTTCCCGATTGTGGAATTCGCCTCATTCGTCGTGTCGTGGAGCGCCTCGTGTTTCTTGACCGATAACCTTCTTCAGTCGCAAGCGTTTGCCGCACCACCTTACAATTTCTCACCTCTGAAGGTTGGCTTCTTCAATTTTGCAGTCCTGGTCGGAGCCATTATAGGTCTATTGACTGCTGGTCCACTGAGTGACTATATCAGTATGGTACTTACGAAGAGAAATAATGGAATAAGAGAACCGGAGATGAGGTTGCCTACTATGATCCCCTACTTCATACTGATGTTGATTGGCAATTTCGTCACTGCATTCGGTTGGCAGCATCAATTGAATTGGAAGGTAAGTGGTTTTCCTTGCAGCAATGCCACCAGTGTGCACCGGATCTGACGGAAAACGCTAATTGTCAACGTACAGGTGATCGTTATCGTTGGATGGGCCTGCACAGGCATCCAAGTTGCAGCTCTACCTGCTATCGCCTCAACATACGCCATTGATTCATACAAGCCCGTAGCGGGCTCCATCTTTGTTAGCATCACTGTCAATAAGAATCTGTGGGGCTATGGGTTCTCAAAGTTCATCAACACATGGGTTGAGTCAAGTGGATATGTACCACCAATTATGACGAACATGAGCTTGACGGCCCTGTGGTGTCTGTCCGGGATCATTTTCTGGTTTTACGGGAAGAGATTCAGGGTTTGGACCAAGAACAGTTCGGTCCATCACATGTAATGGAAGAACAAGTGAGGACGACATGGTATAAGGAAGGGAGTTAAGCTCATTGTAAGGTAGAGCACTGGTGGCGTACACATACCTGGAAGTAATTATTGAGCTTAATTTGATTTCTTGAAGCAAATGTTTTTGGCAGAATTTCCCGTATAGCTCCTCTGATTTGAAAACGAGTTACACCAGGAAAGTTGTATTATAATGAACGGCAGCAGTACTAAAGGTTGCATAGGGCTGGATAGTCGCCGCGCCACTAACACCTCATAAGGTTAAAGCAAGGTCGACATATTGAGCGCGACATGGCCGCGAGTAAACATTGGCAACCGACAAAAACAAGTCAACAACAGCACTTATTTTTCCTTTGGTGTGAATTCCTGCTAAGGACGCCTATCATACCTCCTTTGTTCTTCATGGTCTGAGTATATCTTGCTAACACCGCTTCACAACAAGCCTGGGAGCTATTCCACGCGTCGCAATGGACTCGTCCATGGAAGACTCGTTGATGTTCGATGATGGAGGCAGTTCGGATTTCTCACCCGCAGCAGTGAGCATTTCTTCTTTCTACCGCTCCCACAATACATGACGCTCATTATCCACTTAGAAGCCGATAGCAAAGGCCAAAGCTGCACCGAAAGCTGCACCGAAGGCTGCGCCTAAGGCTAAAGCTGCTGCTCCCAAGGGCCGTCCCAAGAAGGACGGGGCTACAAAGCCAGCGCCAAAGAAAATGTCGCAGACTACGCTGAAAGCAAAGCCTGCGGCATCGAAGAAGCGACCTAAGCCAGATACTGACGACGAGAACTCTGACCCCGAGGACCCCTCACTACATGACGATTCGCTTCTCTCGGTGACTCCCCCCAGCGCGAAGAAGCAGAAGAGAGCCCCTGGTCCAAAGAAAATAGGCGCAAAGCCTCTCCGCGAGGTCGAGAATGAGGCAATTGCTGAGGCTATTGAGGCATCGATGATCTATGATGGCTCTGACGAGCCAAAGCCAAAAAATAAATCGAAAGCAACGGAGACATATCAGAAGTTGACCCAGCTCGAACATATCATCAAGCGGCCAGACACATACATCGGATCGGTAGAGTTCCAGGAGAGGCAGATGTGGGTTTTCAACAGTGAGCTGGAGTCGATGGAGATGAGGACCGTCAATTTTGTGCCAGGCATCTATAAGATATTTGATGAGATTCTAGTCAATGCTGCCGACAACAAGCAGCGAGACAAGAACATGGATACGATCGAGGTCACCGTTGATCGCGAGAAAGGCGAGATCAGCGTCCTGAATAACGGCCGGGGTATCCCTATTGAAATACATGAGAAGGAGGGGATATATATCCCTGAGATGATATTTGGTCACTTATTAACTTCTTCAAATTATGACGATGACCAAGAGAAGGTCACGGGAGGCCGCAACGGCTATGGTGCTAAGCTCTGTAATGTCTTCAGTACTCAATTCACCCTCGAAACTGCGGATTCGAAGACGAAGAAGAAGTACACACAAACGTGGACAGAAAATATGAGCAAGATGGGAAAAGCTTCCATAGTCGCAAACAAAGGTGACGATTTCACGAAGGTCACTTTCACGCCGGACTTCAAGAGATTCAAGATGCGTGGCATAGATGACGACTTCGAAGCATTGATTAAGCGTAGAGTTTACGATTTAGCAGGCACCAGCAAGGGTGTCAAAGTATGGCTGAATGGGAAGAGGATCAAAATCAATAGCTTCAAGAAGTACATGGAGATGTATACCAAAGCTATCAAGAAGGAGCGTGGTGAAGAGGCAGCAAATGATACCTCCGACATTATCACTGACAATCCAGACATACGGTGGGAAGTCGGATTTGCAGTATCAGATGGGACATTCCAGCAGGTATCTTTCGTCAACTCCATTGCAACTACATCTGGAGGCACCCATGTCAACTACATCGCAGACCAAGTCTGCACTAAGCTGCTCGATATTGTGAAGAAGAAAAAGAGCAACAAAGCGGCTGCCCTCAAAACTAGCCAAATCAAGAATCACATTTTCCTGTTCGTCAACTGTTTGATCGTCAACCCTGCTTTTACCTCTCAAACTAAGGAACAATTGACGACCAAGCACACTCAATTCGGTAGCAAGTGTGTCTTGAGTGATGAATTTCTCAAGAAGATCGCAAAGACCGAAGTGGTTACCAATATTCTGCATTTTGCCGAACAGAAGGCGGACCAAATTCTCAAGAAGAGTGATGGAAACCGCCGAAGCCGGATGGATAATCCCAAGCTCACAGATGCAAACAAAGCCGGGACCAAAGATGGCTATAAATGCACTTTGATCCTAACTGAAGGAGACTCGGCCAAAGGAATGGCAATAGCAGGTCGATCAGTTGTATCCCCAGATTACGTTGGTGTCTACCCTCTCCGTGGCAAGATGCTCAATGTACGCGACGCTTCAGTCGATCAGATTGCGAAGAATACTGAGATACAAAACATCAAGAACTTTCTGGGTCTCAAGCACAAGACAACATACACGGACTGCAAGAGCTTACGCTACGGACATCTTATGATTATGACAGATCAGGATCATGACGGGAGCCACATCAAAGGCCTACTTATCAACTTTCTCCAGGTCCAATTTCCTAGTTTGTTGAAGATACCTGACTTCCTTGTTGAATTCATCACACCCATTGTCAAGGTCTACAAGGGCGACCCGAAGAAGCCCAAAGCGGCGCAGTCATTCTTTACTATGCCGGAATATGAAGCGTGGAAGGAGGAACACAAGCACGAGCGAGGTTGGGAACATAAGTACTACAAAGGATTGGGGACAAGTTCCACCGAAGAAGCACAGGTATACTTCCGAGATCTTGACATGCATCGGAAGGAGTTCGATGTCATGAAAGAAAGCGAGGCCGACCTCATTGACCTTGCTTTCTCGAAAAAGAAAGCGGATGAGCGGAAAGAATGGCTTCGTCAATTCAAGCCAGGAACATACCTCGATCATTCTGACAAGATCGTTTCGTATACAGACTTCGTCAACAAAGAGTTGATCCTTTTTAGTATGGCAGATAACATAAGATCTATCCCATCGGTAGTAGACGGCCTCAAACCCGGACAACGCAAGGTCCTCTACACTTGTTTCAAGAGGAATTTGAAGAAAGACATTAAAGTTGTCGAGCTGGCGGGTTCAGTTTCCGGTCTTACCGCGTATCAACACGGCGATGCCTCTTTAACAGGCACCATCATAGGTCTTGCGCAAACTTTCGTTGGCTCCAACAATGTGAACTGCCTTGAGCCTAGTGGCAACTTCGGTAGCCGTCTCCAAGGAGGTAGTGATAGTGCTAGTCCCCGTTACATCTACACAAGACTCTCACCATTTGCGAGGAAAATTTTCAATCCCCTTGATGAACCACTTTTGACGTACAACACTGACGATGACCACACCATTGAACCTGAGGCGTATGTTCCTGTGGTACCTTTGGTCCTCATCAACGGAGCGGATGGCATTGGAACCGGATGGAGTTCTTCAATTCCCAACTACAATCCTGAAGACGTTGTAGCAAATCTCAAGCTCATGATGGATGGTGAGCCTATGAAACCGATGACCCCCTGGTTTAGAGACTTCAAAGGAACAGTTATTCCTATGGGCAACGACCGCTATAAGTTTAGAGGAATTATCAAGCAGACTGCCGAAAACGAAGTTGAGATTACTGAGCTACCCATCCGTATGTGGACGCAGGATTTCAAGGATAAGATTGTTGAGATAATCAAGGCGGAGAAGGTGCCATCCTTTATCAAGGATTATGATGACTATAACACACATAAAGATGTCCATTTTGTCATTAAGATGGAGGAAAAGCACATGCAGCAGGCACTCGAAGAGGGTCTTGAAGAGAAGTTCAAGTTAGCCAGGTCCGTTGCGACCTCAAATCTAGTCGCTTTTGACGCCGAGGGCAGAATCACCAAGTACACCAGCGTTGAGGACATCATGAAAGAATTCTACAATATACGTATCAAGTTCTATGAGAAGCGAAAGGTATAAAGCTATCTCCTTTTCCTGGACTCTTTCTTACTAAATTTTGGTAGGCGCATCAATTGTCCGAGATGCAAAAGGATTTGGACAAATTCACAAATCAAGCTCGCTTTGTTCAGATGATCATTGATGGCAAGCTTGTAGTTTCGAAGAAAAAGAAGATGGTCTTGGTTCAGGAGCTCAAGGAGAAGAACTTCAAGCCCTTTCCCAAGATCTCCGACTCCGTCAAGGAAGGAGAGCTTGCCCCTATTGCGGACAACGATGAAGAAGAGGAGGAAGACGTTGAAGTTGGTGCCGCCGCATATGATTATCTTCTGGGCGTAAGTGTGTAGCCATATTTTCTTTGTGGTATTGCTGACCCCATGGTAGATGCCTATTTGGTCTTTGACCAAGGAGCGAGTCGAGAAATTGCTCAAACAGGTCGGCGATAAGGAACTCGAGATTGATACCTTGCTCAAGCTTACAAAGGAAGACCTATGGAGGAGAGATTTGGACGAATTCATCGCTGAGTGGAGGTTCCAACTCGACGACGAAGCCAAGCGTCAAAAGAAAATCTCGAGCTTGAACCGCCGAGCATCGAGTAAGATGGGCGGTGGAGGGGGTGGGGGTGGTCGGAAGAGAAAGGGAGCTGAGTCCGACGATTCTGACTTCGAAGGCGCTTCCAAACGCAAGAAAGCCCCCAAGCAACCCAAGCCTGTTGGGGGTCTACTTTCATATTTGGCGCCTCCACCTGCAAAGACCAAAACATCCGACAAGCCCAAAGCCCCATCAGCTGCAGCCAAGGCCGCGCAGAGGACCCTTAACCTCCTCGAAGCTCCAAAGGAGTCCGTCGACGATGTCTGGATGAACCTCGATGGGTCGGGTGATGATGTCCATAAAGCAACGAAAGCTAAAACAGCCGCTCCCCTCAAGAAGGCAGCACCTAAGAAACGAGTTGTTGCAGATGACGATGAAGACGAGGAGATCGTCCGTCCCACTGCCACCCGTCAACCCCGTGCTGCCGCCGCCAAGCCTGTCAAATACAACACCCTCGATTCTGATTCTGATGGAGAGGACATGCTCTTTGACGTGGGCAAGATGGTCAAGGGCATTGATACTGCTCCAGCAGACAATTCCAGGCAGCTGTTCGCTGCGTCGGCGTCCCGCCCTAGCAGTAGCTCAGGGCTTCCGAACAAACCTGTGCCTTCCAAGCAGACAGTCAATATGGATGTCGATGACACGAATTACTCCATGCTTGCACCACCCACCACAGCAAAGGGACCAGCAGTGACTGCACGAGAGGCCATTCTGTCCGACGACGAGGACGACTCGATGGACGATATAGTCTATGCTGCTCCCAAAGCCTCCAAGCCAAAACCAGCACCCAAGGCAGCTCCCAAGCCCAAGGCGCCACCAAAAAAGGCGACGAAGGCTGTTTCACAGCCGCCAGAGCCTAAGAAGAATATTCTTAGTCCTGTAGGGAAAGCTTATGCAGCGATGAGGGCTAAGCAAGCAGCGAAGGCGGATGAGGATCCGGTTGAGAAGATTGCTGATGAGATCATGGACGACGATGAGGATGAGGATGAGGATGAGGCTCCTGCTGCACGGAGGCCGGGGCGTCGTGCTGCTGCTGCACCTAAGAAATGGGTTATTAGCGACGATGAGGATGAAGATGAGGATGAGGGCGTCACAGCGGACTTTGATGATGATGATGATGATAGTGATGACTAGGTTTTTTCCGGGATTCTTGGGTCCTCTGCATGCATTGTCGCGCTTCCTTTTGACCGTGCCTCAAGGTCACGGCTATGCATAATCTTTTTTGAAGAGCATACTTGTAGTTTCATACGCAGTTGAATACGCGTTGCAAAGGTCCGGCCATGTGTACATTATTCCTTAGCAGCTCTTGTTACATTCTAGATATCAAGCGAGGTCTTTCCTCGAGCACTGAACTTTGAACACCATTTCCTCGAAGAGCAAAGTTCTGACATCGGCTTTGCACAAAGTCAAGTGCCTAGTAGTATAAGGAGGTGGCGATGTACATGCCGTAGACCCTTAACGCCGCGAGCCATCCACGCTTCTCTTCCATCAATGGCGAATGACGTGTTAGAATCCGCTGCCTCATACTCCAAACCCGATTCGAAGAGAATAGCGAGACTTTCCTCGTAACACCCACCCCCTTTTTTCCCTTCTTCAACCTCGACGTCTCAAAACTGCACAAATCAGCAAGCACCCTTCGCAGATGCCACCCCACGAACCGTGCTTAATTTCCTCCAAACCACCACTAATATAAACACGCATCCACCCATCCAGCTTCTTGCATCCTGCAACTCCCTCGCCAATCCAGCCACGCCACCAGCCGTAACCCCCCTCCCCGTTCCTATGCCCATTCCCGCATCACAGGCTCTCATGGAATTGAATTTTCGTTGAGCCTTCTAATGCACACTCCCGCAGAAACCTCCGAGTTATTGTAGCAAATAAGAAGGTTGAAATGCTGGCAACCGTTGCAGAGCCGCTGTCCAGACGCGGTTTTTGGAGCAGACTTTAAAGCTTAATTGGTAGGTGGCGCCAATGGCATGCAGAAAGGAGGAGTTACGTCCGTAAGGTGGGTTGGCAACTCTGAACCAATATGGGTTCGCGTGGGGGGATAGGAGGCCGAGTCGAGGTGCGGTGAGCGGCGTGGGGTTTGGTGGTATGCATGGTGCTGGATAGGGAGGGGGAGATTGGCTTGTGTGGTATGCGTATGCAGAACATGCGTACATGCTCCTTAATGGCTGGTGCGGAGGTCGCAGAGAACGTGGGGTTGTGATGATGGCGATGTGACAAAGTCGCATTTCCCTCCGATATTCGATAGTGTCCGAGAGCAGTGAGAGGTTCATGCCCCCCTCCCCCTTTACCCTGCGTCTTCGTGCCTGAAGATCTAACCTATCGATCGATCTGATCAGCTGTATGGTTCGTGACTCCTGCATGTGAGCTTTTGCGGGTGGGTCTTACTGTATTCGTTCGATATTGATATTGGAGACGTTAATATCCATATTCCGTTATCTCGTTATCTCCTCTCAAATGTCGGACTCCCGAGATTGGGGTCTCGAATCCAGTCTTTCATTGGCCGTTCCTTTCGCTCATATTCGACATGTTGCGAGTGCAAGATTCGCGTACATCAAGAGTCCAACAGAAGAGCCAAGTGGGCTGGCCTTGATGATCGTGAGGATGGTCTTGTCCACGTCTAGAAGCTTAGCTATTGGTGCCCTTATCCTGGCCATGGTGATTCAAGGCTCTCCAGGCGTCGTCGGAACATTTCAAAATTGATTTTCGTGGAGGCCATACCGTTGATCTGGCGACAACCGCGCCCTGAGAACGTGTTCTTAGATAGTCCCTTAAAGAAGGTCGCGCCAAGGGTTCTTGTGTAATCAGCTCGATAGTCAACCTTTCTGAGTCTCGCAAACAATCTGTTTGCTGGTGAACAAATCTCGCGCTAGGACAGATTAGCGTCCTCAATCAGGCTGTTCATGATATGTTGATGCTGAAGGCATCGAAAGTGGAACTAGATGATTATAGCAGTTGGACTTGGTGATGGACTGTCATTCCAGGAAGGTTTAGAACAATGCCTTCTGCATAATGCCTGTGTCAGGTATGCATAAGGGCGTGCGGACGGATTTCCCTTCATGCGGGGACCAATAAAGAATAAAACATGCCGAGAGATTGGTAGCAATGCGCTAAAAGCGGCTGCTGTTCTTCATCAAATGAGGCTCCACCAGGCTAGGAGATTATTGAGGTGAGAACAGGCGGCCCACCACAGCATTATGCTGTGGCCAAAAATCGAGCTCGGAAAGTCATGACGTGCACTACGCCGAATGATCACGATTATCGGTGTTAATTTATTCGTGTAGCAGTAACGTCCGTAAGTGGTGTTCCTTTAATATACATTATGACCCTTTAGGAAGAAAAGTTAGACTCGTTTCGTGCGGTATTGGACTCAAGAAAGTCACAAGACGAAGTGGGTAGTGATCGGGCCAAAGCTCAGGTATACATGCATCGAGTCTCAATAGGAATTTGAGTCATCGATCACATATTTGTTTCGTGGTGCCGGAATCAAGTGTGTTGCCGCGACCCTTGCTGCTAGTATCCGACTGGCTACTCGCCAGATCAGGATATCCTGTATGGCACCAAGACGGATCCAATTGGAGGCGACCAATACCAAACTCTAACAAGCATAATTCAGAGCATGACCATAATAAGTCATGGAAAGTCAAACCCTTTTGTCGCGATTCCTTTCATGAAGTGGCGGACTCGGGCTATTTACTTCTCAAATCTTGCCATTCTAATTTGGCCGGAGCGGCCAAAAGTTAAGACGAAGTCTGGAATTAGGGGTTCCGAATAGACGGTGAGATACATTCGCCCAACGACTTCGATAGAAACCATGCCCTAAGGCTTGCCTCTAGCGTCACAGGTGGATATTGATGCTCGGAATCCTTGAAAAGAGCCCGAAACCACACCTCGTGCGCCAATCTGGTGACGCCTCTCTAGAAGCTACGCTGGAGGGTATTCTAAAATCAACACACGAGACTCTGTTTGAGATTTGATTGTAGTCGTTACAGCAAGCAAACTTCCCAATCTCATCGAATTAAGAACGAGTAAGCATCTCCACGTGTTTTACCGTTCACCGCAACTTTGATACCAACACTCATCCGTCCAGGATTGGCCAAATCCAACTCTAGGCTGGACCTGTCAAGCTGTCAATGCTGACAGACGCGCTCTCACATCGTGCCTAACCTTTCTTGTGCATCCAGATTAGGGTTAGGAGGGGTGCATCAAGGGTCTGCATCAGAAGAAACAAAGAATTGCGAGTGGCGGTCTGCATCTTGATGCTTTAATGTTTTGCATACCTTCAAATCTGAAAGGAAGTATTTAACCACTGGGCTGGCCGTTTACTAGGGCCATGTAAGTAGGTGGAATATCTTGACTCCTTGTGCAGCTGGTCTTTGTTCTGAAGGACTCTGCCAACTTGGAGCTGGCTCCAGGGTTGGCTCAGGCGGAACATTGATTGGACCTGCTTCCAATCCGTTTCTGTTCCCACCCACAACATTAGGAGCTCAACTTTGCCAGCTAGAGCATTGTCTCAGTAGGTATATTAGATGACCAGCCCTCTTCGGACTCTATTTCCATAGACCACATCTGGATCTCAACCCTGGTCTTCTGCGGATCGTCGCAGCTCTTTCGGCCATCAGACCGCTTGTTAACCGCTTTTGGATCTCCAACAAGCCATTTCCAGGATCTCTGTGCCGTTCGGCCTCGTTCATTTCCAGAACAGCTCATCATGGTCCCTCTTGCGTCGTTGCTGAACCCGTTGCCGCCTTCTTTCGAGCGGCCTCGAAAGCCTTTCAAGTCTGCGTTACCCAAATACAGGGAGACATTCTCGTCGACACTGCTATCAGTCAAGAAGCAGAAGATGTCGAAAGCAGCAGCAACTTTCGTCAAGGCCGAGCCTAAGGGCGAGATCAACTACCCTCCTTATGAGGGACAAGACGAGACAATTGCTGCAGCATACGAGGAGTTCGATGTCAAGCCTGTGGGCCAAATCTCCGAATACCCCAAGCGAATACCGTACAATAGCGAGAAAAAGACATTTCAACAGAGGACAGGCAGGGATGGATTTGAAGGCACGTCGGATTCCAATCCCAACGGTTTGCAGTAAAGCTTACTTCGATTATAGTGTACCAGTACACATTCAGGATGCCAGACGATGATCGTGGGAAGGATCCGCACGCCGTGATGTGGGATTATAATGTGGGCTTAGTAAGAATCACCTCGTTCATCAAGAGCTTAGGCCATTCAAAGGTGATCTCCCTCTCTCGCACTGCAATCTAGGCAAAGCAGGCTGATATATCCAGACAATGCCAGCGAAGATCATGAGCGCAAATCCTGGACTTAGTGCTGTTTCTCATAGTATTACTGGTGGTTCCATCTCTGCACAAGGTACATGTCAACTGTCGAGTGGTCCCAATTTACTAACCATGTTAGGCTACTGGGTCCCATTTGAGGCAGCAAAGGCCGTTGCTTCCAGATTTTGCTACAATATCAGATACGTGCTGGTCCCTGTGTTCGGTCCGGACTTCGTGTCCATGTGTGAGGTGCCAGACGAAGGAGCCTGGATGCATCTGTCCATCAGCCGCAGCATCATCCAACATTGCACCGAAGCAGCGACAGCCTATCAGTCGCAGTCCCGAGAATCGTCTATGGCTATCAGCCCTCGAACTACCAGTGCTCTCGCTCCATGCATCTGGCCAGCAAAGCCAACTCTACGCCCAAAGCCACGGATGATCATGGATTTCGAGAGCGGATATGCCACGGATAGTGAGCGTAGCGTATATCCTGTCTCGCCGATCTCTTCAGAGTGGACGCCAGTGAACTCGCCCAGGCAGAAAGAGTTGCCACCAATCTGTGTCACATCTACCCCACGTAACCACCGTGCTGGTAAGACTTTAGGACGCAAGAAGTGGGGCTACCCAAAGCGCGCGCTCTTCGAGGACGAGGTAGCACTGGAAGAGAAGGGGAGCTCATCTGCGCAATCGCCAATGACTTCGCTGGAATCGTCCCCAGTAGCCAAGCGAACCAAGATATCGGAGGAAATCACACCAGATATCAGGGCCAGATATTCTGAATCCGATATTGATGCAGCATGTGCCCTGGTAGGGTTAGGAATAGAAGGCGATCATCTCGGAGGGAGCCGTTGTCGCCGCCGTTCATCCACTTGACAAGGTTTGTCGTTGACTTATGGGTGGTACCATTGATTTTTTAGATTCAACGCGCGAGCACCTGTATTTCATGATTGAGATCGGCTAAGAATTATGTCATAAGTAATGCCTGGTGAAAATGGGTGGCAATCTAGATATATTAGTTGGAGGTAGTCCTGCTCCGCAATTCTAAATTTCTCGCATACAGTGGGATGGCGCTAAGATTCTGTCCGTACAACCGCAAACATTTTCTACTTTAGCAGGTACAACCCATAAATTTACCGTGAACAATTAACAATCATCTACCATTGAGTCATTGCGGCTGACATTGCTCAGTGACCAACTATGATTTGAAGCTGTTGATTACTTTCTATATACTACTTAGTCAGTATAACGGGATATTGTGAGATCTAGAGACCAAGGTGGCTCAACAATGTTGACATTATAGGTTCACAAACATGGGAAACAAATCTTGATGCGGACTGGTACCTTGAGTGTAGGTGACCTAAACAGGGTCCTAAATCTAAGGGATACTTGAACTTCGGTACACTGCCTGACGGCATACATGAACATCTATAGAGACTTTAAGTCCCTTCTTGAACGCCTTATGCCACCAATGCCAAATGCTACAAGCCGTCCTTATAACACCTCCAATGCATGAAACTGGCGCTGCGTAATCGTGTCGTAATGCGCTGCAGCCTTGCTAGAGAAATGAAGCACTGATGTGGTTGTCGCTCGGAGTAATAAGATCAGGCACACCAGATCCGATGGTAAACTGAGATTCTGTAAGAAAGATAAAGATTGTTGAGTTATCATGGAATTTAAAACACGGCAGCGAGTCCGCTCTTTGACTGTCGTTTGCTGAAGCGTTTCCGACCCATGAACGAGTCGTCGCTGGAATGATTCTTCTGGAGAGTGTGGCGCGTTGGGCCGTTCTCAATCGGCCCGGGAGAATCGAGATCAAGACCACGCGAGGATGACGGTACGCCTGACTGGAGATCTCTGAGATGGTCCTCGCCGGAGTAAGAATTTGACATGCTCTGCGATAGAGCGATCTCTCTAGCAGTCTCGATAATGTCGAGCCACTCTTGCGCTGATGCAGAAGTCGCTGATCCATCGGAAGACGCAGCTTTGGGGTCTTCAAAGGTGAAATGTTTGTCTGGCTAAATTCAATGTCAGTCTCAAATCGGGTCTATCGGTATGCTATCACGAGATACTCACCGTATCAACACACCAATATGTCAAACCTTTCGGATCCTGCAGCTTCCGCCAGACACAACCCGAGATGAACAGCGGTATTTCGATCTTGGACTTCTTCTCTTCACCACCAGCTGCGACAATGATGATTCGAGCGCTGGATGTTACCATCACTAGTCGCTGGCGCTTCTTAGGTGTATTGCTGCCAAAAAATCTTGAGAACTTTTTGGGCGTCTCCGCGTCGCTCTGGGTACCGTTCCGACCGTTCGGGCTATGCGGGGCGGGGGCAGAATTAACGATCAGATTTCCAAGTTTCAAAATGCGCTCGTTGTTTCGTGTGAGTACAGGAGACCATTCAATATCCAGCTGACTGGGGGGTGGAAGCTCGGTGATGATCCTTGGGCTTGGCCTCGGCACACTACTCCCTGGACCTTCGAACCTTTTGGTGGATGTACTATGGGACGGTGTGATGTCAGGGGGGAAGCTATTACCGCTACCATTCGGTGGACCATTAAACCTCTTAGCTTCTGATGGTACGTAGCTTTTGAGTTTGGGCGCCTTCTGCCTCCAGAGTCCTCGCCCCCAGGTAATCCCGTCAAAGAACTGATGGTTTTTAATATGCTCAATGGATAGGCGCATGGCGGGGTCAAGCACGAGTAGTCTTTGTACGAGATCCTTGGCGACCTCTGGGAAGCCCTTTGGGAATTGATACTCAAGGGCAACAATCTTTTGGAAGGTCAAGTACTCATTGCCAGCCTTGAAAGGTGGTCGACCTGCAAGTAGCTGATAAATTATGCAGCCAAAAGCCCACAGGTCACTGGCTTTACAAGCTTGTTTGTCCGTGAGAAGCTCTGGACTTACGTACTCTGCTGTTCCAACAAAAGAATTCGCTTTATTGATATCAGCTCCATCTAAAGGACTCCCTGCTTCCGGACCAGCGTCGCTATTTTGTATGGGAGGCTTATGCGGTACCTCCAGAATCTTGGCAGTCCCAAAATCCGTGATTTTGACGTGCATTTGATCGTCGAGTAAGACGTTCTCCGGCTTCAAATCACGATGTATCACACCCCGCGCATGCATATAGTCGATCGTATCAAGTATCTCGGCGCCATAGAACCTTGTACATTCCTCATCGAAGGTTGTCGTCTGTTTGAGAACCCCTAGGAGCTCTCCGCTGCTGGCAAGGTCAAGGACGAAATACAAAGATTGTTCATCTTGGAACGTGTAGTATAATCGTACAACTCCGGGATGATCTGTCAACCGATTGAGAGTGTCTTTCTCGATGTTGACGTATTTAACTTTCTTCTCTTTGATAATGTGTCTTTTGTCGAGCACCTTAATCGCGTACTCTTTGCCGTTCTGCCTATCTGTAGCTGCAATAACCGTACTATACGAGCCTTCACCCAAGGTCCTCCCAAATTGAAAGTCTTTCACCCCTTTTTTGACATGTTTCAGAACCGGCCTTCCATTGGCATCTATGTCTTGACGTACTCCGACTGCAGCACCCTTTTCTTGCCACTCCTCGCTGCTTTGCAGGGGTCCGCCTTCCATGCCATATGGGTTGCCTGGACTGGGTGTTTGTTGAGGGACAGGTGTATTGGGAAATTGGGGCCCGCCCATACCGTATGGTGTGCCTGGGTTTGAGGCTGGTAAGGGAATAGGTGAATTGGCGTGCGAGGATCCAGTCATGCCTCTCGAGCTTTTGCGCGGAGGCAATGATGATCCATTGCTATTGTACATGTTACTATTCCTGTAGTTCCGGTCTGCATAGCTGCCTTCTCTTGTAGGTACCCCGGCCTGCATCGCTAACGATTGTCCTCTTGATTGTCCTCTGGAGCTAGTCCTCTGCGGTAATCCTACCATGGACGACCGGGAGGTTTCGCTGCGTAGCCGGTATGAGCCATCCCTCGTTGGCTGATGTCCATTTGGAGGCAGAGGTTGAGTATATAGAGAAGATACAGGACGTGCACCTGAAGTTGCAGGACGTTGATTTTGCGGTATCATGGTTGGGTATTGTGGAAATTGAGCTTGCTGCTGGTCTTGATACGTCAGAGGGATAGATTGACGATTGGCATATCGCTGCGCATAGGACGAGGCCTCCTTAGGTGTCGGAGTACGTTGCGGTTCGATCGGACTATGGTGTCGCTCTGGAGATATTGTTTCCGTCGAGAAAGACTTCGGATCGAAGCCTAATGGTGACGCTGACCGCATGAAGCCATTGGCTGGTAATGACGGTGCTTGTTGGCCATTTTGTTCACCTCCAGGTCGCTGAGAAGTACTTTGCGCAGCAGAGAGCGGCGAGAGCGGCGAGAGTGAGGGAGCACCTCCTGGAAAGCCATCCTTGGACGATGCTGGAGATGAGTTGTCGGGGTTTGCGATCCGGAGGCCCCCAAGTGACTGAGCAAGGCTCAGATCGCCGTCCATAGCAGAGACCTTGTGTAGATAACGACAGTGAGCAGCCGGTTGGCAATTCGGTATAACGAGATGGACATTAGTTCGGCCTGAGTAACTGGGGTGAGCTTTGTCGGGCAATGTACGGGACGCCCAGGATCGTAAGTCGGTATTCCTACTTTAGGCTTTGCCCGATTCAGCGATGATTTATCCCACAATAGTAATTTCTTCAGCCACTTACCACCTAGCACATATCACTACCGGGTCCTACAGTGTCTCGCATATCACTACCATCAACTGCTTCTACCCAGCTTCATTTATATGGAAGGCGGGATATATCACCTGCTCATCTCTTATATGTAAGCGGCGAAGCCTACGTAGCAGATGAGGGATGAGTCGATGTGGCTCATCCTCCCTCCCCGCATTGCATTCGTGGCCTTTTCGTGGCCTCCCGCCATCTAATCACCACTCAGAAGTGTTACGAACCTACCCAGTTGCTATTCTTCGATATAGCTTGCCATCTGGCAGGGTCCGTGGGCTTAAACCTCTTGCTTTGTTATTCCGGTTGGAGATGAATGCTACGATGCGAATATTGAATAATAAAATATTGAATCGCCCGGGGGGTGAGTATATTGATTTCCAAGTTTCCTAAACCTATTTCGCATGTCTGTGTTTGCACATTACCAATACGATGCAAAGATCTGTTGGCTCTCTTAGTCTTCATCGATGCCTCCTTCCCTTCATAGTGAAGTTCGTTATCTACCATCCATCGTCCTTACCTGGCCCAGTAACCTAGCCATGGATGCAAAGCATGTTCATTTTTACAAGTCTCCACTCCCTCCTCTCTTTACGTCACCACAATGCTGCGTCTGGGCCCTACGCAGATAAGGCTCGATGCAAAAGACCTTGCCTGGCATGTAGGGCGTCACCATGACCGTCAGGCGAGACGTGCCGAAGTACCTTCAGGCGAAGTCACCAGTAGGGCGAAGAGATCTCCGAAGAAGATAGAAGATGGGCACGTACAAGCAGTGTCTTACACCCTACCACATCGCCCAGCGTTTCAGCGAGCGGAAGATGTGCAAGAGCGTGACACTCCGATTTTCTCAAAAGAGCCTGTTCCTGGGAATGCAAGGTCTTTTTGGGACAAGATTCTGGCCGACGCCGGGACGCCCACAAGAACTCAGTCGACTATTCTAGCCAACGCTACCGTAATTGATCCCTCTGAGGAGTTCCTCGAGCACACCCATTCATCACGGGCATCGATTGAAGATGATATCACAGACGTGGAGCACGATGCTAGAGATACTGGGGTAAAGAGAAGGATAGGAAACCCTTTTCAGGATAGCGATGGGCAGAGCTCTTCTGGAGCGCCCACTCCCACCTCTTCTGAATCCCCCGAGCCACTACAGAACGATCCGCATGACAAGCTCGACGAGGGAAAAGTCAACAGAAACAGTTCGTCAGAGGGGAACGCTCAGGCCTCATCGTCCAAGCGTCGGATGTCATTCTTCCCTTTCAACCGGAGATTGGCGCCAGCTAATGTGGACGGAAGCTCCGAGACTGTGTCACATCTGCTTTCTAACAGGATGGTCTTTGATGGACCTTCTGATGCTTACAATACATACTATGGAAGGTCATCTCAATCTTCTGAGGGCAATCTTGAAGCACCTATCCAAGATGACTCGTACGGCAGTCGACATAACGGGCGAGCTAACTCATCAAGTCTGGACGCCTTAGTTAGTGATGCGGAAGGAGGTCTTGTCACTTATAATATGACTTTACCACTGAATCTCCGGTCTAGCATTAGACGTGTTTCGTCGGAACTCGAGGTCTTCGGCGCTCATAAGGATCGAGCATCTGCAATTGAAACTACACGGCCAACGCTGACATCCCATACAGCTCACCCTGGCGAGGCTGGTAGGAATCTACTGGGGACCCGCTCTACCATCAGAGCTGTCTCTAGTGATGTAGAGCCTTCGCTCATTGAAACTGAATGGCCATCACTAAGCAGAAGTCAAGCTATCAGCAATTTCCGACACCCCTCCGCCACTCTTCCACCTTCGTCTTTGCGCTTCTACCAGAACGCGGCATCCAGCTCTCCTGATCAGTATCCAGTAAATTCAGCAGAACAAGATAGCGACGTAGGGCCCGAGACTCGCGGCCTTCTGACACAGCCTCCTCGTCGGCCAAGAAATTATAGACCTCGTACCGAAAGCTACTCATTCGAAAGCATTGAAGATTCGAACGAGGCCTTCTACACACCTCAGGTAGACGGCACCTCAACCAGTAGAGTTGCAGTACCCAAAGTGCCATCGCTCTTGGTGTCCCATCCGCCTGCTCGTAGGCCGCCTCCAGTCCCAGTAGTCACTCGCGCTGCACTCAATGCATCACCTCCGCAAGCTACGGACTTCCAACGAACTTCACCTTCGACACTGCCTTTCTACGAATCGAACGACCTACGCATATCTCCACATGAGATATCCAGCGGCTACCTAACATCAACACCTCAACATCAACATCAACATCACATTAACCCCTATCGTTCCCTCAGCAGCGTAAGCTCTTCCCACGGCCAAACAAGCAGCAACAGCAGCCGAGGGCTCAGCCCCTACGCCACAGATTTCATGACCCCCAGCGCTCACCGCCGCCCTTCTTCCCACCTCCCCCTCCCACCCCCCTTCTCATCTACTCCCCGCCACGTCTCCTCTGATTACGCCCTCCCCTCACCATCCCCAAATGCCCCACTCACCCCTCCACATCCTCACACCCCCACTCCACCATCTCGTTCCCCAAATTCACCTATTCGCATACCCGTCTACCAAGATAACCGCGACCCTGCTACCCAGCCTCAAACGCCTGCTGGGCTGCGCAGACATGGTGTGCCTGTCATGATGGCGACGCAAAATCCGTTTTATACTGCGCCCGTAAGGCCAAGGACAGCGGGGTTGGGTGAGGCAGAACAGAGAGTGAGGGATTGGCAGGCTTTTGTTACACCGACGAGGAGAGGTAGGGTAGGTAGGGCAGTCAGGGATGAGATGGATGGAGGACAGGAGAATGCAGATAGAATTGGAGAGGAGGAGAGGATGTTGAGGAGGGAGATGGCATCTGGGACGAGGTTAGGGAGGGAGGAGTGGGGAAGGCGGGGAGTATGAGGGAAGAACAGTGTGTATTGAGAGGAAAAGTTGTTGGGTGAAGAGTAGGCGTTCCTCTGCCTTGGGTACTGGGTTGAACATCGATTTTAGAGCAGTCTTTGGAGAATTTGCGCTTTTGGGAAGTGCCCTGGTGAGGCCCTTTGTTCCGCCAGCTCACGCCTGGAGTAGCGTTTCTGGACTCTGGGTCTTCTGGATTAAAGCATTTGT
Source organism: Cladonia borealis (assembly GCA_018257855.2). Taxonomy (NCBI): domain Eukaryota; kingdom Fungi; phylum Ascomycota; class Lecanoromycetes; order Lecanorales; family Cladoniaceae; genus Cladonia; species Cladonia borealis. The sequence goes on along the minus strand of JAFEKC020000005.1, from coordinate 1,591,033 downwards.
AATGCAGTCGTTACAGAAATCGAATCGATAGCATTTCAAATTACTCTTCGATATCACTATTATTCCATTCAATGATTTCCTAAGCTATGTATACATGGCGAAGAATGTAAAGGAGCATTAAGGTAGGCTAACGAGTGCTATCTATACGTCCCACAGCTCTATCTAATGCTTTCCTCAACGCGAGAACATTTTCACAAGCAAAAGCCAACGCGACAGAGCCTATCGCAAGGAATCTATTCTACGCCGCTCCCCAAAACTCTCAACCCCATCTAAGACCCTCCCTTCCCCATACTCTTCTTCCTCCCATGCACCGTCACCGGCACCGTCTTCTCCGCCGCCCCACTCCCATTCACCAAAGTCTCCTTCGCCCCCGGCACAACCGGCTTCCCCTCATCTCTAATCCCTGTTCGGCTTTTAAAAAACTGCGCCCCATCCACCAATCTCCTCTCATGATTAACCCTTCCGTTCACAAAATCAGGGTAGTTGAGGGTAAGTTCAGCGGCGCCATTGACAATATGATCCGCGGCTTCGACGCCGAGCATGAAACTATGGTCTTGGTTTCCGACTTCGTAGCGCCAGGAGCCGAAGCGGCCGCGGGAGAGGATGGATTTGGAGTAGAGGGCGGGGAGGAGGGCTTTGAGGACGGATTCGCGTTCGAGGGTGGGGGTGGGGTAGCCGTGGTCGAAGCGGCGGTGGTAGGTGGAGACGATTTCGTCGGTGGGCTGGAGCATTTCGGTGGCTACGAGACCTTTGATGCAGTCGGCGAGGAGGTTTTCGTTGTTGACGGGTTTCATGGAGGATTCTGAGACTTCGAGCATGATGGACCAGTAGGGACCTTCTTGGGGGTGGGTCGTGGTGGGCTTTTCGCCGGAGGCGAGGTGGAGGGTGGGGAGCTTTTTGGACTCGTGGGGTTGGTTGTTGGGGGAGTAATTGGAGAAGATGGTGGCGCGGTAGAAGGGGCAATCGTCTTCAGGGAAGTAGAGCCAGCATTTGTCGCCGATGCGTTCTGGGCGCTGGCCACGGACACCGACGCCGATAACGTGAGTTGAGGAGTAGAATAAGTCCTTGCTGAGGGAGATGAGTGATTGGTCGCCCATTTTCTCAACGAGAGAGTCGACGGCCATGGTGTTGATGAGTTTTTCGTAGCCGATTGTTTTGCCGCTTTCAAGAGTCACGACTTTGTTGTCTGCGTCCACTTTGGCTACTGTGGCATGAGAGCCAAACATGGTCTTCTCTTTGGGAATGGTTTTAGCCACGGCGATCCAGATGGCGCCTGTTCCGCCGTGAGCAGGGAATCGGAAGGTGGCATTAGGACCCCAGTTGCCGGCTGTCTTTTGTAGGATGACGTTCTTGACCACGTTCTTGAGATCAGGGGCAGCTACTCGTTCACCAAGCCATGCACATTGCATCTGCAGCATGTCAGCCTGTAGTCCGTTGTACAAACAAACAGTAGCTCACCTTTGTTGTGGGTACTGCCCAGACCTTGAAGTTGTACGGCCTCATGAATAGATCAGCAATACCAGTGCCCATCATGCGCACGATCCATTCGTCGAAGGTCTTAGGCTTGGTATTGGCAACGCGAGCTTCCATGGCAGCGTCAATCATTCCGTCGATGCAGTCCACTTGTTCTTTCTTTGGCAACATTGAGATGTTGTTCTGAAATGGGTATGGGACCCATAGATTCTTGCAACGAACATATGAGATTCTTTGGTGTGTGTACCAGTCGTCTTCCTTGGGCAATGCCTCGTCAATGCAGTCGTCGAAGTATTTATAGTGGGAGAAAATAACATGACCGCCAACGTCGTATAGCTGATTGCTACTTAGCGCCATCGCTTTGAGTAAGGTAGGGTATCTGACGTACGAAGCCTTCAGGTGTCACATCAGTAGATGCTAAGCCACCAGGTGTCTCGTTTGTGTCTATTATCATCCATGATGGCCCATCCTGTGCTGCCAATGAGCTCTGCCGGCTGCAGTTTGTTGAAATAGTGGGAGCGCACAAGCTGATGGAGACGTTTCGCAGCTCCTAAACCAGTCGGGCCAGCACCAATGACCAGTACATCGACTGAGCTGAGCTTGTTAGCAGGTAATCGAACCAAAAGGTAAGTGGCGACACGAACATGTCTGGTTTGGTCATTTTGTTGCTGTGCTTCCTCAACACTTGAGAACAGTCAATTGAACGTGCTTAGGAAAAATCTTGACACAAATTGCCTATCTACAATGCAAAAAAGTGAGAAGAGAGTGTCGTTCAAAAGGGGAAAGTCGAAGACGAAATGGCCAACTCATGAAGCTCTGCAGGCGCGGAACTCGATCCTCCAAAAATCCTCTAGCGTTGTCACGTTTTATTGGCACAGCCCGGTCTTGGCAGCATTGGCAGAATACGCCAAGCGCTATAGCCTGTCAAAAGTGTCAAAAGGCTGTCACCAACATAAACAACTTAACATTTCTATCTTGTTCAACACTAGGTAGTCACAATAAGGTCGCCAGATAAACTTTGCTACTAGAGCTACAAAATCCTTCTACTTCTAATACTCGGCTTAGGTATTGAACACATTCTTCGAAAATATCTACGTAATATCTACATGATTCCTGTACGACGACAACCAGGCCACTACCAAACTTGGATACGCATCTCAGGAGTTGCAGGACTGGCCACATCCCAGGACACAGGTCTGTGAATTTTACTCTCACCTACAGGGTAGCATAAATATGTCAATCAACTCAACCCGCAGTGAGAGAAAGATAATGGACAACCAATCTAAGCCAACCATCTCAGTCTCCATCTCTATTACCCCAGCGACTCATTCATATGCCAATCAGGAAGCACCAAACCTGAATCTGATAATAACATCACACTACTCGGAGCCTATCACTATATATGCGGATGACCTCTCCCCCTCGCTGATGCTAGCCTGCGGTGCATTCACAATAACCTGCTTGAACAACGGCTGCGAGATCGGGCAAGCATGTAGAACGCACTGCCGCATACCACCGCCCACGAAAGTGGCTGTGACTCTCAACGAACAGCTCTTCCATACTCTCCTCCCCAATGAACCCATCACTATCTCAGCGCCATTCAGTCGAAATCGTCCGGAGACTGGTGGTAAACCTCTAGCCAAGTCAGACCCAAATTATGTCAGTGACCGAGTCCGCGCCAGCTCCAGTGCCTCTGGTGTCGACGGCCTCGAACCAGGGAACGACTACGTGTTGACTCTTGGCGATTCGCCACATGTTCACTGGAAAACTGTTCGATGGTGGGAGTATGGAACAAAAGAACAGGTTCTACACCCGGATGACAAGGAGAACGCATTAGATGGAAGGAAGGTCAAATGGGGTCGTGCCCCACATGAGGCTATCGAGATCGATACAACAAGTATCGGTCCCGTTATGTTTCACTGTCGGGAGTAATGAGGGAAATGATAAGTAAGGTAAGATGATCAGATGATGCAGGTATGAAGAGCAGTTTCAGACTATGTCATTTACCTTGCCCTTTCAGTTGTACACATATTGTATGCACTAGGGTAAAAAGTATAATCAGTAGGTGACCATGCTCTCATATGCTGCATGAATATGCGTACGTATCTCTCCCGTGCTCGTTTAATCTTAGTTTACCAGTCTCTCGTTCCTTAGACACTGGGATTGGTTTCTTGGAAGTATCCATGGTGGCGAGGTGATTGATCAGCCAGATGGGTATGGGTGGGAAGGTGCCAGAGCGCTGAACAAGGATCTCGCCAAGTACAATGCAGACAGCTACGGATGGTATGCCACAGAGACTTTTTGGGCAATCATTTGTGGTGAGCCAAACGGGTACAATGCCCCTGGAGTCGAAAAGAGGACCGAGTAGATGCGTTTCGTTTTGGGATCTTTGAGGTAATCGATGTTTCGTACCAATACGGAAGCGGGGAAAAGGAGCACCACTTTTGCACCAACGACGATATTGTTATAAGAAACGATCTTAGATTGTAGGATATAGATATTCAATTCGATATTCCAAGATGAAAACCAATATAGGAAACAGCACAGGTGCCCAATGTATAAGTCACAATTACTCCAATATAGGCAACTCACTTCCTCGGCGTCACCCATTTAGACAGAAAATTGAGTTGATCGTCCTCGGGCTGGGTAGCCCAGACACAAGCTGAGCCAACAAGTCCTCCACTTATACGCACAGAGTTACTGACATCTGCCAATGGTAGCCTCGAGCTTATTATTAAGGTCTTCGAAACCCAATACTGCCAGTCTGGCCCTGCTCTTTGACTTACAGACTTGTACACGCTACTGGAACGCGACCTGGCTGCGGACAGTCCCCTGTATTTTACCCGACAGTCCCCTGTTTAGCGCCCACTCCCCTATATTCACCACCACTACTAACAGGCACCTCACTGCCAGTACCTCGCTGTCGTCAGTAGTATATTACTAACGCTTTTTAATATCATTATTATATAAGAATATATAGTACTATTACTATTATATCGTTTTACATACTTAAAGCCTCTACGCGTAGTTGTTATAGAGCTCGATTAAGTAGGACAGCCCTTAAAGTCGCCCCCGGAGCTGATATTAGGGGGGGTAACTCCAGGGGTTCTTACCCCTATCTAACTAGGCGATACCTATATAAGTTGCTGTAGTCCAACCCCGATCAGCCGCAGCGATAGTGATGTAGATGTGAGAGCTATAGATAGTAGAGGATATTTATAAACAGCAGCGATACGTCGTCGTTGGTAGCGAGATGGTGGTAGTAAGGTGCTTGGTGGTGGTGAATATAGGGGAGCGGGCGCTAAACAGGGGACTGTCGGGTAAAATACAGGGGACTGTCCGCAGCCAGGTCGACTGGAACGCAGGTCCTCAAGTCGCTATAGAGGCATATATGTAGAACTACGGCAAGGTCTGTCAATCGGTTGCCTCCAATGGACAGTGAGGGTCTGCTCCCCCATTCGGCATCGATGGTGAAGATGGATTCGTATTGTGCATCGCTTGCTGTCGTTGGATTTAGGTGGTAGAACGCTTGATTGACTAGCTAAGCGAGCTTGCGCTGGATAAATATCAGCCCTGTGGCATGGCAGGGAAGAAACGACTTCATTGCCATGTCTTCCGTCTTCGACATAACCTTGTTGAGACAAGAAACCTTCAGTTCTACTATTTGCCAACGAAAGCATATTGCCAACGTCCGTAAAATCAATGGCTACAAAGAAGGAGCCAGATCAAAAAATTGTAGATCACATTGATTACTTGACCAGGATCATCCTACGATTGACTCAATCCTGCACAGATTCCTGAGTCATAATGACAACAGTGGTCCGGATATGAAATGAGGTCTTGTCTCTTTTTCAAGGTACAGTCCTCGTCGCATTCCCTCTAAATTGAATTACACTTCAAACCGAAACGACTATTACCATCGAAAATGTCTTCCCCAATCCCACCCGTAGCAGCCACACGTACAGGCAAACCCACCCGCTACCTCGACCCCACAGCCGCTTATGACCTCTGGAGCGCAGTATACGACACAGATGGCAACATCTTACAAGCCCTTGACACGATAGAAATGCGTTCACTTCTCCCAGATCTGCTTTCTCGACTTCCACACCACCAAGCATGGAAGATCGTTGACTTAGGCTGCGGAACAGGTCGAAACTCTGTGCAGTTGCTGGAAGTCCCCGAAGCCACAATCATATGCCTGGACGCTAGCCCGAAGATGCTTGAGATAGCGATAAAGAGGCTCGCTGAGCGCATGACCGCACTAGATTGCGCATCTACAAAAGCCAAGGCATTCCAGGCTATTGTGTATGATATGCTAAGCAGCAGTCCATTACCTCCAAGCGCTCTGGACGCAGACGCGCTTATCTCGACACTGGTGCTGGAACATATCCCCCTCGTCGAGTTCTTCCGAACGCTCTCACAGATATTGAAACCTGGCGGCTTCGCTTTGGTTACGAACATGCATTCTGAGATGGGAGCAATTAGTCAGGCTGGATTTGTGGATCCCGAGACTGGTGAGAAGGTGCGGCCCAAAAGCTATGGTCATAGATTAGAGGACGTGATTGCGGAAGCGGAAAGGCAAGAATTCCAGGTTGTTGGGGCTGTTGATGAAAGGGTGATGGATGAAGAGATGGCTGAGAGGTTGGGAGAGAGAGCAAAGAAATGGATTGGGGTGACTGTGTGGTTTGGCGTTTGCTTTAGGAAAGTATTTAGTATTATAACGTGAATCTAGTTTGTTTGACGATGTACATATAAGGTGTGCATATGTGGGGTGCACTCAAGGATAAAAAGCGAACAGCAATGGGGCTCTGAGTCATGAAATGGCTGAGCTTCACGTCACTTCGAATGGTACTTCGATGAGATCCAGTAAACTGACCCCAGTGCTGCGGTAATATGCACGCTTAGTCGGGCAACTCATCACCAGTGGTCCTATACCAGCCGCTTGTGATACCGGTCCATTAGCTGTGAGAGCACTTTCAAGAACTCTCTGAGTGACCCAAACAGGGCTTCCATACCTACTCTTGTTCATACATTCCAATGCACCCTTACAGACAGTATATTAGTTCATTATACTTTCCATTAAAAACAACGAACAGCGTCATAGTACTGCTCCATGGTTTAATTCTTCATCATCGCCTCAGACGGAATCGCCTACTCTTCTCTCTGCGCCGCCATCACAAGACAGACGATGAAGCCTTCAATGTCATGCTCTTCCTCCAGATGTGCAAAGCCAGCAGTGTTCAGATCGCCTGAGGGCTATACCAAAGATCTTATTCACAATTGTGGCATCTCAGTTGATAGAGACGCGTTACGATGCATCTCATAAGTAGTGTTACCTTAATAAGAAAACCCGAGGTATGCCTGCTGCTGAGAGGGATAAATATTTAAAGCACGAAAGTGCTTTCAAAAAGGGACTCGCCGATGAATAGCCGGCTAGCGCATAATATTGAAGCAGAATCTCAAATTACATCATACATAACAGCACCAATACTCTTGAATTGCTTTTGCCGATCTTGAAGCTGAAATACATGTGAATCTCTTGAAGCTTGCCCTTATCTAGAGCGGTCTTTCTATATCCCAAATCTTAGAAAATTTGCCGTCAATTAAATATGGCCCTAAAAGTGGCGTTTCTCATGGCCAACTATGGCCATGATCCCACAGGTGAGGCTCGGAGAAGTCAAGATACCTTATACTGTACTCATATGCCGGTCCAGAAACTGCCGTACTTTACAATAAATTCAAAAAGGCTGGCTTCGAGATTGACTTTGTCAGCGAGAAGGGCAATATGCCTGAGTGTGATTCAAAAATGCTCACGGGCATGACACAGAAGTTACTGGTATGTTATCCGATAGCTGAATCTGCTCATGATATCTGATGAATATCTTCCTGCCTGAAAGGGGGCTACCAAAGAGGCAGTGGACCTATATAATGCAATGAAAGATGACATGAAGAACATGAAAGCGCTAGCCTGGACGGCTGAAGGATTCAGCCTTGATTCCTACGACCTTGTCTTCCTTCCGGGCGGACATGAGAAGGGTGTTGTCCAGGTGATCAACTCGCCTGTAACACACCGACTCATTGCAGACTACTTCCCTAAGACACGAAAGCCATCCAAGAAAAGCGTTGCGGCAATTTGTCATGGCGTAATGGTGCTCTCGGAGTCTTCTCTTCCAGATGGCAAGAGTGTGATACATGATGCCACCACAACGGCACTCCCTGGCTTCATGGAGCAGTCAATATTCTGGGGTACAAGGGCCTTCCTTGGTGACTACTATAAGACCTATGGAGCAGGTTCCGACAGCGTGCAGACCAGCGTAAGGTTTTCCGCCTTCAATTCTAATCTTCAGCCTAACATTCCTTGTAGGTCGAGAAGCGTTTAGATGATCCGTCAAAACAGTATTACAATAGTCTTGGATTTAGCCCGTATGTCTTAATCTACCGAAGCTTTGTCGCTGTTTGCTGATCCCTATATAGCTTCATTCGCGAGGACGAGACGTATAATTATATTAGTGGGCGCTTTCCGCCTGATGCCGCTCTTCTGGCCGAGAAGACAATTGCGCTTGTGCAGAAGACCACCGGGGCTTAAAGGTAGATTTTCGTTTATTCCTTGTTATCATAGAAAATCTTTTTCTTATGACTTCCTAACTTAGGTGCCAAATTGGCCGAAGCGTTTCTGGGCACAGAAACCGCTCGTCTTAACGATCATGATCAACCTGTGTGATTTATGACAAGCTTTTCATGGGTTACGACTTCGTTTGACACAATCCATTTGAAGACGCTCACGGACAGCTGGACAGTCGCAAGGTGTGCTGTAGAGCGCCAGAGGCGCTAATGCTCGTCGCTCGGATCGATGCTTCTGTTACTTAAAAGGGATAGGCGGATACCAAAGCTGAATCGAAGGTGCTTGCATCCTGTTATCTGCGCTGTGTTGTATCCCTGTGGTTGTCACTTCAAACGCGGAATACTGGTGCAAAATGGTTCATGAAGCAATCCCTATGGAGTCATGAGCGCTTTTAGTTGCTTATCATATCTAATTTTATCTGTCGATCCATCGCGCATTGCTGGGGGCGCGGGCATCTCTAAATGACATTACAGTCATCCAACTGTAGGTCCAATCACCGTCTCACACCGCCCTAACAAGAGTCAGCAATCACGAAGTCTCGGCCAATCCAGATTGTCTGATCGTATCCAAATAAACCAGAACTGTGACACAGCCATGATATTGCATCTTGGCTTTCGCTCAGCCCAGATGTGGCAAAGATTATATTCTCTTTCTCGGACTTATTTGGCCCAGCCCTGCGGGGGCTAGGTTTTAGCTGGGCACCTAGTCCACATTAGCGGGTTTCACGAAGTTTCAGGCGGGTGTTTGGTCGGCGGGGATTGTTGATCGAAATGTTATTAGCTCGCGTGGAATCCTTTGAGGCTGAGTTGCAGCTGATGTTGGATCCTTCAAATACTCAGAGCTAAGCGCAATTCTAATTTCAGTCTGTTACGGCGAGATGGGGAAGGATGTCTAAGGGTCAGTTCACGTTTCAAATAAACACATATGAAGCTCTGTCGCGCCTGTTTGTTTCTTCCTTCTTTTCCTCACACCATCAACAATCTCTACGTAAAACCATATTCAGAACAACCAACATACCTGCCATACATCAACAAACAACACCAGCAACATGATCTTCTCACGCACCCTCATCATCTCCGCCTTCGCGGCCCTCGTCTCCTCCCAAGCCCTCCCTACCACAATCAGCCCTGCCCAGGTAAGATCTCTCCTTCCCCTTCTTCTCCATCCCACCCTCCTAATCACCATCCCAGGAAACCAAAGCCATAAAAGACCTCTCCGCCTACCTCACCTCCCTAACCGCACAACCTGCCTACACCGCCGCCGCCGCCGCCTTCGCCTCCGCCGTTCCCTCTGACGTCCAGTCCGAAATCGAGAACGACCCCGACGCATACCTCCAATCCGTCCTTACCGAAACCGCTTTGCCGTCCTGGTTTTCTGCCCTCCCCACGAGCGCGCTGGCGTACTTTTCGAGCGTGGGCCAGGCGGAGATTAGTATTATTAGTAAGGATGCTAAGGGGCCGGCGCCGACGAACGCAGCGAAGGTTGCGGGAGCTGTGATGGCTGCGGGCGGGGCGGTGATGGCTTTGTTGTGAGTGAGTAGGTGGAGATAATGGTGAAATGTTTGGTATCCTTTCGATGGGAAAATTGGCGCTGGGAAACGCTGTGTATAGACGGTGAGGGCATTGCTGGGGCGATTTGGTTGGCATTCTTGTTACTGAACATCGGTTGTGTACGTGTGCAGAGTGCCTTCATTATTAGTGCTTCACGACGTTGCTGCGGGTTATCCCATGTATCCTCGTGATGACTAGACACGGTGGCAATAACATGACGAGATCACAGTGTGCTATGGGTTGCGACGTTTACTGGATGACGACTCGTGCTGCGTTGTTCCGCTATTCTTTCTCGTCAGCCTCAATTTCCTTGAGACTACTCTTTGGCTGCTTCCCAAACACCAATGCTTCGTCTTCTTAACACCTGCATCATTTGTTCCACGGAATCTTGCATCTCAGACATGCTCACCATCAGCCGCATGCACGAGCGTCAGTAGTAAGTCGCAACAATGTTTCGAACGTTGTAGGATTCTCCGCGCATGTATAGGATCGTTAAGGTCAGCAAGCAGTCAGTCTCCTTCAGTTTCTGCGGAATTCGCACAGTGCCCATTCTCCTACCTACTAGGACGAGATTAATGAACAAACCATGCTGAGCCCACAACTTTATCGCATTCATATTACCATACCCTCTCATAGTCGTAGCGCCCAAAATGCACATCTGTAGACAACACTTTTCTCTGCACTCCGAATTCTTCAACGCCAAGACACTAGGGCCTTTCAAAATATTATATTTCGTGCTATTTAGCGTAAGACATTCAATGAGGATTATGTCGAAAACCTCAAGTAGGCTAGCGTGGACTCATCGTGGTGTATTGATGACCTCGGAAGAGGGGCTTGTGTTGAGATGGAAGGTTAGGGGATAAGATGTGGCGGATAATGCACGTGTCAATGGAATGGGTAGTTCATTGCCAGAGCACATATGAGGGATGGAGAGTTGGCTTTTGCCAATATGATTGTATTTGTGAATTTGTGCTATTCCTGCTTCTTCTGGCATCTTCGATGTATATATCTTTCATGAGCCGGAGGAACTACTGATCATCCAATCATTTTAGTCTCGGACTCAAAGGCTCAAAGGATCGTACAACTTAATTAGAAATCCAGAAGACCTCAACAAGATCAAGAATCTCTGTTGGATGAACTGGAAAGTACGGAACATATCGTATATCTCAAAAGCAACGATCAGACATCCTAGAGCAGTCGGGGTAACAGGATGAAGAATAAGATATGAAATGATCGAGCCACAGTGGATGTTAGGAGCTCTGGACACGGCCCTCAAAAGCTCAAGTAGTATCCTTCCCAAATACTGCATATTTCATGGCCATTAAAACTAAAGATGTGCATATTAAACCTTAATAGAGCATGGTGCAGCAATATTTGTCGGGTTCGTCCAATTGAGCATGTCCCTACAAAGCTATGATCGAGATACCCGCCGTCTTCTCATCGTATATGGTGTTGTGAGCAGCATGGGGGAGATTATACCGTTGCCCGGTAGGAACTCAGTCAGTTTCGGGAGCTAAGCCCTTTAGTTCTAGGGCGTGTAGGTCAATACCTACCTTAATTATCGCTCTTTAATACTTAACTGTTGATTATTATCTAAAGCTTTACAAATAAAAAACGGAAAATTGTCAATCTGTTACTAATATAATACTAAATATGATTTCTACTCGGAGGTATCACTCAAGTCTGGATCGTTACTATGTTTCAGTTTCATGTGCTTCTCCTTCATGTCCTTAAAACAAAGAGCCAAAGTTCTTATTGTGTATTTCGAGAAACCGTTGCGAACATTCTTTGTGCTGAACTTCATGCCATCCATGAAGATGACCGACGTTTTGCCCTGTAAAATTTAATGATTGTACCAGCATTTTAGTTGGTGGTCATGGGAAAGGTGTTACCTTAGGTGTACCTGTCCATCCACCAACTTGGCTAGTGTCTCTCCATCTCCCACTAAGCTCCACACTACCAGCATTTTGCAAGGCTGTCTCGAATGCCAGTGTGAACTCTGTCTGCGCGCTGCTCCAGACCTTCCAGCTGCAGTCGGTCGAAGTGTAGGTTGATAAGACAACCCAAAAGCCGTATTTGCGGATCCCGTCATTTTTCAGTAGCCTTTTCTCATTTTCTTGGACCCAAGACTTGTAAACCTGTGTCGCATCTTCATGTCTTCGTGTTCGCGTGACTGGCTTACTGCTGAGGAGGATTGCGCCATCGTCATTATCGGTGCTGAACGTACAAGTCGCAGTGACAGTGAATTCTGCGCCAGGAGCAACGTTGGACAGACGTGTCAAGTTTAGCACGTACCCATCAAAAACTAAGGCAAGAGCTTACTCGACAGAACCAGACGTCTTCAGCTCTGATTCTTTGACCGTCTTTGAATACTTTGGTCCAGAGATAATATTTGGCGTGATCGTGTCCTCCATCCTCAGGCCATCTTCTATCGTAACCCCAGAGAGGTTCATTTTTCGGAGGTCAGCCTCATCATTGAGATCCACTACAAGGTTCCAATTCCCCTTTCGGTCAAAGTAGCCAACCTTCCCAGGTGTGACTTCATCTGATGTTACTTGATACAGCGCTTTACCGTAGTCATGAAAGTCCATCAACTTTGTATAAAGAGAGCTCAAGCTGCAATTTTTCAGCACAACCGCATTGATGAATCGTAATAGCGCAATGACTTACTTGACCCTTTCTGCCATCTTCTCTAAGCCTACGGAATATAAAGATTTCCGTCAACGCCCTCAGCAGTAAGGCTGACTCATGTGCTGGTCTCGACGCCGCTTGAAAGCTTCAGAGCAGCGGCAAGTCCATCAGAAAGCTGGATTAATACGGAAGAATCGCTATCGTCAACGTATTCAAGTGTATACAATTGGTATAGCAGCTCAAATTCTCCTATATACATGGAATATATACATACTTAGCAAGATCATCAGCCTTCTTTCTATGAGGGCCATAGAATTTGCTTACTGGGACTAGCGTCTTGGCAGCTGGGTCGATGCCGTCTAAAGCCGAATATCTGCCGGCCACATCACGGCCATCAACAACTCTTGCCTCAGCCCTCAGACGTGTGTCCCAGTGGGTGGTTTTGGTGGTGGGCGGAATACCCGAAGTTCTTCCGTAGGGGGGGTGGGACACGTCTGAGCCCAGAACTCTAAAAAGCTCTTGATCAAAAATCCTTTTTTCGTTGACACCTCGCATCCTATTAACATCGGGATTTTAGGGATTTTTCTACTAATCGGCGCTTACTTGATACCAAATCTAGCGCCGAGTAAAGGAATTTTATCCTAAATCCCTATACTAATAAGATACGAGGTTCAAAAAAATCGTATTTTTATATGGATTAAGGCATTAAAGCGTTTCTTGGCGTTCTGAGCTCAGACGTTTTGGGACCCTCCTACGGCAGAACTTCGGGTATCCCGCCCACCACCAAAACGTCTGAGGACTGAGGCAACAACAACTCATTCAAACCTTCATTGACTGGCAACTTCGAGCCTAATCCTCATCTTGTGCTTCTAGATGATCACATACGAACATGGCTGATCCCTTGTATGAGCTCCTATCTCCATACTTTGATAATTCCACCTCTCCACGCCCTGTCCCCAGCGTCCACGATAATGTGACAGCAAAGTACCTGAACCGCCTGTCTACACTTCCCTTAGCATCCCTCACCTCTACGGAACCGCAGTCCTTAGCCCAATCCTCCCACTCGAACCTCCTCTCCATCCAATCTCTCTCAGCCAGATCCAATTCTGCCCTCGTCGCCTCCTCAGATCACCTCTCCAGTCTTCGCACCACCCTTCCCCAATTAGCATCCCACGCCCAAAGCCTCCGCCATGACATCCCCAAACTCGACTCACAAGCTGTATCATTTTCCGAGAACTACAGCCGAAGCACCGAAAACGAGGTCCTCGACCGCCGAAAGAAAGCCCTCCTAATGGCCAGAAACGTAGACCGCATCTCCGACATCCTCGACCTCCCTACCCTCCTCTCCTCAACCATATCCTCCGCAACAGCCCAAGGAGCTGCAAACACCACATCCTACGCATCAGCACTAGATCTCCACTCCCACATCAAACGCCTCCATCTCCTCTACCAAGACTCCCCCCTCATATCATCCATCTACCATCAAACCGAAACCGCCATGCAGGATATGACCGCCTCCCTCATCCTCAGCCTCCGATCCCAAAACATCAAACTCGCTTCCGCCATGCGAACAATCGGCTGGCTCCGCCGCGTAGCCCCCGAACTCGACGGCAGCCCCACCACAAACAAAGAAGGCTACCTCGGCGCCCTCTTCCTCGTCTGCCGTCTCGCAACTCTAATCTCCATGCTCTCCGCCCTCGAACCCCTCCGCGACCTCGCAGACCAAGAAACCGCCATTCGCTTACGAGACGGCACTTCCAATACCAACACAAAAGATGCCTGGTCCGTCGGCCAACAAACAGAACGCTATCTAAAGCGCTACATCGAAATCTTCCGCGAACAATCCTTCGCCATCGTCTCAACATACAAAAGCATCTTCCCCTCTAGTTCCGAAACCTCCTCAGCAGCCGAAGACCTCGGTCTCATGAAATTCAAATCTATACATCTAAAAACCACTCCAACCCCCCACCCTATACCTCCCCAAGACCAAGCCCAAGATCCACTCTTCCCCCTCCCCTCAGCGCTTGCAACCTTCCCTCTCCACCTCGTCAGCCTCCTCACAGAAACGCTAAAGCAATATCTACCGAACGTGCGTGATAAATCCTCACGGGAGAGTCTTTTGACGCAGGTGCTTTATTGTGCGGGGAGTTTGGGGAGGTTGGGTGGGGATTTCAGTTTTTTGCTTGCGGAACTTGGTGACGATGGGGAGGGAAGTGATGAGGAGGGGGAGGGTGATGGGGGGGAGTGGGTGGAGGTTATGAGGAAACATCGCGTTTTGGCAGGGAAATTGGAGAGTTTGGCTAGTGGTGCAGGCGGGGGACGGGGTATGGCGATGAAAGTGGGGGGTGATACTGCTGCGAGGGTGAAGTCGCCTGTGAGCGAAGTGAAATGATATAGACAAAAAAGTTGTGGGGGTAATGCAGCAGACAGACAGACGAAGGTCTATATTTCCGCATAAATATCACGAATCTTTCACGTCCTATATTATTCCTCTTCACTCTCTTCACTTTCTTCCGAACTCTCATTCACAACCACCCCCCTCTCCACCTCCTGCACCTCATCACCACCCCTACCCTCCTGCTCCGCCTCTGCTTCCGCTTCAGCTTCGGCCTCACTCATCAACGCCTGCTCAAATTCCGCTTCTAAATCCCCATCCCCATCTCCCTCAGGATCATCCTCCCCCTCTATCTCCTCCTCTACTACATCTTCTTCCTCCCTCTCCCCACCACCACCACCACCATCACCCAAATCAATCTCCTCCACATCATCATTCTCATCCCCCTCCTCCTCATCCTCGTCCTCCTTCCCATTCATCTTCCCTCCTTCTTCTTCCTCTTCCGCATCACTCCCCCCCCTCAAACTCGGACTCATACTACTAGCCGCACTCCGCAAACTAATCGGCCCTCCTCCCCTCCCCTCATTCAACCCCGCTAACACGTTCCGCCACGGCCGGGCTGTATTCCTATTTATACCAGAAGCCGGGGCGTCGCCCATGTCGATGGTTAGGACGTCGTTGTCTGAGGCTTCGTTGTCGGCGAAGGCGGGCTCGTCGCGGGGTGGGGGGTTGGGGGAGAGGTGGCGGCGGTGGTTGTTGTTGTTGTGGTGTTTTTGTTTGGAGGGGCGGGTGGTGGTGCTGTGGATGATGGTGGTGGTGGTGGTTGTTTTGGTGGAGCGGGATTGAGCGGGGGAGGGGGAGAAGCCATGGTTGTGGTTTGGGTAGGGGGAGGAGAGTTGGGAGGGAGCTGGGGAGGGGGAGTGAGGGGGTGGGGGGCGGTGGAGGAAGTGGCGGTAGTCGTAGGGGTTGGTGGGGGAGGGGGGAAGGGTGTCGGGGTCTTGGTGTTCGTCGGAGAAGATGTCGTCGGAGGTGGAGGTGTTGTTGTTATTGGTGAGGGTGGGGTTGGGAGAGGGAAGGGAAAGGGGAAGTTGGGGGTAGAGGGTGCTGGCGTGGGCATTTGTGGGGGTGGAGGTTAGGTTGAAGTGGAATGAGGTGGTTATGCGGTCGAGAGTCAGGGATTGTGTGTTTGGGTTGTAGATGAGCGCTGCGGAGTGGGAGGGTTGCTGCGTGCCGGTGTAGGAGTAGGTTTCGTTGGTGGTGGTGTTTGTGAGGGATAGGTTGTAAGTGTGGGGTGGGCCGTGGGGAGATGGGGTGATGGTTGTTTTAGTCGAGGAAACGGGGAGCTTGGGTCTGTGATTTACTGTATATTCTGTGTTAGATGGTTTATTCTTCTAGCAGATAGTGAACAAACTTGCTTACGCTGGACGTTGACCCGGCGTCTTTTCCGGGGACCATCTTCTCGTAGCAGTTGTTCGTGGATTGTGACGGGGTATCTTCCATTTTTGGACGGATCTATTGGTAAGGACGCTGTTGTTGCAGCCATGATGAATGATGAACAACAAGAAAGAGAAGGCGGAGGAAGGGGAAGAGGAGGAAGAAATTGTGGGAGTGTTCGTTGTAAAGAAGAACAATGGAAGTTAAGGCATGAAAGAAGGGTCACAGGTGAGGATGACGGATGATGGCCCTGACGATACTTCTACTTCGTAGGTTCTCGTTGGCGCCCTGGATTGCCTTTGTCCAGGGCTGTCCAGGGCCTGTCAAGGCGCGGGAGCTGCGCATCGGCCCTAAGCACTACTTATGGTGTACACTAGAAGTACCTAACTGGTGAGACCAGCTACTGGCTACTGGTTGGGCAGACGGAAAGAGCTCGTAACGAGCATTC
Source organism: Cladonia borealis (assembly GCA_018257855.2). Lineage (NCBI taxonomy): Eukaryota > Fungi > Ascomycota > Lecanoromycetes > Lecanorales > Cladoniaceae > Cladonia > Cladonia borealis. Next base: position 1,574,540 of record JAFEKC020000005.1, on the reverse strand, counting down.
CTTACAATTTGCAACCACGAACCACGTAACGTGTACACACTACCTGCCAGATAGGGTCCATGTTCGTCTACTCATTGTCTTCATTGGATATATGCACGTCTATTACCAAGCTGCCGCTGCAGAAAAGCAGAAAATCGTTTGGTGTACCGCCCTGCTAACCAATGGAGGCGATTACCCCCGCAATATTCAATGATAGGTCGTCGGCCTAGCCGTGTTCGACCAAAGTGGTGGCAGTAGGGCAGTGTCTAGCCATATCACCCCCCAGCAAGTCCCTGGAGCAATGCTATCTTCAGCCTCCATGGCTCGGCCTTACCAATCCCACTAATGCTGTTGCTACTTCAGAGTCTCTGCTGCTCCATTTGTTCATGTCTTTTCTTTCATCTATACTATCTGTTGGTCTCACTGCGTCATCGCTTTCGCGTTTTGATGTTAACATTGGACCATTGTACATCTATAATTAGGTATTATTAATTGCTAATCGGAAGGATTCGTCGAGTCGCCAACCTGTATTGGGGTGTTCGCTGCGAAACCCTTTGCATCAGCAGAGGTCTGCCTCTCCCTTTCCGGACACTTCACTAGGTCGTTCAATTGCAGGCGACGCAGGCGAGGAAAGCCTCAATTGACGTTGGGCAGAGCTCTTTCGTCATTTGTGGTGGAGAATGTCCTTTGTCTTTTCGTCTCGTTCGGATGGCGGGGTCAAGGTCGAGTACGTTTTCACCAACGTTTCTGTTTCGCCCTACAGCGCTGACTTTGCCGCAGTATAGTGTTCGTTCCTGCCATTGGAGCCGACCCAAGGAAGACCTGGGAACGTCAAACGGGCAATAGTGCCAATCTTCAAAGCCGTCGGCTCGATTGGGCCATAAAAGATAAATTACATCCGGCAGTTCAGGTCCACCTCTACGATCACTTGACGCCGAGAGAGAGGAGCTTGGAGATAAAACCGCATGAGGACCCTACACATCAGAGATCAGCAGAAGCGTACGCTCAAGCGGAGTACACAGTCGCGGAATATGGGGTTGCCGATTGGGCAGACCGCTTTCTGCGGATTCTTTCCGGCCATAGGCGTATCCAAGGCACCGATCAACGGCCTATTCTGTTCATTTCTCATAGCACTGGTGGCATAGTCGTCAAACATATGCTCAGTAAAAAGCCCGAAGGCGAGAATATTGCAGCGCTTTGCCTGGCGATGACTTTCTTCGCCACTCCACATCATGGTTCTAGCGTACTCTCGGAGCCTGAGTATGTACAGACTGTGCAGACGCATTTGGATCTGAAGTGGGAAATGTCCGAAACGCTTCGCAAGGATTTTACTTTGCGCAACGATGACTTGGAAAACCTCAACAACAAATTTGCTCTCAATGTTGTAGGCCTCAAGATCTATAGCTACGTTGAGATTAGTGATACTTATCTTTTGGTTCCCACAAATGACACGAGTGGGGAGACGTTGACTACGGTCAGGTTGTGCATAGTCGACAGTCGGTCTGGAAAGCTTGGCACCACTGAACTCCCGTTTGAGGACGAGGAGGTCATACCATTGAATACCACTCACGTCGGGGCCCCTAATTTCAAAGACGAAGACGTTCTTTACGGCTACTACCTCGAAGAAATCGCTGCCTTTGTAAAAGGATTCAGCGCCGTAGAGCGCGCGGCTTATCACGCTCTCAACCATGATATCATGACTGGCACTGAGGTAGAGGTCCATCAATTTTATCTTGCTGGCACACAAGGCGAGCCGGGGTCAGTGAAGATTTTGACCGCGCATCCATCTCTACAGAAATTTCTTGAGCAAGGTCCCGCCGAATGCATGAAGGAGAGACTCCGGGGGGGAGATGACAACACCGACAAGAGCCCAAGCAATGGATCTATCCAGAAAGTGATGCTTTCCAGACCAGCTCCGAAACCTGTAGCCCCATTGCTTACCATCACGCACGCTGAGACCGAGGATTCGTCAAGTGAGGCTTCGAGTACAAATCAACTTCTGACACTGTCTCCTCCTTCTGTAGCGCCACCAAAAAGCATTCATACCAAACGCCCTTCCTTAGATCCGAATGGTGGCGAGGAATCAATTGGTAATTTGGCCCCAAAAAAGCCTACCAAAACAGTCCAGTTCAGCGACAATACCGGTCATAAGGACCTGGATCGGGTTAGACGTCCTCAACGTACAGCTCTCTTTCCATTACCAAGTTCGTCCTCTGAAAGGTTCAAGTGGATCCATGTGCCATTCTGTCACTCTGGGTGGGTTCCACATGTTCTGACGACTATCTCCCAAGACAAAATGGACCCCACTCTTCATAAACAGCTTCTTATGGACAAGGTTTGGTTCTCGAACCACAATCGATCGCGGCATGCTTCGTCACACGCACGATTTGTGAGACCGATGGCAAAGTGTTTGTTGCCAAAAAGCGCCGACAAGCATGACGGTATTACAACCCCTCTAAGTGCTACCAGCGAAATACAGTTTGCCGTTTATTTACCATATCTCCACTGGGATACCTTCAAAAATATGCAGAGACAGGCTGCAATTATCAAGAAACGCAGCGAGCAAGCTCATGCTCGACCCGTCATTGATGAAATTGCGAGAAGCAAGTCAATGGTACACAAGCTCATTTGGCAGCACTTAACATCTGACCGACCGGTTCATTGCCGACGCACGCTTGATCAGTATGGATATCCTAGCCTGCGCAATACTGCTGTCCGAGATGCCGATCAGATATTGTACAAACGTACGAAAGGAAAGACAGGAGCAGAATCTTCTCAGGGACCCCCGACCAAAGAAAAGCTCTCAAGCCGATCAGCCGGACGAAGAAATAGATCGAGCAGCAATGATGACAATGCTGCAAAGGTGCTGATGGTAGATCAATTGTGGCTGTGGATCATGGACAATCAAACCGTGATCACGTTCTTCGCCGCTAAAGAGAAAGAAGAGAACGACAATGGTCTTTCAAGGGAAGGAGATTTGCGTAGTGAAATATACCAAGATATCAATGGCGATTTTGCCAATCAGTGCGCAGATCCCTTCGATTTTGCTGCATTGGCGGTCATGCATGCTGTAAAAGCCATGTTTGGTGAGGGTGTAAAAGACAGGGATCTCCAAGTCTTCCGGATATTCGAAGAATACATCTCAATCCTCACCGAACAGCAGACATCGAGTTTTAAGCATTTCCGAAACAATCACCGGTGGGAGAAGGCCAAAGACATCAATGCAGCGCAACATATAGACAATCGCAAGGATCTGGACGCAGTTTTGGAGCTACGCGATATCGAAGACGAGCTGAGTACGATAGATAGGTTGCTCAAGGAACAGCAGGGCTGCGTTACGGACATGGAAGTACAGTATAAAACCCTGGCCCCACAAGGGAAGGGCATCAACGGCCATGGGTTCCTGCATGACGCAGCTCAATTACTGAAAGACTATCTGGACCAAGTCGATGGAATGCTAAAAAGTGCTCGAGCAGCTCAAAAAGCCTTCAAAGAACTGCTCGACATGAAACAAAAGCAGGCCAACATTGTGGAAGCACACCTAGCTCGTGAGCAGAACGAAGTCGCTGCAGACCAGTCAAGATCTGTCATGATATTCACGGTCTTCACTATCATCTTCCTACCACTTTCATTCTTCGCCTCGGTCTTTGGTATCAATGCCAAAGAATGGAGCAGCCCGCCAAACAACTACCCTAGTTTGAAGAAGATCTTCACTTTTATGGTAGTGATTTCCCTTGCCGTTATAATATTCGCCCTTTTAGTGGCCTTCAATAAATTTACGAGACGCATGACACAGAAAGTTTGGAGGCACATTGCCATGCCAATCTTCCGGTTCATGAAGAAGCACCACATGATCAAGAATGTGCCTCCGGAAGAGCAACTTGGGGCACCTTTACATACCTTGGATCTGGAAAAATTGGCGTTAGCTGATAAAGAGCGGGCTGAGACGAAACGATTGTCTACATTATCGAGAACGTACTCGAAAATGAATTGGGAAGAGGAGTTGAACTGGAATCGGAGAAATAGTGTTGTTGAGTGATGTATGAGAGTGGATTTCTGTATATCACTGGGAGGTGGATGTTTATGGGACGGGTTAGTACGATTACGACTAATGATTGAAAGCTACCCTTTTCTGGCTTTGGATAGGCCACTTTTGGAGCACGCTATTTATTGTAAGAGAGTGGAGAAGTCATTTGTAACCTAGTCTACAATTACGAACAATATATAAAAGTCTTTCACAAGTCTCTGAGCCGAGTGCATCACCAATCCACATTCATGAAAATAAGAACCCTATGCGGCTGAACACCCACAATCCCCAACGATCTAAATGCAAACCTTCCACCCCCCCCTCCTCCCTTCCCTAGGCACCGTACCTTAATTTGTCACCTTCCCCAATCCAACATGTCCGAACAGCCCCATAACCACCTTCCCTTTTCCGATTCAGCCCCACCCACCCACAGAACAGATTCGCTATATCCGCATACCCCTCCCTTCCTTGAGTTTTCCGCCCCCACCGCACTCACACACCCACAGGCCGGATTCAGTGCGGTATATCCGCATACATGCATGCATGCGGTAACTACCGAAAAGGCTTATGCATACATAGACAATGAGGAATGCAGGGGTTGGGTATGGTATTTGGAATTCCTAGGAGTATGTATGTGTTACGCCTGGGGTGGATAATAAAGAGGGATGGGATGGGAATCTTGTTCTGGTATGGTGGCTTAGCCTTGGGGAATGGAGGGTTATTTATGGAGGTGAAGAAGGAAAGGGAAAAGGAAAGGGAAAGTCGGGCTTAGGTAATTACATAAATGTATTTTGTTGGAGCTTCTGTAAAGCTAGGTAAGGTAGTGGAAAAGATGTCTAGCAGTGGTTGCTGGATTTATATCTAGCTGCCTAGTTTCCAGTTGTTTCGAGACATGCGGCATCCTCGTCCTGATGATAATAGCAGAAGTGCGGTAGCTTGACTGAGGATATCTCTTTTTGTGCTAAGATGGAAGTGGGAGACAGTGCGGGTATGAAGGTTGTAACGGACACGCTTGCGACGCTGAGGTTGTTGTGAGGGATGGATGGCTATGAGGATGCGTTGAGTGAAAGCTTTATTCCCAAGCGCTGTTCATGAATACTATTTGGTTTGGTGAGCTCCCCAACAGCGCAGGCTTTTTGTCGAACATGCGTAAGGGGATTATTTTTATAACAGCTGCTTCTGGAGTTGTCTAGATCGAGGCTCAGTTGAAAGCTGCGTGGAACAGTCTCAAGCTCTTGGAGGTGGTGGTTTGAATGCCTGATTGCTAAAGGAGCATGTTGTCTTCAGTGGCGTTGCTGGGTTCCTGGTAAGCAGAGAGGTTGGCAGCTGTGAGTGCGCGCTCGGACTACTATTTCTTGTGCAGTTTATCCATGAATCACACAAGGATGTGTGGAATACCGTACGGGATCGTGGACAGAGCATTCGTTATGACGTTTCTTGATTGCCAAGTCCTTCCCCCATGTATGCATTTGTAGGCCTATGGACAACGTAACGGTATGTGATAGGACTGGAAGAATATCCTAATGCGAGAATAAGTGGAATATTCGGTCCTTGCATTCTGGGGTCGTCATTCGATTGCGATCGAGTCCAACCGCATAGTCTTGTGACTGTGCAATGCTCTGCCGTTGCAAGGTTTGGAAATTCAGCAAAATAACTCGCTCGACTCGACGAGTGCGGTTAAGCAAGGAACGATTAAAGTCTACTTGAGAGCGTTATCCCCCTTCCATGGTCGGGCCAGGTAAGATCTCGTTGTCGCTGTCGATCTCGCGAGCTTGCTCTAGGTCTTCCTCAGATCCGGTGTCAGGAACGACAAGGTCAGCCATCGGTCAGTGCTGTAAGCCTGTAGAAAAGCTTGTTCTGACTATTTCGTTTCTATGCCATCATGCGTGCATTTTTTTCAGGCGCAACGAGCTTTGAGGTGCAGTTGCCTCAACCTGAATTCTGATCAAGACTGGACAACACTATCAGCGCTACCTTACATGGCCTCCAAGCTTCACCGTACCACAAGGTACTCAGACTCGTTCTACTCATGCTAATCAATGGATCTGCAGAGTGCGATCCAGGTAAACATAGATATTCAGCAGCCTAGAAGTTGCTTTTGGCGGTGAGGCAAAAGCATGTGTAGACTTCAGAGGTTGGACACTGGGCTCGGTTAACGGCATTGTATCAGAATTGACCCCTACATCATGTATTGTATGTCACTAGGAAAATAGGCGATCCAGGTCATAAAGCCATCGTAATGATAGCACTGGCTATAGACCATTTAGTAGGCAGTGCAGTGTCGATTGCGCAAGAATGTAAGTCGGCCTCCGAGGAAATCAATGGTTTGCCCCGCGCACTTTTGCTGCATCTCTACGCGCGTGGCTTGAATACTGAAGTATGTGTATGTATCATGTTGTTGTTGACCTACGAGTAATCTTCCTCACGCTGTAACCGAGGTGCGTCGATCTATAGTTAGTTGGCTATGGCCTCGTCAAATCCTTCTTTGCGAAGAAAACAAGAAAACCAAAAAAGACATCGGAGGCTAGGCTAAGCCGAACGAAAGCGAATAGGAATTCTGCTCGCTTACAGCTATATCGGAAGACATCTAGTGGTGTTTCGTCCCTCCCTCCAAGCCACAAAAGATGAATCATCTCCTTTGGGCGGGGGTTGGTCCGAACAGGGAAACCTGGAATTGTTGGCGTGGAATGAAAATAGCAAAGCGCCGTGTGGCTGAACGCCAAATTGCGCCATTGATGGAAGCGGCGGTGGCGGGGGATCGACAAACCAAAAGAGAAGATTTTTTACCCTACATATCAGGTACACCCTGACCGAGATTGCAGAAGGGAAGGACCAGGCGGGACGGCATGAGGGCGAAGATCAGATCGACAAGATATGTCGTCGCCAACCTGGAAGGCACTGCAAATGTCTGGTCGCCTTGGCCGTTACACTTCAGGGATGCTTCCCTGCCGGCATGTGGCATGCGGTGCGAATAACGGTTTTTGTTGATCAATATTGATCGCTGTAAGATTTGATGATCGCGGAGGAGCAGTCAGCCGTGCGATTATGCATAATTCATCCCAACGACTATGCAGCTCTATTGCAGCAGATTGCCAGGGGCGAAGGCATAAGCGATCCAAGAAAAAGCGGAGTGCAAAGACATATTCATTTCACTGGTTTATTCGTAATGTTTGTGCGTGCAGAAGCACGACCGACAGTCGCGATGCGATAACGCAGCCTGCGGGTAACCCCCAAAGGATCTGGAGATCGAACTCTCTCAGTCTTTCGGTGAGAAGCATGCAATGAGCAAGATGAGATCTGATGGCCGCATGGTCTTCGTTGGTCGATGCATATGGGGCATGGACCACAAAGCCACGATCTACTGGAGTTCCGGATGTCGCTAGGAATCTACACGTACTTTGCATGTATTTGTGGGTACCCTTACAGCAAAGATCTGGGGAGAAGTGACCACTGAGGTACCGATGTTGGTGGTGGTGGTTTAGCTTGGACCATCCATGAGGTAAGCATGTAAGGCATTCTCCTGGTGGCTGCTACAGTACTCAGAATAGTGCGGTCTTGACTTTCTTCCCCGCTTATGGTGTATGTCGCTCTGGGCTGGGATGCCAGGCTGTACCTACTTCTATGTGCATCGGTACGTGCGTACTCGTTCCACAATGAGAGGAGCAAGGCGGAAAGGATCGCAAACATGTTTTTTCGCTTATACCTGCACTGGACATCTCTTTTCCACTTTTCTGGCTGTTGTGTCCCAGCGGAGTGTCTACCCGTATTCAGGTTGCATCGCCGCCGATCAATCACCGCGTCAAAAGCTTGAACCAGTGCACCGGAACAGCAACCGAGAAAGAAAAGCAGAGCTCACTGCCAATGAGCATGTTGGGACACCTGAAACGTTATGCCAGGTTATGCCAGAAGCGGCGATCCTTGAGCGATGACTTATAACGGCGATTTGCGTGCATGAATATTGCATCTGACAAGCCAAATACCCAATCGTGCTTGTCGCATGAAGCAGGACGAGGTGAAGGTGAAGGTCATTTCATTGAGTACCCAGTCTGTGAGTTTGATCCAGTAATGCGACTCGCTCTGGTTGGTAAGCTGCTGATGAGTTTCTGCCGCCTGATTGCCCCCTCGGAAGTGGTACGCTTTAGGGATAAACAGTTGGCAGGGTTAGGGAGGAAGGCTTAGGAGGGTACTTTGGTAGGAGCGTGAGCGTAGGGGCGGTAGGGGGGGGGGAGGAGGGGGGGTAAAGATGCCTAAAATCAGCCCTGGTTCTTTCTCTAGACTAGCCTCGCAGTTGCCCCCAGACACGAGCCAAATAATGATCAAGCTGTGGGAAAGTAGAGTAAGGTAGTCTGCGTAGTCTGTCTGCTTAGCTTGTTTGACGGATGGCAGTGATGTGATCTAATTGAATCTAAGTAATCTTATTGATCTAATTGATCTGACTGGTCTGACTGATCTGAACCCCAACTGGTCTAAACAAACAGCGACTACCCACTACCTTACCCTTAACTACGCCAGCCCACCATAGCATACCGCCTAATCCAAGCCCCGTCAACCCCGTCAACCCCGTCATTCGGGCACAATTCGACACGACTTACGACTGCGCATTTGCGGATCATTTCCTCTTCAACTCCTTCGTCTCGTTTTAGTATCCTGGAACGGACAACGCCTACAACGCCTACCACGTCTACGACTTCCTCACCCCCCCCCTCAACCTTGAAGCCACGCGCGAAGTGATCGGCCATTGCAGGCATAGCCCTTTCCATTTCCATTCTAGAATATCCCTGGGGGGTTGCTCAGTGCGCTGAGTGCCCTGAACCATAGGCAGTCGCAGGTCACTCAGAACCAAACAGGACAAGTGACCGACGCCCAACTTGCCGTAAGTGGATTCTATATCCGCCTTTCCTCATCATGCAACAAATGCTTGGTTGCTTCTTTGGTGCTGACTTCCCATTGGGTTGGCAGTTTACACTCTATCAACAACAGCTGGACTCTGGCCTTAATATTCTCTCTCCCATTCCCTTTCTCTTTCTTACTTCTGCTTCCGCAAGGCGACTGGACTCCACCTTACACATCGGGATAATATTTTTGCCCTATCTTCCTAAAAGGTTGTACCATATCATCTCACATTTTTACCTCTTGAACACATACACTTCCTCTCATTCTTTGTCCGCCTCCTCCTCCTCCTCCTCCTCCTCCATGACACCACCACTACTGCTCACACCATCATCCTCTTGACCGCTCCATTCGCACCAATGATACTTACACTAAAGCCTTCACAACAGCCAGGGTACGCAGATCCCTATGCGTATCCACCCGCTCCACGTTCTCCCTCCTCATTCTACTCTACACCCCCAAAGTCCGCTTCTTCTTCTCTTCCTCCTCTATCGGATAGCAGACCACGAAGAATGAGTGGACCGCACCGGGGCTTGCCGCCTCCATCGGTCATGGAACGGTCGGTCATGGAACGAAACCTGCCATTGCCTGACCGAGCTCAACAACAAAATCCACACACGCTCGCCGCCCTACCCGGTCTACCCGCTGCGCCCACACAATGGCAAGGACATGACGAGTCGATGCGATCCTGGCTGCAAGCCAAGTCAGAAGAAGATCGACGGAAACAAGAGGAGGAGAAGAGTCGACAAGAGGGGCTGAAGCTGGAGCAGAGAAAGATTGAACAGAATATGTTACACGAGTCACTACAAGGCGGAATACCTCCACCAATGGTTCCTTTGATATTTGCCAGCATTGGCGGTGCCAACATTGCGAACACCAGTATGGAATGGGCCCAGGCCTACATGCAGCAATTGACTATACAGCAACAACAACAACAAGCCCAGGTGATACAGCAGCAGCAGGTGCAACAACAACAGCAGCAGCAGCAGCAGCAGCAGGTTGCGCAGCAGCAGGTCCAGCAACAGCAGCAAGTGCAACAGCAGATACAGCAAGCACCGCCCCAGATCCAAGCGTCACCTGAACAGCGTCGGGACCAACGATTGCTTACTGGCCCTAATCCAAATCCTTACGGTGCTCAGCAAATGCAGCCGCCAGCACAAAGCGCTCCTGCACAGCCAGCACAACAGCCTCAGCCAAATGCGGCTTTCACGCCCGCATACCAAAACTCTACAATTCCTGCGGAGCGCCTAAGACCGCAGCAACAGATCCAAGCAGCACCCTCTACGTCGAACCCTAGGCCAACCACCTCATCGGCTTCTCTTGCGCGCTTAAACACTGGCGACCTTCACGCTCCGCCACCGGGAACCTCTGCTATACAGATGAGTGGTGCCCAGCACCCTCTACACCAGACCCAGACAACTCAACAGCCAGAGCAACCGTCGTCGCCCCTATACTTCCACCATTGGCAGCCCCCGGACTCGCAAGGCAAGTCGAAAGACAAGGATCATGGAACGCCATCGGGGAAAAGCCAACACACATCTCCGAATCAGCCGCCGGCGGGCTCTCACCTTCGCTCGGAATACACGACATCTCCTAAGAAGCGAAAAGCCACTGGGGGCCACCAAGCCGCTCCAGCGCCGTCATCCCACACGTCGCCTTCATTTTCACATCAAGGATCATCAGGCTCGGCATCAGGCCGACGGCGTCGGGCAAATTCGCGGGTGAGCGATACTTCATCTCACTCGCAACCCCGCACAGCGCGTGAAAGTGGAAGACAAAGTTTCTCAGAGGCCGAAAGTGGCAGAAACTCGGCGCATGCTGAAACACGCCACCCTCAGCAGCATCATCCGGCCGGGTCGGATGGCAGAGAAATGAGGGAGAGAAGGCAGGTGTCAAGAGATCTAAGCGAGCGAAACAGTCCTAAACGGGAATCTTAGCACGCTTCGTATGATTATACTTTAATTTCGACAACCCGAACCGACACCTTCCAAGACACCCTACCCTGCCTCTCGTTCACCATCATGGCTTTGAGCATGACACTATATCTATATGGGATCCCTTGGATCTAGCATTCTAGCTTGTCTTAACATTACAGTATACCCTTCTTAGCGGCATCATTGCATAACAGGGCGGCCAACTTGTTGCTTGTTTTTTCACGCTTTTTCCCACGTTTTCCACCACACTTAAGACCAGCATTATTGCCCTGGGGGCTTCAATCGGAAGGCTCTGGGGGCCACCGAGCTGGGCGGGCCGGGCATCTTCGCTGCTACACCATTCAATTCGCCCAATTTCAATTCAATCAATTTCACCCTTTTAAGGAAAGCGGGCCGATCGATCAGGCACGGATTTTCCCATTTTTTTTGATTAAAATAGCAATATTCTTGTATCATAGTATTACATCGAAATTTATATTATTTCCAAGAACATCATCACATTATAATCCACCGATAAACATGATCATTCTGTGATTGAAATTTAAGGGTTGCGAACATGCAGTACCGTTTGTGGATGCTCTTTTAAGGCGTGTTTGAGAATGCCAGCCACCAAATTAGATAATGTGAGCGAACCGGTTTGATAATTTAAACGTTCGGAGTAAGATGATTTCGGGTAGCGCGTTATTAAACTACTTTCCCTCTTTTCTTCCCTTCCAACCTTCTTTTCCAAATTTGGGATTGTTTGTTATCGCTAAGGTAGGTAGAAGGCAGGTTTTGGCGCTTTCATGGTCGACATTTTGTACGACAGGTGTACCTAGTATTAAGTAGTGGTCCGGGAGCCCGCGAATCTTGGCATAGTGACTCTCCCGGACCACTACTTGATACTAAATCTATTGTATGTATCTTACGTCTTTGATGAGGTATGAGGTAGATTGTGAGACGGCATGGCATGAGATGAGATGATGTAGCTTTGGCGCCTACTACTACCCTTCTTCCTGGAAAGCTAAACTGTGGATGTGGAGGTACTTGGACACGTGCTTGCTTGTCTTGGGGAGATGTTTTTGTTTTGTTTTGTTTTGTTTTGTTTATTTTATCTTACTGAACGGGACGGGATGGATGGGCGAGGGGAAGGGGAGGGCTTGGTAGGGCGTGTTTGTCTGTGTGTGTTTGTGTGTGTGCTCATCTCACTAAGGTAAGATACACCATATTCGTAAGGTCGTAAAGTTCAGGGGTTGAGTGGGATGGAATGGGCTTGGCTGGCATGGGAGGAGGGGCCTGGGGAGGGGCTGGTAAGGCGTGTTTGTGTGTGTGTGCTGATTGAGTGGGGGTTGGGATGGGCTGGGATGGAAGGAGGGCCTGGCAAGGCGTGTGTGTGTGTGTGTGTGTGTGTGTGTGTGTGTGTGTTCATCTCACCTCATCTCATCATATGATCATATGAGGAAGGTGAGAATTTGAGTGTGCATGGAAATTGGGATTGGGGGCTGGAAATGGGATGGGATGGGATGGCCGCTATGTCGTGCATATGCGGCTTGTGACGGATATTATTTTGGTGGTTGGGTGGTTCGGAGGTGCGGTGCGTGCGTGGGACTAAGGATAAGGGAGGGGGAGCGGCGGGTTAGTTGGGCTATTGATTGATTGTTCTGTGCGCTGAGCTGAGCTGAGCTGAGCTGACTGAGGGGTTAGGTGATTGGATTGGTTGAACGTTTGTGCTTGAGGCTTTCAAGGGTTTTGTGCGACGTCATGATTTTTGGTTATGAGGGGGATAGATACGGTGGGTGGATTGAAGGGGGGTAGTTGGGATGGTTAGAGGGGAGATTGGGGAGTGTATTCGCGGGCCAGCCTCTTTTTTTTACGACTGACCTCGGTGTATCTACACCTACTATGCCAAACCAACCCCTCGTGGCTTTGAACGACGTGGGAACTGCTGCAGTAGTCTTGACTAGGGCAGTTCAACCAGACCGCCGTATTCCTTCGCCAATTCCCCAATGCAGAATGCAGCTGTAAACACGAGCGTAGCCTGTCCATAGCGTTGCCCGCCCAACTTCCTCCAAATAGTGACTAGCGTATAGCGTGCGAACCCGGTTGCGAATCGGGCTATGTTTCAGCCCGGCGCGGTGGGGGAGGGGGGTTGCATGGCTTTTTGGGGATTATTCCGTTTTTGGAAGAAGGGTCCGTTGGGGATCGAGATGTTATTGCCTTTTGGCTGGGAGGATTGGTTTGATAAATTAACTGGGCTGGGTATGGGGAGGGTAGGGTAGGAATTACCGGGTAGGGTTTATTCTATTTAGAGCGCATAGATGAAAAGGCCAGGCAGAGGGGACTGGGGACTGCGAGGTACGCGGACTGCATGGGTTGGGTAGGTGGGCAGGGCAGGGCAGGGCAGGGGTGGAGGGGGTACAGTACATATGCACGATGAGTTGGTTTGGTTGTGGGACGATAATTTCTCCGATCACACAATTTTTCGACATGGGAAGTGGCTTGCTTACCTTACCGGCATGTTTTGGTGTACCTGCTGGGACTGTGTTCGTCGTCTTGGGATGGGATCTCTACGGTCTACGGTAGGCAAATGCGATCAGTTAGGTTTGATCCGTTACAGCGGTGTGGGCCAGCTTTCGTTGTTGACAGTTGTCTACTTGTGGCTTGCGCATGCCGTCTGTCCGAGAGAGAAACGGACTTTTAACCTTGTCGGGCCTGAGGAGTATGACTGGTGACGTTGAGCTCGTGTGATAGGGGGATAGCGGTTTGATGGTTCCTTATGGACGGCTTGTGATAGGGCTATCTTTATGCAAGCATATCAGACGGATGATATGCCCTATTGAGCTCGGTTGGCAGTTGCCTGACTGGATCGGTGAGCTTATATATAGCTTGAGATATACCAGTAGTTTGAAAGAGGTATTTTCCAAAGGCGTTACTGTTGCGAGGGGGATACATAGGGATAGTGGCTTGCCATCCGCCTGATCATGTGGCTAACGGAGTATAAGGCAGGCCTACAGAGCGAATACGACAACCTTACTTTAGGACGGTACATAACAAGCCTTTGATATCGATGTTTATACCACTTGGCTTGAGAGCTTTAGTGTCAGATAAGAGCTCGAAGTTTACCATATATAGATTGATTCTATGAATTACTGTTGCCGCGAATACGCTCTATGGATGAACGAGTAGAAGGTTAGCTTGAAGACAATTAGTTTGAAGACGAGAACGTGGCCAGCCTTTGTTAGAACATTCACCGCGATGCTGAGTCTGTACGTGAGAAAGACGCGTGTGCAATGGCTAGCCTACATAAGTCACTGGAAGGGGGTTGGTTTGGCTTGATCTGCGCTGAGTATTGGTATGTATATGCGATCCGTCGTGTTCCGATTTGAACACCGTGGTCCTTGTATTCCTTGGACTGCCTTGGTCTTTGTTATATCATGATACTGTCGGAGTCTATTGGACGGTCGCCAGGACTAACACCGCTTTTCGTTATAAGGGAAACCATTTTTCTAACCTTGTCATATATACCAAAATTCTGAATGCCATCGCTAACACCATATGCTGTATTAACAGTTTGCTGTGATGACTGTGGTCGCCAGGTTCTTGAGTTGTATAGTTCCTTGATTGCAAGGCTGACTGGTTGAGCCACTTCAAGCGACTAGCAGGGAACACACACAATAGTAATCATGACATCACTGCCACATAGCGGTTTTACTCGGTCCATATCTAGTGATTACACGGCATTCATGGATCGCCTTTGTCGTATGAAAATCCGCTGGGCCGAACTCAAAAGAGACACCACTCAGAAACCTGCACATTGCGACTTCAGGTGTAGTGCCGGCTGCAAGGCTAATGTTCCCGGAACTTCTGCTGGAAATTGTGGAGCTCGTGTCGTACTGGGTAAAGCTGAGGTGCATGCTTATTATGATAGGAGCTACAGCTTCAGGTGAGTACATGCGTTGGGTAACAGAATTTGTCATGTGAAGTATTTCAAATATATATGAAGTATATCTATGTGTGGAGATCTCTCCAACCATGAGCATCGGCTGCATGAAAGAAGCCGAATGGAAGAAGCCGAAGATAATTATATCCACGAAAGCCTTGAACTTTGTGCAGTCTGTGTGGAGATGTTCGGTTCTGGATCAAATATAACAGACCGCAACGGAATTCTCCGCAGCTGTGAATGGCCTTAGCCCAGTAGGTAGCTTGTGTTCGGTGACAATATCACCCCAAAGCACTGACAGAGTTATCGTTCAGGAGTTAGAAGGAACGGCTCCGGTCAGTGATCACGATTTCGATGTAACGGTACCCAAGTTCCCTGTGCAGTGATAGTATCGCACGATCTGTCATTGCTCATTGATCTATGACTTGAAGTCTAATTAGAGATACCGTGTCATCAGCGACCACCGCTTCAAGCGCCTGAAGTAGTGCTGTGATCCTATCCTATGCGGCGCAGAAATTGGGTATCTTCCCATCAATGTATATACAGGAGACGAATAAGGCTTTGAATGCTGATTGCGGGCGACCTCGTCCAATTGAGGTAAGGGGCGCCGCGTACTGTTAATAATACCATAACCCATGTAACCCAAATGCATCCGATTCTCAGAGTAACGCCACGCTAATTCCGGACTATATGTACCGAGCAAATGGAAAAGGCTATACGTCAACTGTCTCGTCCACAAGTGATAACGGAGGGACACCGTCATCTTCATTGATCTTGCTACCCCGTATCACACTATGAGTGCTTGTAGCGCTATTAGCCCTGCTCGTAATAGGTCTTGATCTCGGCTGCGGCGGCCGTGGCGTCGACTCTGCCTCCTCATCTGTGTCTCCGGAGTGATCCTCTTGCGGTGACGGAAAAGCTTGGGGATCATTGCCACGAAATGGTATAGCATTTCTAAAGCTCATTCTCTTCTCGAAACTGGGCCTCGCGCGGTGACTGGACGACTTCTTGTCGCCATTCTCCTTTCCATCCCGGCTGCTTTCCAAGACGTTATTAGCCAGGCTTGTAGCCGTTTCTTGGAGATCTGTAAATTGTTTCGGTGATTTGCTGAGGTAGTCTTCTAACATGGATTTGAGAACTGCTGCTCGCACTGGTTTAGCGAGGTAGTTGTTCATTCCAGCTTGTAAGCATTTCTCACGATCGCCTCGTATAGCGGATGCCGTCATTGCGATGATCAATACTCCTCGCACGGTGGGGTCATCGTCTTTCCGTATAAGCCTAGTTGCGTCGTAGCCGTCGAGGACAGGCATCTGCACATCCATCAGGACCAAGTGGAAAGGATTCCCTTCTTGAGACCTTCGGCGAAGAGCTTCCACTGCCTGCAAGCCGTCGCTGTATGCTTCAGATTTGAAGCCGAGCTTGGTGACGAAAGAGACTGCTATCTTTTGATTAATCGGATTATCCTCTGCAACACAGATCCGGAGCTCATTACGTGGTATCTGGGACAAGTCAAAGGAAGAAGCAGTCGACGAGCGCGGGGCCATGTTTTCCGAGTCAGATGACCATGTTGCCATGGGATCAGGCTCCTTGGTAGCGACTGGAGTAGCATCTATCATTTCTAGTTGGGTTGCTTTCGGAAAGGTGACGGTAAAGGAGACCGTGGTCCCCTTACCGACCTGGCTCTCCATCCAAATCTTGCCATTCAGGACCTCGACAAGCGCTTTGCATATTGAAAGGCCGAGTCCGCTACCACCAAATTGCCGTTGAGTGCTGCTGTCGGCTTGGGAAAACGGCCTGAATAACCGTGAGGCTTGTTCTTGCGTTATCCCAATGCCACTGTCAGCGACAGAACAAGTAACCCGAAGACTATCGCGGTCTTCGTAATCAGTGCTAGCTCGGACTATGATTGAGCCCTCGGAGGTAAATTTGTAGCTGTTGCTCAGCAAATTCATGAAGATCTGGTGAAGTCTGACTGGGTCTCCCATTACTAGGAGATGGGGGTCCAGATCCAATTCCTCCAGAGTGGTGAGCCCTTTGTCAATATTGGCAAATTTGAGCGCCCGTACAACCTCCGTAATTGTCTCCTTCAGGTTCAAGGGTACACTGAACAGCTTCATCTTACCGGCTTCAAGTTTGGAGAAATCCAATATATCGTTAATGACTGTTAAGAGAGTATCTAAACGGTTAGCAAAAGTTCAACGCAGGTGTCAATTGCCGAAAACTTACCAGCACAGAGACGAATAGAGTCAGCATAGCCATCCTGCTCCTTGTTCAGTGGCGTCCCTTTAAGCAATTCCGACATTCCAATGACTCCATTCAAAGGTGTTCGAAGCTCATGTGACACGTTGGCAAGAAACATGCTTTTTGCTCTTGCAGCTTCTTCTTTGAGCCTCACGTTTTCCATAGCCTCAGCTTCTGCAATCTTCGCCTTGACTTCGGCCTCCCTTGCTTTCCCCAAAGCACGCTTCTGAGACTCGATCATACTATTGTTCGAAGCCGAAACCTTTTCGATACGTCTGAAAAGCAACGCGTTGGCGATTGAAATACCGACCTGGTTACAGAATAGTTGGAGCACTCCTAAATTACGATCGGTGAAGGAGTTCGGCTGACCCTCGAGGTAGAGAACTCCTAACAAGTCCTTTCCTCGGAAAATAGGCAGGGAAATAACAGATTTTGACGAGCCGTGGGTCAAGAACCGGTCGTCTTCCGCTAAATTATGTACGAAAACCACCTCTTTGAACCTCGTCGTATACAGCAGGACTTGTTTCTGTGTCTCGTCCTTGATTTCTGAGATTGGCTGAGGGTCTGCAGTGATGCCATCTGTTGTTCCACTTGCGGCGATGCACCAACCATTCTCGCCTTCTATAATAACAGCGGCAAAGTCTGCCTGGGCCCCTGCAGACTCCAATATTATCCCAGTCATCTGAGCTAAAAGTCGATCAATTTGTAATTCGGAGGATATGGCCTGATTGAATTCCAGAATACTCTGTAGATCAAGAACGTCCAAGCCCAGATCTGAAATGTCCTGAGCTGTATTTTTAACGTCAATGTCTCGATTAAGAGCAGGACCGACCCAAGCATTAGTCCGATCACCCGCAGTTTCCTTTCCAAGGTGTCTTGCTTCTTGACGCTCATTTTCTTCTACGCGAAATTGCGTATTTCCGATCTCGCCAATAGTGTTAGCTGTTTGTATGATTTGATCCCTCGTCTGAACCGAAGTTGAGGCTCGAAGTATCCACTCATGTTTCAATGTTAAATGTTCGACTTTCCCACTGGCACCAATGCGCGAATAGGTCGCCAGAGCATCTTTCAAAGTTGATCGAGCAGCCCGTCTTGCTCCCCTTCTAACGAAGAACTCGCCCTGTAGCTCAAAAGCTAAGGCTTGTTCAAGCAGAAAATCATGCAATTGCGTATGATCTACTGCGGCCTCGTAAGCCTCAATGGCTTCTCCGTAATTCCCTTCAATCTCGGCGATCTCCGCCTCAATGAGAAGGGTCCACATCAAGTAGTTCACGTTGCATTCCACCTGCCACTGACTGATGCGGGCTTTATACTCTTTTGCCTTTGCTAGAATAGCACTGCGATCTTGAGTTGTGGGATGCTCACGAAGGTGTGCTAGAAGGGAGAGTGCTGTATAGAACCATGCTAAGCGGGTGACTCGCATACTCCACAACTGATAGACGCTTGAACTAATTTCCGTACTGATCTGGATCACCTTTGCATGGTGGCCGTACAAGTACAGCGTCATCATTCGCAAGCTGTTGTAAATATCTCGAGGCCTATCAATATTGGAGGAGCGTGATGTAATCAAAGCCATGTAATCGGCCGTGTGGTGCTGTTCGTCGGACAGTGCGGTCTCTGGAGTTTCGGTCCATGTCTTGCCTTGTAACGACCGAGCAACTTGTCGAGTAGCGGTCAGGACAACTCCGCCTCTCATATCAGCGCTCCAATCACCGAAGTCTTCAGGTCCAACAGAGCAAAAGGTCTCAATGTCTCTCATGTCATCCCCAATGAAGAGCCTATGCATGGCTATGGTTCCCACACAAAGCAGGAAAACGTGCTTGTCACCAGATATTAGTGTGTGATCGATGGCCTCCTCCAGGATGTCGAACTGGGATCGAAGTGGTGATGACAAGTGTGCCGTGAAAAGTGCTGTCATTGCAAGTCCCCGTCCGCGAGTGTAAGGATCACCATGTAGACTCAAGAGTTGTTTGGACATGTCTTGCATTTTAAGACCGAGTGGTTGATCTTCATGTCGACTAATGATGATCATGGAGAAGTACGAGAAACCAAGTCCGATTTGGGAGAAAGTCCCGGGACTAGTCAGATGCTTTCCGATCATTTTAAGGACCATTTGGTAGAACTGTAGCGGCCAGTCAGCTGTATTTTCATCTGGAATACAAATATCAGGAATAAACTACCACAAGAGTACTACTCCAGAAGGCAGCGCTAACGCCCTCTACCAGCACCGCACCCATAGCGATAACGTTAGGGTCGGTATCCAAGGGCTTGTTAATGATATCTGTGATGTTTCCACGCGTAATTTGCTGGCACAATTTGTAATATTCTTTGTCACAATTCTCCCAGGTTGTACTGGACTCGAAGTCAAGGCCCAATTCAAGAAGTGAAGTCTTCAACGCGGTAAAGGCACCAGCCATATTACCAGCTTGCGCAAATAGTTTGGATTGAAGTATCCATCCAGTGGCCTTATCACTTGCCGTGCGAGCCTCTGCAAATATGGAATCAAGCAAGTTTTGAGCCTCGAGTGGCCGACCTTGATGCCAATACAGTTCAGCTGCCTTGGTGTATAGATTCAAGGTTTCTTCGTAAAATATGTCTCGCTCTCCCTCCTTCCACGGATCCGGCTGCATCAAGGCAAAGCACTTCTCATAATACTCCAGGGCGGTGGGACGGGCACCAGACTCGATTGCCTTCTGAGCAGCATCGAACAGAAAGGCCCTGAAATGATAGCGATTGCTGACGCGACGTTTGATGACATTGACTGCCTGACAAATATGCCGGGCTCGGGTATAAATAGAGCGGCCATCCGAGCTCGAATATTTCATCATGGTCTGAGCGATAATGAAATGCATCTTCTGGGTATTGTGGCATTCTCTCAAAGCAGCTGATGCTTGAACGTAACGATCATGCGAAAAGCTGAATTCGTCTTCATTGCTGCCAGGCATCAGGATGTATGCCTGCAAAGTAGCTTGGAGACCTTCGACCACGTTTTGAACTGGCTGAGGCGAAAATAGTTCGCTGACTTTTAGGCAATCTTCCTTACTTTCGCCGTCGTCGTCCACATAATCAAATTCACCGCTTAGCAGCCTTTGAATTAGCGTAAACGAGAAAGTAGTCCCCAGGAGAGATGCCCACGCAAGGATAGATCGTGCAGCTGTTGGTAGGTCTTGCAGGCGTTTGGTAACGAAGTCAGTATTAAGCCGCTGATCATACGAATCCGATTCAAATTCGGCAAAGACTCTATCCAAGTCATACTCCCAAGCCGACTCTTTCCATGAATACCAGATACAGCTTTTCCGATGACATACTTCCAGCATTTGTCGCAAGTAGAACGGGTTCCCATTACTTTTCTCAAAACAGACCACCGCCAGTGGTATAACGTATTCTCTCGGGCGACAAAGCGTTGCCGCTACATATTCAACTATTTCATCTTCAGTGAGGGGTGATAATTTGATAGTTGTTATGTTGGCGGCCGTGTTTTTTATGATATTTTCAACAGGCTTCGATAGTGCTTTATCTCCTCGAGACGTTGCCAAGATCACTATTCCCAACTTTTTACTGATAAGTGTGGCTATCAGCTCCAAACTCTCTTCATCTGCAAAGGGCAAGTCATCCAGGCATAAGACTATCAGCTTGTTGGTTGAAAGTATGCGCATGACCTCCACAAATAGAGTTGTGAATTTGAGCGACCTTGGATTGGCTCCCCCGCGAAGGAAATCGGCGGCCATCTGGCTTCCAGATGCATGGTCAGTGCTTTGGCAGCTATGTGAACTACCATTATCCGTCATCTCCGCTCTTAGTGATTTGTTGAAACCCGTCTGTGCAGCAGTGGTCGCAACCTTACTATTGGAGGATTGCCCGTCCGTGGAAATGAGGCTCTCTGGCAGGTCCAGCATACTGCAGACTGAGGGCCACAAGCTGCGAATGTGTCTGCGTACCATACTATGATAATTGCTGTCACTTTGGGAAAAGATCTGACGAAAGAGTGAGCCCATGGCCCGGAGTAGAGGTTCATAAGGAGCCTTTCTCGCAGGGTCGAACTTCGCAGAAGCGAAGTAGCCCATGCTGCGAATGTCAGGTTGTAGACTTTGTATAAGGCTTGACTTTCCAGCGCCCGCAGAACCGACAATGGAGACGACCTCGCAGCGGCGCCTTCGCAAGGCCTTGTGGCTCCCTCGTCGCCTCGGCATCTGGCTATGCCCATTCTGATGGCTACTGGAATAGTCTGCCTTGGTAACGCTCCTCTGCGTGTCCATAGTGAATGTAGTTTCGATAGATTCCATGCTATCATTGACCTGGAGAGGAGGCTTTGCTGCAGCTGCTGTGTCATTTATCGGCTCATTCGTGAGGGAGGATCCACGTGAATGGGACTGTTGGGACTGTTGGGACTGCTGGGATTGCTGAGATTGCTGAGATTGCTGGGACTGCTGAGTATGTCCTGAGGCTTTCGCTGACGAAGTTGGCACAGGGGCTGGACTGTTCTCAGAATTCTTCCCAGCTTGCGAGCTCGTTTCGCTTGACTTGGTTCCAGTCTCTATTCCTTCATAGCGTTCGGACAGTGACGAAGCGGACGTTGAGCCAAAGGCATAAACTCCAGTCCGGGCCACTTCCTGATTCGATTCTTGCCATCTGGCTACCTTTTCAATAATTACTACTATCTTGTCATGGTCTTGATCTCTCCCTGCTATGCTTGAAGGCAGTATAAAAAACGACGATCTGTCCTTCGATCCTACAGTAAAGTCTGCAAGGGCATCATTATCACCTTCTCCCAGCAATCGTTGTATCTCGACGAGGTCGTATTTCACACCGCTGGCGGAGTGATAGCGCTCGTCCATCTGTTTCTGGGTCATCTTCTGGATCACGCGTGCTATGGCGTCTGGGACGTCCATGCGTTCTGAAGAGACAGAGGGGATCCTACGACCAAGCACTGCTTGGACAATGTCAATTGGGGTCTCGCCTTGAAATGGGGGCTGTCCAGTTAGCAAAGTCCAGAATAGTACACCCAGCCCATAGATGTCAGTCCTGGAGTTAGGCTCTGCCGGCATACGACCCGTTTGCTCAGGTGCGATATATTGGAGTTTATGCTTGACCCCAATCTCCCGTGACAATGTCATCCATCCACTACTCGTTAGGCCATTCTCGAAGGATCTGGGGCCGGAACCGAAGTTGATGAGTTTGACAGTGCAGGTGTCTTGGTTGAAGTGGAACGCGTCAGCTCTAAGCTCGCCGTGAACTACTTTTAGTCCATGATGTAGGAGCTCAAGACATTCACAAGCACCAATAGCGAAGTCAAGAAACGTCGAAAGCGAAATTTGTTTTCGAGGACTCGAAAGGTTTCCATCCGTGTCATCGAAGCCATTGCTTAGCTGTGCAGAGCCCAGCCAAGCGGGACCGAAATCTAACAAGTCTCTCAAGTAATTCCTTCCCGGAGACTCAAAGATTGACACAACCAATGGTGCTTCATCTCCTTGGCGACTTGGTAACCGTAGAAGGTCAATTACTCGCACAGTGTGTGAACAATCTGGATCTGCATTCTGAATGAAAGACCGACAAAGA
This sequence comes from Cladonia borealis, assembly GCA_018257855.2. Classification (NCBI taxonomy): domain Eukaryota; kingdom Fungi; phylum Ascomycota; class Lecanoromycetes; order Lecanorales; family Cladoniaceae; genus Cladonia; species Cladonia borealis. The sequence goes on along the minus strand of JAFEKC020000005.1, from coordinate 1,551,994 downwards.
TGATATTCCCGTTCGATGCGTAATGCATGGGTGGATATCCGAGCGACAACCGGAATATATGTGCTCTCGCCATCGGTCTTTGCAGATGCTACTGTGTTTTCATTCGTGCCAACACTTCCAGTGCGATGGTGTCTGAAGGAGGGGCGAGGCCCCAGTCGAGGGGAGCTAGGTGTAGAATCTGTCTTAGTGACTCCATGAAGCGACGATGCCCCTGAGCCTTCGTTTCTCAAATGGCGAATGCCAAAGACATGCCAATTATCATAAGTCTTCCCCCATGATGGTAAGCTTGATGTCGTCCACCTTCTGGGGGTTGCTTACCGAGTGAAAAGGCTGGATGGACTGATCCCAAGTATAGCCACTTAATTGTGCCAGTCGCTCGTAGAGGCGAGGCGGTGGCAGCAGTTTCTGTCCTCCTCCTTCAGTGCCATTGGTTTCTACCATGCTGACATGGTTCGTGGGTGGATATCAGCAGAGCTCCATCTTCGCAGACACGCACAGGATGTTTCGCGACTGGCTTCCTAGGAGTCTACCAGCAAGCCCGAAGTGAGCCCGTTAGTGCCTTGGCAATGTTCTAGATCCCACATACGTCATGGATCATGGATCAGTACCAGAAAGACCCGATATCTCCAACGCATGTATTGAACAAGCCGTCAACTAGTACCTGGGTAATCGTATACACATGCTATAGAATGCTTCGAAGCGCAGGATGCTCGGTCTTCTATCGAAATCTTGGAAGAAATTGGCACTTACGGCCATGCATGTGGCATGCTTTCTCAAGACTCGAATATGACATCTACGATGGTAATGTTCGACGGGCATCAACGAAGCATATCCAGCGTTTCAAGTAGGCTTGATTGTATGTACTAAAAGGGTATCCGTATTTAAAGTATAGAAAGTTATGTACTCGTTAATGGCTCAATTGGCAGAGAACTGAGGGATGAAAACGAGGGAGCAGTTTCTACGATAGCATTAAGCAAAAATGGACTTAGAATCCTCCCATCATACCACCCCCCATCATGTCTCCTAGCAGTAGCCCTCCCATTAGACCGCCAGCCAAGGGCAAACCAAATCCACCACCATAACCCCCACCATATGGTCGTGAGTACGGGTATTGTGGCCTAATGAAGGTTGCGTTTGGGTTGGCATAAGGCCCCTGCTGATAAGGATTGTAGCCATATGCTCCTTGTGGGGGCCCTGCGCCTTGCGGAGGCTCAATGTACACGTCTTTACCATTCCGGTCCTTGCCAACAAATTGTGGCTGACCGGTTTGTGCTGCTCTTGACATTGCTTGACGCAATTCCATGTGCCGCTGATACGTTCTCTGCTCTTCTTCGGCACGCTGGATACGTTGCCTGTCCCGTTGTTCATGTGTTGTGCCCGTCATCTTATCCTTCATTTTCCGGCCCCACTTTGTCACACCTCCAGGATGATCGGACCCACTGGGGCGAGGGGGAAGTGTCGCCGCACCTGTAGCGGTCTGCTTCGAATGGGAGTGATGATGGCCCTCGTCGTCATCACTGCTCTCCGCGGCAATGTCTGCTTCGCTTGGAACTCTGTGCATCCTCTGTATTTTCTTTCTCTCTGCAGGATCGAGGCTGTTCATGTATTCCTCATCATCGTAAGGATGATGCCATATGGACTTCGGAGGTTCAACGTTGGTGTTTACGAAGAACTGGTGATGATTCTCGGGGTCGTACTGCCTAATCCATCCATACGGCAATGGCCGACCTTCATCCTCCATACTACGACGTGTCAGTGGTGGAATGCCATTGCGTTCCTTATGTGAAATGGAACTTCCAGCGGGTACACTTGAGCTGCCTGCACCGGCACCTGAGCTTGAGCCAGCGACCTCATCGTAAGATGGTGGCGCATCTGATGGTTCGGCCATCTTCGATAAGTTGGGTATGACTATCGTGCGTCGTTCTTAGTTAAGGAATTGGCGGCGTGAGACGAAGTGTCCTCTAAGTTCTTATATAGTACATAGAATGGTGCATTGCTTAATTAGGAGGTTAGGAATGCGACTGTAAATCATGAACGTAATTTCGCGGTCGATAATTGGTCGTTTCCAGCCACAGCCACTTCAGCCACGTATGTTGCCACTTCCCTTCGTGTCGTTCCATCTACAGGCACGATCAGCTATCCCACTTGCCGGGAAAAAATAGTAAAAGACTCACTCAATCACGTCATGTCGGAACCCATCCCTGAAGCCGTACCCACATCGCAAGATCCGCGCTCAAAGCGGCCTCTCAAGCGCCGCGCCCTTACACCCGTAACCCAACAAGCCAGCCATGTCGAAGCCCTTTTCGCTAAGCCAGACCGGGAGGTTTCGATACCTACAGGAACTGTTATCAAGAAGGGCCTCGCTCCTCCGCCGGAGATCGTTGCCAACGTACAAGGTTCCAGTGCTGGAGCAGGTTCCGGAGAATTTCATGTGTACAAAGCGAGCCGGAGAAGGGAATACGAGAGAATCAAATTAATGGAGGAGGAGGTGGCTAAAGAGGAGGCGGATGCAGAGTTCGAGAAGAAGAGAGAGGAAATGAAGAAAAAAGATGAGGAGAAGACGGGGAAGAACCGGAAGAGAAGAGAGAAGAAGAAAAAGGGAAAGGATGGGAAGGAGGGTGCGAAAGATGAGGCAGAACATGGAGCGATGCACGCACAGCAAGACCGCCGACCTCTACTTGACCTGAAGCCCAGCGGAGATGTTGGTGAAGATGACATCCCAGCCTCGGCGGTTGAAGAAGTTGGGGTCGTTATTCATGATGACTATTGATACAAGATACAAAGACACCATCGCAACAGAGAGTCCTCACATATCCGGCACGAAATGTTAGCCTTGGTGCTTATAACAACATAGAGACAAAGATGCAAAAACTCAAGGTGAAAAATTGAGACGCTTCAAGCACTTTCACTGGTGAACTTGGAGAAATATCACGGCATTGTGCTTGGCATTCGTTTCTTAGCACAAAACATGGTGGTGTGAGTCTCCAACAGACACTGTCTCCTGTCTTTGATCGTTGTACTGACCATAAAAAAGACCCTAAAGACCACTCAGCTAGCTGTCTACACCTTCCGAAACATCGCGAGTGCACATCAAGTGTTTCATCTGACTCGACAAGCCAAAGTCCTTTTCTTATGCACTTTACACAGCTCCGTATCCGTACATGAGCGCTCAAGCTCCTATATAGCGTATCGAACTGTCACGAGGACCTGAACTTGCCGAACTGAATATTGGCTGCAGTCGCTACAGTTCCTACGCCACTAGACTCTTCTACTCAATTTGATCTGTCATTTTGTGTTGCAAGAAATTCGTCGGCTCACTGTTATTCACGTCGTCAACTTCGCTCGAGACGCTCAAGTTCTGTGTAATGTCGCTCTTGCTCCCAGATTCAGTAGGATAATGGAGCATAAGCCATGCATATAGAGCTGACAACTGATGAATGATCTTAATAATATTCCTAGAACTTATAGCTTTAGAGGTTTCTAGGTTTTTACGCGGGGAATGATACGCCGTGGACTTTTCTTTAGTACTCAACTCTTTTCTTTGCCTGACCTTTGACCATCAAGCAGGATAACATCTGAGCAGCAAACCGGAGAAACACGTTTAAAGGGTTGGATAAGCCCCTTGCTACTGTAAACTCAGAGGTTCCTACGCGGAGGACGACACGCTGTGGACTCTTCTTTGCTTATTGAGTAACCTTTCCTTCTAAGCTTTAACTATCAGGCAGGATGGAAGCTGGGCAGCAACTTGGAGGAACTGTTGTGGAACGTCTTGAGATAAGCCTAAGCTCGCGAAGTTAGCAGGGAAAGACGTGTCCTGCATGGGGCTGTTTGAGCTTAACGCAGGTAGGGAAGAAGACCACATTAAGGAGAGAATAGATGATAATTAATACATGCAGGGCGAGTCAAAGTGTTTTCCGTCTCTTATTCTGAACATCAAGCAGGATAAGATCTGGGGAGTTGACCAGAGAAATAGCTTTGGAAGGTTTAGGATAAGCCTCAGCTTGTAAAACTTAGGGTGAAGAGACCTATTCCACATAGGGATTCTTAGGCTCTTTAGCCTTGGTACAGAGAGGAAGAGGACCCATCAGGCACAATGGAACCGGGGACTTGGCCGAAGAAATGGCCTTGGAAGGTCCTGAGATAAGCGTAAGCTTGCGAAGGGGGAGAGATCTCATAACCTACCTAGCTGACATTCCCGACGCGTGGGACGACGCAATGCTCTACCTAATTACAGCAATTATCTCCGCTTGGGCAATGCATTCACGCGTTGCTCCCTTAGCCCACATTCTTCAAGGCTGTCTAATCAACGGATTGACTGTACAAGAGCCTGCACCAAGGACCATAGGATCAGCGACTTGACGACACCAACAATCACTCGCTTTTCCCTTTTCCAGGCATTCTCGCCGCAGCGCACATATTATCGATGGTGGCTCTAAATATTCCGGTGGTCGTGCCATCGGTGAACTTACCAGGATCGATTGTCGTACCAGTGGTGGTCGCGTCAACGGTGGCCGTACCAGTAGCAACAGTAACGGCATCTGTACCCTCGGTGACTCCTCCCTCGGTGACTCCTCCGTCGATAGCTGTACCCTCCGTGCCACAATTGACTGTTCCATCTGTGCATTCGGTGACTGCACCATCAGTAACCATAGTTGTACCCTCTGCCCCGTCGATAGCCGTGCCTTCTGCGCCCTCTGTGGCTGCACCCAGTCTACCATCGGTCGTTGCTCCATCTGTCCCATCGGTCGCTGCTCCATCTGTCCCATCGGTCGCTGCTCCATCTGTCCCATCGGTCGCTGCTCCATCTGTCCCATCGGTCGCTGCTCCATCTGTCCCATCGGTCGCTGCTCCATCTGTCCCATCGGTCGCTGCTCCATCTGCACCATCGGTAGCTGCTCCTTCTTTGGCTGCACCCAGTCTACCATCGGTCGCTGCTCCATCCGTGACAGTACCATCTCCACCAGCAGGGCTCTTTCCACATCTCCCGACCTTGCCCCTAGTGCCATCGTTGCCATCTTTGGCTGCACCGACACTGCCATCCTTGGCTGCACCGTCACTGGCCGTACCTACTTTGGCGTCTCTACCACCAGTGGCTGTTCCATCTGCACCGTCGCTAGCCGTGCCACAAGTTACCCTGCCAACCACCTTGTTGCCAATCGCTAGTCCCCCACCATTGCCAACAATCGCTCCATTCCTCGCGTCACTTTCCGTGGGACTTTCCTTAGGTAATCCGAGTGTCCCACCACTGCCAACAGCACCGACACTCCCTACGCTGCCGCTGCTTCCAAGCATAAGTCCGCCTGTCGTCCCAAGTATCAATCCCCCCGTACTCCCTAGCATCAACCCCCCAAGTCTTGCTCTCCCAACGGATATACCGACATTGCCCGTCTCTCTAAGCATCAGTCCCCCCAGTCTTGCTCTTCCTACCAACGTACCAACGCTCCCCGCTTTACCGAGCATCAGTCCTCCCAGCATCGCTGTCCCAACTGATGTACCCAGTATCGTCCCTCCAGTGCTTCCGAGTATCAGTCCCCCAGTGCTCCCGATAAGTCCTCCCAGCATCGCTCTTCCAACTGATGTACCCAGTATCGTCCCTCCAGTCCTTCCAAGTATCAGTCCTCCAGTGCTTCCGAGCATCAGTCCTCCCAGCATCGCTCTTCCAACCGATGTACCCAGCATCATCCCTCCAGTGCTCCCGAGCATCATCCCTCCAGTGCTCCCGAGCATCAGTCCCCCAGTGCTCCCGAGTCCTCCCAGCATCGCTCTTCCAACTGATGTGCCCACCTTCGCTCTTCCAACGGATGTGCCCAGCATCGCTCTTCCAACTGATGTACCCAGCATCGTCCCTCCAGTGCTCCCGAGCATCAGTCCCCCAGTGCTCCCGAGTCCTCCCAGCATCGCTCTTCCAACTGATGTACCCAGCATCATCCCTCCAGTGCTCCCAAGCATCAGCCCTCCCAGCATCGCCCTTCCAACTGATGTACCTAGCATCGCTCTTCCTCCTAATCTGCCCACCGACGTTCCTACCGACCTACCAAGCAATATACTCCCTACTCTGCCTACTATCAGTCCACCAAGTATTGCTGTTCCCATCGATCTTCCAACACCTCCGCTGCTCCCAAGTATCAGTTTACCCACTGATCTACCAACACCTCCTCTCCTTCCGAGCATTAGCCCGCCCAACATAGCTCTTCCTACTGCTTTACCTACTGATCTACCGACACTTCCGCAGCTCCCAAGCATTAGCCCGCCTAGTCTTGCTCTTCCTACCGACGTCCCTACTGGGCTGCCAAGCGGGCTTCCGAGCATAAGTCTCCCAAGTCTTGGACTCCCTACGAATGCTCCCACCGAGCTTCCTACTGGACTTCCCACTGGGCTCCCGAGCGTTAATCCCCCAAGTATCGCTCTTCCTACTGATCTACCGACTCTACCTACACTTCCCCTGCCTACTGATCTGCCGACACTACCCCTTCTCCCCAGTATAAACCCGCCAAGTATCGCTCTTCCAAGTGGCCTCCCTACAGACCTTCCCAGTGGGCTGCCATCTGGTCTTCCCACCATAAATCTTCCAAGTGGCCTCCCTACCGATCTTCCCAGTGGGCTGCCATCGGGTCTTCCCACCATAAATATTCCAAGTGGCCTACCTACTGACCTTCCCAGTGGGCTGCCATCGGGTCTTCCCACCATAAATATTCCAAGTGGCCTACCCACTGACCTTCCCAGTGGGCTGCCATCTGGTCTTCCCACCCTAAATCTTCCAAGTGGCCTACCTACTGACCTTCCCAGTGGGCTGCCATCTGGTCTTCCCACCCCAAATCTTCCAAGTGGCCTACCTACTGACCTTCCCAGTGGGCTACCATCTGGCCTTCCAAGCATAAGTCTTCCTAGTCTTGGTCTAGCCACCGAGCTACCCACTGAGCTACCAACCGGTCTTCCAACCGGTCTCCCTACTATATTACCTAGCCTCGATCTTCCAAGTCTTGGCTTACCTACCGACTTGCCTACCATTTTGCCCAGCGTCAGCCTCCCAAGCCTTGGTCTCCCTACTGATTTATTACCGAGTCTCAGCCTACCTACAGACTTGCCCACGGGCTTACCTACCGGCTTGCCTACAGACTTGCCCAGCGTCAGTCTCCCAAGCCTTGGTCTCCCTACTGATTTATTACCGAGTCTTGGCCTACCTACGGACTTACCTACCATTTTACCCAGCGTCAGCCTCCCAAGCCTTGGTCTCCCTACTGATTTATTACCGAGTCTCGGCCTACCTACGGACTTGCCCACAGGCTTACCTACCAGCTTGCCTACAGGCTTGCCCAGCGTTAGTCTCCCAAGCCTTGGTCTCCCTACTGATTTATTACCGAGTCTTGGCCTACCTACGGACTTACCTACCATTTTACCCAGCGTCAGCCTCCCAAGTCTTGGTCTCCCAACTGGGCTACCAAGTCTTGGCCTACCTACGGACCTACCTACCATTTTGCCCAGCGTCAGCCTCCCAAGTCTTGGTCTCCCAACTGGATTACCAACTGGATTACCAAGTCTTGGACTTCCTACTGACGTACCCTCTGGGCTTCCTACCGGTCTTCCTACCGGTCTCCCAAGTCTTTTACCGAGCATTGATCTACCAAGTATTAGCATTCCGAGCCTCGGCCTTCCTACGGGCCTTCCTACAGAGCTTCCTACTGGACTCCCTACTGGGCTACCGAGCTTCAGCCTCCCTACTGGGCTTCCTACCGGACTTCCGAGCATCGTCCCTCCAAGCATCAGCTTCCCAAGCATCAATCTTCCAAGCATTAGTCTCCCGAGCTTTTCTCCTACAGTACTCACGCCTCCAACACCACCGATCAGCGTACCCACACTTCCCATAAGCCTCCCTACACCTCCATCCGGTCTATCTACGCCTCCAAGCATCAGCATTCCACCACCACCAATCTCCAACCTCCCCTCTCTATCGCTCCCACCCTTGAGCCCACCACCCACCACGCTACTCAGCTTACCATCACCACCTCCACCGCCCACACAGCTTCCTTCCTCTCCACCTTCTTTCTCCCCACCACCCATATCTCTGCCCTCAAATATCCCAACCCTTACTCTCCCCTCCGGCATCTCCTCGATCTCAGGTCTCCCAACCGCCCCTCCCACCAGCTTCCCAACCAACGTCCCTCCAATCAGCAATCCTGATGATCTGGTCTCCAGCCTTAACCAGACAGTATCAGTCCTCACAAGCGCGATCGAAACGCTTGAGAATGATGTGGGCTTCCAAGGGATCTCAATTCCTGGCGTAGGGATTAGTGTCGGGAGTAACAGCGAGGTTGTGAGGGGTCTGTTGCAGATTGGAGCGGATTTGCTCGGTACGATCGTGGCAGAACCGCAGATTCAGGTTTATAAGAGAGAGAGGGTGAGGCATTCGCAATGAGAATTACCGTTCCATGAATGAGTGAAATTTAAGATGGAAGATGGGGCCGTGGTAATGAGTTTCTGTTAAAAGAGTGGAGATGAGCATAGGTGATGGGATTTTCCTTTGTTGGGAGTCAGGAGTTGGTTAATGAGTACTTTTGGTATTTGGATAATGAGCGAATTCAATTCAACACCTACCTGTCAGGTAATCTCTAATAGTAATCATGAATTCAATGGTTAGCGAATACAGGCACGGACTTCTCATTGGTCGTAAGAATTGACGTATGGCAGAAACGACACCACCAGTTATGAAGCTTGTCAAACAGAACGCAGTTGAACTGCGTAGTAGGGTTATTCGGCCATCTTGCAAAGTATATTTGTTTGAAGCCGGAATAACAATATATTAACGCTCTACATGGCGATTATTTATAGCCGTACATGGCAATTTCTTGAAGCTCTAGTAGCGAGTACTTGAAGCCGTACATGGTGATATTCTGCAAGCGATATTTTGAACTTCTCCCTTCTTATCTTCCCATGCAGAGGCGTCACCATCATCTCCCCAATCAGCGGCGTTGCATAGTAGAGTTGTCCGCAAATGAGTTATAAGGCTTGAAAACCCGTTCATTGGTCTAGGAATAGGGAATTCGAGCCCCGAATCGTTGGAATTGGAAGTAAAGTAGCGGTGATGGGGCCAATAATTAAGTACATTAGATATGTCTTTAAGGTACAACGGTAACTTTAGATCAGATTCTAGAATTTCATGTCAGTTATTATGCCGTTGCTCTAAGCTGACACCTTATATATTGCTGCTAATAACACCCCTGAAAATCATAGCTCTAGGGGTTTCTAACCCTTATTCATAACTTTCTAGTATCAGAATCAAGCATAAATGATACATATGAACGGCTGTTTAAGTTGAGGTTCAATATTTATTAAGGTACTATGAGCTGACACTTAATATATTACTATTAATGATACCCCTAGGAATTATAGCTATAGAGGTTTCTGACCCTTAATCATAGGTTTTTAGTATAAGAACAAAGCATAAGTGATGTATATAAACGGCGGTTTAAGTTGAAGTTTGATGTTTATTAAGGTACTCTAAAGCGGCATATATCTTTTATTAAACACTTGTTAAGTACTGAAGAGTTATGATAAAGGGTTATGAACCCTTTAATATATAATTTCTAGGGGTACCAGTCATAATAACTTATCTAATATCAGCTTTATGTACATAACTTATGCCCTGTTTTCCGGCTTAGAAGGATCTTAATATGTCAAAACTAACTTGAATGACCCCTTTATATATATGGCTTATGCTTAATTCCCTGATAACCTGGCAAGTAAAAACTTAAAAGTCATCTGTTTCAAGTGCAAAGAAAAGGGTCATACCCTGAATGTAGGACCTGGTAAGAACTTTCAAGTTTGCCCTTGCGCAAGGAGACACATGACTGACTTCTAGAAATATGAAATGCAAAGAACTAGGACACCAGCCCCGAGACTGTCCCCAGACCCTACTCCGCCGAATCTACTCCGATTGGACGCAAAAGAAACCTCGAGGCCAACAAGCCAATTCACGAGCCGAAGGTGATGCTGCCGCTGCTGAGGAAGGCACTATTGCTGCTCCAAGGGTAGGTGCTACAGCTGCTACTGAGGGAGGTGCTACTGCTGGTTAAGATAGTGGTGAAGCTTGGTGAAGCTTCTGGTTGGGAGGGAGGTAGTGATAATTCTGCTGCTGCTGATTGAGAAGGCGATGCGATATTGCTGGTACTGGGCAAGATGATGACTCCTCTTCAGTCTCAAGCCTTTCGGTCGCAAGCCTGGATTAGCTTAGGTCTATCTCTTGTAGCAAGAATTGAGCAACAATGGCTCTTCTCTTGACACCTCAAGACATGCATGCTTTTTGTCAATGTCCTAGGCATTGGGGTTTGAGTCCGCACCACCCACCCTCCTGCGAGGGCCCATACCCATTCTCCCCGCCCCATCTGCCCTCACATACCCGTCTTCTCCTTCAACTCCCCAATCCTCTTACTAGCCTCTGTCTTCCCCATCCCCGCCGTATCCACCTTCTCCCCCGCCTCCCTCGCCATGGCAGCAATATACCCTGTCTGCCTTCCCGACGCTTTGTCATCCCCCGTAGTCCAAGTATCAGGATCCTGAATCGGTTCGTCCGGCTTTGCGTCCTGGTTTTTTGTCTCTGCATTCTTCAATTCGTCAATTTTTTGGGAGGCTTTGCTCTTGTTAAGAGAGGACGGATCAACGTCCACACCTTTTTGAGAGGCGAGGGTGGATAGGAAACCTTTCTGTTTTTTGGTTGGCGGATCGGAGCCGGTGGTCCATTGGGAGGGGTTGTCGAGTTGGGAGGACATCTTAGGCGATGGCGTTTGCTTGGGGTGGTGTGAGATTGCAATGAATGTGCTGGGGTGAATTGTTAGCATAGTAGTAGACAATAGGTCAGTGAGAAATACCTCCTATAGCTGGAGCATTTTACGATTTCATAGAGCGAAGTTGTATGTTTAGCACAGGAGAAGAGGCAAATAACGCGCTTTTACTGTAGATGTCAGTAACGTCATCATTCAGGTACAAGGGTGCCAAGATTACGGCTTCCGATAAGGGGGTTGCCCCTATTCAACTCCCAAGTGTGGGGCGATAGCGCAAAGCCTAGCCTAGACGAAGCGAAAAGACACCCAAGGCCAATCACCTAGACGACACGATGGGCCTCCGGGATGTGCCGAATTAGGTGATCAAAACTCTGGTCTCTGGGGGCTTTCTAGGCTTCATTTCCATCGGCCACGTACTCATAGAGCTTATACAGCAAGATGGCGACCCTTTCTAACGGCCCGGAAACCCATCAAATGGCTCCAAAGCATGTTAAAAGACAACAATAACCTGCTCCTAGCTTAGTCAGTGCCCACTGGGCGCCTGTAAGCACGGGTAATCTTCCAAGAGCAACCCATAAGGGAGCATGGATTGTCTCTACGCTCGCTCATTCTTTCTTCGTTCAACCAAATAATGAGTGCTTACGAGTACAATCGAGCCAGGTGACGATCGCGGTAAGTGTTTCATATGTGCTACGAGTCAACATTAATCAAGGCTTACGGCGAATCACAGAGCACTATTGTAAGTCAGATCCAGAAACAGATGAAAGTTGGCTGTCTACATAGGAATTCGAAGCCTCTTTCTGCCGATTAATTGTCCTCGTGGACCCGGCGTCCAATTCAATCCATCAACTGTCTATTAATGGCGAAATTCAGCGTGATCAAGTCTAATGGTCTTTGATCGAGGCAACAAGACCTCTACGGGGAATCTTCCGCGTCACTTGCTGGTACAGCGTTGCCTAATTTTCGCCCCAAGGATGCCAACGAAATGAGACAAACACTTGCACCAGTCCTTCAAGGAAGAATGACTAGACTCGGCCGAATCTAAAGAGTGAGTGATGCCGAATTCAGGCTACTGAGGCCAATTGGAAAGTTTTCATTAAGAGAAAAGGTACTATTCTATGTCTAAATCGCTACCCAAGTATCTTTTGAGCTACGCAAACGCAAGTACAGAAAGGGTTGATGTAGGCTGTATAGCATGACACTGCCAGTATCAATTCCACAATTGCCCTCTCACATCCATACCGTATATCACTATCACTTAAGCCGCAAGAATGGAGAGTCTGTTGGATTTTCAGTGTTTGCTTATTCGGCATGTGGGCATATTGGCACTCACAGAGTCTCTACTCAAGATTTTCTACTCGAGAAGGGGGTCCAAGGCTCATCGCCTGGAGCCTGGCTCAGCCAGCTGTCCATCGCCCAGCTCGAGCCCTTTGTGCTACCCGAAACATTCGTGTTACAATTGGTGTTATCCGGTGTGGATCTGTGAGAGCCTTGAGTAGCTCTATTGGAGCCATGGCTATGTTGAGACCCCTTGCCAAGACTACGGTGTTTCTGGTTCGCATCATGAAGTCTGTTCATCTGTATGGCGTGTCAACAACAGGAAAATCCAAACACTATGCTATCGGAGTGCTGACCTCGTTGGTATTGTTGTTGTTTGACATGGTTGTGCTTGTTGTGCACAACGAGGTGTTTGTGTATGGCCCAGGGCAGGGGGGTCTATGTTCTTTATGTTCAGCAGTGAGATGAGCTTCGAGGTCCTTTCCTGCTTCGCTCAGCTGGAGGGTTCAATGCTCTTGATTTATAAGAAAGATATGGGATTGAATTGCACCGTCAGCAGGGGGCTTAGATTTGCAATGAAGGTGGCCATCTGCGAGGGACTTCTGTGAAGCCGCCTTGTCTATGAGAGGATTGGGTTGATTTCCGGAGAGTCATATCACTTATTATCAGCCGGAATAGTCGAATAGGTGTCTGCGAGGGACTTTCGCATAATCGTTCTCATGGGTGGGTATCTGGGGTTGACACCCTTCACAGCCGACTCTAGGTAGGGAACTTTTGCTTCCTTTGTTATTTGCAGGATATTTGGGTAGGCGGATGGGCCTTTCGCTGATTACGGATGGCCATTTGCAAGGGACTTTGGTAAACCAGTATCTCATTGGCAGGATTTTGGGGACCTAAAGTTTATTGGCGTTCACATCTCATTGGGGCCACGGACTTGATCCTGGCCCTGAGTGTGGATCTTGGCACGACACTAGAAAGGGCGTAAAACTCGTTATTCCGGTCATTTGGCTTGCGTAAGAAGTTCATCATTACGGTGTCCAGCACGCTGCACGATCCGCAGCTTGGTGAGATCTTTTGGGGAGATGTCCAACCGTTCTACAATGCATTAGCTTAATGCATGGTACTTCTGCAAAGCCAATTGCGTTGCTGTAAATCTCCCGCAGGGAGGAGAGGGTAGGGCGCCCCTGTTGGGGGTGGGGGGTGCCGGGGGGGGGGTTGTTCAGGGACCCTATCAGCACGCATTTCGAGCGCCTCCAGTCCTCCCCCCCGTGGCGTAAAATATGCATGGGACTTCTGTTTTGGCGGTTTATGCAATACTTGGCTAGCTCTTGAGCTTATGCGAGGCACCTTCGTTTGACCCAATCACAAGGCAGACGACCAAACGATGGCACAGCAACTGATATATCTAAGCCTCGTTTGCCTTTCCTTTGCTCCTCACTCCCGAAAGAATCTCGCATTCAAAACGTTACTTATCTCACCCATTTCGCATTTGAGCCTTTAAAGAATAACCGTATGAATTGAAAACGAGGTCCGGTTACCTTCCTGTTAGCTCCTCATCTGTACTTTTCGACCTTCAAAGATGTCGAATATATTCTCTTCACCCAGTAACATGGAAGCCCTGATGGCTTTAGGCCCTGAGGACATTGGCCATAATGACTTCGTGAACGCCTTCGATCATCAACCACCATCTTACCAATCATCTGAGTTGTTCGGATCCGGTTCGTTGGCGCCGCTACCATACACCTTCAACACAAACGACGATGAGACTGCGACATTTATTAGCGATGCAAATCTTGGGCATGTTGACATGCCCATGGATCCCCCCAATCGTCTATCTACCCTTGATTCATCTTCTCAGACATTTCAACCTGTAGAAATGGTACCAACGTCCTACGTCTCCAATGACGGTGCCGCCTCAGTTGTTACGCAGTCTGATATCTCAAGAGTTTGGGCGACCGAACACGACTGGACCAGACACCGTGCACTAATCACAGAACTGTACGGAGAGAACAAGCTTCCCAAGGTTATGAGCATCATGGAAAGTCAACAAGGCTTTAAAGCAACGTTAGTGGACAATCCCAGCTTATGTATCTTCTGTTGATATCGCTAAATACTTACAGTGTCAAAATGTATAAATCGCATATTGCGAAATGGGGCCTAGATAAAAAGAACAAGGAGCCCGAGATGAGAGCAATCGTTCGCAAGAACAAACAGCGAGCCGAACAGGGAAAACGCAGCAATTTTCTCGTCCGTAAGCGACAGTTGAAATTTGCAGAGGTAGTTCGCTACTGGCAGCGGAAAGGGGTGACCATTGACGAGGTCATCGCTCAGTCAACAGCATCGCCAACGCCTGAGGCCGTTGAGTGCTTCACTCCTCCTGTATCCTCCCCAATGACACCCCCGGAGGACCTTGCCACCCCGGAGTACATGTTACGAACCATCCGGGGCTACATCGCAGCTTCTTTCGAGTCTGGGACTTGGGTCAAGACTGACCTGCGCAGCGAGTGCTACAGTATCAAAGATAAATTGGGATTTAATCATGCTATGGATTTTAGGGATCTTGGCAACTTAGGCGCCATGCTGTTCGATTGGGAAGAATTTGAGGAGATGGGGAAAACCTTGTGCGCTGCTTCCGCGATGTCTAGGAAGATGCTTCTCGCTGAGGATCCCCAATCTCTCGACGTAATCCTCAGCCTGATCGCCGAAATGCAATCCAGACATGAACATGAGATAGCCTTACGTATACTCCGCCAACTCTCCGCTATAAGTAAAGAGCTACTAGGCGAGAGTCACCCCTTATCTCTATTTTTGGTATGGCTTGCTGCTATGCCATGGTCTCAGATTAGAGACATTATCTCCAGATGCTTTGATGTCTTGATTGACGACTTTGAAAGCCTTGTTGGTCACATGCACTCGTCGACATTGTTCTTTCGTCTGTCTTTAAGCGAGTTGGATTCCAACCTGGCAATGTTACGAAGATTGCTAGAGAAATGTGAAAGTGCTTTGGGATCTTACGACAAACGCACTTTAGATGTTCGCCTGCAGCTGATGTATTTTACCGTCACTAAAGGACATTATGCCGAGGCTATGAGACTTGGCGATGATCTACTTACATATGTTCAAAGACATGAAGAAAGAGTACAACCAGGTTACTTCAGTACTATGAGCCACGGATATATAGCAAGATGTAAATGGGCTCTTGGCGAACAGCACTCAGCGATACAGAATCTCGAATTAGCTGTTCATCTACAGACGATGCAGCACGGCGCTCAAGATGGGTTGGTAAGGAATTGGCTTTTCACTTTAGAGCAATGGTACAACCGGCAAGGTCGATTGAACGAAGCTACCGCGGCGCGAGATCAGAGGATCAAGGTTTTTGAATTGACAAAAACAGCATAACAGGACTTATGATTCTGGACGGAGGATTCAAGAACGGTCTCGGAGGTTAACAGAGCGGATGAAGATGGAGAGGCACATCTAACACCGCAAATACTTCTATCAGGTGTTATAGGTTGATCTACAGTATACAATGAAGGCAAAATCAAATTGAATATCTACAGCTGCATCAGTGCAAACCAGGTGGAACTGCTCTCGCCGCCGATTTACGAGTAGCCTTGCCGTGTTCGCAACTGCAACAGAAATCTTCTCTCAATGCCAATGCAGCACTCACCCTGCATGAAACAACTGATCTTTGCTACGCTACGTTACGGAAATTTGGTTCGCTCACTAACAATATTCTGAATTTGGGAAGCTTTAGGGTAGTATTGATATTCTTGCATCTAACATGTAGCAATATACGAGGAGCCTAATACTCAACGGCATTTACTCTTTCGTACGTAGTCATCGATGACATTTGCCCAATTATTTGACGTGCCTATTATCAAAGGGGCCGAGTGTAGTTAGCCATGCAATCGACGAGCAAGCTGTGGCTTTGCACAGCATGGCGCACTATTCTCACAATTGCAAGAGTCAAGAACATAAGAGAATGGAGCATAAGTCATGCATATAGCTAATAATCATAATATATTCCGAAGAATACCTTCAAAACCTACAGATCCAGGGGGTTTCAATCCTTCATCATAGCTTTTTCTACGTAAAAATTATACATTAAAAGATATACGCTACTCTACAGGACTTTAATAAACGTTAAACCCGTTTCAAAAACCCCTTCTGTATGCCTGAATTATGCTCCATTCTCTTACCTACTATGGATTCAAAGGAATACAATGACAATACCATTGTTATTCTTAACTTAAATCATGAGAAGCAAGGTTAATATGGAGCTTATATGAAAGCCTACAGAGTAACGCTCGAGCTTAAGCACAAAGACCCTCTTCAATAACAAGGATTCGCCGCCCTCTACATAAAGTAGGGTGCAGGAGCAGACACCGCCTGGAAATGTCATCCACAGTCTTCAGGCGGGTCCTGAGCATCGAGATCACCACCACACGATCTTCCTTTTTGCCATCGAATCGAGCTCATAATAGCTCCATAGTCCTGCAACCGAACGAAGCAGAGGTGCTTGTGTGACGAATACAGCTCGGCGTTCGGTCGAATTTGACCAGCCAGCTCAATTTCCGCACTCCGGAACACCACGCTGTCACACTCGCGTACGGAGAGATGCGGGAGCACGCTTTCACAGACGAAACGGCGAGAAAAATTGCCCTCCAAAGACGTCACAATTTCCTTCGTCGCGGCTCCAGGCTGGACTAAGGACAATGTCACTAGAAAATACCTCATTTTTGTCGAACTTTCGGATTTCGAGTCGGTTGGCCAGCTTTTCCAAATCATCATACTCTCTCCAACCAGTATACGCTCTACAACTTATCGAACAGTAGGTCTTTTGCATGCCCTCCTTGTTCTATTTCAGCTTACACTTCCTCAGATCATGACCAAAAATCCGCCAGGCCTCCTTGCCTCATCCTCCGCCACCACAGCACTACAGCGACGCCTCGCTTCGACCAACCGAAAACGACTGTCGAGCCTCAAGGATGGCATTGCGTCGTGTAAGTGGCCGGGCCTACTCTATTCACGTAATTTCACTAACAGTTTCAGACAGATGACCAGACCAGACATACCAAATGCAGAGTATCCGGGAAATTTGGTCCTGCTGGAGAGCAGAACTTCTCCATGGCTTCACACTTCGCGACGTGCTCAGGCGTTTCACCCTTTCCGCCGTGGAGGATCTTGTTGGCACATTCGACAAGTCGCTTGGCGAGCTTGTTGGTGCCATGTGGTTAAAGCCAGACCGAGTGTTTTCGTTGCTCGAGCAGGTCGGAGCTTGGTCGCTTGGCAGTCTTGACTTCTGTTTCGTCGTCTCCTCGCGTTAGGTCTTGAATTTTCGTCGTTGCTGAAACCTGCACAAGACTCTGACGCAATTGGACCAGATGATGTTGCTGCTGGCGAGAATGAGGAGACTGGTGTTACTGCTAGTGAGAATGAGTAGACTGGTGTTACTGCTAGCAAGAATGAGGAGGCTGATGTTGCTAGTAACGCAGATGATATGCCAATTTGTCTAACTCAAATGTACTCGCTGGCGAACTCAAGCACAAGTACTCTAATGCTTTACATGATTTAAGCGTCTGCAGTGTGACTCCTCAAAATCAATCACACCTCCAGATCCTTTTTTTTGGGTATCGTGTCGTGTCAAATTGTGCCCATGTCATAATTCACCCGTCTACAATGCGGCTCCTGAGCTTCGGGTGCAGTCAGATCGGGCCAATAACAGCTCCGCGGGCTTCTACCGGGCTCGCCGAGGGTCCCACCGAGCTTACAAATAGTTTTGCGTGACGTAGCTTTGTTGTTGTAATAGGGGTAACCACGCTAGCGAAAAACACGCTAGTGAATTGATCTTTTACTACCTTACCACACCTCACCTCACCTCGCCTTCCTTTTGATTCTTTGGACAGAGCAATGCCTTCCCGATAACTTTTTAGTTTTCTTTTTTTTTTTTCAAGCTCCGCTTGAACGCTGAACGTATAGCAGAATGGCATCAACGGAGGTACTTCTGTTGAGCTGTCCGTCGTAAAAAATTATTGCTGATATTCCGGTAGACTAACTTTGCTGTAGGCAATGACGAGAACTAGGGCAATGCTCCTTCTGACAGCTGGGGGAATGCTACTGATAATAGCTGGGGAACTACTGCTGGTACAACTGCCGTAGCAAACGCCCAAGAGACGGTACGTTAATTAACAATAAATACTTGATCAAGAAGTTGACATCGATGTAGAGCAACACCGCAACTGATGCTTAGAAGACCACCGAAGCACTAGCGGCCGAAACACGCTAGTGAAGTGATCGTTTCCTCTCACCTCACCTCACCTCACATCGATTCCCTCCTTCCTTTTTCTCCTTCGTGGTGATCGTAACGATCTCATCTTTGGTAGGAAGTGTGTGTGTTTGTGTTGTGGAAGGCTCTATTCAAGATAGTCAATCACAATGGCAAACTCTGTAGGATCTTCAGATCCATCAACCAAGGTAAGATTGCTGTGTTGAGCTGTCCGCCTTGGAAAAATTATAGCTGAGATTCCCATAGGTCGACAACGAATCGACAACTGGCCAGGCGAACGCCAATGAGTGGGGGAATGCCCCAGCTGGACCGGTGGATGCCTTCGGTTTTCCGCTGGATAGCAACCAGAAGACGGTATTTCAATCGAAAATCACTTCCCGAGCAGTTAATTGACTTCGGTGTAGGTAGATACCGCAGCTGGAGCACTAGCAGCTAAAGAACTTCCTGCTCAAGAACCTTATGCTGAAGCACCTCCTGCTGTAGCACCAGCTGATCTTCCGGAGCTAAAGCTAAGGGGAAACTGTGTCATTTTGATGACCGACCCAGAAGGCAACCTTGATACGATCGTAAGAATGTCCTCAAGCATAGCCTCTTTCATTACTTACTGTCGGACAGGGTCGTTTGTGGAATTCTGGTTCGCCAGCCTGTCTGATCCAACTTAATAGGCTGACCGAAAACCGCGAAACCTCTCTTTCTCTCTGCGCACATTTCCCCAGATTCCGCTACGCGACGGAAGAACAATTCCAGCGTCGTATATGGTTCCAATTTTACGGGGATGCGTTCGAAAATTTCGAGAGTGACTTTGTGATCACAAAAGTCAACGGATACAAGGAACTCCCTGACGTATTGACATACCACATATCCGTGGTCTGTGCCCTAGGGAAGGATTTGCACAAGCTTCAATGGACATACAAGCCCGAAAAAGTGGTCACAAAGGCGAAAGATGACCCATATGACTTCTTGATACCTGAAAGCTCGTACGAAGCTCAACTCTTCAGAGATCTTGTGGAAGGCGAAACGCCGAAAACTCTTACGCTCTACTTCCTAGCTGATCCTGCAACCCTTCACGCCCTGAACGCCATCAGAGATCGCCTTGAATATGAGATGATTGTCAAGCCTTCCGTCGAATATCGTAATAAGAACGGCAAGATTGTGTTAGTGATTGAAGTCCTCGTCTATCAACAAAAGCTAACAGTCTCAGGATTCAATATGGCAAGATTTTGGCCCAGACGTCAACGTTCGTACAAGACTGCTAAGGCAGCTTAATCTTCGCTTTCCGGAACCACGCGCTGTTGCACTTGAGCTTGAAGGAGAGTAGATTCTCGGCGAGGTGGCCATATCGCCAACTGATTGGCAGTGGTGTTAAGTAGCAGTAGCGCAATACAATAGGAAATTCTTACCTACAATATCATCTTCGTCTTTGTGCTTAAGCCTTGAATATGCGAGACCTGCCTAACAAGACCGCGGATTTCCTTAAACGGTAGGGGGGTCAACATAGCAAATGGCTCATTTGGAAGGGAATAAAGCGGAGCACAGTCACGTACCATGAGTAAAAACCCCCCAAAGGTCAAATCATTACGGCGTTCTTACCACTATAACTGGCACCTCAAGCTATAATTGAGCGCAAGGACCGCCTGGTTACATAGTCACAACCGTTGAACAGGCTTTCGTAGCAAGCTTCTTAAGTAGGAAAGGAAGATTTAACGCGACATTCTTCCTATTAAAATCGCGATTCCCAGCTACAATTGAGTACGAAAAACTCCCAACTAAATAACAAGAATCCTCGAATAGGCTTTCGTAACATATTTCTTAAGTAGAAGAAGTAGATTCCTTAAGGCGTTTTTCCTAATGAAACCGCGATTCCTATTTACGATTAAGCGCAAGCACCTCTTAACTAAACAGTAACAACCCTTAAACAGCCCTTCATAACAAGTTTCTTAAGTAGGAAAAGGGGATGTAATACAACCTCCTGACTAATAAAAATGCCATCTCGACTTATAATTAAACACGAAAAACTCTTCACTAAATAGTAACAACCCTTAAACATCCCTTCGCAGCAACCTTATTGAGTTGGAAAAGTAGATTCCTTAAGGCACTTCCTAGTAAAAACGCGAGTTCAAGTCATGATTGAGCGCAAGGACCTCCTGATTACACAGCAACAATCCCTAAACATCCCTTCGCAACAAGCTTCTTAAGTAGGAAATGAAGAGGCATTCGCTTCAACTCTATGAATAATCCCCCATTCCCTTCTCAATCGTAACCTTCTTCCTTCCGCAAATCCATCTCAAAAAGTTAAGAAACCTACGCGGGCCATAGATTTAAGTGCTGATTCAATAGGCTTCGGCTTGTTAGTGGTACTCCAAAGGTTATTCACCTGGTTAACTCCCCGCCAAAACGCCTCTGCGAACCATGGATTTGAGTGCTGATTCGATGGTCTTAAGCTTATTGAAGACCTGTGCAATGTCATTTACCTAGTCGACTGCCCAGATTATTGGTAAGGAAACTACTCTGGCGGTTGGGCGGGAAGGGCTGAGCCCTAGAAGGGTTCACCCCCCAACCGTAACCAACAATGGTTGAGCGCGTATCAAATGGTGTCATTCTCTGTACTGGGGGCGTTATGGTGGCACAGCGTCACTGCCCGCTTGCTATCATCTGGTCTACGAGTGTCTGAGGCCCGTTCTCGTGTTATGAATGAATAACTCAAATCTCTCCAGTCACTCAACTATGTTGGTTATCAAGACAGCGGTCTTCTGGTAATGCCCTCGATTCTCACTACCGCGAAGACTCGCTTTCGCGGTTTGTTTAACAGTACGCGTAACGATTGGGCAATGTTTCGCTTTACATGCTGACATTGTGGCAGATCACGGTCGAAATACGTTGACTCAACCATGGACCACCCACGACGCGAACGTGGCTCTTTACCAATGCCTTTCCACCTCCAACTCGCATAGACCTGCCCTACCGAACGAGATTATTCTACAGATCCTTGATCATCCTAGTCGCTGGATTCAGCTTCATAGCGTAAAATTGATAGCAGTCGCGGCGCATGAGCCGCTCAGATGCAGAAGCAATGGTCCGCAGCACGGAGACTGGCAGATACTCGTCACAGACCCAGTCTCCGGACGGGTAATCAAAAAATTAAGGAAAATTGTCTATTCTTTCCGCGGCCAGGATCAAGGATGGAGCGACTATCCTCAGGATCACGGGACTTATGCAAGTAGTTGGACTTGGTTCGAGGCCGGCCTAACCCGTTTTGAGGATAAAAATGCCCAAGGTGAGGAATTGAGACGGCAGAAGGACCTGAGGGCGGAGAAGGAACGGGACAGGTATGAACTGCACCGGAACAGGCATGCTGGACTTAAGCCTGAAGACTATGTCATCGAGCTTGGAGAGGAGCATGATCTCTTGAAGCGTGTAGAGGAAGGTGACCGATTCGCTCTGTGGGCACGTGCGGTATTTCCAGGATGGGAGAATAGGGTACATAAAGCAAGGATTGAAATCCGCTGTGTTGATGACTTGTCGAACGGATAAGGCTCCTTCAGAGTAGATACCAATTGGAAAGTCGGGGTCAAAGTGCGGGTTTTCGGTCTCAAACAACTTTGGATATTTGGCAAATTGTAAGGAGTGTGTGACATGCCGGAGCGACTTCATGATGCTACGACAACTGGCGATTCTCAGCGTATCTGTATACATTAGCTTCCACTTTTAAATTCCTCAACACCTTCCAATACACATGCTGTTGACAGCTTTTACAGTCCGCTGATTCTGCTAGAAATACAAATACTTGGCTTGCCTCCGCTTGCCTCCATGACGGGCCCTTCAGAGGCGTTTTGCTGATCTTCGAACTGTTTGTTTGGTTGCCTATTCCAAGAGCCTTTGGAGACCTGGCGCTCTTGTTAGAATTCGTGCGGTTGGTTTTTCGATCTTCTGAGAATGGATGTTGCACGGACCCCACCAATACTGATGTTCAATTCAGAGTAAACTTAGGCTCGGTCACCTGCCAGATGCCTGTCTTTACATCCCCTGCACCTACTTTGCTAACGGTGAGGAAAAGTGCATCCTAGCGGAAAGCTAGGACCTTGTCAGGAAGGAGAGCTGATGAGTGTTATCTCTTCATCTTGTTGTATAGAATTGAGATTGGGAATCTCATCAGGTCATCAACTACCCGAACGAGCAGTTACACTTCCCTATCCGCCGGAGATGTGCCCGTTCTACAGATACCTATCTGAGGATGACTATGCATCGCATCAGTCCTGCTAGACTGCCCGAATTTCGCTTCACGAAAGGCCGCATTGGGGTCATACAAGCGATAGAACGAGCTCGAACATTTCATTTACCTGCTAATGCGCATACAGGATTAGGACGGCAGGAATAGCTATGAGCGGCCATACTCAATCGAGATGTTGAGAACCGGCGCCGGATATACTTGCATTCGATATTTGAGGTAGCATGGTGTCACATCGACAAGATACAGTGATTCCTCGCCCCCCCATTCTCACCAGAAGATCTAGCGCCCCTTTTTTCCAACCCCTTTCTCTAGCTTTTGTATTCTTAGCCGGGAGGCGAGGCAGCTACTCATATTCGTTTGTTTCTCCGGACGAGCTGGAATAAGGTAGTGCTTGAAAGCCGATAGGCGAATGGCGTGCTCAGCACCGGCGCTACTATTCTTATAAGTAAGGAAGTATGAGGATTAAGAATGCTATAAGGTCGTGTGCTCATACGCTTGTGCCTGACCTAGTGCGTGGTGGCTTGCAAGGAAGTAGTTGGCATAGCCGAGGTATGTCCAATGATTGGTGCCCTCTCGGAGAATAGTTGTATTCAGCCAGTAACATCCTTCCGGCGCACTGACGGATGAGGGTGGTACCGCAAGCTATAAATCAGCTTCCATCGCCTAGTTAAAGAGCTTAAGAAAGGACTTAATCCAAACCCAATTGGGCAACTGCATGGAAGATTATTGTTCTAGACAGGTACACAGTCGTAGGTGCAGGTTTTCAGTAGACTAGTATTGCATACCACTAAAGAAACAAAAGGCAGGACCCTATCACTCTGATCGACGGAGATAAGGACACACAGTGAGATGATAAGGAAAATGAAGCAATACACGGCACCAGACGGCGACGGAAGGACCCGTCACCTTCCTCTCTGACCTGTGTTGACAGGTCATCTTGCGATCACCCACCACGTTGATGCCCCTGGTTCGGCGGTCCAACATGGCCAGCTTCAGCTGATCACACGGTTAGTCGTGGGGACAAGCGGGATGATTCGCGCCACATGCGTCCAGAGCGTGCTGAATACAATGTCGCTACAGACCTAGAAGTCTCCAGCCTTATCACCAGCAGTCACCATCCCGGGTTGGTTCGCTGTTGCCCCCATGATTGCGGCCACAACGGAGCGGTCCGATGATGAGGTTGGCCCGCCACCAGGGCGGTAAGAAAAATGACGGTTCAGCGCGTCGGGCATTGCTTATCTTTGTATGTTGGTCTCCCGCACTACCTAATCCATTGGTGTCTCCTCCCCCACACTCCTCATTAAACTTACTACCAATCAGATGTTACGTTTCTATAGGAACAGCAGGGTTTCCACACAAGCTTTCCACTCCCATTGCAGCCACACTTTATAAAAGCCTGGACCAATCGTGGGCGCCCAATCAGACCCCTCCCCTTTCTTCGGTGCTATCATGGCAGACCTTTCCACCGCCAAGACCAAGCCTATCCCCCAGCTTCCAAACAAGGAAATCCCTCGTCTCCGCACCTCAAGTGCCCCAAATCAATGACCATATCTGAACTGGTTGCAAACACCTTGATTGGAGTAAACACTTGTGCAATTTCAACAGACGCAGACGCACTGACAACCCACCCCCTCCAGCTCATTCAGAAGGCGAACGGCTACCCAGCTAAGGAAACCAGAAAAAGTAATTTACATCACCTTCTCTTCATGGACCACTACCGTTGCAGTATCTATCAGTTTGTTTACGACCATCCTCCAGTCTTTTCTGCCCGACGCTACGAAAGTCCGTCCAATGGATTGCCACTCCGGCTGCAGGAACAATCGGCACGTCCTATGACCGACTGCATTCCAACTGCCATGTACTCGTCTCGTGGACCCCCAAGGGATGGTTGACCCTTTTCTATAAATTGTGTCTCTATCCCCACGAAAATGTCTCATTTCAAAGTCGACAATTCTTCACGATCCTTTGCTACCAGACAGTCCTTCAAACATCCCCCAGGGCCCGTCATTGTTTATAGCCATGCATTTCTCAAAGCTTGGAGCGGCTTCGGCCCTTGTTGCCCTCACGTCTGCCACTCCAGTCGACTATGAACCACTTGAGAAGCGTGGCGTGGCCTTCAAGCTCGCCCAGTCTATCCCCAAGGCATTGTTGACTGGTCCTGCCTCTGTGCTATACACCTACAACAAGTTCAAGGCCGCCCCACCAGAGGATGTGGTTTCTGCTGCCGCGAACAACGATGGCACTGTTACAGCAAGCCCTGAGGAGTACGACTCGGAGTATCTGTGCCCTGTCACTATTGGGGGTCAAACCTTGAACTTGGACTTCGATACTGGTTCATCTGACTTGTAAGCGATCTCATCCGACCAGTCTACCTCACCTCACGACTCCTTTCCTAACATCAATGCAGGTGGGTCTTCTCGTCCGAACTCCCAGCGAACGAACAAAGTGGTCACATTCTCTACAATCCCTCCAAATCCTCAACTGCCAAGCTTGACAGCGGAGAGACATGGAGCATTTCCTACGGAGACGGCAGTTCTGCCTCAGGCAACGTCTACTTCGATACAGTCAGTGTTGGCGCAACAACCGTTACCGGACAAGGAGTCGAGCTCGCGGAGAAGGTCAGCTCTCAGTTCGAAGCGGATACTCAGAGTGATGGTCTCCTGGGTCTTGCGTTTGATTCGATCAACACAGGAACTCCGAACAAACTACAGACCTTTTTCGGGAATGCCATCCCCACCTTGGCTGCACCTCTCTTCACTGCAAATTTGAAGAAAGGTAAACCCGGAAATTATAACTTCGGTTACATTGACACCACGGAATACACGGGCTCCATCACTTATACTACCGTAAACACTGCTAATGGATTCTGGGAGTTCACCGGCAACGGCTATGCTGTCGGCAGTGGTTCTTTTGTTTCAACATCCATCGACGCCATCGCTGATACAGGAACTACTCTCCTCTACCTGCCTTCAGCTGCAGTCACTGCATACTACGCCAAAGTATCGGGTGCGAAATACAGCAGCACCGAAGGTGGTTATATCTTCCCCTGCAGCGCCACTCTCCCGAGCATCACCCTCGGCATCGGATCCTACAAAGCCGTCGTGCCAGGCACTTACATAAACTATGCCCCGGCTACCGGCAGCTGTAAGTCCCCTTTCCAACTATTCGTGCGCAAGCATTTTACAAAGAGACTAACAACGTATCGCAGCCTGCTTCGGTGGTATCCAGTCCAACACAGGCATTGGATTCTCCATCTACGGCGACATCTTCCTCAAGTCGCAATTCGTTGTCTTCGACATGACCAGCCCGCCCAAGCTCGGCTTTGCTGCCAAGCCCACTTAGGAAGTTCCCTCTGAACTGTGAGCGGGAATAACGAGGTTGCATACTGTCATCGTACCTAGATTATCTTCCTAATTCTTGCGTGCATATTTCCTTATCTCACCGGACATATTCACTAGGATTTCGGGGTTTGTTGATAGGAGCGGATTGTATGTACCTGTTGTTGCATAAGCTTGCAGGGTTTATGTACCAAGCTGCGTTGTACAGACATGGGATCTTCACTTTGCAGTTCGCGCATCAGCATGTGAACAGCAGATGCATTTTCCTTTTGAAGCATTCTAGTACTCTATACATATCATGTCAAGCCAACAAACATTCAAAGTAAATAACCAATTGAAGGATGTAAAATCCTACACAAATCACCAGTGCAGTTGCGGTCCAACTAAACTTCCAAGACCTCCTTCCACATTCAGCTTCTTGCAGCCGAACGCCTCTTCCCTGCAGCCAACCGCTGTTCAACGCCGATCTTGCTTATCGCCGGGAATGCACGCATGCATACACCATACACCATATCTTTCCGTCGCAATGTGAACTGGGCTTCCTTCTTCTACTTGATGGGATATCGTGATCGACGGTCTAACATCCCTTTCTCATATGACCACTTACTCAATAAGGATGATGTATATGGATTTAGTCATATTAGATAATCATCGCCACCCCAGGGTGTGCACGGCTTGCATTTCAAATTCTCTTTACGAACATCTCCTGTAGAATAGTATCGAATAGAGATCCTCGTTGCCACCCTGAAAGTACAGTAACAAAGGGATCCGTGCTCGAAGAGGCATGTCATATCATATGATGCTATGCATGTGCATGTAACCTTCCCTCTCACTATCCCTCAACCCATTTGCCCCAATACCCATCCCCATCCCCAACTTTCTGCTTCCACCTCCTATATCTCCCGAATCCTAATCTTTTCCATCCCAAATGCGCGATTACAGCATCGTGCTGCATTCCTTTTTTGCTGATCGTCATTATGCATGCGATATCATACATGCGACGATCATGGCATAATCGTACATGCTACAAATCTGTAGCCACAACGGCGCCTAGGACTCTTGCAGTGCAGTATTCGTATTGTATACCATTCCGAGGCTCATGCCATCGTACACCTTCCCTGCCAATCCCTTCCCCGGATCACGTTTTCGACTCCCCTTTTTGAACCACACCACCACCAGCGCCACCACCACTGGCCGCTTTTCTCCGAGGCACCGTCTCATAGGCATTCCTCTTACCTTTTGCCCTATCTTTCCCATGTCCATGTCCATGCTCACACCCCTCATGGCCCTCCCCATCACCAGCACTCCCCCTCCTCCCCTTCCCCTTCCCCTTCCCACCCATTCTCGCTTTCCCATCATCGCCTCCACCCCCGTCACTTTCTGAACCGCTATCACTATCCGACGACGACGAGGACGATGATTCATCGCTCGACTCGCCAACGGCGTGAGGGGCGTGGTAGATACAGCACACTATTTCAATCGCCCACACCGTTCGTTAGTTCTCCTAGATAGATAGAGGGTTGCGGCACGGCGGTAGAAGGGAGATTGGCTGGAACGAGAACGAAAGAGGAGTGTATAGTATACCTTTCGATCTCTTCCGACCTAGCCCTTCGTTGTCAATCACGTCTGAGGCCCATTGTATGCGTGCGCGGTTTTGAACGGTGGTGTTTGGTGAGGGGCCGGTGGCGCGGAGGCGGAGGACGGGGGTGTCGGTGTAGGTGTGGGTTTGTGTAAGGGTGTGGCTGGATGTGGAGGGTTCTTGGGAGTTGGAGCGGCTTTGGGGGGGTTGGAGGGGTGGAGGGGGCATTGTGATGGGATCGCGGCCGGTAGGGTTAGGGAAAGTTGGTAGATAGGAGATTTGAGAGGGTTGGTGGAGTCGAGGAACGGGGAGTAGATGTGGATTGGCACAGGTTGGTTCTTTGTCGATGTTCGTGTTGCGTGGGCGTTAGGAGTCGAGTATTGGGAGCTGATTTGCTATGTAAGATACGTAATTTTTGCTGTCCTTTCCGTAGTATCACCTGTCGTCCTATGCCTACCAAGGTAGCATGGCTCGCGTGGAGCCCGATACTTACCATGCGGAACTCGCTAGACTTCTAAGTCTAGTTCTGCCTGTCCGTCCTCTGCGCCCATGGTGAGGCTGTTTTCTTCGCAACCATATCAGAGTTGTGTTGGTAGGTGCGATTACCTACTTGTAGAGACCTACATGATGCTTATAGATGACTCAGCTGGAATGCTATGCGGTTGCGCTAGAAAAGTTTACCCTCAAGCCGTACCCTTGATCGTAGAGCTCTTAGTACAGGGCTAATGCCTAGAGGCCGCAAAAGGACCCTAAAATGGCCCCAAAGCTAGTCGCCTGAAATACAAGATGCACCCCCGAATGTGGTAGATTTAAGGTGGGCTCTTGGGAGCAATGAAACCTAGCTTCCGGGACTAATCCGATCGCCTCAGCGAACTCGTGGGGGACAAAAATATCGGCACCCTCATAGAACGAGACTGGGCATGGGGTGGTGCCGATATTTTTGTCCCCAGCGAGGCGACCAACCCTAGGCCCCTCTATGGTATCTACATGAGGCCTATCGGTTTGGGGGTGTACGGTTGGCACGTGGACTCTTCTTGTACAAGGCTGAGAGGTGACGTGTTCTGACGCTAACCCCGCCTTCGGGTGTCAGCAAAAGCTGCTGTGGTGCTCTCGTCGTAACTTCTGTTCGCCAAAAGATACTCTACGACTACTACTTGAAGCTATAACCAGCTTGACGGGTCTGTGTTCTAGAGAGTTGTAGGGAGTTCTCGAGTCTTTTGCGAGGCTTATCTTACATTGCTGCTACCTGTGCGATCTTTGACCCTTTAGCACCAAGAGCACATTCCTACCCTAACCTTTCTGGGTGACTGAATCAGGCGGGCGCGAGTATGAGTTTTGGCTTTGGCATCTCGGATTTCATATGTTGTGGTCAGCTAGCCTACAAGCTTTATACCGAGTTCAAAGAGGCACCTGGTGACTGTCAAGCATTCGCTAAAGAGCTGCTCCTCCTTCATCAAGTTATCTTAAAAACTGAGGCTATTATCAACTGTGGGAATTGCGTTCCCGACGAAGCAGACGAAGCTACGCTTGTTTTATGCCTCGATATGTGCATGGACATTTTGTTCAACCAAATCGCCGGTGGTGATAGTGGCCCCTTTCATATGAGAACAAGCTACGGGCAAAGGCCGGTTACAAGCTACGGGCAAAGGCTGGTTACAAGTAGACACTGGGACCCAAACTTTCGACATGGCGAACCTTCCCCAACTTGGCCTGGTTGGATATATTCTGTACGTCGGAAATTGGAGGAGAGGAATTTCGCCAAGAAAATCCCCAGAATTCGAGCAGCTATCTCGACAGTAACCGAGAACCTGACGTCGTTCCAAGTTCTGAAGATGCGGTAATACACATGTTGCTAGTGCTTTCAATGAATGCTGACTTTTTCTCTCTAGATCGCTTCAAATTGAGGATCGAGACGTCATTAAGGCTGTGCATGAAGTCCAGACTCGGACATATAAGTATCTAGAAAACAATCAGATGTTTGTCCAATCAGCTACTGAGCGGCTGGAACAAAGCCAAGCTAGGATCGAAGCTCAAATAACAGCACTATTGGAGGCTCAGCAACGGGATCACGGCCGGCACAAGTCTTATAGCTTGGATGCCTCTTCACCAGAAGGACGACAGACCTGGATGAATCTTGGCAGACTACTGAGAGCAGAGGGAATCACCCCTGCGATGATCGAGGAGAATCGGGAGCTTTTGGTCAGAGCTATGAAGACTTCCCTGGAAGAGGACGTTTCACCAGCACAATCCTATCGAACTGCGCCCCAGTCCATTGAGGATGATTATGATTCTCTGAGCATTGCTCAATCACGACAATCAATGGCGGGACCTTCAACTTCGGCGGCAATAAGCCTCGGAACGGCGCCGGTCCTCGGGGCAACATTCTCAAAAGCCTTTCTTGAGAGACATAACGGAGCAGTTTGCTCACTTGATAAAGAGCAGAATGTACAAGACGGCATGGAATCTTTGCTCAAAGGCATGAACACTGAGGAGCAGGCAGGTGTCGAGAAAGACGAAGAGGGCGATGCGATAGACATAGAAGATATGTGAGCCATCTGTCAGAGCGTGGGCCGAAGCCGCGCATGTTTTGCTATCAGTGTCAATAAATTTTCCGAGCAGCCGCAAACCGATGCTGGCTTGTTCAAGGAACAGTCGTGTCATGATGGGTCTCATTTACCCCACCTGAGGCATCAGCAACCCCTTCTACATGAACCCTCAGCCCCTTGGAAGAGCCATCCTGGATTCCCGGGGAGACAGTAGGTCGTTCTCTTACGTTTTTGTAATTTGTAAGTTTTGTTCGTAAACCATCCAGGCAGACTCTGGGACAACCAAACAGTACAATGTCTGACGATTACGTTGCAGTACTTGCGCTTAGTTATTCTTCCATATTAGGGTGGTACTCTGCCCTGGCTGCCCACGTGAGTGGACGGAGTGTATACAAGTCCGATCATCTGGCGGTGAAAGACTGTCAGCCATCTCTTACTAATAAGTACTTGCCGTGTCAAGCGTAATCATTGTCTTGAATGGTGAATTATAGGCTCACCGCATATCGCTTGAGGCAAATATCAATCGATCCCTTGCATGAGGGATAGTGGACACCACATGTGCCGTCAAGGCTCACCGACATTATATCTTGAGGCTCGCCAAGTCCATATATACATTGGCGGGAATGGAATCTGTTACACTCAAGCGATGTCCATCTAGCCGCAGGATGCTTCAAAAGCGAAAGGCGGCTTGTGCAAGCGCAAAATAAACTACGGACTTTTTGTCGGCTATGCCACATGGAAACTTCCATCCCGTCTCACTCCACCGGATCAGATGTTTCGACCCACATCACATGGGGGGTTTTCTGGGGTATTCTTCCCCACGTGTTGTTTCCCCACACTTGAGGCGGAGGTATTTGAACGTAGCATGCCGATACAAATTCTTCTTTCTTCAGGGACATATCATGTATTCCATCAATCTCCTTTGTAGTGGGTTCTTACTGATATCAACCGCCTCAACGCTGGCCATAGTCCCCTCACAGACCTTATTGAATCTTGTGCCAGGACCTTCATCCATTGTAAACCTTACTGCTGACGCACAGGTTAATGGGCAGGTGAACCTCACGTTAGATGCATCATCCAATAATGGTCCCGACAATAACGACATCGAATGCTCCGGAGCACTCTATGGCCGTGGTCTGACATATAACAGCTGTACTACTGCCATAGCTTCATTCATACAACCATTCAGTGGATGGATTACGGTTGGACCACGGGAGAGCGAAGCCAAATACAATTACCTTCTCCCGTGGAGATGGATCAGTGGTGCGCTCTTGCAATCATCATCCTGTGGCTAGATGTATTAACTCGAATTATAGACGATGGTAGCTGCATAATCGATATTTTTCCACAAGAGCAAGGGGGAGATGGAATGGTTCTTCCGAAACAGTTGATCGACGCCGCTACGGAGCTGGTGGATCAGTGTGTCGTTAAAGGTAATGGAATAGGCGGTGTGATAACAGATGTTGGTAAGTGCGTGTGCGAAATCCTAGGTTTCTGCTAAATCATTCGCTGGTAGGGTGGAATGGCAAGTTTGACCTCGCTGTGAGGCCTTTCGATGGAAGCGCCGTGGCCTGTCAAGAGAAGCCTGCAGATCCCCCACTCGGAGACGGTTGCGATGCGTTGTTGCAGACCATGCCAGCTGCGATGGATGACCAGGATACGTTTGGCCCCGCCGGTGCTCCGGGCGTCACTGCAACTCTCCCATATGCCCATTACACTGATTGTAAGATATTGTGCTTCTCAAAATGTTGTCAAGACTGATCGAACTTGGACCTTTAGCTAGTAACTGCGCTCTTGCAATAACCTTGATGCCAGATGTTCCCACATCAACTGTGGATTCAGAGTCGTGGTATTATATCTGGGAATATGCTGTTGCTATCCAGGGGATGTGCGTAAGACAGGGTTACGAAGGCAGTATCATAGGCGCAGGTCAGTACCTTTTCTTTCTTCTCTGAGTTCTGCCTTGCCAATGCTTGCTGACTATATATCAGGCGAGAATGAACATCTTATGGTGTGGCTACTCGAGCACCACGAGCACGAGGCACTTGTGTTCCCGAATGCTATCCTCGGAACCATGCTCCCAAACAATACCAAGACACTGAGTACTAATCTGGAGATGCCATCGCCCATTGAGAGTATAGGTACGAGCTAATCGGCACGGTATCGCTAGAAGCAGGTTACGGTATTGGTGAATAGCTTCCTATCTTCGTGTATATTGTATTAGTGGACGGGGATATTAAACCTTCTTTATTCAAGAATTTCTAGGTTATCTAAAAGCGGATTTCGATCTCATGGATCCGGGAGTTTGTACAATGATTGAGTGATCTAAGGTGTATTAGTACATTATTGTTCTGGGTTACCAATTCAATGAGGTATTCTTTGCTTCGAGGCAGACCTTCGATAGTTCCTAGTGGAGGTAGATACTTTGATTGCGGCTGATTCATTGCCCTTGAATGCCGACTTCAGCAGCTTGAGGCATGGAAGCAGCGACGAGAAGATTCCTCGGCTTAATAGCACAGCCATAAGTAAGTCAGGCCCGGAGTTGTAGGAGAATGCTCGCTACTATATGCTGCTCCCTCAACTTGGCCGGTTGAAGTTCAGGTACGGATTAATATATCTCATGTCTCTTCATGAATCCTTCCTGCTTTGCTCAACACATCGCTACTTGCTTGCACAATCAATCTTCGAAAGACCTGTTAACAGGTTTAGACTTGTCAGGCGAACACTGGCTCACCCGCATCACATATGAGAATGCCCATACAACATCACCCACATCCTACCTTGCCGCCCCTCAGCCTTCACCCTCACCCTTTACCCTCACTCACCTCCCGCCCGACATCACCCCCACCACGACATCCCAAGCCATATTCCTCATCCCCAGCCCGGCCAAGACATCCCTGCACTTTCGGTCCACTGAACAGCGCCCCGCACAAGTCTCAAGCACGCATCAAACGGATCAGGCAACTCTTCCGACGGCTTTCCATCAATCATTCTGCATAACATCTCGAAATCTTTTCCGGAACATCTTGACCATTCCGTCTGCATGAGCGTGGGCGAGATTGGCTTTAACGGTTCCAATATTCAAGGACCAAATCCAGATATTTCTCCTAACCGAAAGACTCGTCTTAGAGAAAACGCTCAGGCAAGGAATCAAATCCGATTCTAAAGATCTATTCCAAGGTACTATTACCCACGGTAGTTATTGGAGTGGCAAATTAGAAGGCTGTGATAATGAAAGCAGAACTGAAGTGAAGTCCCGCACAGCCTAGCTCATCCATCATATTACTAACCGATAAGAAACAGTGATAGTTCCAATTCATTCCATTAGCCTTAATATCTGAAAAGAGGCACGCATTGAGCAAGAAAACGTCAGCAAGGTATCAGCCAATATAGCTTAATACTCACAGACAGCTAACACATGTACAGCCTCAGTGCAAGCAGTCGTACCCAGACCCGGGGCCGTCCTCTTATCTAGTCAGACGCTTCTATGAAACTGAGAAGTATGTACGATAACACGAGCTTCAAAAACGAGCCCTACTGCGCCTCCGTTAATTCTCACAAGAGCTGACAATCTCGAATGCAATGATCGGCGATGGCTCCTACTATTGGTGTAGTATTAAATAGTGGGACATGGGCCCGCAAATCCTGTGGCGTAGAAGTTCGTTTTAGGTGTCCCATTGTTTGATACTAGACTCGGTAATACCGGTCCTAAGACGTGCAAAGACCGCGTGTTCAAGCCAGAGGTGGGATGTTCAGCTAACCACAGTGGTTAGTAGTCATTTTCAAGCACGGACAGGTGCCATATGATGGCTGCTGCAGGGCCGTACGAATCCTCCCAAAGGGACCTGATCAAGCCTTTGTAGGGCGAAATGTTGCTTCTATCTCTCCGCGTGTGTTCCAGATGCTCACCGGCTTCGGAAGTGAACTACAGACGACTGGCAGTATTCTGCAAGGGTTCTATCGAAAAACGGTGATACACTGTCATATTAAACATCACAACAAGAACAAACCCTCAGACAAACGCCGTAAACAAGCCCTTGCTAGTGTATCTTCTATAGCCCTCCATGCATACATTAATTTATCGTTGCGTATTATACGCAGAACCCCAGAAGCTGATTGAGCAAAGCCATTCCTGAAAAATTCCTCTCACCAAATCTGCATACCCTTGAATATCATCTAAATCATGTAGCCTTGTCGCCCTCCTTAATCACAGAAGTCAAGTATGTCGAATCGTAGCCAACCTTTGGTGCGAGACCCCCAAGCACCAGGAAGAGGAAAAGCAAGACTGAGCCTAAAACAATGACCTTCCGGACCGCGGGATGCTTCGCTCCATATTCAGCCCATGCTCGATTCAATTCCGACAATTGTGCTTTGATGGTGGCTCCACCGAGCTTGTAGTAGACAAGGCCGGCCAACGCGATACTGTATCCGAAGTATTGAAGAGCAGAGACTGGGGTGCCCCAAATAGCGATCGAGGCTGCGACCAGAAGGATATCTTTGAGGACACCGCAGAGGGTCATCACCAGGCCTGAAGTTCGGCCAATCTGGAGCTGTCAGCACAGGTCAGACAATGAAGTCAATCTGACTTACCAAAAAGACCACAGACACATTCAAGGCGAATGCCACCATGGCGTTCGCGAGTAGTATCCACGGACCCACATAGTAGACATCCGCCATCTGTATTCTCGGAATCTCAAAGATCGCCGCAACACAGAAATTCATGAAGGCGCAGATGGGTGCGAAGTAGTATAGAGAAACCAGAGGGTCCATCTTATATTCGGCGGAACTCAGTAGTTGCTGGACCATAACAAGTCTCATGGCCTCGAAGACTATACCACCGAGTTGATAGAGAACTCCAACCAGGACGAACTTGATCTCGCCAATGGAAGCGATGACAACACCGATTACGATGAAGGATACGTTGATGAGAGTTCGGAGATCAGCTTTCTCGACGCCCATGGCCCAGCCGGCGAGTAAGACTGCAACGGGAGTGCATGCCTGGTGGTGGTAGCTAGTCAGCGGTTGACAGCTTGGGCATTGGAGTCAAGTTGTACAAACCTTCAACATCTGAATGAAAGCTACACTCAGATATAGATAGGTCAAATTTCCACAGATGAGGGATAAGCTGAAGAACGCGCCGATTGGGACAATGGCTCTCAAGTAGATCCTTCCCGTCATCTTCACGGTCTTTCGCCCGTCGAGAAGAGTTGTAGTACGTGCCATTATCTGTGTCATAACGGTAGCGAACACAAGATGCCAGCAAGTCAAGGTAACAGCTGTTGTAGGGGCTCAGTATCAGCTTTGTATGTGAGGAAGGAGATAGGCGAACATACGATAGTCTGCGAACACGGTATTAGCAAGGATTTCATCAATTGATCTTAAGGGTTGGACCTACGAAATTTGGCAGTGTCAAGGATCCATTTGTTGAACAGAATGATACTTGAACTCAGGGTGATCCATGTCCTGATCAAAGTACCTGTCAGTATAGGCGCTGGGGCTGCAGAGCTCGTGCGATTGTGGGCAGTTCAGGCGAGGCTCGTACATAACATAGAAGGCAGGATGTATTTTTGACCCCGGCTTCTCATCCTTCCTAACCTCTGGATTCACTGTTGGCAATATCGGCGCAGTGGTGTCGGGCACTGGGCTGCCAATGTCCGCAGAAAGGCGCTCCTTCTCGGAATATTTCTCAGGATCGCCCATGTTGACCTTTTGGAGCTGAGTGCTGAAAAACGAATGGACGTCAAAGGGCTTTGACCGGGGGTTGCTACCGCCTCGAAACACGGCGAAAAGATTGCGATAGAACGTATCGCAATTATGTGATGATGGAAGGGAGCATTGAAAGATAGATGGATTAGAGACCGTTAGTTGTCAGAAGCGAAGTTATCGTTGCTGCAGCGTGGTCACTGTTTCCCAACATGTTGGTACTGGTCAAATTTACCCGGGAGGCGCAGGCTTAGCCGGCGCTAGTAGCCCGCTAAGAATAGGCACTTTGGTGAAACACACTCTCTCCCATTCTCCCACGAGAAAATGCCACAATATTGCTTACAACGATCCTAGGTGTACCTATCATGGGTAATGCGGTCTGCACTGCTCTATATATGGGAAGCTTCTCCCAATATTAAGTGTAGGCTTAGTCAATTCCCCACTGTTGTTGTCTAACACCGGCGTGGTGGTTTGCCGGAGTTAGGAGACAGTGACTATGACGTTTCTGAGAGTACAAAGTTTCAATATAAAAGGCATCGCTGCCGAGCCTTTCGAAGCATTCAATCTTCACTTCTGGACAAATTGATTCTCTATTCATTGTTCTTAGGATTTAATCAACACCGTCTTCGAATATATGATGGCAACGCTCACTGGGAAGCCAGTAGGCCACACCGGCTATGGAATGATGAGTCCGCTACTCTCCCATCTGCCCTGAATAGACTCCGGCTACTGATACACTGTCCAGACCTCACATGGCGTGAAACCCCTGTCCCAGATGAGCAAGCATTCGCAACCATGAAAGCAGCATTGAATTCCGGATGCAACTTCTGGAACGGGGGCGAGCTCTATGGCAAACCGCACGCAAACTCCCTCCATCTCCTCAACCGATACTTTACCAAGTACCCCGAAGACGCCGAGAAAGTAGTTCTCAGCATAAAGGGCGCAATTGTACCAGGCGAAAGGAGGCCTGATGGTAGTGAACAAGGTATCAGAAGGAGTATCGATGAATGCTTGAAGATTCTCGATGGCAAGAAGTTCCTGGACATCTTTGAGCAAGCACGTGTCGATCACAAAGTGCCGCTCAAGGAGAGCATGGATACAATGGCACAATATGTAAAAGAGGGCAAACTTGGTGGCATTTCCCTGAGCGAGGTCACCGCAGATCAGATCAAAGAGGCTGCTGCTTTGTATCCAATTGCTGCGGTGGAGGTTGAAATGAGCCTTCAGACGCCCGATATCCTTACGAACGGCGTTGCTGCGACCTGTGCCGAGCTGAAAATACCAATTGTTGCTTACTCACCTCTCGGAAGGGGGTTGTTGACGGCTGCTATTACCAAGATTGGAGATATAGATCCCTCAGACATTCGACTTCATTTACCCCGATTCGCAGCTGGCAATCTGGAAAAGAATGCACAGATGGGGAACGAAATTCAGAAAGTAGCGAAAGCGAAAGGTTATACTCCAGCCCAAATAGCTCTTGCATGGTAAGTACCTTTCTGAAATCACCTTTCAATGTTCGGATGCGAAGGCGGGGTCGCCAAATGAAGTTTCCTACCTCCAGACGCAAACGTGACAAATACTGATCTTATGTACTAGGGTACGATCGTACAGTGGCCGGAGCGGATTTCCGACTATAATCCCCATTCCAGGTTCGACGACCAAAGAGAGAGTCATCGAAAACGCAAAAGAAATAACCTTGAATGAATCTGAGTTGCAAGAACTAGAAGACATTATGAAGAAGACTGAAGTCGCCGGTGCAAGATATCCTCCACACTAGAATCTTGCAAGAAAGTTAAATATCATTCATTTAATGCACTTCTGAAAGCTTCCGTATCTCCTACGTCCAAGGTTGCATGCATGATCTAATCACTGTGCGGCTTTGTTCGGTTCTTTTCGTTGTGAGCCTTGCTCTTACAGTGCGCTTGGCGTACGGCCAAAGCCCACCACCCATCTTTAATTATCGTCGGGGCTTTTCTCTATTAGTGCCATGCAAAGCATCAGCAGAGCGTTTCAGGTTTATCTAATCGCTACTGTCGCGAATGTCTTTATTTCCCGACCTTTGAGCATGCACAGCGGCAATAACCAGGACCGGCCTCTAGCCTCTTGGTCAGGCTGTATGCACGACTCATTCAGACTTACACAGCTCCGCTCCGGCCCACACGTCATTGAGGTGTATATGACCGGTGCTACCCCTTACTTTACCTTGTCTGGTGTCTTTCCGTTATAAAGAAATCCGTACTTCACCAGATGGTGCT
Organism: Cladonia borealis; assembly: GCA_018257855.2. Lineage (NCBI taxonomy): Eukaryota > Fungi > Ascomycota > Lecanoromycetes > Lecanorales > Cladoniaceae > Cladonia > Cladonia borealis. Next base: position 1,514,003 of record JAFEKC020000005.1, on the reverse strand, counting down.
ATTAATTAGAAACCAGTATCCTTAGAATATAATGGCCAACCCAATCACGCTCAGCGCGTTCGTTCTCACCACCCTCCTCTCATCCGCCCTCTCCATTGGCATTCCGATCATTGTCTCCCCAGGCCTCAATGTCTCCTCTAACCCAAACGTAACAGCCAATCTCCCATCCTGCACAAACCTAACCTATGCCTACGCACCCAACATCCCCTGCTACACCAAACTGCAAGAATCCGCCTACCTCGAAAACTTCAATCTCACCAAGGCAGAACTCTGCGCCCCAGACCAACTCTGGTCCACCTGTCTCCTCCAGGCCGTCTACCTGGCCCCAGGCGTCAATTGCACCATGGTCACAAATATAACAAGCACATGCATACCCTTTGACTGCGCAACATTAACCTCAACAACCTGTCCACAACCTCAATCGAGTAATTTCACAAACATCACGGTGGATGAAGCTCAGCAATGGTATGGCGGATGGAACATCTACTCCCTTCACACTTTCATCGCATCCTGGGCCCTCGCCCTCAACGCCACCTCCTCCGAACCCGCCATCCTATCCGTCATCAACCCCAGTGTCGCAACCAGAGCCGTCACTGTCCTCGAAGCCCTAATAGCCAAATACGGAGTCAACCCAAACGCCGACTCAGCACTGATAGAGTTAGTTAACGTCACCACTGTGTCGCCGCAGGCGGTGTACGGCGGCCGGAATCTCGAAGCGAAGGGGCAAGTGCAGAGGCATGAGCCGAGTGGGACTGAGTGGAGACTGATTCTGGCTGCGAAGTTGCAATATGTGGCGGACCAGGTGATGGGGAATTTTACGGACTTTTTGGCAGCGGTGGAGGAGGGGGCGTTTAATACGAGGGGACTGGCGAATGCGACGGTCTTGGCGGAGAGAATGGCACAGAATGAGACTAGGGAGGGGCTTTAGTGGTATGCATTTCAAAGGGTCTGAAGCGGGTGTGTATGATATGGGTGAGTGTCGCTTTCTGGGGGATAGGGTTTATGGTAGACGTGTAAGATGAGATAAGGTTGGATCAGGGGTGTGAAAAGATAGAAGAACGCTTCGCAAGGCTTCGAACTTGTTCTTGAATTCAATCTTAACGCTATCTAGTGGTACCATAGTTCTTCCGCAACGTCTGTATCATACCCCAGGGATGAGATGCCAACTATATGATAGTCTATGGTTGTATGTCCTAGAGACCGTGAGAAGTTCGTGCATTCTACATTTGGCGGACAACCTCCCCTGCCACTAAAGAGTATAGGTCAGCCATTGAGTGGTTTAATTGGTGACAACAGCTCCTGGCTGCTGTATATGTTTACACTCTCGTGTTCTTTTCTTTTTCTCTTCCCCCCCCCCCCCTTATCTTGTCCCTTTTGCCTTTTGAGGTAGGTCGGGGCCGTAGGGCTATCGGGCTCCAGACTATGCCACGTCTTTGGATATCCGTAGGCGCTTCAAATGACAGGCCCAATAGACTGCTATGCATTCTTCTGTGCCAAGTATAGGATTAGACAGCCGCATGCTCATTTCCCCCCGAGCTCGCAGCCATACGATTAGGGATGCTCATATCGGGGCGCCTGAAAATAGGCTGGCGTTGTCCACTTCTTTCAAGCTGAGGCTCAGGGCTGGCTGTTTTGTGTTGACTGGATTGAACAAGAATCAGGCAGATTAGGACTCCCGCTGATATCCTTGTCTTAGTCATTCGCCAATGTTACGGCGTCCTGCATGATCCTGCGGCGCATTGCATATTTGGGAGTGTTTTTACAGTATCCTAGGCGTATTTGACCGCATCTTTTGCGACACCAAGACGTTGGGTAGTACGGCCATCGTATGCAACTCTGCATATATTGTTCTTCAGCTTCAACACATCGTATTTTTCTGCTAGCACGTATAGGTGCACCAGCTCTAGTATTCTTGCGATTCCGGCCTTTGGCCCTTCACTGATGCATACACTTAAAAGTGACTACTGAGCGAAGTGCTCAAAGGTCTTGCGCTCTTCTTCTGGAAGCCTCATCTCCCGCTTAACATTCTCCTTCAATTTCGGAGTAAACGCCATTCCGAACAAGGCAGAGTATTCAGTCAAGCGATCGACGTGGACGTGGGACACTGCGTCTTCCTCGCCTACCACCAGGCGGACGATTTTAACATCTGCAAAGCTTTAACAATCAGCGGCGATCTCAGATCATAGGATAGAGACACCTTTGCAATTACATACTCACTCAATGGCGGTCTTGCAGCGGCCATCAAAAGACTTGAATTTCAAGTGTGGCAGGAATCATACTGGTCACCGAGCACAGTTAGCAGTTGCAAAATTTTTGCCAAAGCTTAGCATTTTATCTTGTTCCCGTAACCGCGCATTCCTTATACAAATGCGCACCACCTACCATTAATACCTTTTTAATCTATTTTTAAAGCTATTAAAACCTAGTATATAAATACGATGGTATTATAATATCTTTATATAAGAAAAAGAATCCTATAAAGAGTTTAATACCCTCTAAATAGCCTTCCTTAGGGAAATAGCTCTATTCTAATTCTATTATCTTAGATAATCCTTCTACTATTCCTCCGCGCGTTTATAGACCTAAGGTCTATTTTAATAAGATATAAGTAAATAATACTAATAAAGAGCTAAAGAAGAAGAGGGGGAACTATAATAATCTTCCTAAACTAATATAGTTAATTTAGAGCTCTTTAATTATTTAGTAGTTAGTAACTATTAATTAGATATATAATACTATAAAAGATTTTAAAGAGATTAAGAAGAAGATAATTAAAAAGACTATTACTAAATATAAAGCCTAGCTTAATATTTAATATAGGGGGGTTTTAATTATAAAAGAGGTTAATACTATAATAGCTTTAATAAAGATAATTATTATAATAAAGTTTAAAGTAAAGATAACTATTAAAGCTAGAAAGAACCCTAAGGCTACTATATAAAATAATATAGATAAGCTAGTATTTTTCTAAGGAAAAATAGTTAATATTAATAATAATTCTAAAGATTTAACTACTTTAAATTCTAAGTTTTATAAAGACTTTAAAAAATAGAAAAATTATAAGAAATAGTAATAATAAGTATATATCTATAGTATTAAGGCTATATTAAAGGTTAAAACTCTTACTAATATTTAAATAAGATAAAATAATTATATTAATACTAAGAACTAGATAAAAGATAATTTTAATATTAACTTCCTTCTAATAGAATTATATAAAGCTATAGATTAATATAGTCTTATTAGTAACTTATATAGTATTATTATCTTCACTAAATTCTTATATTTTAGAGCCTCTAAATATTAAATAGACTTAGAGATCTTAACTAAAGATATTTAGAATACCTAAATTAAGTTAATTCTTTCTAAGAAGTAGAAAAGAAAGCTAAGCTACTATATAAATATCTTTATAGAGTATATTAATAAGGAGCCTTTAAAGAACTAATTAAAAAGATTATATAATTCTATAATATTATTATCTAACTTATTATATAAAAGAACTAGAATTATTATATTAGAAAAGTAGTCTATTATATATAGAGATTATAATAAAATTACTAATAATTATACTAGGTAATTAATTAAAAAGTAGATTTATATTAGTAATTACTATAATAATTAAAACTAATACTATTATATTATCTTTAATAGTAAGTATTACTATATTAATACCTTATAGTAAAAAGTCTAGGTATCTATTATTACTAGTACCTAAAATAGAGCTACTCTAGACTATCCTCTATATAATATATTAAGGTATTTAATTAAAAAGTAGGGCCCTATTAATAAAGCTCTAAGAGTTCTAATTATAAAGGAGTAAAGGGATAAAAAAAAGAATAGAATAGATAAGATATTTAAAATTATAATCTAATAAGTAGAGTTTAACTTCTTATAGACTATTATATAAATAATTATACTCTATTTATCTCCTTTACTACTAATTTAGAGTCCTTAGCTTTACTAGTAGTCTTAATTTACTCCTTCTTCTTATTCTTCTTCTCTCTCTCCTCCTCCTTTATTAATATTAGTCCCTATTTATTAAAATATTACTTTAGCGAAAAGATTTTTAAGTCTTATTACTCTAAATAAGAATAAGATAGTTCTCTATAACTATTAGGATTAAAAGGTATAATAGCTAAAAAATATTAAAATAGTAGCTTAACTAAATAAAATAAAAGCTATTATTAAAAGGGAGATATAGTTAGTTAAGAATCTAAAGAAGATATTAAATCCTAAGTTTAGACTCTATTAAACTATTATTATAAAAGAATTACTAAATAATTTAATAAGATAATTTTATAAGGATCTATTAAGATTTAAGTCTATCTACTATATAATAATCTTATTAAATAATCTAAGATAGAATAGCTAAAAAGATAGCTTTATACGCGATAAATAATAAATATAATAGAGTTTTAGAATTTACTAAAATAATAGAAGTAGTAGTTTTTAACTATTTATATAAAGATTTTTATATAATTAAATATAAAGAATATAATAAAGATATCTTAGAATAATATTATTAGGTACTAAAAGATACTCTAAATATAATCTAAGTATATATTTATATAATCTTACTATTACTAGAAATTTCTAATAAGATAAGATATAAACTAGTATTTTAAGAAAAAAATTTCTTAGAAAAATATTAGAACCTTATTTTTTTTTCTTTTAATATCTATCTACTTATTTTTATCTTCTTTCTCTACTTATAAAGTAAGCTCTTATTAATATACTTTAAGGTCTTTTTTAAATTAATAGCTATTAATACTATATTAAAAGTATTAATAAGCTACTTAGTTATATCTATTATACTTAATTATATACTAAAGGAATTCTCTAAAATCCTCTTTAAATTATAGTTATTATAACTTAGTTAACTTTTTTTAAGGAGTTAATAGATAATTAATTTATATATAATAATATCGCTAGCTTATTCTAATAAATCTATAGGTATTAATATATATACTTAAGGACGTTATTCTTTATAATAATATATATTATATATAGTTAACTAATTAATAAAGAATATAATAGATTAATATATCTATACTTCTAAAGATTCTATTTCTATCTATAAATAGTTAACTTATAATAATAAATAGCTTTAGTAATAGTAGAGGGTTTCTAATATACTTATAGTAGAGTAATAGCTTTTAACTTAGAGGTAGAATTAAGAGTATATATATATATATTAGGTAAAGCGAAGGACTCGTTACTATACTAAAATAATATAAATTAATATAAACACGGCTATTTAGCTTTAAAACTACCTAATCGATTAAAAATCGATGCTGCGAGGTGTTAATGGTAGGTGGTGCGTATTTATATAAGGAATGCGCGGTTGCGGGAACAAGATAAAATGCCAAGCTTTGGCAAAAATTTTGCAACTGCTAAAGGCCGACGCGACGCTAGAAGATCATCGGGCGTCACGTGATGGGATCAGTGGAAGTATCAAGGCAGCTCAAACAATTCCCACGGTAGTCCTCTATTCACGTATCCATGTTCTGTATCTTGTTATTCTGGATAGGTGTAATGCTTTCACTGTAATGCAGGGCGCTTGATTGCATAATATCACTTTCTACAGACATGTCAAGCCTACAATATTGCTGACCCTCCACTATATCTAGACATTATGGTCAACTTTCTTTGTGCAGATGGACCCAATCACAGCCATAGGCCTATTGGCAAGCATCGAGAACCTTGCAGAGGGAGCCTTCAAGATAGTATCCTATCTCAACACCATCAGGGAGGGCGGAAAACAGAGATTACGGCTATTCACCGAATTGAATTCACTATGGATGGTCCTAAAACTTGTTGAGAGCCACTTTGATCCGGAAGAAGGCGACGTCGGGGAGCCATGGCTAAAGACTATTGCTGTTCTTGATGAAGAGAACGGTGTCTTCGACCAGATACAAGCTACATTCGATGAGCTTATGAACCGCCTACAACCGAAGACAGGTCATCGCAAAGTTGCACAGACCCTTAGGTGGCCATTTGACAAATCTGATGTTGAGGCTCTAACAGCCCATCTTGAGCGCTTGAAAAGCTCTGTCAATCTTGTTTTGAATTCTATGAATGCGGCTGTCTCTCGAGAGATTCAAAATGATACAAAGCTCCTCAAGCTTTCGGTCGCAGAAGACAAAATTAAAGCAATCATTGACTGGATATCGAGCCTCAATTTCTTAAAACAACAAGTACATCCTCCTTTGTGTAGTCAGCTGCTCACGTTAATCAGCTGACGCATTCAGGATGACTTCATCAATCAAGCACGAGAAGGCACTGGTGAATGGTTTCTCGAGCGCAAGGACTTTCTAACATGGGCATCAAAGGAAGAGGCCATGCTATGGTGAGCCTACTTTCCATGTTCATTATCACGTCCACATATGTTGCAAAGGATGTCATTGCGTGAAAATGACCCTCGAAGTCTGGGCAGTCTTTTGCGCTGCCCCTCAGGTTCCTTATCAAGCCGTTCCTTCCTCCTGGCTTGACATAGCGAAAGCCTTGCTTCAGAAGTTGTCCATGTGTTCTGGGTTATTATGAAAATATGATTGCTCAGAGTCATTTCATCGGAGACTCACTACTCGTACGACTTATTACTTACCATGGAATGCACCCTCCTGGGAAGTTGTTCCTAAGACCTAGATCTGCTCTTGCTTTCTACTGGATTAGGAATGTTGACACCATAATTTGCAGGTGTCCCGGCATTCCGGGAGCAGGCAAGACATTTCTGGCCTCTATCGCTGTTGAATACTTGAAAAGAACATTCAAGTGGCAGAATGCTGCCGTTCTTGTTATCTACTGCGGCTATAATGACGCAAAGAGCCAGTCGATCAACAATCTTATCGCGTCTCTCATCAAACAAGTCCTGCAACTACGCTCAGATGTCAGTAAAGAGCTTCAAGAGCTGTATAATACTCACTCAAGGACGGGTGTCTTCCCATCGCTTGAAATACTAACCGGCATTCTTCGTACTGAGATCGCCAAATTCGACAAATGCTTCATTGTCATTGATGCGCTCGACGAAATACTAGACGAATCGAAACGCCTGCTTCTGCTGGAAACGCTCACCCACGGCAAGGTCAACATCATGGTCACCTCTCGACCCCTTGACAGTATTCGTGACCTCTTTGGTTTGATTACGGACATTAGCTGCGACGGCTGCGAGGAAGAAAATCTGCGTTTCATTTATCATTGCAAACAATGTCTATCTCTGAGCTTCGACCTGTGCGAAGCATGCCGTGGCCAGGACAAAACTTGTCCACAAGAGGGACACTATGTCGTGAAGAGATTTGGTGCTTACCAAGTTGAAATAGAGGCTACTGAAAGTGACGTACGCAACTATGTACAGTGGCGAATTGACCACGAAGCGAAGCTCCTTGACAGTGTCAACAAGAAAAAAGCTTTAAGAGAAGAAATAGCGGGTACAATTGTTCAACAAGCCAACGGAATGTAAGCATGATCTTTATTTTATCAGAATGATAGACAGTGGTCTCAGATCCAAAGTCTCGTACGCATGGAAGAGCTATTATATTTAGCCCGAGGCATACTATCACACCGGAACATAGTATTCACGGCAGCAAATTGAGTAAAAATAGATCTTGTTGGGCACATGTTGGGCAACACCCAACTAAAGAAGAAATTACCTGCTGCAAACGAGATGCATTCCTCCAGTAACCCACGCTGATCGTTTTGTAGGTTTCTCCTCGCACGGCTACACATGGACTCTTTAGCCAACAAACGAACGCCGAGAGCCGTGCACGAAGCTCTCCAAAACCTGCCAACAAAGATTGGGGATACTTATGATCAAGCCATGCAGCGTATTGAAGCAACCAATGACGACGATCGCAGGATTGTAATGAATTTCCTTCTCTGGATTGCGTTTTCTATAAGACCTCTCAGCGTTGCAGAAGTTGAGCATGCAACTTCAATAACCAGGGAAGCGTCAGATATTGATCCTGATGAAGTCCTCAGCGCTAGTGACCTAACCTCGATGTGCGCTGGACTTGTCATTGTCGATGCCAGTGATATAGTCCGTCTTGTGCATTTCTCAGCGCAGAGCTACTTCAAGGAGAACCGTGAGAGGTGGTTTTCGCATGGAGATCTGACCCTCGCTCGAGACTGTCTGACCTACTTGTCCTTCAAAGCGTTCGAAGCTGGCCCCTGCTCGGGACCTACAGAGAGCGAGGAATTCAAACGACGAAGTGTGCAATATCCTTTATTAGAATACAGCTGCTCCGGTTGGGGTGTTCACGCTTCACGGGTTCATAACCAGGACGAGTTGACTAATCAGGCCTTGGGTTTCCTGAACAGTCAACCACATCTTGATTCTGCTGTTCAGGCTTTATGGTACTCTGATAGTCCCATTGTTGCAGATTGGGACGTCAAAAGTGGCATCCATCCTCTGCATTTGGCAGCATATTGTGGTCTTGGTAATGTGGTATCAAAGCTTCTCAAATCTGGCGTTGCTGTTGATTGTAGAGACTCCCTGGAAACGACTCCGCTTATGCACGCAACATCTGGCGGCCACATATCCATCGTACAAATACTTTTACGAGCAGGTGCTAATCCGAACTTGGTCTGTGGACGTAGCAGCTCTTCTCTACACCGAGCGATCGCAAACAACGACGTTAACATAGCCCGACTTCTTCTCGACCAGCCAAACATCGACCTTGGCGTCATCGACACTAGCCGTAACGATACTACACCACTTATGCTGGCGGCTTCCCTTCGACGGACTCAGATATTGCCGATAATTCTGCACAAGCCTGGACTCGATGTCAATGCACGGTCACCGGGACCTTCCAAGTCGACAGCGCTCACCATTGCCGCAAGCACAGGTGACCCACAAGTAGTTCGCCAGATACTTAGCCATCCAGACGTCGACGTCAATAAGAAGAATCACTGGTGTACCCCCCTGACAGAAGCCGCACAGTCTGGCTCTTTGTCCGTCGTTGAGGCCCTGTTGGACCATGGTGCCGATCCCGAGATACAAGAGGGACCGGACTGTAACAGTGGTACGCCGCTGAATCGTGCGATTGACTATGGTTATGCTGCCGTTGTGCGCCTCCTCCTGGAACGGGGTGCCAACCCACGTGTTCTTGACGCATACGACCGTACCATAATTCACAGTGCTGGTGTCAATGGTCAAGACGAGATCCTGCGCATCCTATTCGAGAAACCTACACGAGTTGACATCAATACGCAAGGTAATAACGGAAGGACGGTCTTGCATGACGCAGCTTATTTCGACCGCTGCTCAACTATCAAGCTTCTTTTCGAACACGGCGCACGAACGGACATCCACGACAACGCTGGCCGCTCTCCTCTCGGTGTGGCAAAGGATATGAACAACCTTGCTGCCCTGACGCTCCTTACCAATCTTCGCAAGCAGGAATCTGCACGTGATGAGAGTGAAGGCCGCCGTCTCAAACATGTCGAGACCTCCGTCAATGGCGCTGATGAATTTCTTACGGCTGCTAAGCTCGGCATGACTGAAACAGTTCAATCTTACATACTCCTCGCACAGACAGATCCAACGGTGGACCTGAACATGGCCGACCTCGACCTCCATAGCGCTCTCCATTACGCTGTCCAGCTTGACCACATAGATGTCCTTGGCCACCTTGTTTTAGCTGAAACCATCGACCTCAATATTAGAGACCGTCTTGAGCGCACCCCCTTACACTGGACTGCTTTATATGATAACTACGCCGCTGCTGAATTGCTACTCGACGCAGGTGCTAAGGTAGACCTCGAAGACCATTTTCAGGAGACACCCTTAATTATTAGCCTATATAGGACCACCTCCTACAGGCTCGCGGCTCTTCTACTTCAACATAGCGCGTGGCCGACCAACAAGTGGCTGCAAGTCGCGCTTTGTGCGGCTGCGCAGTGGGGAAGCGGAGATCTGGTCAAGAAACTTGTTGCAGGGGGCGCTGACCCTCGAAAGAAAGATATCCATGGGCAGACTCCGTATCACTTGGCTGAGTATGGGGAGAATGAGGAGACTGCGAAGATGATCCTACTGCTGTGCGAGGAGCACGAGCGAGACAGGAAGGGAAGCGCTGAGGATGTGGGCATCGAACTGGTACATCGATAAGCTATGTACTCGCCAAGCAGAGAATATAGTTGCTTGATACTCTGTACGATCGAAATCTGCCTCATGGACCCTATATCTGAATGCTTCATGGTTACGGTGCCACACCGCGTTGGATATTGTATTATATTGATATATTGTAAATGAACATAGTTTCTGATATTACGAAAGAAATTTGAATTTGATATACCCAGCTTAAATCATGGCATCAAGCCCCCATGAAAAAAGGATAGAAGACATTGCCATGATTCGTGCATACTTTAGTCAAAAGGAACATGACGGGTTTTGATATTCCACCAGCACCCGCTCGCTAGCGTCCGTCCCTCAACTGCGCCAATACCCTGCAGGAAATCCGCTGCAACCCACCCAAACACTTTTAGAACCAAGACTAATCGCAAAAAGTGTCCGCACAGTTCGTAAAAAGAAAATTGAGCTCGGCAAAAATAAATAGCAACGGCTGGTTTCGATCCAGCGTCCTCCGGGTTATGAGCCCGGCGCGCTTCCGCTGCGCCACGTTGCTGATTTTTTCAACTACGGATTGGACAGTTTCAGAGATTTGAGTTGCTATTTTTTTATATAAAATATTTCCTATTCGATATCAATTCATAGCTACCTTATCCTAAAATCAGCCTAGCCTCTTACCACCTCGCCTTACCATACCTACTCAATCAGCCTTCTCAAAAAGTCTGTCCTTGGGGGCCCCATCATATCTGGCTTACGGGAGAAATGATTCTCAGAACGTCTGCCTCCGAGCATCAAATCACCAGACTAGCCTGGTTCCAGGCCTCGCTCTGCCTCGACAGCTTTCGCAGTGTTCATGACTTAGTCTACTACAGTATGCACATATCCGTTCGCAGATCCTGGAGCGGAGAGGGGCCTTAAACCTAACTCTGTCCCGATGTCAAAGCACGACCCGGCCCTCTAGGCTTCCAGATATCTGTATCCACATATAGTTTCCTACTGATATAATGACGTCTTCAACCCCGAGCCTCCCTTCCAAACCCCATCTCTCCTCCCTCCTCCCCCTCGCAACGCCCACAACTTCATAACCTCACCCCCAATGGCCTTCCCAACACCTTCACCTACCTACCCCACCTTCACAACCCTCTATACCCACATCCTCACCCTCCCCACCCCCCTCCTCCCCCCTCCCAAACCCACATCCCCCTCCCTCACCGCATCCATCTCCTCCCTCGCCCTCCACCCCACCCTCGAAGCCGCCCTCCACATCCTCAACAACGACCTCCCCAGCGCGCATTTCCTCGTCCGCCACATGCAAGCCCCACCCGCTTACGAGGGGATGTTCTTACATGGTATACTGCACCGGATCGAGGGAGATTATGACAATGCGAGGGCTTGGTATGGGAATGTTTCTGAGAGCGAGGTCTTTGGGGAGGTGTGGGGGAGCGAGGAGAAGGCGAGGGAGTTTATTGGGGGGGTGGAGGGGTTGGTGAAAAAGGGGGAGGGGGAGAGGGGGGGGTTGGAAAGGGAGAGTGAGAGGGAGATTAAGGCCGTGGTGGAGTTTTGTAGGGGGAAGTTTGGGGAAGGCGAGGTTAGGGATGCGAGGGATGCTTGGGTGAAGCCGGGGGAGGATCATAGGAGGATGGGCGAGGAGATGGTTACGGGTGGGAAAGGATTTAGGCAGTTCTAAGGTATCACTTGAAGATGCGGGAACGGGGGATTTGTTCCGCTGCGATTGACTTGCGGACAATTCTCCAATGCATGGTCGAGAAATATAGTAGAAGATCTACCTTATTTCGCTGAGTTCCAATGACGTCCATAAGATAAATCAGCAAAGACATCTACATATGACTTCATCATGAATGAAGTCGCTGCAACATGCATTTGCGGGCCAATTCTCGATCGTGAGTGGAGCTGAAGAGCAGTTTGCTTATGCTTCCGTAGTTTCACATGAAAGATGATCAATGGGACCACGTGCTAGAGCACCTGCCCAACGACGTTGTTTGCTTAATTATCTGCAATCATTGTCGTCGACTTTCCGGATGGCTATATAAACCACTTAATCCTCGCACATACCAAACCTGTAAGTCCTTCAACAAGAGTTTCTGAATTTTCTGAGCCTTTAAATTCTACTCGACCCGACAGAGATCCCCACCAGCACTTTTACAAGTCGTTTCCGGCATGGAGGGGCATAATCTATTAGATTTTGTTTCGGAGACAGCAGCTCATAACGTGGAAACGGCCCAAAAACGCCTGCTGGCGGTACGTGAAAGCTATCCAACTGGGACGTTTACATGCAAACATCTAGATATGCCAGCATTGTTTAACATTGATTGGGACGCTGTTGTTGCGAAGGATCTTGAGTTGACAGAACAAGCCCGATCGGATGACAGAACCCGCGTTATTACAGACTTCCTTCTCGAGGAATTCTGTAGATTGGCACCTCGAAGTAGAAATTGGATTTTCCCGGAGACGTGGGAAGACATAATCCAAATCCACTGCTGGTGCCGTGACTTGAAAGCTTATGTCCAGCAATCCCAGCAAAATGCGCCAATTGGCTGATTTTCGCACGAAGGATGTCTTGGTTGGATACAGTCCCATGGTGTGGATGATTTCGGAATCCGAACGATAAGTTTAGGCAATACACTGCCGTTCCATCAGACAGGATGATCAATGATATTGTGCAACGGAGCTGAGTGTCCCCAATCATAGTTGGGTGAGTCAACTTCCTGGCTGGTAGTATTCGGGTAGACACTCGGGAGTAGCTGTTGTATCAATCAAAGCAGTCCGTCCACCTCACTTTCATGTTTGTGAATAGCCCAGGATCCAATCATGGTCATGGTTGATGCAGAAAGACGGAATGGCGGAAGTCATGAGGTTCTTCCCAACGTATAATGTGTTGTAGAAGGCTCATTGAAGTTTATTGAGACGAAGTTGCGTTCGATTGCAGTACGCGATGAGAAGGAGCCGTGATAAGAGCTCTTTCTTAACAATCCCTTAAACAACGAGATGGGCTTGGTTGGTTGCGTGTCCACTGTTTGCTGCACCCCTCTTTCCTAGTCCTGAAAGACATCTATGGTTCCAGGCCACCTTTACTCTGCATGTTGATATATGATAACCGTTGAACAACCATCCCCAAGCTATGCCGAGTCACAACAACACAGTATCTTTAACTCGCCTCCCGAACGAAGTCCTCATCCAGATAGTCAGATGTATTTGCCCACCAGGAACCTTCGATGATCGACGAGCCACGGGGGACATACGCTTACGAGTAGTACGGAATGATGAAGCATCCGAGATCCAAACGTCCACATGCAAAAATTGGGAGACCATAGAGGGAGACCCGTCACTCAGTCCACTAATAGATCAGCTGAGCGCCGTCGCCCAGACGTGTCGTGCACTCCATAAGACCACAGATACTGTTCTCGGAGATCGAGCCAAAGCCAGGGCTATCCCGAGGGATGTCGTAGACGCTGGCCTAGCATTCCAATCAGGATCTGGAATACCAGAAAAGACTTACGACGGCGGCTAGCCGCAACGCAGTCACTGCTGGAAACGGGATTGATGCACATCTGACCGGTCCCCGTCTTTAATGCGTAGACGCGAATCGTTTCCCCTCGGTCAGGATGCATATTACCGGTCGCTTAAGGTCCTGCTTTCGAATGCTGTCAGCGTCATTACATGTAGTACAACGGCGTTTGATATACCTTCTCACCTATGAGAGCCAATCACACAACCCTCTATCTCATGCATTTCGTGCATACCTCGAAGAGATACAGCTTGTATAACTTCTGTACCACCATAGCCTATTTGCACCACTCCCACCTCCACCACTGCCTCACCCACCACTCCGATTCATCACTTCTCCATTGGCGTCATCATTCCCCCCACCAACACAGCCTCACTCCCCCCTGTACCCAACACATTCCCAATAATAGCCAGTATCTCTTCCTGCTTCTCCTGGGGAAAGCGCTCATCACATTCCTCCACCACACAATCCAACAGCGTCAGTTCTCCAGGCCGTAGATTAAGCACCATCAACAATTCCGACTTGGTCAAATGAAACGGCTGTAAGCGAGTCACGAGAGCTTTTACGGTTGCTTCGCTGTAGTAGGGGTGTTGGTAATGGGGGATGGGGGAGCGGGATTCGATTGGAGGGGAGAGGTAGTCGGTAATCTGGGGGGTATCAATAGAGTTGCAGAGAGAATTCGGGTGGGAAGTAAGGGGGACATACCTCTTTCATGACGGTGGAGACATTTGTGTGCTTTTGAGGGGTGGTGCGAGGTTTGGCGCTGGAAGCTTTGATATGGGCGATGACTTCATAGTTGGAGAGAACGGCAGACTGGGTTTCGAGGATCTGAAAATTATGAATGTTAGATAAGCTCAGTCAGGCTAGCACAGGAGCGGGGAGACAATGATACCTTCATAAGTCGTATTGGGTGGAAATGGAGAGAATGTAATGCTGGATGGTTGCTCGACTTTTTACTCTCGCTGTTAGCGTATATGTACTTTATTCCAGACAATCCACCTGTGTTGAGCTAGCGAATCAAGTGTGCTCTCAGGTCTTCTTACGACTATGTAGATACCCAAAAAAACCTGTCTTGTGTAGGAAAGTGTATGACTTGTTTAAGAAGACTAGGCTTCGCCTAAGCTGGGTAGCGCAGAAAGGGACTACGGCAAGGCTGCGCAAATAACTGCACGTCCTCTGACTATATCTACGGCTCGTGGGGAACATCAAGGACTTGTCAGGATTCTTTTCAACGAGCAATGGATTTTCGGTACGCTTTAAGGAGCCCAAGAAGAGAGGACCTCTTAATTAGATAAGGCAATGGTTGACTGGCGAATTTTGACTCCTTGATAGCCGCAGCATGCGAGCCTTGACCTATCACAATGTAATGTTGTTGAAATCTACGTGTCAATGCCAAGCAACCTGAATCACATTATCCTTGAAAAACCCACTTCATCCGAGAAGAACGTTTGGATGGTCGATCAGGCTGTCATGTTGTATACCATTGGTCTTACGCCAATGCTGTTAGCCTTATGTGGGAGTCCAGCCACTTGATTGATCATGAAGGAATACAGATAATTCTTGAATATGACTATGTCTCCTGAACACCTAACGTACCCTATATGGAACGGAATTCTACACGAATAGACCACTCAACTCCCTTTTTTACCGCGGCACATTCAATCAATTTTAATGGAACCGTAAATCCTGTGCACAAATAGCCAGCTTGAAAAGAAGCCAATGGTGCCTAGGCCTAATGTTAGCATTTATTCTGGACCACAAACAGATAGATCGAGAGACTCACCAGTCAATATAAAGAACAAGAAACTGACCAACAAGCTGTACCCCACATAAAGCACCCCACTTGTAAAGCTCCCAAAACTCAACTTGCTAATCCAGTACAACAACGCATTCGCAAAGACATATCCCGCGCTCGCTCCAGCCGTACAGAAGGCTCTCCATTGCCAATGGTAGTTTTCCGAGCACAGCAGGAAGTAGACGAGCAGAATTGTGACGGCGGCGCAGGTGATGATCATGATGCCGTAGCAGAGGAAGAGGAAGCCAAACATGTAGTAGACTTTTCCAAACCACATGTTGTTCATGATAAAGTAGAGCTCGACGAAAATGGCGCCGAAGGGGAGGATGCCAACGAGGAGCATGGAAGGGATAGGGCGGAGGTAGGTTGTTGAAGGGGGGATTTGCCGGGGAATCTGGTTGACGCGGACGGGAGGCTGGACGGGCTGAGGACTTCGTTAGACTTACTTTTGGGGGCATTGCTTGGGCAAAGATAGCGACTTACAGCGTGCTTGAAGCCTATCCAGCTGCCTGTAAAGCTAAGGGGAACGCTTATAACGAACCATATACCCAGAATAACAAGCATGGTAGTGAATGGCACTGCACCGCTCGATCTCCAAGCCCACAGGAAGAGGTTTAGAAGGAAAAAGGTGGCGAATACGATTCCTGGGATCATGATAGGTGTCAGGATAATATTCTGCTTCCACTTCTCACCACCGAATGACTTGTAGACGCGCGCCGAGACGTAGCCACCAATGAATCCGAAGATCGTATAGAGAAGGATCATGACAGTGCCGAGCGAGCCACGGTTTGAAGGGGAAAGAAAACCGAGGAGGGCAAAGGTAATGGTTGTGCCCACCATGACAAATAGCTGGGAGCCATTGCCTAAAAATATACTCAGGACAAGAGGGTTCTTTGGCGTACGAAAGACATCGCCATGGACGAGCTTCCAGCCTGAATCTTCCTGGACCCCGTCCTCCGCGTCGCCATTCGTGCCTGACAGGTCATCCAAGTTAAATGAGTCTAGCCTGTTGTACCGGGCAATATCCTTCTTTAAGGCTCGCATTAAAATAGCTGCCACCATACCTAGAGCCGTTTAGTCAGTCTCCCAAGCAGTGATACTTTGCATTTCCTGACTTACCACATAGGAAGACCACAATAACTGCCGAGTTGACTAACGAAAACCAGTGTATTCTAGGGTCAAAGACGTGGAGGTAGCTGTCCCATCGAGTAGCCCACGCAGTCTTAGATTCTCGCCAATATATGCCATAGGTCCATGTCACTGATGTCTTGCCATCTTCATTGAGCGTCAAAGGATGGTCTGGATCACCGCAATCTGCCTTGCCTTCTCCCAACCACTTTGAGTCCTTCCGCGAAGTTGGTATTACTAGCACGCCAACGACTCTGTATTTATCACTGCCTGCCGTATGGTAATCAATGACAATATCAAAGTGATTGTTCAATACAGCCTTTTGATTCTTATCAACCATACCCAGCGGGAATCCTCGCAGGGTAAAGTCCGTGTTTGTCGAAGGATCCGTATATGGCTGTCCAGCGGGAAGCCCATCCACCAACCAATTCAAATTGTAATTCTGCCATATCCTCCTATTCACGAATTTCGCATTCCTTTGATCAAATTCCTTCGCCTCGCATAACGCCTTGCAGCTCTCATTCACCATCATTTTCAGCTCGTAAGGTGACGTTAATATCCGGTCTCCGAACAATATGCTGCCCAGTGACTCTGAAACATATTTTGGTCCATCGGCCGGCGTGCAGAACTGGAAGGCTGGGTGGTAGTAGTCGAAGGAGAAGACGGAGTGTAGTTTTGGGTCGTTTTCAGATAGCGCAGGAGTAAGATGATTGACATTGAGCTCGACCTTGTCACCTTGTTTGTAGGTCGTTGGCGCAACACCAGGTAGGTAAAAGGCTGAGACACTACTCGAAAAAAGGAGGGCCGACAGCGTCGCGCATGACGCGGGCAAGCTGCGGAGGTACATAGCGAACAAATCTTGTGCACTAGGTGTCGCAGTCAGCAGAGCCCAGATGGCCTCGTCCTTGGAAAGACTTCTGTTGTAGCTTGGTCGAGGCTAGCCTGGGAAGAGGTGACAGACGTTGAGTGCCGAGCTGGCGTGGAACTACGAGTGTGCGTCTGCGAGTAGTAGAATTACGGCCTAAAGTTAGTATTGCGCGGAGCTCATCGGAAGCTCAGTGTAGGTAGGACAATATGCGCAGGAATAATTTTTGGCTGGATTGTCTTAAATTATCTGGCACGGGCAATTCTGAGCCAGATCTCCTGAAACTTACGCGCGGCAGTTTTAGGCGACGTGTCCCTTTTCGGAGTGGGACTGAAAGTACTCCGTACATCGTAGTCATTTCATATTAGCTCCAGAAAGTCTCCTTTACATCTGAAGAAAATGCATTTCCAAACGATCTCTTTCAGGAACTAGCATTTACACTTTTCGTAACAGATAGCCATCGCATTCACAACGTGGGAACCAAAACCCATGAAAATGAAGCGCCCTAAATAAGCAGTCTGCCATCCTTTGCCATGCCAAACCTGGTCATAACCATCATGGTATCACAATTCTCCGCGTTATAATCCTAAGAGTGGGAAAAGGGACACGTACTGTACTCGATGTCCGGATTCGACTAAGAAGAGGGTATTCCCACCCAAAAACACCTTGCTCGCTTCGCTCGTTGAAATCAAAACATGTGTCATTGGCGAAAGCCAACGTTGACTTACAATAATCCAGCCAGCATATCCACCAATTCAGAGGGCTTCCGTCCGGCTCCGCCTCTACCCCTGATTATTTCATCCCTCATATAGCCCAAACCTTTCATGTTTGCCTCGTGACGTTCATAGGCGAGGTCTAAATGCACTCTAGCCTTTTTGTGCTCCTCTAAACCTTTCATATAATCATCGTACCCATTGCCTTTAACATCTAGCCAGTTGCAATTCGAACTCTCTTCGATAAAAGCCAGTCGTTTCGTCATCGCATTTATCATGTGGGTATTGAAAGTGTTCCATGCGTCCATGTAGGCACGTAATTGCCTGAGATAGTGCTCACAGGTGGTTGGTGTCATATTGCGCGGCGCTGAAGGGAATATAGGTGGGTTCGGAAGACCATTGCGCGATACAGACGTGTTGGCGACTGGTTTCGTAGGTGAAGCACGAGATTCGAAAGGAAGATTTGTTGCCATGTCACTCATGTTCCCAAGACCTTCGTTGCTAGACGCAAACGGGAAAGTGCTCTTAAATTCGCCGAGGTTGAAGGGACCTGCGTCAGCTTCTGGCTGCTTATGGCCTGTCGCCCGTGGTGGTAGTGCCGGACCGTGCCGAGGCTCACTCGCAGCAGAGGTAGCTTGCTTTGGAGAAGTGGTTCCGCCATTCGCTAGATGGTCACTGGTACGGGGGGAAGAGACAGGGGGGGTGGGTTCATCAAGATCCATGGGATCCACATCACTATTGTCCTTACTATTGTCCAGACTTTCACCAGTGGTACTAGCAGCAGTAGGAATATCTTCTGTGCCATTAACAGTTGCTTGGAAATTTGTTGGCTTGGTACCATGTGCTCTAGGACGCTTTCGAGTTGTTCGGCTTCCTGGACGTCCTGGAGGCGGATTGTGCATGTCGAAGTTTAGGGTTTCCAAGTGCGCAGCCCACTTCTCCGGAGAATATGACCCCTCAACAGGAGGCGGAGGTGGCGGATTAGCAGCGCTGTGAGGCTCAGATGTGTCATCGCGTACCTTATGTGCCTTGCTATTTGGTTGTTGCTTTTGTTCAGATGCGTCGCCTTCAGTTGGTGATACCGTGCGGAGAGGCGTCCCAGTACGACTTGGAGATGATTCAAAGAACTTGGGCTGATATCCATTGGGAGAGAAATTCGTATCAATGTTTTCTGTACTTCCGGTGCGGAAAGAATGTGTGTCGACTGAAGGCCGTTCCGAATAATCTGGTATATGAAATCTAGTGATAGATTCACAATCAGCACCTGTAACAATCACTGGATGAATAGCATGGGGTAGAGGTAAATGCATAGGCGAAAGCCGGGGAGTCTATTCTTCGTCTAAGGCAGGAAGACAAGATGCGATTGGCCCCTATGCGAAGAATGCAGCTGTTTCTTGCTCGGATCTTTGGGGGTGACAAATAGCATGAATACAACCATTTGTCTAATGGGATTGGGGGGTGTGAAGAGTGGTGTGAAGAAACTGGGGTATACCCTTGTGATGCGTACATGGGAGTTCTAGCCTGGTCGCCTGTAGCAGGACGATAATCCTTGTCTTGTGGCGGAGATCCCCATTTCTCTTTATGATCTCCCCACTTTTCCTGCCAGCTTTTTGATCTCGAAAGCGGGGGCTTTGATCCTTCTGTTTGCGATCCAGATCCGCCACTTGGAACAGCTGACGACGGTTGCTGGGATTGTTCGGTATCATGCTTTGCATCATCTTTATGGAAGTCTGATGATTTCTCTAAGTCTATTGCTGAATGTCTCCGATGTCCTGTGTAATATCCAGTTCCAAGCCCTGCTTGCGGCGCCATTGGCTCGTCACCACTGGCGAAAGGATTGAAGCCTGTCTGGCGGTGTGCACCTGCCGGCATGCGACCTCGTCTGCTCTTAGGAACTTGTGTCGGTCGAGCCTTCGCTGAAGGCTCCTCATCTTCGGACGAAGAACTTGATGAAGATGAGGATACGTACATCCCAGCCAGGTTTGGTTGTCGCTTCGGTGGCGAGCCCTTGCCGTTACGCTTAGCATCAGCAGCAGCCGTAGCTCGCGCATGGGGAGTCTCGTAGAGTCCAGTATTCCGCTTTATGTCCTGAGGGATTGCGGATGTCGCAGCTCGGTGCATTCCTGGACTTTCAAAATACGTCCTTTCGCCACCATCTGTCTTATAAGGAGTGCTCGTGCGTACCTTGGTGCCAAATGGTTCATTCGAAAAGACTCTATCCTTGGAACCGTGCAAAGGATCAGGTTTTCTACTAGTAGGCGCAGGACTCGGAGGCGGTTGCATGCTGGTGTGGATTCTTGAGCTTGTTTGCCGCTCCCCTTTTGAAATGTTGAAGTAGGAAGAAGGGGCTTGCCGCTCATCTTCGCCAGGTGTACCTGGAGCAAAACCGGCTCTCCTCGGTGATACACGGGACGTGTTAGCTCTAGAGACTCCAGGGTGGCCCTCTTGGAATCGGTCCCAATCAGATCGCCCCCGACTTGAGCTTCTGGGAACCGCACCATTGGGCTCGCGTCCTGCCTGGAAAGCAGAAGTAGCTGACCTAGGCACCTTAGGCGGTACCGTCCTTCTAGGAGGAAGCGGGCCTTGCCCGTGTCTCATTTGATCCCATGCCTTATACTTCGCCTCCTCGCTGGCTGAAGTACTCCACGTGGATGTTGACTCTGGTCGAGTGAAATGTGCGTATTTCTGAGCTCCTGAAGGCCGCGGTGGGTATTGAGATTTTGGTGCAGGCGCAGGAGGTGGACGTGGTGGTGGTGGAAATCCGGTTGCCGTAGGCCGTGGAGGCACATTTGGTTTGGTCGGAGGTGATGAGGAATTGGTGGGATTGTAAAGCAACCCTGCTCGCATCCGTGCTGCATCATATTTCGCCCGTTGTTGCGGGTCTGTAAGTATCTCATTGGCGGACTGTATAGCTTGAAATTTGGAGTTATATTCCAATTCCTTGCCGGGATTGCGGTCAGGATGATATTTGAGAGCTGTCACAGGAGATTTATTAGGAGCATATTCTACCAGCAATGCGCAATATCATACCAAGCTTTTTAAATTGTCTCTTGATCTCGTTTGCATCCGCTGTTGGCTTGATTTCGAGGTCAGCATAGAGATCGCGATCTGCTTCGGCCTTCATGCTGTGAAACAATCACCGTCGATTAACGGTGAGTTCCAAGCAAGGCTCAACTCAACAGATCCGCAACACAATCCTTCATGTTACGAAGAGGCAAAAGAGTGCACGGATATAGAGTCAAAGATGTGTTTTTCGTGAAGGTGGCAAGGTGGTTCCGATTGAGTGCAAGACTGCTGTGTGCGTGGGGGCTTGGTGCAAACCGGAGGCTTAGAAAGATGACGCCCCTCAGAGGCCGTGGCGGTCTGGTACCTGCGTCAGATCCAGATCTTACAGCAGTGAAGCGGTGAGTTATAACGGGTAACCGCCTTGGGGTTGAATATCAGAAGCCGTGGACTAGATAGCTAACTGAGGTGAGCTTTCAAAGGGCGCGACTGTAAAGTGCAATTACCTGCAGCTGGTGGCGGACTGTGAGTATGTGACGACCATCTGGAGTTGAGGCAGCGAATCATCCGTTGGTATGGAGTAGTTTGTTTGTTGTAGGTCTTATTGGGCGTCACGGCTTTTAGGTCATGCAGTGCCAGCACCACCAGCTGGTCGATCTGTTTGTGACTTGTCGGATCAACTAATAGGGTTCACGAGGCGAAAATACGTGGGGCCTAGACGGGTCAGTCCAGGCACCATCGGAACTTACTCGGCCGACCACGTCCTTCGCGAAACGCAAGGCAGGATGACAACTGCAGGTCGTTTCTGCTCATGAACGCCTGCCTGGGATAACCGCTTTATACTGTATCCCGAAAAACGAGCCCAAGTCGGATCCTAGGAGGAGCCGGTTGGGAGAAATCGAAAGGCTGGGCTTCCGACGCATGTTACAGAAAGCCTGAGCAACATCATGAGGCAATATCTACCAATGAATTTGAATTGTGCATATTCATGCTATCACGTCGTTTGCCTCATGCTCCTTTACATGCTCAGTATGAATGTTAGGCGCCTGACCCCTATTACTGAGTATATCTCTCAGTACAGACCGCATCCTCTCAAGCAGCTTGTCGACTTCCTCTGCAGTTCCAACCGAAATCCTCAAACACCCTAAGCAACCAACCTCCTTTCCCCTAAATCTCACGACCACGCCTTTCGTATCGGCTAGACGCTCGTATACCGCCATAGCAGTCTCATTGTTGGGTCTGCCACCCTCATTCCGTGGCTTGTCCAAAATTTCTACAAGTAAAAAATTCGAGTCGAATCCACCGAGGAACCTGCCAACTCCGGGAATTTGTGGGAGCTCTTCTAACATCCGGTCTCGTTGCGTCAGGATTTTCTCACGATTTCTCTTCATAACAGCTAGATTCCTTGGTTGTAATGCAGCGCATGCCAATGCGCTAGTGGGACTGGAAATGTTGTAAGGGGCTTTGAGATTGTTGAGCAGACGAGCAATTGGTGGAGAAGTAAAAGCTGCACCAAGACGTATTCCAGCGAGGCCAAAAGCTTTGCTCAAAGTCTGCATGACCACGAGGTTTGGCCATTCATTGACCCATTCTGCGAGACTTGAGCCCTCCGGAGCAAAATCAATGTAAGCTTCATCCAAGACCACTACCCCGTTCCACGTAGGATGTTCAAGAATTTGTTGCAGATCAGATTTCGAAACTATATTTGCAGTGGGATTTCCAGGAGAGCAGACATAGACGATTTTAATTGAGGGATCGGAGGAAAGAGTGGCGTTGATTGCTTCTGGGCGTAGCTTGAAAGCCTTGCTTGTGTCCAGTGGGACTTTGACCACTTCCAAATCGTTCACCTGAGCACTTACAGCATACATGCCGTATGTAGGAGGGCAAGTGAGAATCTTGTCACGTCCAGGCGTACAGAAACATCGGAGTAAAGCATCAATGGCTTCATCGGAACCTGAACCCACAAATAAATTTTCCGGTTGTAGATTCCTGGACGTGTGATGGTGAGTATTTCGCAGAGCGCACAACAATTGCTTCAACTCATTCTGGTGCCTGCTGAGTCGTTAGTTGACTATGGTTACACGGGGTTGATTCGCTGACGGATCTGGATAGCGATTCAATCCGAGCAGATCTATTTCTGCGGCCCTCTGATCAACGTGACCATTAACAGCTCCATGCTTGGGCTTGCCTTCCGCACGGAGTTCTAGTGCAGGTCCGTAAGCGTTTTCGTTTGCGTCAAGCAAGATATTCGTCCCATCATCCTTGTAATCGCTAAATTATTAGCTGGATCTCATTTGGAATCCCATTTTACTTACTCTCTAGCACATCTATAAGGCTCTAATGCTAATATATTTGGTCGCGCGCATGTAGACAGGTCGAAAGGTGATTCGTGACCAGTCATAATGTGGTGGTCAACGGCAGGATTGAGTGTCAAATGTTCATGAGTCAACCTTTTTATGGGACGCTAACCTCGTTGTGGTAAGGCGGGACTGTGGGTTCGTCACTGGACTTTTCACTTATCGATGTACCTTGAGCCGTCTCGTTGTGGATGCATTAGGTAGACAACCCTTATAGCAGCCCTGGTATCCGTTACCGCCCGTCGTATTACCTTGCCACCGACAGTATTTAGCTTGCATCGTTGCATGAAATGGGCCGATGCTTTGACGAGGTCAAATTGACCACGTTGAGGGGGAAATCGCCGCCTTTTCTTCTGTCAGTGTAGTATGATTGGTGGCGAATGAAGCATCTGCCTGCCCCCAACCCATGCTGACAGCTGCTGACCCCGTGCTCTTTTTCTTACCCACACATAACCGTTTGACGAGCTTTCTCTGGCCAAAGGAAGATCAATTAGGGTTTCTACATGCAGCTTAGGCTGGGGACCCAAGTTTCCCAGGCACCTTAGTGCCGGCAAGGTCCCTGAAACTGCAGCCTAGGGGCCAATCACAAGCTTCTCCCGGGGCGTCATCTCGGCCCCCATCCTCCCACTGTCAATCCTAGGTCCAAAGGTCCATCCGCTCGTGGTACCGCACCTCACGCTTTATTATTAGCGGCCAGGTGTCCCAGGTGCCATGGCCTACCAAAACAGCTACGGAGCTCACCCACACATGTACAACTCAGGAGGGGCAAATGCAGGCCATTTCCCCCACCAACAGCTGCCGCACCCCCAGCAACAACAACAGCAACAACAGCAGCAGTTTTATCCGAACCCTTATCCTCAATCAGCTGCACCATCTCCCTCCTACGTCCAACCACAAGGCTCACAAGGCCCAGCGAATCAAGTCCCAAGGCAGCCATACCTACCTAACCAGAGCCATGGCAGCGGTGGACCGCATTTGATGCCGCCTCCCTCCAACGTGCCTGATGATCCCTTCAAGAAGCCATATCTGCCCCAACAACGAACCACGGAGCCGCAACAGCAGTACATTCATAATGGTCAGTTGCCCTTCCTTCCTTTAGTAGCCCTCATATACCGCGTCTGTTGCTGTTTTCGGCATATTGCACGAGCTACTGACGTCGTTCTACATTCCTCAGCTCAATCTCCACCATTCAATCCCCGATATAGCCAGCAACCACCCGCAACTAGCGCCCCTTCAATCTCGAACACCTCTACTACATCAAGAGAAACCATTCAGCCGACTACTACAAGTCTATCATACACACCTGTCTCCTCGATGACAGCACCAGCTGTACCAGTGACTTCATCTGCCCAGGTGGCCTCGCCACCTGAGTCTCCCTCCCAACCCCAAGATCCGTCCTCGCAGACCAGCAAGTCATCTGCAATAGATCAAGAGCGCATTGACGCTCTTCTCACTGTCAACAATCTTTTACTTCAAGAGGTCCAAATTCTACAAAAAGCAGGCCTTAAGGCGACAGCGCAGTCTCCCCAGCAAGCCAACCCAGCAAATGCTTCATCTCCCCAAACCAAACCCGAAGCCGCCACTCCTACATCTACAGACCCAGCAGAAGCAGCGGGTCAGAATGCGCCCACACCCAGCTCCGTCACCACTCCAACGACCACCACACCTACTACTCTCGTCCCACCACAACCATCAAACAACCCTACTCAAAATCAGAAGAAATTCGTCGAATATATGGGCCGTCTGAAAACAAACATCTACTACCTAGTTGCGATTTCTAATCAAGAGAAGAGCAAACAAACACCCAAACCGCAATATCCTGCACTCCTGGAGCTACCGCCTGCATGGCTTGCGGAGGGTCTTAAAGATGATGACTACAAGAGATTTGAGGCCCTGAAGGAGGGCTATGTGAAGCTAAGAGAGCTGTGGCCGGATTGGAAACCTACACCGAGGGCAACGCCGCAGCAGCTAGCGCAACAACAACAGCAGCAGCAGCAGCAGCAGGCGCAACAGCAGGCGCAACAGCAGGCGCAACAACAAGCACCGCAGCAGTCGACGTCACAACAGCAAATTCCGCAGCAGCCAGCGCAGCAACAGGCTCAACAGCAACAACCACAATTACCGCAAGCGCAACAGCAGCCAGTGCAACAGCAGCAGCAGCAGCAGCAACAACAACAACAACCGCAACAGCAACAGCAACAAGTACAATAACTCCAGGCGAAAAATCTACAATAGTACATGGAGTCTTGCATGGGCGGGTGGGTGTATGGCTGGGCGCATGAGCGGGGAAGGCGCCAATAGAAAAAGGGCATCATGACCAGTATATAATACCGCAAGGTTTTTTCAACAGCGGTGTAAGACAATTGTAGCATACCACATAACACGTGTTGCAAGTAAGAAAATTTCAAGCATACAGGCGCAGGCGGATTTAAAACTACTCATGCGGAAATGAAATGTATTACAAGCGGCTGGCCACGCGCTTCTTCATCGGCTTCTGGAATCCACTCATGCGAAGACATTGTATTACAATTCATTTCCGGTTTGAAAAATGTCCAGTGCATGCTTTTGAAACATTCAATTTCATTGGTTTTGATAGTACCAGTCCGTAAGAACAGCTCCATACCTTAACCCTGTCCGGGGCGAGTAGTAAAGATGTCATGTAAACAAGAGATGCTCGGAACGCCAATATCTAACGCAGTGCCAGCCTCTCTAGAATGGAAAGAGGCATTCATTATTGCTGTAGCCAAATACCACGACCTGCGAGACCGTAATCACAATGAGCCCATCATTAGTCTTTTCTGGTCGAATTGGCCAAAGGCGCCTTATCCCATCGCGTTTGCACCTCGTCGTCGTCCCTTTTTGCACCATTGGCAAGCAAGCAACCCCCAAGCGACTCGGCATCAGCCTTTCTGAGGTTTTTGTACGCAGACGCCACGTCCCACCAGCCGTAGATACACATCCTCCTCTTGCCCTAAGCCCCTACCGGCTAGCAAACAAGCGAGCTCAAGCCGCAGACATACACCGAAGTCAGTCAGATGCGGAGAGCAGGCCAATCGACTACCCAGCAGACACTCATGAAGTAAAGCGATCCCACAAACCCAATCCGCAGACATAGCACCGAAGTCAGTCAAATGCGGAGAGCAGATAGATCGTAATTCATGATCAAAGCCCAAAAGTCCACCCTCCCTCTCTTCTCAACCGCTGCCTAGCTTCCACATCCCTCCTAATCTCCTCCTCTGTCAATCGATCGCTCCCAGCCCAATTGGCGCTACTAGTCCTACTTCTGAACCGATGATGGCGCTCCCGGAACATTTCTTCTATCCTTGGACTAGGTACGGGCCCGAATACCGCATCGGCATCCATAGTATCTTCCTGAGTCATGAGGATCTGGCGAAGTTGGGGAGACTGGGCCCATTCAGGAAGATTCGCGGGTTTGGGCTTTGGGGCGGAGTCGGAATCTGATTCATCTTCGCTTTCCGTCGGGATGTCGTCGAGGTGGATGTTTTCGCCGTTGATGTATTGGGGAGAGGATCTGGCTGGTTGGGCAAGTTTGGAGGGGAGAGGAGTTTTGTGAGTTGCTGGTGGAGGGTTGGGGGCTTCTGCGAAGGGGATCTTTCCATTCTGATATTTTGCCATTTCAGAGTGATGGCCAGGGCGGGACGCTTGATTTTGATGGGCATGTTGCTGATAGGCCTGGTTAGCTGTTGTCGATTTTAGTAGGGACGGTACGTTGTGGTGATGAGGAGCCGGCGGAGGTGCTGTGGAGTAATTGCTGTTAAGGATTGATGCTTTAGGTCCACCTTGACGAATGCCCGATTGTCTGATGGGCGGTGCCATTGTCGGACGGACGCGAATCTCTTGTAGATCTTCATCTTCAGTCTTCCGTCGCTTAGCCTCATTTTGCTGATATGAGGGCCCACCTTGCATGCGGGCTGGTCGTATAGGCTCCTCATCAGCCTCCGGGTCGAAGACTCTCTTAACAGCTGGTTTGGAAGGATTGTGCATTGGGTGATTGTTAACGAGTCGATTGTGATCTGGAACATTTTGGAGCCTTGATGGAGGTCGTAGTCCATTAAGGTCCGGACGAGTGCTTGAAGCAGTCTGTGTCTGGTGAGCAATAGGAACCTACGAGAACGTCATTAGCTATTTCGTATGACCAGCGGGGTGCTATCACATACATGATCCATAGGGGGCCGCTGCGAAGCCCTCTGTTGGTCCTTCTTTTGCATTTCAAGCCTTCTTTTCTCAATGAGTTGCCTTTTAGCAATGTTCTTGGGGTCCTCTGCTGCTGCAGAACGCTCTCGTTCGCGCTGCCGTTCTGCTTCTTGGCGTTGCAATTGTTCCTGACGTCTCGCTTCTTCTTGTTGGGCAGCCCGTTTACGTTCCATCTCACGCTTTTGCTCAAGTTTACGTTGGGCTTCCCTCTCATCCTGCCCGCCAGTCAGCCTCAATTATAGAGTTGCAAAAGACACGCATCACTCACCTGTTCCTTCTTTCGCTCTGCGGCAATCAGTGCTTTTGGTTTAGTTGACGCGGATGTCGCAGAGCTTTTGAAGCTGGTGTTAGAAGCTGTTGATTGGATCGAGGCATTGCTTGGTTTCTTTGCTACAGCTGGCTGTTTTGGTTGAGTTGTAGATAAAGACTCCTGCAAGTTCGAGGAGAGAGTAGCGTTGTTCAATCGCATCCCTTGTGATAATGTGCCTACTCGGATAGCAACTGGTTGTGGTTTGGGCTTCGGACCCGCTTCTTTAGCAGGTCTGATGGGCCTCCGCGGATCCTTTGGCCTCTGCGATTGAGACTGCTGAGGCGGTCCCATGGATTGTGCTGGCGCCTCGTCCTCTGCGTGCTCAATTGAGTGCTTAGGACCTTCTTGATTCTGCGTCTTTCTCGGACTTTGTCTAGTCGGCTTTGCAGGCAGTGGAGCTGCATCTGCTGCTGGATCCTTGTTCTGGATCTGCTTTCCCGTATTCGCCTTCTGCTCTTGCTGCTCTCTGACGCGTTCGGCTTCTGCCTCAGCTCTTTCGCGTTCTTTGGCCTCTGACTGCTTCCGTCTCTCCTCTTTCTCTGTGGAACTTCTAGTCTTTCTACCAGCCGGATTGATCACTGGACTACGTGGTGCTCCCCCGACGGGAACCTTCCTATCTATCATGCTTCGTCCTAAAGGCTCTTGTAATTCGTCTTGCAATCGAAGTGATGTGGAAAGGGTCTCCATCTTCGCTTGAGCAGAGACACCAGCACTACTTGAAAATAAGCCCCTAGCAGTCTTCATGATAGATTGCAACTTTGATTTAGAAGCGCTCAAAGGTCCATCAACATACCGTTTTGACGACGGACTGCCAGTCGGAGTCGTTGACTGCTCTGGGGCCACGACGTTGCTAGACTTCATGCCAGCGTATTCATGAGGTCTCGAAGGCGATCCAGACTGTATGTCGGATGCTACTCTGACTGCCTCAACCCAATGCGGCTGAGATGCGTAGCCTTGTCGCAAAGGAGATGCCCCTTTCATTGCTTCTTCATTTCGATCAACACCGAAGTGGTGACCACCAACGGTTTGCTTCCCTCTAACACCCTCCATGACGTCGACAGATACGCTTTTGGCGAGTTGCGGTCTACTTGACGCACTCGGTTGTGACTGAGGCGGCTGAATCCAGTCATCATCATCTTCATCAGTGATTCCTGACACTGTAGCTGATTTGGAAGGCAAAGCTGAAGACTGGTGGGAAAGTTGTGTTTGTGGTTGGGGCTCAGGATTCGGTAATTGAGGGTAAATGGAATTTATCGCGGTTGCAGATGCTGGAATGGACTTTGTTGGTCGGGCATTTTGCGACTTTCCAAGTAGATTGATCCTCTCGTGTAGGCGCTGTGTGGAAGACTTGTTGTGAAGCTTGGCCATCTTCGAGTCTCCATCAGATTCCTCTCTAGTAAACGTTGGTTTCTCGGTGTCGATGTCCATTTCATCGTTAACCTCCTTCTCGTGAGTGGAGTCGGACTGCTTCATACCACCCATTGATTTCCCACCCGTAAGACGTCCGAGGAAGCTGCCTCTGTTTGCTCCAAGGCTCTTTTTAGTGGTTAATGGTTCTCGAGCGGGTAGAGCTGCGAAGGTGAGGCTACTTTTGCGGACTATTTGCCTCGCTGGGCTGGATCCCTGTGAGGGCGAACGCGACTCATCTATAGCAGGATCCTCGTTGAAATCTTTGTCAAACATGTCTATATCCATTGCGTCTTCTGTCGCATTTTGGGCGCCTAATTCTGCCGAATTCGGAGGGTTATTCTTCGTAGAACCGGACGAGGCACTGGGATCAGCACACGGAGACGCTTCCTCTTGCAAAGCTGCACTGATTACATCACGCTTGGTCATTTCTTCTTTAGCAGAATGAAATGATGTTTCCGTAGTGCTTCGTCCCTCTACTTGACTGGTTGAGGCTGTCTGCACTGCGACATGTGAGGCTGGCGATATCTCCACTGTGTCATTTGTGCCCGCCGACGATTGCACCACTAGCGGCATCTGATCAACATCCATGTCATCTTCCGAGAGGCCATGGTAGCCTGAGTCTGTATTTGCTTTGGTGATCCTTTTGGCCCCTGCTGGGGCAATGGGGTCTTCTGCCACTTGGAAAGCGGATACAGCTTTGACGGGACTAGCTTTGCGCAGCGGGCTGTTATTCGGTCGAGCATTGGTTGAGAATATATCCGTTAATGGCTACATCTAGTATCAGCTAGTGAGATCTCTCAGATATTTGTGACCGTACCTCTCGGACCTCCAAGGCATTCCTCTTTCTCGCCGTTCGAGGAGTCTTGCCTCGTAATTTCCCCGGTGTCTTGAAGATCTCTGTTACATTCACTTGATTCTTGCTGAATATCTCAGCCATGTGTTCGTTCAGCCATTCTACCTCGTTGCGAGCCGAAAAGGCAAAGTCCTCTGCTTCTTGTGCACAGAATTGGGCAATTTGATCATTCTCATCGTGTATCCACTGCGCAGACCCTACGGGCAATGGCGCTCTGGAGCGTACACTTGCCATTATTGACAGTAGAATGGAGTTAACACTGGTGTTGAGTAACGTTCGCCGCTGGAAGATATCACCTCAGAGCTTCCGCAGTGTGGTGGAGATTGGAGCGTTGCCAATGGTCAGGGCTGGCGCGTCGCTTGCCTGTTTGACAACATTGATGGATAGCGTCCTTAATGCAAGTGCTTAGTAGACGTAATGCTAGAGTACAGTCCTGGAGCTGTAGGTGATTCTGAGTGGGGGATTGGTTAGTATGAAGTTCAATATTCTGTGGTGTCGATCAAAACAATGGGAATCACGCTAGCAGCCCTGCGACTCGAGATCATGTGACTTTCGCCAAGCTCCTCTTCTCCGCAAACCCACCTCCACTTCCCTTGCAACATGATAGCCTTTTTGAGCATGTACTTTCGTTGTACGTTATAGGGCCAAGGTGATCTAGTCTAATTTCATATATATGTACTATATAATTCCCTTCTTGATCAAGTGATAGCAGCATGAATGTATCCCAAGTTAGAGCATTCTCTTCCCTTTCTTCTATGACAATTTCAAAGTTTCTGTACCGTCGTGCCTCACGACGTACAGTATTTCCGCTTGCTGTTCGCCGCTTTTCTGCCAGTACCCCCGGCCGCATTATGGAGCTGACTGGCTTCTCGCAAGAGCAGTTGGACGTACGCGAGGCCGTTGGGAAGATCTGTTCCAACTTCCCTGATGATTACTGGGCGGAGCGTGATGAATCTGGTGTGTATCCACATGAACTCCATGCAGCACTTGCAAAGGATGGCTGGATCGGGATTGCGTTGCCTGAGGATCTGGGTGGCGCTGGCCTTGGCATATCAGAGGCAACGATGATGCTTCAGACCATTTCACAGAGTGGCGCTGGTATGGCTGGGGCCCAGTCAATCCATGCCAACGTCTATGCAACGCAGCCTGTGGCCAAATTTGCAACGGACACTCAAAGAAAAAATATGCTCCCTAGACTTATCAGTGGTGAGTGGAAGGCGTGCTTCGGGGTGACAGAGCCAAGGTCAGGAGTTCCCTTCAATAGATTTCATTATTCATAGAAAAGTGACTCAAGGGGAGAGTATTAGCACTGGACTAGAAACACTAAAGTTGAAGACACAAGCTATTCGTGACGGCGACTCGTACAGTATTTCTGGACAAAAGATCTGGATCTCATCCGCCCAGGTCGCTTCGAAGATGATCTTACTGGCTCGTACGGCTCCCC
This sequence comes from Cladonia borealis, assembly GCA_018257855.2. NCBI lineage: Eukaryota > Fungi > Ascomycota > Lecanoromycetes > Lecanorales > Cladoniaceae > Cladonia > Cladonia borealis. The sequence continues at coordinate 1,482,321 of JAFEKC020000005.1, read as the reverse complement.
TGAAAGATGTCAAGAAGCCTTCAGAGGGACTGTCACTTTTTTTCATCGATTTTAACACGAGAACCCCTGGACTGGAGCTGAGGAAGATCAAGAAAATGGGAGGTAGAGCCGTTGATGCCAATGAAGTTTTCTTTGATAACTATCGAGTCTCGGCAGACAGTCTCATAGGCGAGGAAGGACAAGGCTTCAAGATTGTACGCAACAGCGAAGCATTATAATGGCTGTAATGACTGATAATAGTCAGGTTCTCCATGGAATGAATGCTGAACGCTGCCTGCTGGCTGGAGAAGCCCTGGGCTTGGGCTACGCCGCCTTAGAGAAAGCTTCGAAATATGCCAAGGAGCGTATAGTATTCGGTAGACCCATAGGTCAAAACCAAGGCATCCAGCATCCTCTAGCTGCAGCATATATTAACCTTGAGGCAGCTAAATTGGCAACATATCATGCTGCTAGGATTTATGACTCGAGTGGCAAAGATCCCAATATCACTCCTCGTGCAGTTGGGGTGGCTTGCAATTCTGCAAAGTACCTGGCTGCTGAAGCAGCTTTTACCGCTTGCGAAAGATCTGTAAGCATTGTCGGTGCTCAGCTCGGATGAGGCTGACGCTTCTCAGGTACTATCCCATGGTGGCATGGGGTATGCACAAGAGTACCATGTGGAGAGATATCTGAGAGAGTGCTTCGTCCCTCGCATCGCGCCAGTAAGTAGGGTAAGTCAGCAATTGGTTTTTCTTGAAAAGTGGTCTCAGGCGCTGATTGTCGCCAGGAGATGATCATGAACTATATTGGCGAGAAAGTTTTGGGGCTTCCAAGAAGCTATTGAGGTTACGAAACACCGAATGCAAGAGAGTGATAGAAAGGCTAATGGAAGCGTTTTGGATCCGGACCTTTTTTGATGTAGATTATGGTGGTGGTAGAGGCACCCATTTGAGGAAGGCACGAGGGAGGCTACCCGAAGCAACGTTTGAGTTTCGTCAGGCTTACTCACCAGGGCTGCGTCTTGTGGGTAATACCATCTCTGATACTATCTTTTGCGGATTCCATGGCATAGAAACATTACTCACGTTCCATGTCCCATTCTTGTGAAGAGTATCAAAGTAACCCTCGTCACACGCCATCGGTTAGCTTAGCGCGTTCCTATATTATTTTCATCTTTCGCCGTGCTCTCACCTCGACTGCACCTCAGAACACTTCACCTCGAAAGCTATCTTCAGACCTGATATCGTCATAGCTCACTCATGGTATTAAACGACTGTTGCTTCAAACTGTAACACATCTGGTCTGGTCACAGTGGCCAGTATTTAGGATGGATACGTTTGATCGCCGTGGGTCTACTTTGACTTGCCGCCAATGGCTTTTAGATCCAGCTGGCTGCAGCGACCAGCAGTGTGTCTACCAGCATGCCATCACTGGCTTTGTCTCTCCCCCTTCGATGTTTGCCTGCTACGCGTTCAATCATGGAGGGTGTAAATTCCCGCAAGACCGTTGTCTCTTTTCCCACCTCTTTGCCGGGCCTCGCTTTCGATATACGCAGATGCAGCGTGAGTAATGGTTTTGCATGGAGTTGACCTTGTCTAATCGAACTTATAGATCCTGAGATGTCTACAAGAGATCTTCACATAGCTGAGGCTGCCGCTCAGGCCGGCTTCGATTGCAGCAGCTGGGCGAAGTTAAAGCGGCTCCTTAACGCTATTCACAGTGCCACAGCACCCGTGAAGTACCCGGATAGATGGACCGGATCTGGGGCGTTCAAATCCGGCATTTATCCAAGTAGATGGGTGGCGGACTATAAAGATGCTGAGAGGTCTACATCAGTTCCAGCCTCTGTACCACCCGTGGACGAGATCTTAAGGAGAATAAATGATCTTACCCATCCACAAAGCCGGCAACGAGTCTCGTTCACGTTCACAGGCGGTACCGGTCAAAACCGCCAACCACTTGGCGAACGCTCAACCAATAAGCGTACTGCTGAAGCAGTAGCCGGCCAGACTCCTTCAAAGAACAAGCGCACAAAGACGAACACAACAGCTTCTCCAGCCATTGAAGGATCTAGCCAAGCCAACGCAATTGATCTTACTTCAGAAGCACCTGCCGTCACGTACGTACCCACAGGCTCCCGTCGCAATTACCGAAACGTAACCAGAATCTTCAACCCCCAACGTCCAGGCCCTCGTCTCCATTACCGAAACATAACCCGAATCTTCAACACCCGGCGTCCACATGTCTCGCGCGAGCAGCTAATCCAAGGCGAAACCACCGGTATCATTGCAAAAATTGCCAGCAAGCTACGAGCGAGCCAGCATGCTCTCCAAATTGACAGAGAGACGTTACGCAACCGCTGGGACGTGGATGAACATCTCCAACTTGTGCATGTCACCGACCAATTAGCAGAGCTTAATCGGCATTTCAGTATGGCCGAAGAGGCTATTGAAGATTCGCTGGCTGTGATTGAGCAGAAGCTGTTGAAATGAATGTTCAACAAACCAGGTAATCCACTCTTAAACACAGCTAACAACAGGAAGCTTCCGGGTTAGTCATTTCAAAATCACAATGTTCAGATCGACCACACATCATAGTGGAGGGGTTGCTACGTTCGATTAGCGTTCTTGGGAGTCATCTCCTACTATTCTCCAGGCAGTACATTTACGCCTGAGCAGTTCTTCTTTCATTCAATCAATACACAACCATTCAGCCTGCGACTGGCTTCGCATTTTCGCCTATTTTTCAATCACAACAGCAGTGGATCCAAAGGGTTTGCGTTCGCGTTATGGCCATCTCGGAAGAAGCTCTCGTTGCTAGCTGGTGGAGCCCATGCTTAGTTCCCAATACGCCCACGTAGGGCTTTCATCCTGTACTTTTTACTCAACAAGGCTGCCGCTGGATCCGTGCAGCATCAGAATGTCACCGTTCACATTACTTTCATGGCGGATCAAGCTGTAAGCTCGCTCACTGGTGGATGTCATGTATTGCTTCTCTTGTAGCCCATTGGGCCTATTCATCTTGTGCTGGTCGACTGGAAGGCTGTTGTTGCTGGGTCAGATTAGCAATCGAAGAAAGGATTCCAGCATTAGATAGCAGAATGCGGTAGTGCTTGTCAACAGAATTGCTACGTTACATAAACAGTAAGCCCAATCATGCACTGGTGTTGTGATTACCCTGTTTCGCTGTTCGTGAGGTACATGGCCCCAGCTTTCACCGTCTGCATGACACTTTAACCTCACTACTAAGGTAGCGTCCAGTGATATCTCCTGTCCAAAGATTCCTCTTAATAGCTTGTAGTGCAAGTCTCTAGAAGCTAAAGAGTAGGGCCAGCTACAGACACTATATCAGCTCCCCAATCACCTATCCACCCGGTCAGTCACTGTATCAATCTTCCAAATTTCTTAGACGCGGCAAGGCAATCAATTTGTTTAAACCCCCTGTTCTGCTAGAGATACAAGAAAAATTACAACCCCTTTCTCAAAGTCAGTCGCAATTGTCAAGCTTCCAATATCTCATACGCGGGCAAGCAATCAATTTGTTTAGAACCCCTGTTCTGCTAGAGATACAAGAAATTTAGAAAACCCTAAACCCAAACACGCTCAAGAGCTCGCCTAATGTGTTTTGGAGACCGCAAACGTCTTGCCCATTTAGTGCTTGTGCCATTGAATTCATTTCTGTCCACGCTATACACGTCTATTCACTGCTTTCGTGCATTCAATAGCCATTCCACATCCTTTCGTCCATTTCCATTTCCCACATGACAGTCTGGCAGATTATGATCCATAGCCAATCATGGCGGCTGAATAGCCACTTCGAAAGTCCTAAGAAGCTGGCACAGCCTGGCCACCGAACTGTGAGTTCTCGTACTGCTCTTGATGAGAAGTGGCGCCAGGGGTGGGCTCTTGCTTAGGAGCATGAGGGAAGTCAGACGCGCTGTAGTTGGGAGCGCTTCCGGGCTCAGATTTGACTGGAGCATTGGCCGATGACTTTGGGCTGCTGACTTCGGGAGAGGTAGAACGTCCCCGAGCATTACCAATATACTCCTGGGCTTTGGCGGTATAATCTCCTGCGTAAGCCTTGACGGTTTCGGAGGCACGGGCGGTGTGGTGGCCTGCCAGATCTTTGATTTGGGCGGTCTGGGAGTTTACAGCATCCGAGGCATTCCTTAGGTGGTGGTCGATAAGCTCCTGGTTGGTCATGTAGATCAAAGGACCAAGGTAGATACAACAGACGCTAATGAGGCTCAAGCCCCAGAAGGGAAGGACCTTGATGAGCCAATATGACACAACAGAAGCGAGGAAGCAGGCGATGGTAACGGTGACGTTCTCGGCGAAAAGGACACGTTGGAATTCAATGACGAAGAAGTTGATGAGTTGTTCAACGTCCTCTAGTGATGCTTCGAGAAACTCCCGTGGGATTGTATAGTACTGCTTTGGGCGGAAGGAAGATGTGAGCCCTCGCGAGAGGACTAGTTTGCCTGCTACCTCGGCGGCCGCCGTCACTAACACAGTGTCAGACATTTTTTCCTGTTGTTATCAATATAAACCTACCTCCAAGTACCATGTACAGAGCTTTGAAGGACCAGCGCAGAGCTGGTAGGTACCGAGCAGCGAAGATGAAAAGTATGATGGAGATGAAGGAGAGTGTGGTAGCACGTGGGTTTTCCCACTAGACTGGTCAGTCATCTGCAACGGTTTCAAGCTGTATGTTTACTCACACTTAGGAGGTTGTAGAAAAACGAGTGGTAATGCGTCAATGGTTGGCCAGTTGCGGCTGACTTATCCGGAGTAGTACGGGAATTCGCCAGGTTGCTGAATTCTGAGGTTGTCTTTGAGTGTTGCTCCTTAGCCATATCCGCTACCGGCCCATTGGCGACTGTGTCTCTAATGCTTTGTGTAATAGGATGGTTCTGAGCTGTAGTTGCTGCTGATTGAGCATCTGTAGCTTGAGTCAATAAATTGATTGGTGGTCACGCGAGCTCTTGGGATACTGGAAAGGACAATTATTAGCTAACATCTCGTAGGACCTTGATGGGTTGAGACCCACCTGACTGTTGTAGATTGAATCTTTGGCACTCTGAATGTTGCCGTTGGTAGTGTTGTTGTCCATGTTTGATTGTAGTGTAGGGACACTGAACCCAGAGCTCTGATGAATTTGTTCAAGCTGAGGTGGTGCGTCAGTCATCCTGACAGGCAAGCAGCCAATGGAGGATGCAGAAGGGGGGAGGTGAGACTTGTTACTTTCAATGTGAAAGATGCTATTTGTAGGTAGAAGTTGTGCAAAGTCTGTGGTCTCTGCCTGGATGAGAGGAGGTGACGAGATAACAGAACCGGATTTTTAGCGAGCCCGGAGATTTCAATGGGGGCAACGGGCAATGACGATGGGTTTAGTGCACGTCCCTGGATCCACAAAAGTAAACAATCCTGCTTTTTTCTTCCTACTGTTCGAAGACCGTGGATAACACGCAGAAAATATATCAAAAGTCTTCACGATCCTGTCTACTGACTAGGATATCAGGTGGCATCACTTTAGGCAGGCGTTCAGGGGCCAGTGTGATAGCTCCAACAGGGTCTTAGCTATCGCAACCACGTGTGTCAAGAACATCAGCTACCCGTCAATACTAAAGCGCCATAGTAGGGCCCAATCCACTGGAAGCACCGCGGCTGCGAGAGGGTACCGAAGGCCTGGAATCTGTTTCCTTCATTACCCCCGAAAATACAATTCATGACCCTTTTGTCATGAAGTTTTTGAGTGTACCGCAAGACCTTCTACGACGCTCTCTATAGCTATTCACATTTCCACCTCTCCAGTCATCAGAGTCATGATACAATCCCTGTATGCTGGTATTTCAACCAATTTAACATCGAAGTCTACGCTCTTGTACCAAAAACTCTAAACCTCTTCACCCCGCCATCAGGTATGATGGTCATCTTCATATGAGTGAAAGCCTTCCCCTCTACGTTCACCAACATCGCGTCGCCAAACTCATGCTCCTCATCCTTCTCACACTTCTGAACCCCGACGACCTCGACCCATCTCTTATCCTCCCCACTCACGACCTCCTCCTCTCCAGCATCACACCCTTCAACCCTCACCTCCCTTGGAAAGTTGCCCCGGAAATGCATTGTATCAACCATGATCCTCTTCACCCTCCCCCTATCCCCCAACCTAACAACAACCCAATCCTCATGCCCCTTTTCTCGACTCCGTTTCGTCTCCCAACCATCTCCCATATCCTTTCCTCTTCCCGGCAGCAGTAAATTGCCCGCGCGCCCAAAATGCTCATCACTTCGCGCGACTACCACCCCGCCCATACCAGCCGCACTCAATTCCACCTCTTCATTTCTATCCTCTGGCCACACAGGCACCGCATTCCCATATAACCTAAACCTCGCAATTCCACCATCAGGAAACATGCATAGTCTGACATGCGTCACATGCCCCAACCCAGGCTCAACCCGCCAAGCCTGCCTCATAGTCGGCCCACACTTCCTCTTCCCTAATAGCTTCCGCCATTTTCTGGTGGTGTCATTCTTCACTTTCTCGTCCGCTCCCTCTCCAACCTCGTAGACTCCCCACACCTCAATTTCCTCCGCATGATTCCCATTAAAGAACGCGGTATCGATCTCTATGCCCTTCACAATGCCCGCAGCAGGACCGAGACGTATCGTACATGTATCAGGTGGATTAGGGTTATGCCGCCGCGTTTCCCAGCCATCGTACCAGGCGCCTATTGGCATTTAGATATTCATTCTTGCTTCGGCGGAAGCTGATGGCGGGAGGGAGGAGGCACCTGTTTCTATGAAATAGCCTGGGCGGCGGATTGGGGGGGTGGGGGTCGTGAGGTTGGAGGCTGAGGCGAAAAACTCGTCTGTGAAGGTGAGGATGCGGGAGAGTAGCGGAGCGGATATCAGATCTGTGAGATGGTGATGAGTATGACTGGATAAAGTGGTAAGAGGGTGAGAAGTGGACGGGTTTGGTCGGTGAGGGTTACCGATGCAGGTGGAGAATGTGCTGTCAATCTGGTCGGCGGGGATGGAGTCTGGAGGTATGGAGACGGTGTCTTGAATTGTTTCTGGGGAGAGTGCTTGAATTTCCATGGTTTGGGAGTTTATGGAGCGAAAGGTGAAGGTCAATTGCAGGGGTATTCGACGTACGAGAATGTTTACGCGAGGTATACCCTTTCGGCAAGGCTTAGTTAGGGTTTTGGGTGCAACGCAAGTCCACCACAGATTGAGGACGGAAGCTGCCCTCGTTAGCCCGACGCGGTGCTTGACACACACTGCTATGGTGCTGTAGACCTGTACTCGATACAGCTACAGAGTAGGTTCGATTCCTACAGGGGCATGTCAAACGCGTCCTAGTACCCCTAACCCGGATCCTTGATGGTACCCCTAATCCGGATCCTCAACGCGTTATATCTATCGATATCTGGTGTACCGATGCCTACGGCTGGAAACCGTAGGATTTTGTGAGGGGCCACACGGTATGAATATCTCTAAGGGCCACCCGATTGCGAGACTCGATCCGATGGTTACATGAGATGAACGGGCAAACCCAGCCAGAGCTATGCCTACAAGAGGTGGATCACTAGCTACTACACCGTGTACGGGAAGAGATAGGGGATGAGCTGGTATAATGCCGATAGCCACCTCCCTTCCAGTCCTCTATATCTAGGGTAGTTCCTTCGCCTCGAGGTTTTATACATTTTCCTAGGGGGATCAGTGGCGGTTGCATCATACGAAAGAGCCACTGATAGGTAAATGCTACGAAGGATAGTCTTATACCTAATGACGATACATGTAACTAGCTAGCGATGGGAGTGGGAAACTGCTCTGGGCAATTGCCTGTCACGCAGTATAATTGACAACATCATCATCATCATCATCATCATCATCATCATCAAGCTGCCCTCGTTACGACTAGACCAAAAGGGTGATCACTGGTGGTAATATACTAAACAGTATCTTAACCAAACAACCAAACAACCAGTAGGGTTCCTGTAGCGTATTACCGCTGCCACAAACAACCACAGCCTTCTCCTCATTCTAGAGATATACAGAGCTATGAAACAGTGGACATCCATTCTAACATAATGTTCTGGCTCGAGGAACGAATGCCCCATGTCATATTCGACCTTCGATAAGCGGATGCTTCAATGAGTCCCAAAAGAGATCTTCCTGCCAGAGAAAAAATAATGTGAGCGGCTCAACAGGAGCCTAAAAGATTCAATCTTAGAGGAGCAGCCGATTGCTGAGTAGCTACAGGTGGTGACCCTTTATGCTTTGGGATCCTGACGGAAAACGAGGTAAGTCGGCACCATGGCCTGTAAGGCCTTCGCGCAATGTCCCAAAAGTTAGCACTCGGCTTTTGATCTGGTGGCTTTTTGCCAATAATATGGGAACATTGTATAGCGCATCTCAGAAACTTCATGCCACCCTCTTACACGTAGAATCGAAAACGTAATGATGAAATCCATGTACATATAACCGAATGATGCTACTATATCACCACAACTCGCAAGTTGGTTCTTTTGTCGGACAATTGAAAGCTTCTTTGAAGTCTCGGGAATTTGCTGTAGTACCCTGCGTATAATCAGTTCTGTCATGGTACAATATGTGGTCTTATGTGCCTTACCAAAATGCGTGCCCATGCAGGTGAATGGGGATCTCGATAGACAAGGTTGACAGCTACTTCAGGTCTGATCTTGCCGCACCAGAAAGTGGAGTACGAGAGGAAGAATATTTGCTCCTTGGAGAAGTTCTGGAGGCCTGGCAGAAGCATTTCAGGCTCTTTCGCATCCATTTGCTTCCAGGCGTCAAAGGCAGCACTCAAGCCACCTGCGTCGGCAATGTTCTCACCCAGAGTCAGTCTCCCATTGACGTGTAGTGGCTCACCATTTGGATTCGGCACAGTGAAATTATGGTATTGGTCGATGAAGCATTGAGCTTTGTTCTTAAATGCCTCAACAGTCTTATCGTCCCACCAGTCGGTAAAATTACCAGTCTCATCGTAGTGTCTCCCAGTGGAGTCGAAAGCTGGGACAATCAATTGAGGACGTTATACGGCTGTTGATTGTACATACCATGCGAAAGTTCATGTCCACTGACAGATCCAAATGCACCGTAGCTGAGATACTGAGGGATACTAGGGTCATAGAATACAGGAGATTGCATTATCCCGGCAGGAAAGACGATTTCGTTTCCAGCTGGATTATAGTAAGCCTAGCAGAAATCAGTGTGACATCCCAACGGAGTGAAGCATGATTTCATTGGCCATGTCACGAACATTAACTGTATCGGCTGTCATCCCCTAATCATCTTTTAGTCAGCATACATTTTCGGAGACGATGTTTCAGATTAGTAGAAATGTTCATGAAGCAAGGTCACGTCCAATTCCAGAAAGATCACTCACCCATTCGTCACGATCCGTTGGCTTGCCTAGCGCAGACCATTCCCGCTCGGTTTCGAATTTAGCAATCGAGAGCTTGTTCTTGAAAAACTTGGTGCTGGAGATGTTGACATTCTTGTAGTATTGCTGTAGGGCATTGGAGTCACGAGTGTCGGGACTCTTCGTAGGATAGCCAATCTTCTGAACGATGTTGTGCACTATATAGTGTTTAGTAAGCTAGCAGTATAAGACAGGCCGGAATGTAATTGTTAGGATATACCCTTTTCGATCCCAAGTTTTCTAACATCCTTGCTCATCCATTTTGCGTCCTTGAGCTTTTTGATGAATTGGGATTTTATATCAGAAACGATGCGGTCACCAAAGTCCTTGGCCTCAGCCGAAAATGCCTTCTCGACGTAGAATTTGCTGAGGATCCAGCCTAAAGCGATTTGGTCAGTAGATATAGTCTCCTCGAGGATTATGCCAGATCATACCGAGCCCATTGTCGACGAACTTTATGCAAGTCCTCCACCTTTCTTCCGACGCATCGGGATCCTTGCCTTGCAATTCATTGTTAAACCTTTTAAGTGGCTTCAGAGCCTCATCCTCGACTTCATAGGCATATGCTTGTACTGTCTTCCATACGAAGTAGGCCTGCAGAGTCTCTCTACTGGTTTCCTCCAGAAGCGTGGAAACAGTCTGCAAATAAGAGGGTGAGCCGACTATCAGCTTGCTTGGTGAATAGCCAGAAGGCGCGAGGCTCGATATCAGATACTTGATAGAGAGCTGGGGCAGCAGGGTCTCTGTATCATTTAGAGTGAGCGGATTATAGTACTTGGTAACATCCTCAGCTTCTTCTGTAGCTGGCGTCGCTTTGGCCAGCTTCGACTCAAAGACCACTAGATTTTCAACTAATTCAGCATTCTGTGCTGAAAACCGGTCACGCATTGATTTGAGCACAGTCGAATACGACCCGGATTCTGCCAGCAAGGCCTCTAACACCTGGCCAATGGTCTTGCCATATTTAGCAACTAGTTCAGGGTCTTTATAATACTCCTTTGACGGTAGACCTGGTTGGCGAGGTGCGTTTATGGATGGAACAACTACATCGGGGTCTTTGTCATCGGCCTGGAGAGTTTACTTTAGCAGCAGTCGTACGTTAGCATCGATAACACAAGACGTACCCCAACATAACTTGAAATCAATGCATTGACACCGATGCTCGTCAAGTAGGCCACAGTCTTCGAGAGCTGGTCCTCATCTACAAACAATAAACCTTTTTGACCGACTTCCTGGAAACCAGGGAAGGTAGTGACATCGTCGTGAGGCCTCGCGGCTGGAAATATTTCCTCGACTTTCCGAAGAACATCTAAGAGAGGTGCAGAGCCCATGCTTCTGATGGCTTCTTCGTCCATGCAAGCATCATAAGCATTGTGAAGCTTTTCGAAGATCTTCTGCTTGGCCGCCGAGTGAGCTTCGATGACCTGATTATCAACCGGATATGGTGCCTCAAGCACATGCCGAAGTATCATCTGTGCGTTCTCTGCCATGATTGTGGCTGCGAAGACGCCTCCTTGATCTGCACGGAGATCGTGCTTCTCAGTCCATCCCTCACAAACGAATTTGTCAAAGTTAGTGCAGGGATCAATTTCGTGATACCTGGACGACATATTTTCCAGTATTTCTGAAGCAGCTAGAACGCAAGCAGGTGTCAAACACATTTCGGCTTCCTTGGGCGCTGGTGGCGTTTCTTTACGTTTGTTCATGACTATGAAAACCTTAGTTCAGTATATTACGAGGGATCAGTGTCTTATGAACCTGCAAAATAGACCGATAACGCAACAATGCCACCTATCAGCAGCAAGATTATAGCAATTACCATGAGGTTGTTCAAGCACCAATGCCATGCCCTGGCAAGCCCGTCCCGGACTCTTTGCTGTTTGGAGTCTTCTTCCTCTCCATTCTCGAGATCGGAGTCACCGTCGCCATTGATAGCATCATCTGCAAGTAAAGGTGCTTGCTCACTCCCCCGCCCAGAAGTGGGCTTGTTTGCAGAACTCATGTTGCCGTTAATGGATGATGCAGGTCATGTTACACAACAGACAACTTCCTACTCAAAAGCTCGTTGTAAGCATACCATACTAGGAGACACGATGATTTAAGACAAAAAAACCCCAAATAAAGACGATGATTAGAAGAGATGTATGGTTTACAAGAGGGGCTCATGACTTCGAGAATTATGCATTATGTACTAGGGCTGAATGCAATATTTATTCACGTGCTAACACTTTCACAAAGTGCGCACCAGAAATATAATCGAGTTCGAATTGAATAATGAGCGTCCGTGCAGTCGAGTGATCATCTACATGACGGATGACCGTAGAGCTTTTGACACGCACTTGACGCCATCAAACCCTCTACCGAATCTGTGATCCCAAACAAATGTAGATTTATGGAATGGGTGATATTCAATGTTGGAGTGCCAAGAACCGGGCCTGGAGCTCACTTTGAAGTATCATAAAGTACCAACGCCACAGTATCTTAGCTCTGGTACCGCAATATGGAAGCGCAGACTCCGTACTCGAGACTTGCTAGGCACTAAAACCTGTAGTGCCTCGAATGCAACCAGAGTATCGATCGCATTTCTGATGGGGATTATGTCTCCATGAACCAGTCTAACGGGGTTTGAGCACAGATTCCTTAATATGCCCGCGCTGCTTCCCGTGATAGAGGGAAAAACTTCTCACAATGGATCTTGGGGTCCAGCATTCAGATGATGAAAATGGTTTTGAGGAAGACAATCATCGGCCACGGCCCCTTCCGGACGACTTACCAAAATCCTTAGACGACCGACAGCCGGTCCGCCATTATGGAGGAGAGACCGAAATGTATGATGCATGGCAAGGTTCGAATATTCATCCGTCCAGCGCAGTTGAACCCTTAAGGGACTTATATAACTTATCAACCTCGCAGGCCAGTCCCAATTTCTGACAAGTCCAATCCCCGCACAACCACTTGCCTTCAACCTCTCACTGGACGACAATGGAGATGACGATGTTGCAGTTCATCGTTTTGAGGATAACGATAGCCGACTCATGGAGATGTTAGCTGCCCAAGCTGCGCATAGGGAAGACGGGTCAGCCGCTGGTGATGAAGAGGCAATCGCCTCAGATAAAAAGATGTCGGACGCACAGAAGAAGACTATGCTACAGAAGTCACTACATAATGCAGCAAGCAATGGAGATGAGGAGCAAGTCAACAGGCTACTGCATGGTCCCGCTCGAAAATACGTCGACATCAACGGTCCAGACGAGGAAGGTACAGCGCCTATCATCTATGCAAGCTGCTTTGTGAGTCCGTCTAGAGATCTGTCATGCACGATCACATGCTGAATCCCTGTATCAATCTTAGGGTCATCAAGATGTAGTCTCGGCGCTGCTGGAAGCAGGTGCTGAGGTCGACCGACAAGATAAAAACCAGTGGACGCCTCTAATGTGGGCCATGACAAATCGGCACAAGGACATAGCAAAAATGCTACTGGATAAGGGAGCTTCACCGACGATCAAATCGTCCTCTGGTCGTACAGCCTTCGATTTCGCCGCTCCGAACAGTGAGATATCGGACTTCTTACAGAAAGAAGGCTATCATATTGGAGACGTTGGGGTTGAGGGTGACTTCTACGACACTGGCTTTTCTCAGGACAGATTCGAACAGGAAATGGAGGAGAGTGAGATGAGGAGAAGGATGATGATGGAAAGCTCTATGAACCTTGAGGTTGATCTGTCCAGCTTAGGCATGGACGAGCGGCCCGAAGTAAGTATTCATCATCCCGGCGTAGACCCTCCGCTGACAATGAATAGTCGCCCGAAGAAATAGAGGACCAGCACGAATTCGTTTGGGATAGATGCCTTAACGACCAGATGTTTGTATTCCAAGAGAACGAACTGGGTCGGATACTGGACATTATCATTACCACAATGACCCCACAAAGGTCGCCGTCGCAGAAGCCGGTTCCAGCAAATGTCCTGTTCCTTGCTGCGCGATATGCTCATTACCATGCGAACCCAGAGCTTTTAGCTACTCTTCTGCTAACGGCAGCAGAGAAGATCAATGCCAAGGTTGAGCGTCATCAGTGGGATATGACTGTCTTAGCATTCTGGATCTCGAATGCTACTTTACTCCTGCACTATCTGAAAAAGGACACTGGCCTTCTAGGAGCAACTACGGAATTTCAAGTCCAGCTAGTAGAGCTCATTAACGAAATCTTCATACTGATCATTAGGGACGCTGAGAGGAGAATTGACAAGGTCTTGAAAGCCTCCATCCTAGATCATGAGACTATACCTTTCGACCACTTAGAGTTTGCAGGAGAATGGAATATATTCAAATCCAAAAGTAAAGCCCAGCCGGAACCAGTCAGCTACAAGCCTCCTCCACCCAACAAAAGAGCTAAGCTCTCACCGCGAAACGTTACATCATTGTTGTCCTCGACACTTTTCGTACTCGATCTCTATGACATACACTCGGTCATCACCTCTCAGATCCTTGCTCAGCTGTTCTACTGGATAGGTGCGGAGCTATTCAACCATATCTTGTCGAATAAGGTCTACCTCGCAAGGACAAAGGCAATGCAAATACGGATGAATATTTCTGTGCTCGAAGATTGGGCGCGGGCAAATAATCGAGCTCCAGAACATTACGAGGATGGCTCTCTTTCAACCTCAGGCGAGAAGACTGTTGAAGCAGCCCGAAAGCATCTCACTCCTGTCATCCAATTACTCCAGTGGCTGCAATGTTTTTCAAGCTTAGACTATTCCACGGACTCGCAAGATTCCCTGGAAAATACTTTGAAGCAACTCACTCGCCTTACGCCCCATCAGCTACTCCACTCCACTCGTCACTACCGGTACGAAAAGGAAGAGAAAACTCTACCCAAGGTAGCTCGAAAGCGTCTCATTGCTCTGCAGACCGAGTCACAGAAGCGATGGGAGCAAACGCGGCAGGATCATCACCGTGCAGCAAAGCAACAATCCCAAATACCCTTGTCTCCGCAAAATGGTAGTCCGTCAGTGGAAAAAGCCGGAGGTCATGCACTTTCAGAGCCACCGCTGGCTGACGAGACCAATGGCTCGTTACAGCCTGAAGATGAAGAACCACCATCTGAAAGGCTTTTGATGGATCCGGCGCATATGCTCCAATTTTCTTTACCGACCACAGTAGATATGAGGCTAAGTTACGGTGCTGGGTATGGGGGAGTAAATAGGGAAAGGGAAAGGAGGTATATACCTACGGTGCCGCCAGAATTTCTGGCCAAGCTCGATGTTAGCGGGAACAGTAATGGAAGCTTCATCGAAGAGAAGGATTGGAACACACCTAGCGACGAAAGCTGATGGAGAGATGAGTATATGATCTATGTAATTGAGGAGCATTGCGTAGGCGTTGTAGATCAAATGGGTATTGGAATTGGGCAAGACAGATGCATTGGATTGCTAGTATCTATAGGTTTTTTTTTATCCCTGAGAATATCATGCCTTGAGAGCCGTTGCTGTCCTGGGAGGTACGCGCTACCGGATCGTTGCCGGGCCGGAACCTACCGAAGATACCTAGCGCAGCTGTCAACCGAAAAGGGCTTAGCGCAAGGAGAAAAACGCCATGACCGCTAGATGTCGTGTTCATTCTGACCATCTTCTACTGTCCATCACATCCATCAACTCTTATCGCGAAGGAAGCATCATAGTGGGAGACTCCTCAGTCGCGTCGAGTGTTTCCAGCTTTCCGTTGTATACGGTCGCTACCAGCTTCTCGATGCGGGCGTCCGGTTTCCGTTCACTCGGATTCTGTTTATATACTTCAATTGCCTTGCGACGATAAGCTATGAAAGATTATGTAGACGTTACAATGACCGAGCATGAAGAACTCCTCCTCAACCAAGATGAATACGAGGAGGAGGGAGATGATCTAAGCAGAGTGAGGACACATGACACACTACTCATTGACGAGCCCTCCTTGGAGAGATCAGTAGGGCTTCTGTATCTATTAACGTTGACTTGCGGAGTTGGCGGGTGAGCACCGGCTTTCGTCCCAAGTCTCAATATCAAAGACTGATTTTACCCTAGATTACAAGTTATCTGGTCTGTTATTCTCTCCAATGGATCTGTAAGTCTTGCTCTGCTTCTACACTGACCGGTATTCCCGCTTCAGCAAGCTATAGACGGATTCTGACCTTTTTAAAAGCCATTTCTTGTATCCCTTGGCCTGTCGAAGTCTTTGACTGCTCTCGTATGGGTAGCTGCGCCCCTCTCTGGTGTGGTTGTCCAGCCATTGGTCGGCACCTGGAGTGATCGCATTGTGAGTAGATTAGGACGCCGACGGCCATTCATCATTGGTGGTGCCATTGGTGTGGTCTTATCTATGCTCGCTCTCGCCTGGATTGAAGATCTCACATACGGATTCACGAAGCCCTCCAATTATCAGCAAAGTCCTACGCAAACATGGGTCATCGCTTGCGCCATCGTATTAATATATACTCTCAACATATCTATCCAACCTCTTCAGGCCGGCTTACGTACTTTAATTGTCGAAAACTGTCCGACGCACCAACAGAACCAGGCCAGCGCTTGGGCAGGCGCAATGACTGGCGTTGGCAACACCCTTGGTTATCTTTCTGGGTTTACAGTGTTACCGGAACTGTTTCGATCAAAGCATTTGACGCAGTTTCAGTGTTTATGTATGATTGCCTCTGTATCATTGACGATCACTGTTACCATAAGCTGCTCCATTCTTGAGCCGGACTCCCCACCCGAGAGAGTGGATCGAGCTGGGTTCTTAGCGGTCCTGAGTGACTTGCTTTATACTTATAGAAGTATGCCCCTTAAGGTTCGCAAGGTTTGCCATATACAGTTTTTTGCTTGGATGGGGTGGTTTCCGTTTTTGTTTTATTCAACTACGTAAGTTGCATCCTCCGGAACATAAGAGAGCAAAGAGCAACAGCTGAGTCTATTATCTACAGCTATGTAGGCGAATTCTGTAAGCACAGAAGGTTTAATGCGGCTTTTGACAGCACTAATGGCCCGCAGACGCTGCCCGTGTAAAAGCCCGAGACCTGGCTCCTGGCTCGATCCAAACGATGAACAGGGTAGCTCTTATCCCCAGAACTTCCTCTGGTACAGCAGACCCTAAGGATGGCGATGGACTCTGCGAAGACGCCATCCGCTTCGGCACCTTCGCCAGCTTTCTCTTCGCCATCGTCGCCTTCCTAGCCAACATCCTCCTACCATTCGTCCTCCCCGCCTTGAACCAGGTCTCTTCGTCCACCACACCCTCAAAGAAATTCCACATCTCCCAGCTCTGGTTCTGGGGCCACACCTTCTTCGCCCTCGCCATGTTCGCAACTTTCTTCATAAGGTCTCAGCTCGGCGCCACCCTGCTCGTCGCCTGCATAGGCCTCTCCTGGGCCCTCACTCTCTGGGCACCATTCGCGATCATCGGCAATGAATTGTCCGCTCGCCAATCTCTTCGCGATTGCATTACGGACATCAGTGGAGAGGAGCCGCCTCCAGCTTCTAGGGATGTCCAAGCTGGTGCTATTATGGGATTACACAACGTCGCTATCTCGTCGCCGCAAATCATTGCGGCGTTGGCCTGCAGTGGAATCTTTGGCCTGGCGAAGATGCTAGGGAGTCAGACTGGGACGGGATGGGTGTTGAGGGCAGGGGGTTCCGCGGCATTGGGCGCTGCATACTTGACTAGTAGATTTGACAGATAATGTTTAATATAATGTATAGACCGGAATAGGAGATCAATCGGTTCCAACGCCGAACATGATCATCTGTACTTGTCGATAATGAATACATAACTTAACGACTGAAAGTAGGCCCTGTCTCGTAAATCAGAAACCTTGAAGACAGTTCTGGGAGCACCTGAAAAAAGAACCGTCCATGTTCAGCACTATTACGATCCTAGAAGACTAGCACTATTTCCAAAATAACTATGATTATTCTGGGCTGGGAGCAGACGCCAAGCCACGCTAGTACTATCCTATCGATAAGGTAATTTTTAAAGTCTCTACACCATATAAGTACTTGACCTTGCCAAGCTGCCAAGCTGCGACCCGAATCTCGAATATTCTAGAAACCCTTTTGCACATAGGAGTAAGGCTGACAAAGTGAAACGAGGCAGATTTCAGTCCAAATCATCCAAGGCGGCCTTATTTAAAAATCTTGCCGGAGACATCATGTGTCTCCTTTTACTAGACGACTCATATTTGACTGCAGCAAATATCATCATTTCAGCTAGTACCCGACGACTTTCAGTCCAATCTAGCTTGTCAGGAATAAATCAATAACTCGAACATAGGCTACCAGTACGTCCATTATGTCAACCAGCTCGGGGCAGGAGAGATTCCGTACGATTCGCCCAAATCAGAAGCAAACTGTGAGTCTTTCGGTAATGCTTTTAATCGTTTAATTTTCATGAGAAGGAAAAGAGATAAGAAAGGGTTCAGGCTGCTTGTTTGAAGAGATGCGCCAGCTCTAAATACCAGTCGCGGTATCCTTATTAACAAACGCAAACAGACCTCCAGTGACACAAGCAAACACAGCGACTTCAAATGCGATTCTATTCGACCAAAGCCTTCGGTATCGGGAAAGAGGAACCGGAATAACAGTCGCGAGAACTTTAGGGATCCCGGCAGTCGCCCCACCAAGCGTCTTCGCGAGACATCCACCTCGTCAAGTAGTCAGCTCTGCCATCAGTGTTCTAGAATTTGTTGGGACAGGATCAACGACTGGATGAACTACGGGGGCCGCATCGACTGGGTCGGTATGCCAGTCGATCACGTTGGAACACGCTATCGAAATGACCCTTCCTCTTCAACCTGTCCACTCTGTAGTCAACTGTACGCTCCTTGGATTGAGCCGTTTCTCAAAAAACGAGACCCTACACGGTGGAAGGCAAACGATCTTGGCGACCAAATACGTATCTTCCGGCACCTCCGACATCTTCCCCACGTCAATGATTATCCGACTGCAAGGAAGGTACTCCGGGAATGTAATGCTCCATATCACATCGCCGTCGTCCCAACTGGGCGCGGGTGGCGGGATGGATTAAAAGCACATATAGCGTCAAAGGGAATGGTTGTTGTCATCCCTAAGGGAATACAGGAACCAGAACTCTTTGTCCCCCAGCAAGTATCGAAACATTTTGAGCCAAATGTGGTATTACCATGGTTAAAATACTGCAAAGGTCATAAGAAACATTGCAACATACAAGCACCCAAGGTCACAGGAATGAAGTCGATCGACTGTAGATCGAATGACCTGATCATCCGGGAGCATCACCCTGACGCTAAGTATGTGGCTCTCAGCTACGTCTGGGGGAAGCCAGCCGCAAGCGAAATGGTAACATCGGCACCGGCTGCGAAGGAGATGCCGCAAACGGAGGATAAGACCTCAAGACTTCCCAAGGATACTCCATTGACAATTCGAGATGCAATCCAGGTAACCAAGGCCTTAGGCTACCGTTTTCTCTGGGTTGATAAATATTGCATCGATCAGGAAAACGCAACCGAGAAACAAAAACAGTGCGGTCGTATGGGAGATATCTATGCTGGCTCGCAGCTCACAATCTTTGCATTGGGCCATGATTCAAATTATGGGCTGCCCGGCGTAAGCTCCCGTCCTCGATTCCAGCAACTGCAACGTGCGACCAGTGGGCGGTACGACTTTGTGTCCACGATGCCCGACCCGCACCTTTCCATCACGCAATCCACGTGGTCTACCAGAGGATGGACTTATCAAGAAGGACTGTTTTCGACTCGCCGTTTATTCTTTACCGACTCTCAAGTCTACTTTGAATGTAACGGAATGAATTGCGTGGAATCTTTCAAATGTAATTTAAAAGTTCTCCACACTCAGAATGGCCAGCGTTTCAGGGCCTATCATCGCGCTGGTAAATTTGTGTGCGGTAATTCGAACCAATATTCTCATCTAATTGTAAGTCGAAGTAAGGAAAACCATCGCAAGGTCGACACCATCCGCAGGTTTCAGCATCAGATCCAGCAGTTCAGCAAAAGAGAGTTGACGAATGAGGACGATGTCCTGAACGCGTTTGCTGGAATCGCCCGCTTCTACGCCAAAACGGCTGCAAAGATAGTCAGTTTGGCCGGAATAATGATCCCCTTCCCAATCGCCAACCTGAGGGATAGCGAACCGGAACGACTAGACCATCTCAGCTACGCTTTGGCTTGGACACATCGCATACGGAGTTTGGGAGAATCAAACTGCGAGGATCCTAGCAATCGATCAGGGTCCGCGCGCAAACGGTTACCCTGGACTCTACTTGGCAATCCCAAGCCCCAACGCAGAGAAGGATTCCCATCCTGGTCATGGGCTGGATGGTTTGGCGAGGTAGGGAAGAGAAATGACCTTCCCTATTGCTGGACCAGTGACCTAAGCTCAGTGAGGATAGAATTTCGGGAGAAGGACTCACGAGGGAACGACTCAGAAGACTACATGTGGATGAAAAAGTTCCCGGAGTTCAAGCAGCACCTCATAAGAAGACTTCTTACAGCGAAAGTACTACATTTTGACGCACATGTCCTCGATCCTAAGAAGCTAAAGTTTTGGAAAAGTGATCCACGCATGCCGTCCAAGCGAATCAGTTCTGATACTTTACAACTATACCTTTCAACATGGACTTGTTCATTGGAGCAGCTTCAACAGAAGCTTATAGACGGAGAATTCAAATGTGTGGTGCTCGGAACATACGGGGAACCCCGCAAGGTTATATTCAAAGCCATCCAAGCCAAGGACAAAAAAAGGTCGAAATCTCGAAATCGTCGGATAGACCTATTCGAGCGTGGAGAGCCTGATGCAATTATCTGTCTCATTGTCTACACTCGGAACGGAAAATCTCATCGAATAGGGCTTCTCAAGGTTGTGCTTGACGGCTCGGGAAACGACCGTACATTGCGAGCGTGGGTTTTGGACGGAAAAAGTAGGTTTTCATTATTTTAGAAAGGATCACATTGAATACCGGTCGTATTCTCTCGGAATACGCAGAACATGTCAATTAGTTCGTCTCCGCCTTGAAAAGCCCCATTCAAGATAGCAAGATCGAATTCCGTGTTCAGGGGCCAAAGTTAGTAATAATCTTGACTGGCAAGCTTGCTCAATCTTCTAAAGCAACGCCTAAGGCGAATCAGTCCAGACTTTTTCCGTTATACATAAAACAGATAAAACTTGCATACTTGACTAGTAGATTTGATAGATAATGTTTAATATAATGTATAGGCCGGAATAGGAAGATCAATCGGTTCCAACGCCGAAAATGAATATATTACTTAAACCACTGAAAGTGAGCCTTGTGTCATAAATCGAAACCCTTAAAGATAGTTCTAAGAGCATCTGGAAAAAAAACTACTTAGGTTCAGTACTATTACAATCCTAGAACACTGGCACCATTTCCGACATTGTTCTGTGCTGGAGGATGACGCCAAGCCACGCTAGAGCTATCCTATCGATAAGGCAAATCTTGTTTGTGATAGCCTTGCTCAGCACCCATGATTGTTCTTGGGGCAGGTATCATTTATGTATCTTTGTGACCAAAAGGGAAGCGGATTCTATCTACCATGGGCAAACCACGGGTATTTCTAATTGTCGTTCTCGAGATTGGGGGTAGCTGACACCTCCTAGATGATAATACTAGTTCGCCACGCTCAGTCAGAGGGCAACAGTAAGTAAGAGCAAAGTTGCTTGGGTGTGACGGAGAGCTGACAGAATCAGAAAACAGAGAGATCCACCAAACCGTCCCAGATCACCGTGTAAAGCTCACACCAGACGGATGGCAGCAGGTAACGCTCCCAGCGTTCCCCCAAATCTCCAATAGCAACAAAGTATTCAACTGACGCTCTTCCTCAAGGCAGAAGAAGCAGGCAAGAAGCTCCGCTCCCTCCTTCGCCCAGATGACACCCTCCATTTCTTCACCTCCCCCTACCGCCGCACCCGCGAAACAACAGAAGGAATCCTCAACTCCCTAACCTCCAACACGCCCACCCCCTCCCCGTTTCCCCGCCACACAATAAAAGTCTACGAAGAGCCCCGCCTGCGCGAACAAGACTTCGGAAACTTCCAACCCAATTCTGCAGAGATGAGCCGCATGTGGCAGCAGCGTGCAGACTATGGCCATTTCTTCTACAGAATACCAAATGGGGAGAGCGCCGCGGATGCGTACGATCGGGTGTCAGGGTTTAATGAAAGCTTATGGAGGAGTTTTGGAGAGGATGATTTCGCGAACGTTTGTGTGTTGGTTACGCATGGGCTCATGACGAGGGTGTTTTTGATGAAGTGGTATCATTTCAGCGTGGAGTATTTCGAAGACTTGCGGAATATCAACCACTGCGAGTTTGTGGTCATGAAACTCAATCCTGATAATGGGAAATATATTTTACAGAACCAATTGCGGACTTGGTCGGAGCTGAAGCGGGAGAGGGCGAATAGTCGGACGACTGATGAGCCAGCGAGTCCGGTGCCGATGCGGAAGCGGTGGGGGGGTTGTCATGATGGAGTTGATGGTGATGATTTTGCAAGGAGACAGAGGGCTAGGCGGCAGAATACCGTGGATCTTTTTAGTGATGATGACAGTGTTGGGGCGCTCGCCGAGGCGATGCAAAAGGCAGCGGAGCCGAGGGGTAGAGGAGAGGGATTACAAGCACTAGAGGAAGAGTCCGCTCAAAGCGATGCTGTGAATGTGCAAATGGAGCCCCCAGGGTCAGGCAAACGTTTCCACTCTCCCGAAAGGCTTGAGATTCTGAGTGCTGGTCGTGACGGAGGTGGCTCTCGATCCGGTGCTGCGAGTCCTAACCGCTCTGGGCCAGATGACTCGGACGCAGAGGCCAAGGAGCGTATGAGTTCGTTGCCTGTGAGGGGTAGCTTGGCTTTGGCTTTGAATGGGGAGTTGGATGGGGATGCGCCGAAACATAGAGTTAGAGCTGATGCGCTGGGAGATCAGAGTGATGTGGAGGATGAGAATGAGGGTAAAGAGGATGATAATGGTACAAATATTGAAAGATTGGAAGCGAAGGATAGGAGCTTTGAGGAATCGGTGCGGTAAATTTCTCTTGATGTTACTGTTCTGAGTGATGCATTGAAGAAGTGTAGCGGCGTTTAGAGCGGGCATAGAAATAGGATTGCAACATTTATCACTGATGATACAATGTCATGCATGATCTATTTTGTGGATATCCGCTTTTGATACATTCATGTCTTCGAAGCGTAACAATCACCAAATGCTCTAATCTTCTCCGCCTCCGCCCATGCTCGCTCCGCCCGCCTGCTTTGCTGATTTCGCGCTGCAGATATCATCAACTCTTAGCAGCAAGCATGCTGACTGCGGGAAAGTCAGCAAGTCATCTTCCAATAGTAAAAGTGCACTACATACCTCAATAGCAGTCTTGATGCTTTGCAGCTTCACAGCCTCCGGCTCCCAGACCCCATACTCCCTCATATCCACCAGCGTACCCTTATCACCATCAATTCCCCAGGTACTCCCGCCCTCCGCATGCTTCGCCCTTAATTTGGTCAGTACTCTGACAGGACTACTGCCACTATTCTGTATCAGTGTCCGCGGGATGACTTCCATTGCCTCCGCAACTGCTTTATAAGGCCATTGCTGCACACCCTCGACCCCTTTTGCCATCTGTGCTAACCGCACCGAAACTGCCATCTCCGTAGCCCCTCCACCTGGTGACAGACGAGGATGGAACATCACATTGCGGGCAACGGACATGGCGTCTTGTAAATTGCGTTCAATCTCATTGAGTATGTCTTTTGAAGGGCCGCGAAGGAGGATAGTGCATGCTTTAGGGATCTTGCATTGTGTGAGGAAAGTAAAGTATTCGTCGCCGATCTTTTCAATTTCAAACAACCCGCATTGGGTGCCCACGTCTGACTCGTGTAGATCGTCGACGCGGTTGACAATAGTTGCTCCTGTGGCGCGGGCGATGCGGTTGTTGTCTGTTTTCCGGACTCGACGGAGGGCTGTGATGTTGGCCTTAACGAGAAAATGTTGGGCAAGGTCTGAGACGCCCTTTTCTGTGATGACAAGATCTGGCTTAAGTGCTATTATGGCGTCGGTCATGTGTTTCACTTGTTCCTCTTCTATTTGTAATATTCGGTTCCAGTCATCTTCTTTGCTGATTTCGATGTTCGTTTGTGATTCGCCCTTTTTATATTCTAAAGGGCAGTCGAGAAGCACCACGCGAGGGTGCTTGATTAGGCGACGCATCTTTGGGTGTGTGATATCTTTGTTTAACATTACTCCGTCAAGCACCTTGCTGTCTTCGATCTCTCCTCCGGGAATCTTTTCAACTTTGGCATAACGTTTTATGTCCACCTCTTTCTTTCCACCACCCACATCGTGGGAAACAGTCCGCACAGCTTTAAGCGCCAAATTACACATGAGTTCTGACCATCGAGAGACGAACTTGGTCCCTATTGACGAGGAGATCAACTGATACATAGCTTTGTCATCGTTGATGTTCACGGGAAGAGAGATTTCTTCGACTATGTCCAGTGCATCTGCCAGGGCGCGTTTGAAAGCAGCGATTATGACAACAGGATGTATATTGCGTTCGAGTTGTGGAAGAGCTTGGGCAAGGATTTCTCCAGCTGAATTCAATAAGCATTTGAGGATAGCCGGGGGCAGAGCTCGACCTGCCTAATATTATGACCGTCGTCGTCCCGTCTCCAACTTCCTCATCTTGCGTTCGACTTAACTCTATCATACTCTTTGCGGCAGGATGTGCAACCTCGATCTCTCGTAATATAGCATGGCCATCGTTCGTGAGCACTATACCTCCCATAGGATCCAGTAGCATCTTCAGCATAGCCTTGGGCCCTAGACACGATCTTATGATGTCTGCTACCCTGTAGTCGTTCAGTTCTAGAACTAGATTTCGATTTCTTGTAGCTCACGTCTTAGCTGCTGTGATATTGGATAGCTGTGCCTTTCGCCCCACTTGTCTGTCGCCCGCCTGCGTGTCTGCACGAGTATGTTAGTACCGTATGTGAATTCCTATGGGGCGGGCTAAAGCGTGGGATTTTACTCATTACGACTACCGGAGCCTGCATTTTGAACGTGGAAGACTGAAAACCTGCTAATATATGCTCAAGTGTGGTAACAACTCATGCAGAATAAAAGTCCCTAGACATGCAGATACATTTTCTGAGCGCGTTCTGGTGTGACGATATTGTCACAAGCACTCTTTGGTAAATCTACTTCCGAAGATCTACCGATAGAAGAAACCCCCCCCCCCCCCAACCGTGTAAGGCTGATCCTTAGAGGGAGCGAAAGGCCCCTAAGAGAAATGTAAAGCCGGTCAGCGTTCGGGGGCCAAAAAATGCGGCTCCGGGGACTGATCCCATCGCCTAGGCTTGTGGATGGCACACGTTTGGTAGGTGGGTTCTACCTATTGATTCATCAATCTGCTAGGTCTTTTACTGTTGTATTATAATGTTAATCATGAAATTTTTCTCGTGATACTCGTTGGAAAGCTACGATAAGGCCCAGAAGTCGCTCATTCGTTCCTTGTATCTATCACTCCTTTTGCCTACCCATGAAGTTATTTTCCTGGCTCGATACCGTGGATTGTAGGCCACTTGAGTTCATTGGCGAACCCATTGAATGTAGTGATTCTCGCCGGAAGAGGAGAGCTTAATGGTAGAGATGGCAACATGGGATTCATCAACTTCTGCATATTGTGGGCTTTTTCAGAGCTTTGCAAGACGCCAAAATTTGGTGTTTATATCCAGTGTACAGAGAGATGGTTTGGGCTGCATGTATGCTAATCTGTATTCCCATTGACGCTAGCATCATCGTTCCGACCCAGTCAGTCGTCTCCAACTGAGTCGTCTCAAAGTGTGTCCCCTGCAAGTGAGTCGTCTCCAACTGAGTCGTCTCAAAGTGTGTCCCCTGCAAGTGAGTCGTCTCCAAGTGAGTCGTCTCCAAGGGAGTCGTCTCCAAGTGAGTCCCTATCTAGCTCCCTCACCTCCCAATAGAGGTTGCAGTACGGGTGCGTCTCTGTCGTGCAAAAATTGTTTTCGTCATGGTCATCCAGGTACAATTCGTCCTCAGCGGCGGGATGGGGATCAGTGAGCCTCAGGTCGCATGTCGTAGCCGCAAATATCACACGAATCTTATCAGCTAATTCTTGCCAGTCATCCTTCTTCACTATAGGCTCTTCAATGCACAGGGATTCCAACTTATCGAGATGTTTTTTCAAGAATGGCAGTAGATATTTAGATGTCATGAAGGCCTCGTTAAACTGGATATTGCGCAGCTTCGGCCAGGCGGCGTCTTGGAACAAGCGGACCACGTCGCGATAGCCATGGCATGCCCAATTTTCGAGGTCTTGCGTCAGGATCCTGAGGGTCTTCAACTCTTGAGCATCACGCAACCAATGGGCAAGTTTCCACTGTAGGATGCGATAGTCAGCGGTATGTTTGAACGGAATATCGATTCGAGATGTATGTGTTCGTAATTATAAAGGACTTTGGACACGAAATCGTCATGAGGATCGGAGCAGGATGTAAAAGGGGCATGGTGAATGTTTCTGTACTTACTGGACCCCGCATACTGCTGTATATTATTTCCTCAGGCCCGGATGGAAAGCTGAGTGTTAGATTCTGAAGTTCTCGAAGAGCTGGAATACTGAATGTCTGTCCATACAAAATTTCTCGGTATCTGTGCAACTCGAGGGAGACAATGTTGCTACCGAGGGTACCACTGAGACGAAATACCTCGAGGGCGAAACAGAAGTGGGCACTCATACGTTTGCACGTTCCAGCATCGGGGTTTTTAGACCTCAACACAGCTGTCTCCCGTGCTCTTCTATTTGTGGGGCCTTGAGGCGTCGACGGCCAGAGTTCGTGCGCGCCGAGTGATTTGATCGTGTGGAGATTGGGGAATTTGACCACTCGAAATGAAAGTGCACCTCTAGCTGCTGCTGTCATGACGTCTAATAGATTCTGCTCGCCGTCTTGCCATTCGCAATAGCTTCCATAAAGATCAGCCTCGCTCATGACTGCGGCTGCTCCTGCAAGGCTGCTCGAATACCTCTGAGCGACCAGTCTGGCTCCCAAGGTAGCCAATTTCCATGTTTCAAAGTCCGCATAGACAGGGAGATACTCCAAGGTGGCCAACTCGAGCTCTTCGGTATAATGAGTAAGATGTTGGCATTGTGAGACGAAGTGCAGCTTTTTCCAACTGCGGTCAATTTGATATACAAGCAGGGTCTTATAGAGATATCTTGAAGCCTCAACAGCCAGGAATGCATTGACGAGTCTCAGGGTTCTGAGAGTATTCTTATCGTTCTCAAAGTGTTGACAGATCTCAGCCAACACCTCGGGCGGGAAAACAGCCATGGTGTTGTGAAGCAAGTGACAACTCGTTGCTTATTTGTATGATCACTACATGGAACCTGCAGCGGTCAATATCGTGAAAGATTCGAGAGTGTTGGTAGGGTTTAGAAGATGTTTGCTCTTGTTAGAGACCGGGTAGTGGAGTCTGGTGGCGAGCTGTATGACTTCACTCTTCCAGAAGTTCTCGTAGGGTAGCAAGTTTTACGCAAGACTAGTTGATTTAATGCAACGTGTATCTCCTTATGTGGTCGATGTAGCCATTAATTGTGCCTAGGACCTAAAATAGTCGGCCTGTGAATGGACGCTCAATCAAAGCTCACTCTTCGATATAATCTTCGGAGGGTCTACTTCATCAGAAGTGGGCAACTTGTTCTCCCTCGCAGTCTCAGGGCTGTCATTTGCTTCTTCCACTTCCTCCTCATCATTGCTTGAAGATTCTAAGCTCTTGATAAAGCTCGTCTCCTCCCCAGACTCAAACTCATACAGAAATTCACATCCGCCATTGTAATCCTCGTCCTCTGGAGCCAAAAAGAGCGGCCTCTCAATGGCTCTGGTCCAGAACATCATGGACTTCTGACCAATCCTGCCCCCTTCGTAGACACGTTTCAAGGCCTTGAAGAACTCCCAAGCCTCCTTTTCGAGTCCCAGAACTCTAAGTGAGCGAAGAATACGCGTGATACGCAGATGGTTGTGATTAAATCTCCTCAACCAGTTCCTCGATGCCTCGGAGTAATTTGAGCTATTCAAGACTTGCAAACCTTGTGGATGGCCACCACTGCCTGTCTCAGAGGCGAACTGAAATCCATAGAAATGGAGCATACGCTGTAGGGATGCGCGAAGCTGAGTCTGTAGTTCTAGTCTGGAGCGAAACGCATAGAATGTCACTTCGTCGATCACAGGTGCTGATGGATTGAATGGGGAACCTTCCGGTAATGGAAAGAGGAGTTGGATGTAATCGTGGTGGTACTCAAGCTCGTCATCACTCCAGGCTAAGATCGAGGATCTGGTTCTGCCTCTTCGGTCTTTTGCCTGGATGTTCGGGTCGTAGAATTGGACGATGAATGGCTCCGGAGAAGGGTGAGAGGCCATGTTACGTATTTTTACTAGTGAGCTGGCAGGAGTGATGTACTTGTGATATGAGAAAGGCGACAGGAGAAAATGCGAGAGGAAGAAATTATGGGAGTGGGTAACAAGGCGGTGTCGACACAAGAGCGCTCTTGACACTTTTTGCATGGAAAGAGTGTTTGAAAGGGTCTTTTGCTACCGAAGTCCGTGAAGTCTTTCGACTACGGCTACCCTGGCACTTTATTGAGGTGGATTCTCGTATGTTAAATAGCTGCTAATGCCTAGGAGGTGGAGCGGAGTGCCAACCCTGGTGATCATCTTGGCCCTAGAACACCATAACAATCCTGCCTTAAGGGCAAGATGTACGAATAAGATGGCGACTTCAGGTAATGCCTGAGGCCAAGCGTTAATCCATACTCATATCTGGCCTCACTGTGAGCAAAGGATTTCCCCCGTACGAAAGTTCTAACAGCCTTTCCTACGCAAATGCTATCCTATATGTCGATACGAGATAACACAGAAAGATCTACGGCAAATGATTATTGTATTGAGTAATACTTCATGACATCATTACATCTATGCTGAGAGAGAGCCTTGACCTCACTTGTCACCGGTGATTCGCGAATCCACAACCATAGGACAATCCTGCGGCAACAGATATCTCCTTTTCCACCCGAGCGGTACCTGTCTACGCGCGTCTAGAAGAGCATTTTTCTCGTCAATCGACTTACCCTTTGCCTCAGTCGGTTGCATTCAATACTGCTTGAGCAATCTGCGGATGATCAAGTAAGGAAAACATGTCCGGTGCTTGCAGGTCGGTAGTGGGACTCGCTATGTTCCGTTGTATCTTGTTGGGAGTTTGCGTGTACGGAGGAGGAGGGCTATCTGACCGAGATAACCACTCTATAACGCGAGCAGCACCGTGGTCGTGCACTGAAATACGAGGGTCCATTTTTGAGACTTCGCGGACCTCAGACCCACGAAAGCTGAGTTGATTTCTTTGTTGACGCACCGCTTGGAAGGGGGCGATTGTTCTTGCTAGATCCGTAGGCTCGTGCCGTCTATAGTTCGGCTGTGTGTCATCGTTCGAGGAGCTTTTACTCTTTGCCAACATCCATGCCCTCCGGTACGGCTCGCTATCAACGAAGTAGGAGTCTAAATCAAAACTGACGTTTGTCGGTACGGCTGTCGCCAGGGGTAAGGGATTGCTCTCAGGCCGTACGAGAACGCCATCTCTCTTTGCTCTTAATTGACGTGCACTGCATGCGAGTTTGACAAAGGTTTCCCGGCTTCGTTCGTCAGTAAGAATGTCCATCATTTCAGCTTTTCCCTCGCTTTGGGAATCAGCAGGCTTCTAGAGAGCGGGGGAAAATTAACCTACATAATCAACAATGAGTGAAGAAGGTCTAGCGCCGCAATCAGCGCAGACATGTGCTGAAGTGCTATCTTGGCACTTGACGCGTTCCACAACTGGACGAATTGAGCCTTGGTGGACCATGGCTGACACATTTCCAAACTCTTGTTGGTCAACCCATAAAGTTCGTCAGTGAGGACAGAAAAGATCAGTTCGCAATCTTCCATGGTGGAATGCAGAGCTTTGCCTGCGAGGTTCTCGCTTGATGCCCATTGTGCTGCCAATCGTGGTCTCGAGAGTAATACTTGCACAATTCTCTGTAATAAGGTTGCTACACTGTCAAACTCCGTCTGCGTCGATATCTCGGAAACACTGAGAGCATCGAAATGAACAGTCACATCGCTATAGACCTGGAGAGATTGAACACAACTCGCAAGAATAGCGGCAACTCTGATGACGATGGATAGAGGACTAGGCATGGCACGCAGATAAAGAGGTAGTCATTGCAGAGCGAACATGAAACGTCAGCAGCTCCTCATGATGTACTCCCTGGCTTTATGGAACATAGCCACCATTTTCGATCTCTCCTTGCATCCGCGTAAACCAAAGGTCTCGTGGACTCCATTCCACTGATTTGGTATGATAGTGGGGGCGTGGGTGATTCATTGTCTCAAAATGGCTCCAAACACCCCTTGATAACTGACGAGGCTATGTCAGCTTGAGTGAAGCAAGGGAGTCTCGCGGATGAAGTATAGGCGCGGCTCAGCCATGCTCCTAGTGCTCATGAGTCGTCCATCCAAACGTGAGAGGGTGTGAGACCATTCTACATATATCTTGTGACCGCCACAGGGCCTCGCACCAGTGTTTGGAAACGGCTTCTGTGATGTTCCAGTATTCCAAACAGCCGCAACTGGATGGAGTTGTCGCGTTCGCGGGTGAGAGGAGGTCATACCCTTGTTTCGTCCGCCAGACTTCCGCCAAACTTTACTAGAAGGCTATCGGAAGGACCCAAATACCTCTGTGGCTCATAGTGATTGTACCGACAAAGCAGCTTCATTAAATGAACGACGACATCCATCATGGACGAGCTTGCGTTGAGTGCAACTGCCCAGGCCTCCCAAGAGGGCCCCTAGAAGGCCCCTAAAACCATCTAAAGCGGCCGCGGGCCGCACCTTAGGCCGTCCTATCTTGGGCGGCGGCCTCCCTGCAGACAACCATCGCCAGCCCAGCATGGTTCCCCAAAACCGAACGCGAAGGAACGCACGATGGAATCGGCGCTCTCTAGCCCACCCTGGCATTCTCACTTGACCCTCGATCTCCTCCTCCACGTCCTTAGCGTAACTATCTTCCACCCGTTCCTCGCGGCCCTTATACCTCTCTGCCTCCGCGCCATAGCGACCCCGTACAACTCCCCCTCATTCATCCTGACAGCTGCATTTGCTATATGCGTGTCCTTATACCGCGTCTTAGACGATGTGAACAAAAGAATTGCATATGGCGCGCCTAGGGAGATCAATTGGGAAGATGAAGTCGTGGTGATAACGGGAGGCGTAGGAGGACTAGGGGGTTGCCTAGCGGAAATCTTTGCATTGAGGGGGGTAGAGGTTGCAGTGTTGGATATTGCCGCTAGTAACGAGGATGGGGAGGAGAAAGAGGGCATGAATTCTTATCGGTGTGACGTTGGTAACTACGAAGAACTGGAGAGAGTTTGGGGACATCTCGTGGAAGAGCTGGGTACTCCCACGATTCTAATTAATAACGCTGCGGTGGTCAATGGAAAGCCGTTCATGGAGATGAGGAAGGAGGATGTGGAGAGGACATTTGGTACGAATTCAATCGCCCAATACCATCTCACTCGCCTGTTCCTTGAGCCACTTCTCAAAGCGCAAAAGGGAGGAACGCTGGTTACCGTTTCCTCAGTCCTTGCGCATCTCGGCGCAAGCAACCTGTCTGCATATACAGCATCGAAAGCTGCACTCATCGCGTACCATAATTCTGTTACTGCTGAACTTGCAGATATGGCGCCTCAGATCAAGACGATACTGGTCGCGCCGGGGCAGTTGGATACGCAGCTATTCAAGAATGTCAGACTTCGTGGCTGGCTGCAGAACTTCTTTGGACCGGTGGTCGCGGCTGGGGAGGTTGCTGTGAGGATTGTCGAGATGATTGATAAGGGAGAGGGAGGATTGGTGTGTTTGCCGGCTTACGCGAGGTATATTGCGTGGTTAGGGGTGTTGCCGGTAGGGGTGCAGAGGGTGTTGAGGGGTTGGAGTGGGGTTGATGGCGCGTTTGTGGTGGAGAAGGAAGATGTGGGCGAGGGAGGAAAGAGTCCAGAGAGGCAAGGCAAGAAAGGGGAGGGATAACATCCATAACTGTTGTCTTGCAAGAGCGGGCTCTTCGTGAGAATTGTTCGAAAATATATACATCGAAGCACAGCCACCAGCTGAGTCCACCGCTCAGACTTCTGTGACCTGTATCTCACTTCCTCCCCTCTCCCCATCAAATCTCCAGCCTCTTCATCCACTCCTCCGCATCATCCCTATACCCATCCCGCCACCTACTCAACGGCGGCCTCCCATACACCACATCCCCCACCCCCCACAACATCCTCTTCTTATCCATCTCCTCACTAACATCATTATCCGGACACACCACATAAAACTTCCCCTCCCCCATCCCCCTCTCCAACCACCCCGCCACCTGTTCCGGCCACCACGCCCCCTCCGGCTTCTCCCCCTTTCCCTTCCCCACCAATCCGCCCGTCATCCCCGTAAAGGTCCACCCCGGCACCAACAAATGCACGCTTGTGGGTGTCTGTCGTAAATCGAAGGAGAGATGCTCAGCGAGGGATTTTATAGCGGCTTTAGAGGCGTTGTAGGCGGGGTTGGAGGGTGGGTTTGTGATGCCTTGTTTTGAGCCGGTGATTATGATGGAGGTGGGGTGGGATTGGGAGCGGAGGGAGGGGAGGAAGGTGGATATGCCGTTTATGACGCCGAAGAGGTTGGTGTCCATTATCTATTTATATCCACAAAAGAATGCGTTAGTATAGTGTAGATAGGCTCATTGGAAGGGATAAGGTGAGGGAGGGGGTAGGTGTGTACTTTGTGGAAGTATTCAACATCCTCCCATCCGCTTTTCAGACCTATGCCTGCGTTCAGCATTAGGAAATTGACCTGGCCGAAATCCATCTCTACTTTGATACGTATATCGCTCCATTCGTCGAGTTTGCTGACGTCCATAGGGAAGGTGCGTACATTGGGGGCATTGTCGAATTGGCCGTGGGCTTGGGAGAGGGTTTCCGTGTTGCGGTCGACAAGGGCGAGGTTCATGCCATGCTTGTGGCAGAGTTTGGCGACTGCAAGGCCGATTCCGCTGGCGGCACCGGTGATTAAGGCAGTGTTGCCTGCTTTGAAAACGGGATGTATTGGCATGGTTGGTTCAGAGGGGAGTTGATTGGATTGGCGGGGACAAATCCGCCAGTAGAACTAGGGGCAAATTCCGTCGGTGGCGGCGGCGACAACTTCTCCTGACTCTACTGCGGTAGACAAGTACACAGAGTTCAAGATGCACTTGATAATCGTGTTCATTCTAAACTTCGGCCTATTGACGTGCCCCATGCTATTGTAATGATAAGACAGAGGCGTGGTAGCTACCAGCGTTTCCCCTTTTTGTACGCCAAAGCAAACAGACCTGAATAAGTGTGACGCCATGTCGCCACACTTTCAGTCCTCTATTATACAACAAAGCAAAAGAAACGAGTAAGCAGAAAGCATCCAACCATGCAGTCCGGGCCAATCAACCAGAATTGCCAAAGCTCCGCCACTTCGAGAAATATGACGCCGTGAATTATGAACGACGCGTGATATTGAAAGCCATCTCTCAATCCAGCTCCATCTCTGCGTCCACATCAACCCCCGCCCCAGCCCCAGGTGGCGACCTGCTGGGCGAATGCCTCTCGTCGCTGTTATGCCCAGCGTTGGCTTGCCGACTTGGGGTTATCGAATTTAGACCTTCGAAATGTGGATTTCGGGAGTTCTGTCGTAGCCTTGCGAGGGCATCGTCATGGACATGGGACAAGAGTCGACCTTCTCGCAAATTTTCATGAAATAAATAGGTACCTTCAATGGCTCTCACGAGTGTCCGTTCGCTGGTCTGAGCGACAATCTCGACCTGTGTGAGCGGATAATTAGTCTCGATGTAGCGAGCCCATCCACGTGCGCTTCCTTGCATAGTAGCAGGACTTGGTTGGCGCCATCCAACCCCCAGGAGGCGAGAATATTCATCAACAACAGGCTCTTCGGACCTGTTGTTCGTTAATGGAGAATCTGGTGACGTGCTTGTGCCATTGACGTGGCCGTTCGTGCCGTTCGTGGTTCGTTGAGCCTTTCGCCTAGGTGAATCGCCAAGATCTTCTTCCTCAGTGGCACCCTGTCGAGGCATATCCTGCAAACGGTCCTCCATATGAGCCTCGATCGCCCCAGCGCTCAAATTTGTTTGACCCTCCAGTGCGGTCTGCTGACCAGTGAGCGGATCGCGGCGAGCAATAACATTACTGTAATAAGAGCTTGGACTCGTGGCTGGTGTGATTTGAGGAGGGAGATTAGTCATGTCAGTGTCTTCATCTCGCGTGCGTTTCCTCGAGATGTTGGATCCGTTTATGGGTGTTGTGATCTGTATCGGACCAGGTGTGGAATTTGGCCGTGTCGAAGGCCGTGTGGACGGGCCTGAGCGTGGGCTTGACGAAGCCGGCTCTTCTCCGGCGCTGGATTTCGAGCTGGACCTGGTAGTAGATGGCATGATGGTCTCGAAAGATTGATATCGTAGAGTGTGAGCTGATCGTGATGGTGCACAAAATCGTGGATATTGATGCTGATGCTGATGCTGGGGTGATAAGAGCAGCGTTGGTGAGTCTGTGAAGCTGTGAAAGTTGTTGGGAGCCATCTTGAGGAAGAAGAGCCAAATGAAAGAATATATAGGGAAGGCGCGAGAGGATTGACCGGTTTGTGGAATAGGTTTGTATGAATGGAAAGAAGGAGCTTATGGTGATGGGAAGCCGGGAGAAGTGGAGATTGAAGGGTAGGGAAGACAAGTGACAGATTGCAGACGGGTAAGTGCGCAAGTGAAATGGTTGTGAGGTGAAGAAGGAATGATTGCAGGCGAAGAAGTGAAGGTTAAGGGCTGAGGCTGCGTGAAGTACTCCGTAGTAAGGTAAGTAAGGTAAGCTAGGTATGTGCGAAGGGCCCGGCGCAGCTTCCCTTTTTAAATGGTAGGCAAACAGGAACGCCTAGAACATCAACTCCGCCAGGCAGGGCTGGACCAATCAGCAGTCTCAATGGCCCTGGGGGTTAGCGTTGCCGATCCCTTCCGATTGCGTAAACAAGGGTAAACAAGGGTCACAAGGATCCCCCGTATGCGGGAGTGAATGTGGAGTCCGTCAAACCGTTGAGCCGCTCTCGCCAAGCCCTGCTCATGCCCCCGACTTGCTAGAAGTACACCAGATGCCTGTCTCTCCCCTAGGATAAAATATACTTCTACCTCAATTGATGCATACCTGCATCGTTTCCCCATTCCTCCAAACTGATTTCGTCATCTTCATAACTTTGCTCCCCATAGAATCCCTCCACAATAACTGGCGTCACATCAACTGGTGCCTCATCAACTGGCGCCCAATGATTTCCCCAATCATTATCATTGTATGCTTCCTCTCCATCGTCCTCCTCAAAATCTTCCTCACTGTCAAGCTCCCCTTCTCTGTCGCTTTCTTCGAGTTCGTCTTCCCGGAAATGTGCCCCTGCGAATGCATCGGCCCTAGAACCTGGAACCACAGCAGCTACCATACCCCAAAAGTATAGCCTCAACACGGCTTTGCACAAGCGAGCATAGTCGGTGAAGTTTGGAGGTGCTCCGCGAACAGACAGCGAATACAACATTCTGTCTGCCAGCCCTTGAACCAGGATGCAGAGAGAGAGTTTGGCCGTGCAAGTAAGAATGAGATCGAACCAGAGATCTAGTGCCACAATGAACTTCGCTAAAGAACCTGGCGTTGTGATGACCACAGCAAACACTGAGAGGATGTCTATCGCCTGATACAGAAGGAACCATTTGAACAAAGCTTTGCCCACAGCTTCCAACGCAGGAGGATTTGGAGTGGGGGGCCAGCGCCATTCAGGATAAAGCTCGTTGGCTCTTGCGAGAAGGAACAGGTACAGAGGTAAGAAGGTGAGTATCAGTGAATAGTGATCGAGCGTGTTCAAATTGGCGTCGGAAAGGAAGTACAGCCAGTGGTGCAATCGAGCAGAGGTGGACGGAAACACCGCATCAAAATAGCGCCAGCAGGAGGGAAGCACAGTGAGTAAGAGTGTCATGTTCATAATCTTGCAAAAAGTATTCTATGAGATGCAATTGGAACATTCTGCTGTGCTTTAAGTATTTTCAGGTGTTGCGGTGCAAGCGTACTGAAACATGGGAGTTCAAGTTACAGGTTATACGGTACGACAAGTTCTTTTCAACAACGTCCTTTCGTTACCACCCGAAAATGGGCTCCCGAGAATCACCCTCGCGGCTGAAACCTGCGTTGTCCTTTGCATTTACCATTAAAGTATGGGTGGCGCTCAACCAACATCAGGTAGAAGGCGGTCTAGAAATAGCTCTGTGACTTATGACCTCAAACTTCTTCTGGGTAGCACACTTCACAACTCAAACCCTATGCTGCTTCAGCTCATTACTGTTAGCTCCCCTTATTTGCAAGCTCTGAACCTATCGATGTTCTGAAGCTGGTAACCTGTCATGAAGAGAGAGGACCGGGTATTGCCAATGTGATGATAGATTTGGCTTGCACGTGTTTAGGTTCTAATTTCGTGAACAGCTTCGTGAGAGACATTCTGGCGTTTGCCTGAAGCTTGATATTGTTATGCTTTGCCCACCACATTGCTAGTCAGTCAAGGGCGAAAACCCTTCATTCGACCACGTCACCCCAAGGTTCATTGATAATGCAATCAGTATGCATTATCCTAAATGCATGCGATCTGCGGGCCGTAGCTGGCTATGCCTTGATTACACAAGGCACACAACGTCCTCGAAAGTCGCGTGCGCGAGTACTTGGGAACACTGCTAAATTCGGCTAGTATGATGCTGGCATTAGTTGAAAAGTACGCAGAGAGCAAGAAGCCTTATATGTATAAGCACAGTCGCGACAGCGATACGGAGGATAGATGGTGAGCTCTGCATGGTAGAGACGTCCTAGCTATCTACACTAGCAGCTCAAGTATCCCACGAAACCTCCATCATCTTGACTTTATCGCACGTTCAAAACCCTGTCAATGTCAGCAGGATTTTCTCAAACCCCACTGCGGTGTAGTACTTACTCAGCGGAGTAAAGAACCACCTGTTCTTCCCACTCGTGTACCTCTCCTCCAACGCCTTCTTCACCGTCTTCTTCGCATCCTCCCTCTGACTAACCTCCTTGAATGTATCGTTCGTTACCACGCCCTTCAATCCTTCTAACTCTAAGGTGTATCGTGTAGGCATCAGGTGGTTATAGTTGATGGTCTTAATGAACGGTTTGACTTTCGAGCGTTTATCTTGTCGTTTCTTGGACATGCGGCGTGTGATTTGGGAGGGATAGCGTTCTATGCCTGCGACAAGGGCGTGGGGGAATGGGTGTGATTTCGAGCCGGTATCGAGGGGTTGTATGATCACGACCTGTTGGCATCAATAGTCAGTAAAGTCCTTGTTGCTGCTCCGTTTGCCGTAAGCATTAAGCTGAAGTGGTTACCTTTTTGCCAGCATATCTCCCTCGGGTAATAATGGCCACACGGCCGACCTTGAGGACTACCAGCCAAGTTATTAGTGAGACAGCCCAGCATCTGACATGGGTGATTGTAACTCACACTTCATCGTCGCTGGTAGGGTTAGTGATTGTTGTAGAGCGAGTGTCGTGGTCGCCAAATTGTCTGTGTGGGCATTCAGCCCTACCCGTCGTCAAAAGCTCGGGTGATTGGTTTGACCGGGGTACCGAGCGCGCTTGCCATTTCGGGAGCTTTTGTTTACTTTTCGAGTCGACCAAGCGTCTACCACCAGCGCATGGCATAATCCCTCACAAACATTGCAGATTACAAAGCGCAGAGCTGGAAGGTCGCTGTCCATCATTCACTAATCCAATTGGTTTTCTGAGCCACCCTTTGAGGAAAAGCAGACCACAATATATCATGCTTCTTGGCTAACTGCATTGCTCGCGACATTCCTCGCTACAGCACAAATAAGCAGCCATGCCATCTGTGGATAGGGATGAGTCCCGCGATCGGGAGCTCGTGCTCAGACATCAACCTTCTGTCTCTGACTCTGGTCGTGCATCAGTTCCAATGTAGGCAAATTCGTCCTTCATCTTTCTGTTACCTAACTGACGGCTATGGGCATATACCAGGTGGGATAGTTCCGACCCAGATCGCGCACCGCCACCTCTACCATTAAATCCCGGGTCGTCCAGCCCCGCTGCAAAGCCGAATACATCGAGTTATATAGCGGCAGCAGCCGAGGCATTGACAGCAAAGGCCAGGGAAAGCGCATACACAATCAATCCTCTACCCACCAAATCGCCAGAAAAATCTTTGATCAAGACTCAGCATCATAAGCGGTTGCAGTCGTTCCAAGATGGCAATGCCAATGGCAATGGTAGAAATAGCTACGTTGACGCATTAAGCTCTCTTGACAAGTCTCCAGAGAAGTCACCGCAAAGGTTGCCTCGCACACCGGGTTTCGATTTTGAAAATAGGTCCCCGGAGAGAAGTCCGACTCGATCCGACACTACAAAGTCTGGGACAACTACTCCTGGGGGCAAAGACTTTGGAAAGGACACACCGAGCTTGCGAAGGCCACCACCAAGACCCATCCTGGGAGAAAACACCCCTCCATCATCGACGATGCTTGCACTGCAGAATATGGCTACACCGAAGGAGACTGATCCTCCTCCGCTCTCCAACATTACCAACACCTCTACATCTAACGCACGTAGATCCCAGGACTTCGATGCTATTTCGACGCAAATTCTGAGTCTCACAAGCATTGCCACAAATCTTCAGCGAGAAATGGCCCAGCTTAGTAGACGCAGCAAGGACAATGCCACGGACCTCATTAGCT
This sequence comes from Cladonia borealis, assembly GCA_018257855.2. Lineage (NCBI taxonomy): Eukaryota > Fungi > Ascomycota > Lecanoromycetes > Lecanorales > Cladoniaceae > Cladonia > Cladonia borealis. Next base: position 1,443,978 of record JAFEKC020000005.1, on the reverse strand, counting down.
TGAAAGAAGCTACAAATTCCAGGGATGAAGATATTCGTAAAAGCCTCCGGGATCTTGTATCTAATCTATCCACGCGCTTGACTGAGTCTGAAGCAAGTGAGGGCTCACGTGCAGCGAGTGCTTACACCCACCGACCTGGCGGGTTGTTCTTGGACAGTAAGCCACACTTTTCACCTCCAGGCATGTCAAAAAGTTTTTCGCTTCCAAGAATACCCAGTCCAAATAGTGCACTGGCGGCTTCGATTGACCGGGAGATATCAACTTCTCCATACAGCCTGGATGGGGCCGCAAACATAGCGCTATTGGAAAAAATACTTCGAGAAATGGGGACCAAAGAAGGTCAAGAAAAAGTACTGTCCGTACTGAAGGAGCTTCAGGACAAGCCAAAGTCAAAAGATGCGGATCCGCAAGTAGCCAAAAAATTGGAAGAAATCTTAGGCATTCTGAAGGATAATGGCAGCAGCAAAGCCCTGGTGACGCGGAGAGACAATGGCAATGGAGCTGGAAACCGGCCGCTGAACTTCGATCCTCCTCCTAACCCCGTGGCGAAGTCCTCACAATGTATAACCCCGCAAATGGCCGTTGCCATGGCTCATTCGCCACCGAAAGCCGCCGACATCGTTGTCAACGAAGATCTTCAGAAGCTGCTTAAAAAGATGAAGGACAGTATCACCGAAGGCGGTGGTATGACGGCAGAAGTCAAGGCGCATCTGCGAGAGCTACGCGGTGAAGTGCTCGGCATGGGCCGCGATATCGCTCGAAAACTGGAGCAGGCCGAATCCACGAGCCAGTCTAGAGGCGATGCTCAAGGTCCCGGCCGCGAGGAAATTGCTCAAATAGTCGAAGACGGCTTGGCCGAATTGAAGCATCATATGGAAAAATTGATCCGAGAAAGGAGACGCGAATCTTCTTCATCCATGGTCTCGCGGCGCTCCATCGATAGCCAGGAGGTCTATACAGCAGTCAAGAATGCGTTGACCGAGTTTCCCCTGCAACAGCAAGTAGCTATGCATCAGCCTGGCTCTGGTATCGAAAGAGAGGAAATCCTCGATGCTGTCCGTGAGGCCTGGGAAACATATAAACCAGAGATCGAATTGCAAAATTTTGGATTGGAGCGTGAAGAAATTCTTCAATGTTTGAAAGAGGGTCTGCAAGACTACAAGTCTGAGGAACAAACCAAAGAAATCGGTGGAGCGAGCTACGAGGATGTCTTAGAAGCTGTCCGTGAAGGACTGCAGGATTTCAAGCCTCCAGCTCCTATCGAGACCGAAGCATCCCTCACCAAAGACGAAATTCTGATGACAGTAAGAGACTGCCTTGAGAGCTTCGAATTCCCGTCTTCGAACGTGGGGGTTTTAAGGGAGCCTGAAATAACACGCGACGATGTTCTGGATGCTGTGAAAGAAGGCCTTTCCGCTCAGGCGCCTTTGTCCAAAGATATTGAGTTCAATCGAGAGGACCTATTCGACGCCGTCAAAGCCGGTCTTGAAGGCGCCCCTACCCCGATGGGTGGGGTCGGAGAGAAGGTCCTGGAGAAAATGGAGGATCTCCTTGATGGGATGAGAGTTGAGTTCAAGCAATACTCTGTCGCAAATGGCGGAGACACTGAACAGGTCCTTGATGCAATGAAGGATGGCCTCGAAGTCCTCAGAGCTGATATCGAGACGTATGTGGACCGGGCAGCCGATGTGACTGGAAAGGATGAGATCATCGAAACCGTTAAGAACGGGTTAGAGCACCTTCGAATCGATCTTGAGGGAAGCATTGCCAACGCTCCTCGCTCAAATGAGCAAACTAACAGTGGAGAGCTCCTTGATGCGATGGAGAAGGAATTCGAGCACCTTCGACAAACAATCGCAACGTCATTGCTACGATCTAGCGGTCCGGAATTGGAACGAGAGGACATTCTCGACACCATCAGAGAGGGCCTGGCAGGAGTTAGCAATAATTTCTCGCGAGGGGCGAACCCGGAAGAGCAGGCAGAAACGATCACCGTGATGAAAGAAGAATTCGAGCATCTTCGAGAAACCTTAGCCACGACACTTGTAAGAGGAGGGGCTTCAGCCGACAAAGAGGAGATGCTGGATGCTATCCGAGAGGGACATGACGCTCTTCGCGCTGAGCTTGAAGCCAGGCGGGACAGGCCGGAGAGTATCATGTCTGGGACTGGGGAGCTCCTGGATGCCCTTCATGACGGACTTGACAGTCTTCGCTCCGATGTGGAGAGGATGGTGAACAAGCCTCTTGACATGACTGTGAATTACGAGATTCTAGAGACACTCAAGGAAGGTCTTGCCAGCGTAAGAGCGGACGTTGATCGCCTGCATGCTTCTCCATCCGAGCAACAAGATCGAGGCATTTCGAGCACAAGGAACGGGGAAGTCGTTATTGCTGATGAAGAGGGTGCCCAAGGCCTGCGATCAAACGATATTGGGAACCTTGAGATGATGATCACGCAGCTAAGGATCAAGGTAGAGGCGCTCGATAATATGCCTCCCCCTCCTGCAGCTCAACAAGTCCCTGAAGGCGTCGCAGCAAAGGCAGACCTTGAGAGCCTTGAGGCCATGCTACGAGAAATTCAGGTCTCTGTTGCAGACCTGGTTGACAGAGAGCAAATCCAGGCTGAGAATACAGTCACCAAGGATGATACCGAAGCCATTGAAACCCTATTGCGCAATACAAAGGCCCAGATTGATGATTTCATATCTTCCGATTCCGAAGGCCTAGCAAAGGCAACGCAATTCGACACTGTGGAGGCGATCTTGCTTGAGACCAAAGACGCTGTAACTGATGCCCGCGCTGAAGGGGTCTCGAAGGAAGATATAGGCATGCTAGAGGCTCTGCTCCAGGAAGTCCGGGCTGGCCTTGAGGAGATACGCGAGAGGACCCCCGGAGGCGATGCCGGGGATCAAGTAGGCAAGAGCGATATCGAGGCTTTGCAGACCCTTTGCATGGACACCAAAACTCAAATTGCAGAGCTCGAGCTACCTGACATCAATATCCTCTCCACAAAAGCTGAAATGGACGAGCTCAGCGGTCTGATAAAGGATTTCAATCAGCAGGTAACAGACCAGCACGAACTCACCGCACAGGCTTTCGATGCGCGCAAGACTGAGCACGCTGGGCTAGGTGATCGAATAGAGGATATCAAGCTAATCTTTGACGATGTTCGTGAGGAACTCAAAGCTAAGATCAAGGAAAGTCACCATAGCGTCAAGGACCTTGCCAAAGCACTGGATACCATGGGCGAAACTATCGTAGCCGCAGATGCTACAGGCAGCATCGATAAGCTTATGGAGACCGTGAAGAAGGAATTCGAAACTGTCCATGGTACATTCGCGAGCTCCAAAGAGGAAGCGGAGCAGAACCATGTGATATTATTCGACAAAAACGAAGAGCATAAGGATGCCATCATTAACGAGCTCAATAACAAGATTGATGAGCGCTTTGACGAGATCATGACCAAATACGACGATGCTCAACTCGCTGCCCAAGAGAAGGAGCGGACCCTTGGAACCAAGGATGCTGAGCAGAGTGAGGCTTTGCATGCAACTAAAACTGCCGCTGAAGACCTGAGGTTGCTGATTGATGCGCTTGGCTCTACTATCACAGATTCGTGTGATCGTATGAGCGAGGATTCCAAGACGGTGTTCAATCGCGTTGACGACATTAGCCAGAAGGTTGATAACCTACTTGCAGCGGATGATAAAGCCGAGCATCAAACTACGAGGGCTGAAATCTCAAAAGCTCTCACAGGAGTCGAAGCCATCCAAGCGCATACCACAGAATACCACCCTAAGATCCTTGATGCCGTCAATGACATTCTAAATATCGTTGGACAACACTTTGAGCATGCACAGACTGCGGCCGAAGAAATCAAGACAAGCGTCAATGCAATACCTGGCTCCATTCCTCTACCAGCGATTGCCCCTCCCATGCCATTGCCGGAGCCGATCAGAGAAGCCCCCGCTCCTGAGAAGTATGATGACACAGAGGTCCACGCAAAACTTGACCAACTTGTCGCTCACGCGGCAGACGCAGGCAAGTCTGCCGCAGAAGTAGCCTTGCTTGAGCAAATCCGAGAACAAGTAAGTTCTACTGCAAGCCAGATGGAGGCCTTTGTTACAGCTCAACAAGCTGCAACTACTGAGACCAACAACACGATAGTCAAGGAGGCCGAGGATGCAGCTATTGCATTGGAAAAAAGAATGGCGCAAAAGGAGTCTGTGGAGGCTGATATAGTCAGGCTCTCCGAGCAGCGACAACGTGTGGACAGAGATGTAGAGGAGCTTCTGAGGGAGAAGGACGAACTGATTGCACTCAAATCTAAGATGCAGGCTGACTTGTCTTCTCTTGAGACAGCCCTCCAGATCAGGCGTGAGGAGCTGCATGTGATGGAGGCCCGAGCTGATGGGCTCGAACGTCGTATCTTGGACGGTGTATTGGACCACTCCCGTTCGCTTCTTACCACTTCAAGACCACAGTCAAGCTTGAAAGACATGAATCTTAAGAGGGTCGTGTCATCGGCTAGCAACGCCACAGCAGCAACTAGAGCAAGTAGCATGGCTACAACAGTGCCCTCGATGCAGCACAGCGCTGTAAGTAGCGGAGTTGGTATGGCTCTTAAAAGGCGGCAACCACCTAGGACGTCTGGCGCAAGTACTGCAAGCGGTAAACCTGATCGACGAATTCTCAGTTTGAGTACCCTTGGCGCCAACAAAGGTGCTATTACAGACCGTTCGATGGTCCTTGCCAATCCTTCGATCGCTGGTGGGACCACAAAAGCGAGCGGTTGGGGAGCTGGGGGTTTAAAGAGAAGTCACAGCGTCAAGTCGAACTTTCCCCCGAGAAAGACAAGCTGGAACGGTACGAAGGCAATTGGAATGTATGCAGATGACGGTATCGATGAAGGGGAGGACAAGGAGAATAGCGTGCTTGATGAAGAAGACGAGGAAGATGTTGAAGGGAGTCAAGCAGGTACTGAACGGCGGACGAGCTACTCCGGTACATACTCTGGAACCGGGAGCTATGCCGATGGAAGCACTGTAGATGGGGATGACAAGCGAACGAGTTATGGAGTTTCGACCGTTGGTACTGTTGGCGCCACAGACGAAGGTATGACCGTAGACGAAGATGGCGAGTCAGAGGCGGAATCTGCACGTGAAGAGGGTGAATCGGAAGGCAGGAACCTATACTTGGGCAGGGAAGCCTACCAAGAGGACCCAAATGATTCCAAAGGGGGAATGATTCTTTTTGGCCACCCCAGCGATAGTGGTATCGGCACTGACATTCCCACGGCACAATTAGAGGGTGGCAGCGACTACTTCAGGAGGTAGAGATCCTTCTGAACCGGCCTGCCTGGTTGCTCAGTCTCATGTATAGAAAAGAGGAATAATCGCCATAAGTTTGAGTGACCAGTTGCTTTTCATTGTTTTTCTTGGGCTGGTATTCATTAGCGGAGGTGTTTTGGGGTCATATTGCATACATACCGATCGTTGCACTGCCATTAGGAGGCGAAACCCTCATGTAGATACAAAGCATAATTCTGCTTACATGATCTTTACTATGCGTGATGATAATGGACTATAAATTATCAACTGGAACCACACTTTAAACACAATCCCTGTAAGGCTATCCAGGTATCTAGGTACCCTAGGAATCCAGTCGGCGTTAACATTGACCGATGCTACCTTACATGCTCCCGCGACAACAATCACGTAAACTGACTCTTTTGCTTGATACGCCAATAGTCGCAAGCAGGCTGTAGCATCCCGTGAATCCTTTATTCGGGCAACCAATCTTCGAGCCGCCACAATGAATCCCGCAATGCAGCGCCAGTACGCTACCAACTACCAACAAATGCCCCAGCAAAAACCACATCACCAAGCCTCAGTCAGGCGACCTCCTGGTAAGATGCTCTTCTTGGAATCTAATATAGACTTCTCTTGAACTTGGCAAACTTTTAGGGCCAATGAGTACCTCCCATGCCTCCCATATGCAAAAGCCTGTCAACATGGTGGAAGAGCAACAACGCGAGAACGCCAGACGAGCAGCAGAGCAACATGCACTTGCCAAACGACGCTCTGAGAAGCCTACAGATAAGAATATGCCTGAAGGGGTTGAGGATCTTATCGTGGGAGACGGCGTACAGCAATATAAGCGGTTGCGAGAGGTGGAAAGGAAATTGGATGCTGTCATGATGAGGAAGAAGCTGGATCAACTTGAATCCTTACACAATGCTGTGAAGAAATATACGACAATACGGATATGGGTCTCGAATACGGTGGAGAATCAACCATGGCAAGGGGCTCAGATGGATGAAAATGCATTCGATTTCAATATGGGGGTGGAAGCTACATATAAGGTCAAGATAGAGGGACGAGTAATACCGGATGATGAAGACGAGGATGCCTCGGAGAAGGACAGTGACGATGAGGAAGATGGTACCGATGAAAATCCTAAGGCTCGCGAAGGCGGGACGACTTCTCAACCCCCCAATCCATCCACCCCACGAACACTACCTAAAACAAAGCTGTCCCACTTCTTCAAATCAATCACCATCGACTTTGATCGCAACAAAAACCTCCAACCTGACGGCACGACGCAGATTGAATGGAAGAGACCGCCACTGCCAAATCCGAATGGTCCAGGACCTATGGTCTACCCAGCAGGCGCTGACTTCGACTGCCTCGAATTCGAGCGCAAGGGCGACGAAAATATCAATTGTACAGTCAATTTCTACCGCGATGACAACCCAGAACGCATGCAGCTCAGTCCAGCCCTCGCTGCAGTCCTCGACACCGAAGAAGACGACCGGCCCTCAGTAATAATGGGCCTATGGGAATACATCAAAGCAATGGGCCTATCGCAAGACGACGACAAACGCACATTCCAATGCGACGACAAACTCCGAGCCGTAAGCCCCACACACCCTATCTCCTCCCCCAGAAACAAAAACTAACAACCCCCCCCCCCCCCCAGATCTTCCACCAAGAAACCTTCTACTTCCCCCACATCCCCAAAGCCATAATCGACCACCTCACCCCCCTCCCCCCCCTCTCCCTCCCCTACACCATCCGCGTCGACCCCGACCACCACCACACCACCCCCCCCATCCCCACAATCTACACCCTCCGCCTCCCCATCCCCCCCTCCCACGCGCCCCCTCCCCCCTCCCTCCACACTCTCAAACAACTCTCCTCCTACGACGAACACCTCGCTCTCTTAATCCAAGCGCTTGGAGCGGCGCAACGGAAACATAGTTTTTTGAAGGGGTATGCGAAGGATCCGGTTAGGTTTTTGAAGAGGTGGATGGGGAGCCAGAAGAGGGATTTGGAGGTTGTGTTGGGGGAGGGAGGGAGGATGGAGGGGGAGGGTGCCGGTGCCGGTGCCGGTGCAGGTGGGTTGGGGTTGGGGGGGGAGTGGAGGAGGGGAGGGGAGGGGGGGGTGTGGGGGACGGAACAGGTTAGGGAGGGGGTGGGGTTGTTGGTGCAGAAGGCGGGGAGGGATGGGAGGGCTTTTTAGGGGGGCGGGGGGGGGTATGCGGTGAGGGTTTTTTGATGAAGGATGGATGGGGGGAGGGGGGAGTTCAGTATTTTTTCGGTGGGGAAATTCCGGGTGTTGATGTATGATGAGACATATCTGCAACCAAAAACTAAAGCGGGCACGGTTAATCGTGTTCGTTTCTTTTGATAGAATTACAAAATCAGAGTTGTTATCATATAATACTCAAATGCAAGTATCACAAGCACCATTCATTCACTCATATTATCCTCACCCTTCTGAAGCATCGACCGAATAAGTAGAGTACACCCATTCATATCTTATTAGCAATGCCCTGGAGCATTCGATCGAATAAGTAGAGTACACCCATACATTGCATTAAGACCTAGATAGAATAGCGAAAACCATGAGATGAACAATCAATTTGGAGGGTATCCGACCGGCCAGACAACGAGGGTATATATATTGGAAAACCATGCCTTCACCCCCTCCCGAGCAATTTGACGTAAATATCGCTTTATCCATCCATTATAAAAGTGGAATAGATAGAATACCATTACTCCCCCCTCCCCCTCTTTCCTATTTTCATCACCACCATTCAAGTCCACCAGAAGAGACGACGCTCCTTCCCCCTCCCCTCCCCGCCCATCAATTCCACAATCAATCTAGATATTCTCAATAACCCTCGCATTCATAGCCTGCTGGAAGCCATCATTCGTATCGCCCATAAACGGCTGACTCCCCTTCGATGACGACGAGCTCTCACCATGCGAATTCGGTCCCTCGCCAAACGTATCCGCCTGCGCAAGCTGCTGCTGTACGGTTTGGTTTGTGGCTGGTAGGAAGATGACTTTGCTATTAGCCGTCTTCGCCATCGCCTGCATAGCCTCCAAGTATCGGATTTGCATAGCGGGCGCGGAGCTCAAAATGTCGGCGGCCTGGCGCATTAGTTTTGCGGACTCGACTTCCGCGCGGGCGGCGATGACTTTTGATTCGCCGATACGTTTGGATTGGGCGGCCATGGAGAGGGAGTCTTGGAGTTCGGTAGAGAAGATGATGTCTTTGATGAGCATGGATTCGACCTGGACGCCCCAGCCGGAGGCGACGTCTTCGATGATTTCGCCGATGGATTGGGCGATTTCCTCGCGGCGTTCGATGACGTCTTGGAGGACGCGGGCGCCGACGACGTGGCGGAGGGTGGTTTGGGTGCGTTCGACGAGGGCTTGGCGGATGTTGGAGATGCCGAAGGCGGCTTTGTGGGGGGAGGTGATGTGGTAGTAGATTACAGAGGTTAGTTGGAGGTTGACGTTGTCTTTGGTCATGCAGACTTGTTTCGGGACCTCTGGATTATGAAAGTTAGAGGGATGTTTGGTAAATGTAGTGCGAGTAACGTACCAACGATCTGGATCTTGACATCGACTTGGATGAGCTTCTCAGATAAGGGGTTGATCTTGACGAGACCGGGGTCGACGGCGCGGTAGAAACGACCGAATTTGGTCACGAGACCAACGTTTCCTTGGCTGACTGGTTTGTATGGGTTGGGACAGACGATGCAGCATGGGATGGCTCCGAGACAACCAACACACGAACCGAGGGTATTGACTGTAAGACTGTTAGGAACTGAACTCCAATAAATACGAAGAGAAACATACTCATAGTCCCATACCATCCATGCGACCCAGCATCTTCGCTTTCGCCTTGCAGAGTCTGCGCATAGGCTGGCTGTAGATCCTCACGACGTGGTGGTTGGACGTTGATGAGTCTGTTGTCGCCGCCACCTGGAGCTCCATTTCGGAATCCTCCATTGGTGGCAAGAGGGGCTTTGCCGTTCGACTCGGTCGTAGACATATTTGATGAAAGAGTATCTGGTTCTGAAGGTGCAGATGAAGGGGTGAGGATGCGGCGTGTGGAAGACAGGATTGTCAAGAGATGAGAAAGAAGGCAAATGAGGAAGAATTGGAGGGTATATGAGGTATGGAGGAGGTCTGGAGACAAACAATGATGATAAGGTCTCGATACGAGTACGTGGCACAGAAGAAGGGTTGTGAGAGTCCTGACGTCCTTGATGACCTTTATAGCGGCATCAGCTAGCTATCTGCTGCGTACTTTAAGTACATCTCTCACAACCTTCCCCGCTCTATGAGCTCCCTCGGGCTACTCTGCCTGACAAGCGCAGCCCTAACGCCAAGAACAGCAAGGCTGGATTGGCCCTGACAAAGGAACCCCCCAGCATCCGACACGACTCAGCCCCCCAGAACCCCTAGAACCCCTAGAACCCCCAGTCAAAGCCACCAATTAAAAAGGGTCAAAACGGCCAACACACGGCAGCGAATCTTAGTCAAAGCTTGTCATCGAAGAAGCCGATCGTCTTGCATGTCAATCAATACAAGACGGGCGTGATGGCTGAACAATATGAGGCTTTTTCCATCAATCCCCTCGCTGTTGACAAAAAAGTGCCCGAATGATGACCTTCGGGCTGTTGATCAAATGACTCCACTACAAGCTATTTGTGTTACAGGTGGACGGCTCTGTAGGTTGATACAGCATTGACATCAAACAGCTGTCCCTCTTTGCTATATATTTAGGATACCATCTTGACGCTCGCAAGGTTTCCAATAGCGCATCCCAGGGCTTTTTGAGGATTCTTTGTTGTCACCTTGGGGAGTCCTTCAGGGCATATTCAATGGCCGCAGTCAGACTAGCCATTCCGCCCAAAAGACAGAAGTACTTCGAAGTATTTCCGTCTCACGTTCGGATGACCTCAGGGTCTCCTGATAGTGGTCTGATAATTAATGATTGGCTACCTACTGCTCGGCAAGGTCGGCTGCTGCTCTTTCTAGGCTAGTTCTAGGGTCATCATGACGCCAAGTGTTTCTCCATGGGTAATGGGTACCTTAAGCCCAAACGATCTACTGTGTACTGAAATAGCCATGTGCTTTGATGGTGTGGAGCAGCAATACCAACTATTATTTTATTCTTGCTTCATTTGCGCGATTTATTGAATGCTTTCCCCGTGCTTCGACCACTGAATGTAAGCCGAATCCCTAAACGACACCGTCAATGGCTATGCATCTTTGGGAGAAGGAATCCCTCCTCTCGGAATGTTTCTCAGGGCTGTACGCGTATGCTTTGCGCCATGCATTGAAGAGCGGTTAGCATCCATCCCTTGAACGGGATTGAGGATCGCTACCCAAAATATGATTATGTTGAGAGGTACCAGAACGCCAGATGCCACTCCGCCTATAATACGGCTACATTCGAACGCAACTGTCCCATCCTGTTCTCTCTATTACTTTCTCTATGGTAACCTCATCTTCTAACGATCCCATATATTAATATCCCATTCACTCATGTCAACATTGATACATCTACAATATGATTTGGGACTCCACTCTTCAACCTTGCATTGAGTCCGCCGCATCTAACCTGGATGACTATGACAAATTCTTTGATTCTAAGCCACGCATATACGGTAATGCCGCAGTACTCAACTAGAGCAACGCTTGCCCTAGTCACTCCTTGCTCTTCGAGGACGTATATGCGGCATTTGGGCAAGCTGGACGAACAACCATGTTCGGGACTTTCATCCGTTCTATAAATATTTGAGTCTAGCGTTCAAACATTCTGAGCTCACTGTGGCCGTTCGAGGCATGTTATTTGTGTGTCTCCCAGGACTTGCTAGCAATATTTCGGGGAATCTCCATCCTGTGACAGCGATCTAACTTCCCGTTTTGATGGGTCGGTGCGACTGTCTCGATGTTGTTTACACTCCCAACACCCTTCATTCAGACCTTGGTGATAATGGAGTTCATACTGAAGCTCATCGTGTATGTGTTCAATCACTGACGCTTGCCAAGGTCTACTCTTCCTTCATGATGCAGTGCGGAAGTATCGTCGAAATATTTATTGCGCTACTTACGTTGCAAGTCTTGCCTGTACATGGCATAACGAGTCAGAACAGGCACACTCGGAGCTTGGTGACAGCTCTTGTTGTTTCAGAAAAGCACGATGCCATCCCGCTGGCATGATCTAAATTGAATCTATTAAATTGGCGTATAACGAATGACATCGATAGCAGTGGCAGGCTGATTCATTGACATTGTGGACGTAGGCCTGCTATTCTCGGTCTCCACGATTGATTCCGTCACGGCGAATTTGCTTCGACATGCAATATCGCAATATGGCCGCTCCTCGTGGCACAGGGTCCTATTGACTTTGACCAAGAGTTGGTCTGTCGAGGATAACGCTCAGTTACGCTGCTCTGATCTGGGCTCTTCATCCTATCGGGCCTTCCGGACCTAGCTATTTGTTCAGTACATCCTGCACCTTAATTAGGTCTATTCTAGGTGCTGACCTCTCATCATCGTGTGGATCCGGTCCTTCGGTCTTTGACTTTGATTTTCATACCCTCCAACGTATGATCCTATGGACTTGGGTACTCTGGGCCAACGCAATCTTGTGGGCGCTATGTTCTACACTCCAAAGCAGCCTGGAAGCATAATTCATTCAACAGCGGTCCATTAGTGAAATTCTTGGTTCTGTACTCCTCTCCCTTAATCCCACACCGTCTCTGAAACTGGCATACCGCCTTCACCGTGTCCTGGGGCGGTTTGTTAGGTTGCCAGCTATTTTCATACTGTGTCTTCGATTCCCAGCTTCACAGGCCGAGATTCTCAAAACCTGGTCTTTTGGACAGATCGTTGCTGTCTCGGTCTAGGTACCTTGCGGTGCTGACTTCATACATCTCAGCACAGGTAAGTCTCCGTTGCTTCCTTCTTCAGATTAGCCAGACACTAAGGTTATTATTATAAATGGCATAGTTAAATGGAGCGAGTACTCGTTCAAAGCTCCTCTTACTGATGAAACCAGCCAACGATTTACCTCAGCAACTCCGCATCCTAAAAACCCGAGCCCGACCCACCAAACGAGCATCAATTCCTTTACCTTAGGCACAAGGACTTGAGTCACGCAAAAATTGACCGCCGAGCACATCCCTGGGCATGTGAAGACTCTCGAGAAAGCGAGCGCCGAAGACCCAGCCAACTTGCACCATACGATTGCAGCTTAAGGGTACTACATATAGGAAAGAGAAAGCAAAAACCATGCATACATACATACATACAGCTCGTAGCGTAATGATTCTGGCATGTGTTCAAGTGTCTGCAAGTCCTGTGATACACCATATATCCACCCCATTTGTTGCCAACTCTCCCATCAAAAAACTCTTGAGATATCATACACATTCCTCCTATATAAATCACTTCCCTTCAACGGAAAAAACTAAGTCACATCGTAGGCTAAAATTAAAATACACTTTTTCATGAAGCCCAGCCAAGGGGAATTTTTTTGGAAAATTTAAGGTACCATTCCCCTGTACCTTACCTTACCTCAAAGTATGTACAAGGATTTGAGGGGTTTAACGGTTCAGGGTCCATTTTATGGGATGTTTGCTTTAGAGTCATGGGAGAGAACGCCTTCTGGCATGGAAATGGGGAATTATTGGGATTTGGATGGAAAGTGTTTCTGAGATCATTGCTATCTATCTTCTGCCTTAAAAGAATCAATCAATCAATGGTCTATGTACCCGTTCCCCCAACTCGCCGTTAAAATAACTGTTGAGCACAGAAGGAGGAGATTTCATTCGCACCATGTCTTGCAATCAATGTGGTATCTGGTATCATGCCCCCCAAAAACACCTTCCGGTTTATGGCCATATCCTTGAAGAAGAGTCATGAATGGATTTTCTCATTTCCCAGACTTCTCCTTGGCTGTCTGCTTGGCTTCAGAGCCCTTCTTCTCCGCAGTCTCCTTGGCTTGCGAAGCCGATTTCTCGGCCTCTTCTTTCTTCTGATAAGCCAGATTCTTAGCCTGCTCCGTTTTCTCGTGGGCGTAGCTCTGAGCAGCAGCTGATTTGTCGTGGGCGTAGTTGGATGCTTGGCCGTACTTCTTGGATGCGTAGTCGGTGCCTTCTTCCTTCTTTTCGCTAAGGAAGCTGCTCAGCCACGCAAGGGTGTCACTTGTGACTACGAGACCGGTGGTGATGATTGCCTTTCCGCCTGAGACGTAGCCATCTCCACCACACTTCTTGTATTCGCTGGAGTAGGTTTGGATGATGTAGTTCTTGCCGTCATCGACGACGCGGAAGGGGAAGTAGGCGTAGTCGAGGACTGTGCTCTTGATGCTTTCTGGAGTCTCTTTGATGATGGGGAAGGTTTGGTCGACTTTGCTGAGGCCAACGGTGGCAAGGTCGTCGACTTTCTCAACGTAGGGCTTTACATACCCGTAGGGACGCTCGGCATAGGGGACCAATGGAGAGACAAATTTGTCGTAGCCAGCTTGGCTAATATCGAGAGATTTCTTGCCATATGGGTTGGACTTGACAGCCTCGAGGGTGTCGTTGACAACAGGGTATGAAGTGAGTTTCTGTAAAGTAGGATGTCAGTGGTTTTGTGGAATGAAAAATGGTTGCAGCCTGTTGAAAGAGGGAGGACCATTGGTATGTATGGGAGAGAGGACGAATACGTACGTTAATGAACTCAGATGAGGTCTCGCCGTTCGTCATAGTCTTAGACATGGTGATTGTTTGGTTATGTCTGAAAGTGCAAGAGTTGATGTTAGCTGGGTGTTGATAGGGATGAAAGTTGGAAGACTTCAATTGGGAGACGAAATGACGTTTAACGAACCTATGGGTGTGGTGGGGTAATCGTCTGGGTGTTTTCAAACAAGAAGGTAGGTATCACAACTGGACAGGCGACGAGGAATATCAGCAGCGCGTTGGACAATGGGTGGGGGGAAAAGCGTGCAGAAGCTTCATGTGGCGCAGGAAGGTGGGTCCTGTACTGTACCTTCTTTGGGTAAGAAACAAGGATTGATGGTTTTCAGAAGGTAGGGGAAGCTTTGTTGGACAAATGGTGGTAGGTTGCAGAAGCGGGGGAAGGTGGAAGGCAGAAGAATGTAGAGATGGTGGTGCGAGAAAGACAGGTACGTACAACTCTTGTTGAGCAGAGCTTGGAGAATCCGGTATCTCAACACCACCTCTAGTCCCAAGGTGAGTTCTCGATCCCTGCCATTTGTGGCACCTACGTAAGGCACTGTCATCAGCGAGCACGTAACAGCTCCTTCGCAGCCAATGGAAGGGGGAAGGGGCCCACTCCGCATGGATCGTCGATGGAGCTGCATCCGTAACGGTCAGTTTGGTGGCGCGCAAGCAAAGATTGCATGCATTATCCTTATCGCGCCCTACTGTAACTTAAACTGCGCCTCAAATTCCATCGCCTTTTCAATTTACAACCCCAAGACCGCAGCAACAAGGTCGACAATCATTATGGAAGATCAAGATAAAGAGTAAAGAACTACTGCGTTACATCCATCGCACTTCACGGTTGGTGAACTCAGCAAGGGAATGTAGTTCACCTCTGGACAGTGCTATTCCGCGCACGTTCTTGTGGCGTCGGACAATTCCTTCCTGTTGGGTAAGGTACGAAGTAGCCACTATCATCTAACCCAAAGCCTTATCCTTGCTTGGCACGCTACCACATGTTTGATACATGCTAGGGTTCTGAACCAGGGGTGACATTCTAAGGTATTGTGGAGTCCTTAGGCAGTAAGGGGTAGATGACATAGGACTCAAGGGACACAACAACTGTGCACCAGGCGAGGCAGGCTGCTCTATAAACTATCGACCTCAGCTATTCCAGCAATGAGGCCTGATTGGTATACAAGACGTCGACTACGTTGCTCAACTTTTCAATCGTCTCCAGTGCTGCATCATACCCCTGATCCCTCTCGGCTTCGTCGTATACAATTAAGCAACCCGCCCCCTGATCGAGCACCCCTATAATTACCTTATCCAGGATCATCTGTGATAGCTTTCTCTCCACTTGCTGCGTGTCTAGACCAACCATCTTTGCGATGTGTTCAATCTCTACCCTGCTGAAAGGTTCAATGACTTTGATCAGGTTCTGCTCCAACATGGCATCATACAGCCTTCGCAAGTGATTTCGAATGAAGACATCGCTGCCAAGCTCATAACGGTAATTCGACAATGCCTTCTCATAGTCTTCTAAACTTCGATTTGCATGTGCGCGAGCAACAGCCTTCATTGCTTCCAGATTCTTGCCCGAGTACTTCATCGCTTGTTTGGACGTCATCAGGTTGTTGACATCGTCCACGAGATTCAACATAATTTTGCACAGCAACATGTATTGCAGTGCTGATGTTGCCTTCTGTGTCTCTTCCTGCGAATGGTACCCCTCAAGAGCCTCGATGAAGTAGGAGAATGCAGTGTTGAAGTCCTTGTCCTCCGCATGAAGCATGCCAGACTGCATGTCAAGGCCAGCTTGCAACAATGGTGGAGTATAAACTGAAGCCGCTGACGTTCGTGCCGATGTCAAAGCCGCACGTGCTTTGGGTTGGTTGCCGAGTGCGTGATATACCCGGGATTCTAGCAGCTGGACCTCCACAAGAACGAGCTTGTCGTCTAATCGTTTCAGCTCCTTGAGAAGACCGTTGATGAGGGTGAGAGCATCATAGTAAGATTGCTTTTGCATATAGAGGGAGACGAGGCGGGTTTCAAGGTTCTGACGGAGGAAGCTGCGCCGTTCTGACACGGCCCATTCTATGCAGGATTTGGTCACGGATATTTGTATATCGACGGTATTTGGGATGGAGGAAAAGAGGTCGAGTAGCTGACGGACTGAATTTTGTCAGTATAGATCGAACATCCAGACAATGGACTAAATACCTAGCTTGGCTGTTTTTGCCTTCGTAAAAGAGCCCAGTGATGATGTGCTGGAGCGAACGAGCTCAGCGAGGTCTTCTGATTTCCTTGTATCCTTGTATGACTCTCCCAGACCCATCAAAGCCGTCTCATACTCCCGCAACGCGGCCTCGCTACCTCCGGGTTTCTCTGAGAGTATCTCCTTATAGATCGCCTCAGCTTTTAGCGGATCGGTCTTCCCAAGCTTCTTAGCTTCTTCTATCTTCGCTGAGCTGGCCGGTGCAGGAGCCATGATGTGTTCGATGGCTTGGACAGCGCGATATTGCTTGGGAAGAAGAGTTGCGCCGTTGACTGTTGAATAATGTTGATGTTCTGCAGCTTTGCGCGCTAGTTGCCAGCCTTATCGGCCAAAGTTCGGCCAACGGACAAAAAAGATCCATTTGAATATCCTTCACAATGTCTACAACTCAGCATCTGTGTCACTCCCTTTGGATTAACCCCGTGAGGGTTTCCTGGATACATTCAGATTAACCTATTATAGGAAATTCCAGTGTTGTTTCACCATGGTCAGTGAACCTTCTCGTTCGAGCTCCGCAAACTTGTCGCTTTCCGTTCTAACAAGCTATAACAGAAAATTAAGGCGCTCACTCGACCAACAGCCTCTGCTCAGGCTCCGGGCTCCAGTGTTGCTCGCCAACCCAGGAATCTGGACCCAGCTCTCCATCCTTTCGAGAGGTCCCGCGAGTACACGAGAGCTTTGAATGCTACGAAATTGGAGCGAATGTTTGCGAAGCCTTTCATTGCTCAGCTTGGCAAAGGACATGTGCGTTACTGCTATACTGTGGTCTCTGAAATAGGCAAATCTAACCTCCGAATTAGGTGGATGGAGTCTATACAATGGCGAAGGACCCTGAGCGGCTTGGAACGTTCGCTTCGGGGTCTGGAGATGGGGTTGTGAAGGTGT
The DNA here is from genome assembly GCA_018257855.2 of Cladonia borealis. Taxonomy (NCBI): domain Eukaryota; kingdom Fungi; phylum Ascomycota; class Lecanoromycetes; order Lecanorales; family Cladoniaceae; genus Cladonia; species Cladonia borealis. The sequence goes on along the minus strand of JAFEKC020000005.1, from coordinate 1,426,792 downwards.
GGGATCTTACCAGCAGGGAACAAACATGGGACACCACTGCTCATGAAGGAATAGTGAAAGGCCTATGTTTTACGAGAGATCAGAAACTCCTTTCCTGCGCCAGTGACAAATCCATCAAGCTATGGGATCCTTACAACACCAAGTCTGGAACCGTGCCACTGGCGACGTATCTCGGAAATGCAGCATTTACAGGTATCTCACATCATCGTTCAATGACTCACTTTGCGGCAAGCTCAAGCGTAATTGCGGTCTATGACCTCTCGCGCTCCTCTGGAACACCTTTACAAACGCTCCACTGGCCTACATCTACGGACACCATCAATACTCTAAGCTTCAATCAGACTGAAACCTCTTTACTAGCTTCGTGCGCTACCGATCGATCCATTATTCTCTACGATCTTAGGACATCGTCGCCTTTGTCCAAAGCTGTGCTAGCATTAGCTTCGAATGCTATTGCGTGGAATCCAATGGAAGCTATGAATTTTGCTGTGGCAAACGAAGATCATAACATATACGTCTTTGATATGAGAAAGATGGATAGAGCCTTGAATGTACACAAGGATCACGTAGCTGCGGTCATGGACGTCGAATTCAGCCCAACAGGGGAAGAGCTTGTGAGCGCCTCTTATGATAGGACAATTCGTCTTTGGGACCGGAATGCGGGACACAGCAGGGACATCTACCACACCAAACGTATGCAGCGTGTGTTCTCTTGCAGATTCACCCCTGACGCCCAATATATCCTATCTGGATCAGACGACGGAAATGTTCGCCTCTGGCGTGCCAATGCTTCGAAACGAGAAGGGATCAAGTCGGCTCGCCAGCGCCAGAAGCTCGAATATGATGAAGCACTCAAGGAGCGATACAAGCATATGCCTGAAATTAGAAGGATCAAGAGGCATAGACATGTGCCCAAGCAAGTGAAGAAAGCTGCAGAGATTAAGGGTGAGGAGCTAGCGGCGATCAAAAAGAGACGGGAAAATGAAAGGAAACATAGCAAAAAGGGTTTGGTGCCTAGAAAGCCTGAGAGGGAGAAGATGGTGCTCGCGACGGAGCAATAGTCGAGATGAAGAGCTGGCCAAGAGCGCCACTGATACATATGAACCGATACTGCACGTCCCCGATACAAACACCGACGAACAATCAAACGGCCACAACCATTAATAGATGATCCCTTAAATTGCGGGAAAGGTTCATACTCTCCGACCGTCTATACGAAGAATGCGGCTGATATATTACAAGGGTAGGTAACCCAAGCAGCCTCCAAAGGCGCACCGAGCAGGAATCATAATAAGACATATCTGACTTCGATAAGACGGATAGCAGACGATGTAGAATCTGCTTTAGCTTCGTGGCTCTCCGCTTGGGACGCCGCATTTCGCGCTTTCGCCTCTTATACTTACTATTCTGAGGCGAACATCTAGCCTCAGAGCAGATGAAAGGATGAAAGAGGACGTGGTGTGGGCTTTCGTAGTCTTGATTGTCTTTGCACGGAAGTTGCTGATGGTCATATGTCTGAATGACACCTTAGGAGGTTTGGTAAGACAAGAAATGATGCGTTACAGACGTATCAGAATAACATCGGTCACCCAATCGAGAATTACCTACGTTCCCGATGAAGATGATCTATTACCCTATCGCCAGTGTAACGAGATATTATCGGACACAAATGTCCTGATGTCGTGGTTCTTGACGATAACACAGATAAAAGTGTCATGAATACTCCATAAATACACTTGCAAACAACGCTTAATGGGTGTGATATCTGGCTTCTAAAGCCCAGATTATTATACTGATTATTGGGGTGGTGTCTCTGCAGCTTCCTAAATTAGTAAGATACATAGAGTAATATTACACTTCTTAGTGCATGAGAAAACAATCCTTTGGGTGGGACCGATGTGTGAGATGAACGAGCTTGAAGCTTGTAGATTGTGAAAAGCCGATATTGATATTCTATAAGGTTATGATCATGTGTGTTAGTGGTAATAGGAAAGTGTCACTGGCTCTCAAGCGAGGAGTGGCTGGATATGTTTGTCTTGTTGATTTCAAGCGCCGCATAGGCGTAGGGGTTGGCGCTATGATCCTCAAGAGATTTGGTGTGGGAAGATTAATCCGTATGAAGAAATAGGTAAGAAAAGCTCCGCTGCCACTCTATCCCACTCATCATCCCACCGTTTCTTCCCCTCCTGAACGGCCCCCTCCTTCAGCTTCTCCAATAACCCCTTATCCGGTCCAAACAACTGCATCAGTATAGCTTGCAGCCCAGCAGCATCACTGAAACTCTTCCCATTTATGCCTTCATGCACAAGTTCTGGCCATGCTTCAAACTCTCCCCAGCCCGCTACCGGTAAACCTGCTCCGAACATATCTACCACTTTCATTGGCAAATCTACACCACTGCTGCTTGTGTGAAGGCTCACTCCTAAGTCTGCAGATCCGAGGAGTCTGGCGTAGTCATTAATGCTAAGGAAGGCTGTTTCGATAGTCACCATTTCGAGTTTGCCTTCCGCTTTGAGCTGTGAGATGCGAGACTGAAAGTCGGCCCTTTGCGGTCCTTTTCCGGTAATTACTGCAAGAATTTCTGGCAGCTCGGGGTGAGTGGTAATTGCGAGGTCCGAATACTTGACCAGTGCGTCGAGAAGTATGGAAAAGTCCTCGTCCGGTGTCCAGGAGGTGGAGCTGATCAGCAATTTCGCCACGCCCTTCTTGACTGCTTCAGTCGTTACTGTAAAATCGCGACGCTTTTGAACATCTTCCGGATAAAGTAAAGCGGGTAATTCGTCAAGAAAGTGATGACGCTGCTCATTGGACAATACTCTGAAATTCGAAGCAGGACGGTCATGAAGTGATCGAATCTCAGAACTGATACCGTAATCACGCTTGAGAACTCGAGACATTGCATCAGTCACACAGAAATGAGCATAGGCAGCTCGAGCGAAAATTCTCTCATATAGACGAGATATCTGAACAAGCGGATGCGTATTGCCGAGTCTCAAAGCAAGAATAGAGTAGCCAAAGTTGTGCCAATCGATTACGAGGCGAGTATGGCGTAGAAAGCATATTATCTGAGCGATGAACAGAGTAGGTATTGATGGGGGGTTCTGTACAAGAAGCCATCTGGCAGGTCGTGTCCGGTATCCTAGGACAATCCAAATAGTCCAGATCTGAAAAAGAACTTTTAATGGTCCGTAAAAAATGAACAGGCGATTATCTTTCGTCTTGAGATACTCTGGTGTAAGATCAAGCGGATGTACTTTTATGATAGCCGGGTTTGCTAAGATATCAGGATGTATGTTAGACTCCAAGTAGCCTATGAGGTCGACTTGAATTTCATGTCTGGCAATGCTCAAGGCATGATACTGCATTCGAGGGCTCCTGCCAATATCTCCAAGGACCAGTATTTGAACTCTGTTGGCACTGCGTTCCTTTCCGATAATGCTACCATACTGGGAAGGTAATGAATAGAGTATGATCGAAGTGATGCCAAAGATTATGACCATCCATGGCAGCCAGCTCTCGAAGTTGAACATCGGCGAAGTACAATTCGAGAGCACCAATTGTGAGGACTAATCAGCATTTTGGGACGGTGTCCAGCCTTTACCTCCAGTATTACCAAGGTTCCATAGCCTTGAATCTTGGTCAAATAGCATTGCAGATCCTCACGTCGAAGACCCTGGATGACGCATCGGGCCGATAGATTCTCCGGTATACACGGGGTTGCTGTACAACCTATCAATCATCCCCTAGCCGCAAACAGCATTGCAACTTCTCTCTTTTCGAGCTCCATTATTACCACTGATTGAGCAGCAGGTTCTGACTCTCAGTGCCGCACCTTCCACGGCTATCACTACCTCTGCAATGATAGAACTATCTCAGAACCCTTAATATAATTGTATAGGGAAAGCGCGTTGCAATATGGCAACTACCTACGCTCTCCCTTCCACCCTGAACGGCCATACCGGGGGCCACCATGGTCATTCACACAGTAGGAAAGCGGCTATACAACGGAACTCTTTACAATATGCCTCTGTCAATAATGGAGGATATCAGATGAACGCTGGACCCACAATCGACAACCAATCGAGAGCTGAAATGTTGCCTCAACATCAAGCTCATAAGTTTGCAGAGATGCCGGTCGAGACACATCAAAAGGAATCATTTCCAACTCTGCAGCTTCCTTCGCCACACCCGTCGTTCTCAACGCCTACAGGTGCTAGATCAAAGAGCACAGAACGGAGGAAGAGTGTGGGACTTCCTACCCATCTGCATTTGGGGAACGGCTCGAATGAATATGGATTTCCAGCTCCCACTGCTAATCAGAGATTTCGTGCGACGAGTATTGGTCCTGGAGAAAGGTAAGACTCTTCAAAAGTGCGCGGCCATTTGACGCATGCCTCTAACGTTCATAGCATCAAATCTATCACCATCACCGAAGCCATCAGTTCAATATTGGTGCCCTTACCCTATGTCCTCACATCTTTGACTCTCGGAGCACTTCTAGCGGCTCAATCAGCCGAATCAAACAAGAAAGGCCTGTTTCGACATGCTTCATTACATTTACAGGCCAGGCAAGAGTGGCCAATTGTATGTACCATAACCTCGATAACGCTTGTGACTGTTGGGTTGAAAGGGAAGATATGGCAGCCGCCGGCAGCTCTAGACCGGCGAAAGAAGTCGCTCGCGGGGATTGAAGATCTGGAAAAACCGAATTGGAGTGTAACAGCTCGAAGAATATTAGGCAGGATACTTAGTGTGGGACTGCCATTCTACGCTACCTCTCAACTGGGAGCTGCTCGCGTTGGTTTGGTGATGCTTGTTGGGCTGGCTTCGAACATTACAGGGATCGATAATGAGTCAACGGACCTCACAAAAGCCCAGGGATGGAAGCGTTTATTAAGCCACCGGCGATGGACGCTCGCTTCAATCATATTACAGATCTTATGTGATCTCTCGGGTTTAACAATCGACTCCAGAGCCTTCGATATTTGGCTGGGCTATCTGGCTCTTGGGCTTTCTGTCCTTATCCTACCGCCTCCATTCCCATCTTCTAGACCTAAATCCTCCGTGGCTACCTCCTCAGGCCCTGTATCGGAATCGAAACCCTCGGCAGTCTTTTCGACGCCTTGGCAAACACCTGGACAGGTCGAACCCCGGTCCCCAAAAATGCATATGGTATCGCCAATGATATCTTCGCAGCAGGATGTTGATATTACACTTTGGGGTGGACTTGCACTCCTAATGTTCAGTCTGACAGTCAATCTCTTATACAATCACGGCCAAGCTCTCTCTATGGGGCAACTTTTCTGGAACTCTATATCTGGACTCGCGGCAGCAGTGGTACTGACGGCTGCTGAACCGAAGAGTTTACGAAGCAACAAAGGACTGGGGCTTGTGCTTGGCTCACTCACATCATCTTTGGCCATAACGCAAATGGGTGGCGGGACATGGGGCTCGTTCTCATACCAGAGCATCCTCGTCGGTATAGCTTTCGCAGCATTGAAATATGATATTCACAGAGCATCCTCCCTTTCCTCGCATTCCAACCATCACCACCATCATCATGCCCCGAAAACACAAGTCCATGAGTATGGTCAAATGTCACGGTTTTCAGCAAAGTTGGTACAAAGCATCCCGCAATGGCCACTTCTCCATAGCATTTTGGTCGAGAAGGACTCGCGGCGGATATTCTACTTCATGTGGTGAGAATGTAGTGTTCCCCCAAGATTTACGGCTACTAACGGCACACATAGTCTCAACTTCGCTTTCATGCTCGTCCAGACTTTCTATGGGCTAGTGACTGGATCTTTGGGACTTCTGAGCGATAGTATTCACATGTTCTTCGACTGTCTTGCACTCGTGGTAGGTCTGTGTGCGGCTGTGATGAGTAAGTGGCCTCCCAGCGAGAGGTTTCCGTATGGCTACGGTAAGATGGATACCCTCGCTGGTTTTGCCAACGGTATATTCTTGATGTAGGTTACTTCTAGAACTTAGTCGATGCATGGATACTAATTCGTGGTTTAGGCTCATAAGCGTTGAGATTATCTATGAGGCTATTGAGCGTCTGGCAGAAGGCGATCGCATCAACAAGATTGGCGAGTTACTTACCGTCAGCAGTCTCGGATTGATCGTTAACATTGTGGGCATGACCGCCTTCGGCCATGCACACCACGGGCACGGTCACTCTCATGGTGGACATGACCATGGAGGTGACAGCCATGCAGATCACGACCACACAGGCCATAACCATGGCGAGGAGTGTTCTCATGATGACCACTCAAATCACGACCATTCTCACCACGACCACTCGCACCATAACCATCCTCATAACGACCACGACCACTCTCCTCCGAAACAGACCCATCCATTGAGTAGTGTCCAAACACATAACCACCATCTTGACCACCTCAGCACAGGCCCTTCTCCCAGTCCATCAGTCTACTCTTCTTTTCCCGCCACCCCGTCTAAGCCTGTTCATTCCCACTCTCATGCTCACGGTCATGGGTCCCATGGTCACGGACACCATCACCATGGCAACGAGAACATGGAAGGCATCTACCTGCACGTGCTAGCCGACACTTTGGGTTCGGTTGCAGTCGTCATATCTACAGTTCTCATTCACTATACTGGCTGGTCAGGGTTTGACCCTCTGGCCTCTTGCTTAATCGCCATTCTAATCTTCCTATCCGCCGTCCCGCTCGTCAAATCATCAGCTCGCACTTTATTGCTTACTGTGCCGGATGACACGGAGTACGATCTCCGAGAAGCATTAGCGGGGCTCGCCGGCCTCCGTGGTGTGGTCGGCTATGCGGTCCCGAAGTTCTGGCTAGAAGCAGGCGAGAACCGTAAGGTTTTAGGTGTTATACATGTCATTGCAGGCAAAGGAACTGACCTGGAGGACGTAAGGGAAAGAGCAGTCTCTTATTTAACTGGACGGCATATGGATGTGGTAGTCCAGGTAGAGCGAGAGGGGAACGGCAGGTGTTGGTGTCAAGCTGGAAAATAACACTGGATAAGGTACTGGGCTTCACAAATGACCATGCAGGATCGTGATTACTTGAAAACATTATGGTTGCATATACACCCCAGAGACGAATTTTCTCTGTATATTAGATGGTAGTGTATTATAGAGCTGTAAGCGTAATACATGCTGCTTATGATATAATGATGATTTCGTTGCGATGTCTTCAAATTTTTGAACGCATATGCTCTTATTTGCTTATTTACTAAACAGAATTGAAGAACTGGACAATCAGTCGGGAACCTGCATGTCCTTCACTATTCAAGGATTTGTAAAGTTCAAAAAAATCTCCATGCCCCTTTTTCTTACATATCTTTGAGATGTTCTCCGATTTATCAATATCTATCAACCATTTTCCTCCGAAAGCTTCAATTGAGGAAAGGACCTATGCCGAAAATTTTCACATCACTTCCACATTCCAAGAATCTTGTAATCACGAAGCTCAATCAAGGGTCGATAAATGTGGTGGAAAGATTCTTACGCACTCGATTGGCGAAATGGAGACGATGGGGAAGATAGGTTGGGATTGAGTAGGGGGGTTGTAAGGGGTATGAGGAATGGGGGGGGGAGAGATGGGGATGAGCGGAAGGGCTTTGGGGGTGTTGTGTTTATGTTTTATGCGAGTGGTAGATGAAGAGGATTTGGAAGGTAGTGCAAGAGGAGATTGAAGGTATATGGTGATTGAGTTGGGATAGTATAAGGGATATGATATTAGATGGCGGTCAGTGGAAGGGATCTAGACGAAGGGGGTTTTCGGCTATTTAAGAGGATATACAAGATACCTGATAATTGAGTTGGGATATTATAATAGAGATGAAAATGAAGATGAGTGGAAAGCATTTAAGGATATTATATTTACGTTTCTCACGCCCGCACCTCTTACCTGCCTACTCCGTCTCCTCAACTTTCTGATCAGCCTCGATAAATTTCCTCACTTCATAGACTGGTAATTCTTGCAGCAGCTTCTCATAATTCCCTGCAGCACCCCACTTTCCCATTAGCCATAGAAAGAAATACGTCATCCATTCCTCAATTACGCCTTTTTTACGCTTCATATCTCCGAAGCGCTTGGATGCTTGTTGGATGGCTGTTACGCGGGGTTTTCGGATGAGTTCGTAGTTTTTGAGGGCGAGGGAGATGGCTTGTGAGGGGTTTTGGGGGGTGGATGGGGACGGAGAAGGGGACTGGGATTTGTGGAGGAAGTGAGCGAGGAGCAGGGAGAGGACTTGTACGTCTTCGAGGGCTTGGGATGCGCCCTGCCCGGAACTGGGTTGGAGGGCGTGAGCGGCGTCACCCACGAGGACTGTGTTACCGTTTGATGACCAGGTGGGAAGCGGGGGGGTGGTCCAGGTTGGGTAGATGGAGTCGACGGTTGCGGTGGAGACTATGTTTTGGATTACAGGGTCTTTCCAGTTGGAGTGGCGGGTTTGGAGTTGGGCTTGTATGGCGGAGAAGTCGGGGGAAGTGATGGAGGGTGGGGTGGAGACTTGGTATGTGGACCACCATATTGCTGAGTGGAGTGGAGTTTCGGGGCTAGGGATTTGGTCGGGGCGGTTGGTTGGGGAGGCGAGATTGCAGGGACCGTAGCCGAAGAATCCGTGGGCGCCGAATGTCATTGTTGTTTGGCCTGGGGGGTAGGTTGGGCCGAGGGTGCTGGCGGAGATGAAGCCGCCTATGCCTACGAGTCCTCTGGATTTCTTGTGAGTTTTGTAAGTATTTTGGATCGGTTTAGTGAATATGCTCACTCATAGGTTGCTGGGTAATGGTCTGTTCTGCCATCACCAGTGACAGTTCTTTTGACAACGCTTCTGACGCCATCAGCGCCAATTATCAGATCAGCTTCTACATCTGGGGAGCCATCTGCGAATTTGAGTCGAGCTTGCTGAGCTTGTCCGCACGTGACTTCGAGCACATTGGCATGCACAATTGCCTCGTCTGGTACAGCTTCCCGGAGACATTGCCAGAACTCCTGACGGCCGATCATTACGGTATACGTTGGTGGTGGACCGTGGTCGACGGTAGGAAAACGAGCGAGAGTGCAGCCATAAGAATTTCGCATGCAGAAATGGGAGCAGGAGTAGCCCTTGGCGACAATCTTTTCAAAAAGCTCTTCATTGAGATCTCGTAGTACGTGCAGACCGTTAGGTACGATAGCTAAGGCTCCGCCTACAGTCGTAGAGCCTGAAGTGTGGCCTTTCTCCGCAGCTGCTTGATGCTTTTCATAGATAAGAAGTTCAATTGGTACGTCATCCAGCAATGCCGAAGGGAGGAGCTTTTTCAGAAAGAGATAGGTAGTGAGACCGCTGATGCCGGCACCAACAATGATAATCTTCATGCCGTCCAATCTTTACCGGAACTTGCCATACACCGAAATTAGCTGAAAGCAACGTCTTTCGGAAATCTTAATGCGGAGTCCATGAACGGCATAGGAAGACCCTGACTCTGGATATAACACTTGTTGCTGCCTGGAGACTGCAATCAGATCTCGATGGTGAGTAGCTAGCAGATATCTTGTTGCCTTGTGGCTTAAGCCTGTGAGCCAAAGCCAAAGCTGCTTACGTGATCTTATCCTCGTACTCTTTGTACGAGGCTGATTCTTTCGGTCTGTCCAACTTCATCTTCAATCTTGATTCCATCGTGGACATGATTAAATCTTGGGGTCTGAGACAGTTCGCGATCTCGCGTGGCAAGCCGTGAAGCTTTGATGGACATCCCACGCTTTTACAGTTGACATTTGGACTAGAAGTAGTTGGCGGTTGGCGGCGATACCTTGCCGGATGCCCGGATTGTTCAGGATTCACGCTGGGACTGGACTGGACAAGACAGGCGAGTTCTGGTGGCGTGTGAGTAGTGGCCATACTAAGGTACTAAGGCAACCGACGTCTCCTGTTCCCGGAGGAAGGAGGAAGGTGCATTGCAGGGCTTAGCGTAGCATAGTACTTAGTGGGGCTTCGGCTACTATCTAATCTACATCCTCCTTCTATCCACTAGATTTAGGTACCCTGCTATTTTAATAAACATACATAGGACTCGTATAGCCCTAGAGTGATTATTTATATAAGTACTATTAATAATTAGCTATCTTACTTTTTTTTAGCGGCCTATAGCTTTAGTATCTTAATTACTTTTTATTAATCTAGTTACCTAAAACCTCTTAGAAGAATTTATCGAGTACTACTAACTAACTAACCTTGATTTAAGTAGGCTATTAAGGCTATTAAGTCCCTATAGTACCTTATTATTATCTATACTAGCTATACTATCTATACTAGCTACATTACCTATATTACCTATACTAGCTATACTATCTATATTAGCTATATTATTAGCACTGGTTATTAATATACTATATAAAATTAATAGACTAATATATATATTCTATAGAATCTTCTTAGGAAAAGATTCTACTATATATTAGCTAAGAAAACTTAAATATAAGTTATTAGGGTATAAATAGGCTGATAGATAAATACCCTCTAAGAAGTATATAGATGCCTTTAATATACTTTTTATAAATAAAGCTAGAGATTAGGTAGATAATTACCTAGAAGCTATATACCTACTTAATATAGAAGAATCTATAAAAGCTATAATTAATAATTTTAAAGCTTTATTAAGTAAATACTTCTTTTTAAAAGCTACTAAACTCTTACTAGTATTATTTAATATAGAACTTACTAAGCTATATTAAAAACTAGATAAGTCTCTAGCTAATTACTATAAATATACCCTAAATCTTATTACTAGGTTTAGAGGCCGCGATAGATCTAGTAATACTTTAATTAGTTCTTAAAAAAAAGCAACCCTAAATACTATATTATAAGCTTTTATTAGAGGTATCTCTAATCTTAATATATATTATAATATAATAAAGGGCTTATCCTATTATATAAAGTTATTAAAGTTAATCTATACTCTAGTAAAAGAAGCTTATTATACTAACCTAGATATCTAGAAGATACTAGAAGAGGAACTTAAGTCTAATAAATTAATATTCTATAAAACCCTAGCTAAAAAGAACCTCTTAAAGTATAAGATTAAGACCCTCCTTATTTTATACTAAAATATAAAGGTAGCTACACTATCTCACTATACCACCCTATTCCAATAGTCCCTAAATTCTTTAAGGTTTAAGGAATAACCTATATAATAATATTTCTTATAACTAAATAATACTATAATAGTATAGGAATTATATCTAAGTATAATAGCTAGGCCTAAATCTCCCTACTTTCTTAACTAAGGTAACTAGAATAATAATAATAACTTCTAAAGATATACTAGACCTAAATCAAAACTACTAGACTATACCTTATCTAGAAATCTATAGATTAACGATACTCTCTTATAGTCCTTTACTAAAGATAGTTAACTCTATATTAAGTATAGTATAAAGGGATACGATACTAAGGGGTATAATAAAATCTCTCTACTATCCTAAAAGAGGGTATACCTTAGAATAATTATATTTAGGGATAATCTATAGATTAATTTTACCTTAGTAGAGTATAGCTAGTATAATAGTAATCTATAACTATATAGGCCTTCTTTATTATCTTAAAACTTATTAAGTACTTTAAGTATAAATAATATTTATACCTTATTAAGCTCTTCTATTAACTCTTATATAACGCTAAAAGTAAATTTAATCTATATTAATACTATAGGTCTAGAGAGAGATTACTAATTAGAAGCTAAGGCTATAGAAGCTAACTATAATAAGGACTCTAGCTTAAATAAATACCCTTATACTAAAGAGGCCTAACCTTCTCTAAAGGGATAATAAATACCTTAATAATAACCTTAATAACCCTATTAATTTTAAGGTACTAATAATAGAATAAGATATAAAAAATAAAAGAAAACTAAAAAGAAGATAGAACTATAATTACTAGTTAGTATATTTAATAATATATTAGAGAAGTATAATTTACTAGTATCTATCTAGGAGATACTCTAAAAGAATAAAGTAGATATTATATAGATAGACCTTATTATATAGTTACTATAGATTTATAGGGAACTTAAGAGATTATATATATAAGTTCCTAAAAAAAAGACTAAATTAAAGGGAGCTAAGTAAAACCTATTTATATAATTTAATCTATAATTTATATAATAGTTCCCTTAATAAATCCCTTAGTAGTTCCCTTAGCTAGTACCTTAATAGTTCTTAATATAACTATAATAATAGATATCTTAATAGTACCCTATATAACTATAATAGGTACTATAGGCTCCCTAGCCTACTATATAAATACTATAACCGATAATATAGTCGCCTAATATAACTAGTTAAGTACTAGTAAACCTAGTATTAAATATAATAATTATAAAGATAAAAAAATATATATATAACCTAAATAATATAAAGAATATAGATAAGGTATTCTATATACTAGCTACTATAATAAAGCTAGATAGTACCAATTTTTAGTTAGAGAAGATCTATATTTAGGCTAACCAAGGCTCTAACATTAATATTATTTCCTACGGTCTAGTATAGATATTAAAATTAGATCTTTATCTACTCTTAGAAATTAAGTTTAAAGGCTTATTAATACGTACGACAAATCACTAAGATATAGTACTCTACTACTATATCTAGTTATATCTTTCTATTCAAGATATATAATAGGATATTCGTTATTTTATTACACTAAAAGTTATAATATATACTTCTAAGAGAGAATTAGAATATCTAAGCTTAATCCTAGAGATACTTTAGCTTTAGATAGTAGATACTTATATATCTATATAAGGTTCCAAGATTTTTATTAGGGATATATCAGCTAGAAAGACCCCTAGGGTAGTTTAAGGCCCTAAGCTAGTATTTTATAAATAGTATAACCTTCTAATATACCCTAAAGAGGTAGTAGCCCCAACTAATAAGTTTAAGAGGGTTATAGAAGTAGATAATAATAATAAGGAGGAAGATAATAATAATAATAAGGATAATCTCTTAGATACTAAGAAACTAGAAGGGGATTTTTAATAAGTCCCTAGTACGACTCTAAACTATAAGGGTACCTACTACATCCTATTAAGGGTACCCTCTAGCTAGGCATTTTTATAAACGCCTTTAGTTTATCTAATACTCTAGTACCTTTATCCCCATAAATACTATTAAGGAAGGCCTTCCCTAATAAACAAGTTATATAAATAGTACCTAGCTACTACTTATCCCTAGAAAATCTTAAAGCTTAGGCGCTATATTTAGATCTAGGACTAGTCTTTAGACCTCTTATACCTATAGAGGCTAATTAATTAAAAGTACTATAACTTCTCTATTAATACTATTATTTAAATTAAGAAGACCTAACTAACCTTCTATATACTAATTTAATAACTCACCGCGTTTATATATAACTAGGTATTAAACTAACCTTAGTTAAATTATAGAAATAATAGCCGCCCTATATAAAATAGTAGTTATATAAGCTAGTATAGGATAATCTAAAGGGAGGTATCTATAAGCTTATAAAACCTACTAATAGTTATCTCTCTTAATAGAACGCCTAAGCTATTATAATAGATAAAGTTGAAAACCTAAAACCCTTAGATAAACCTCGTATAACTTTTAACTATTCTAGAGTTATAGAACTACTACTAAGCTCCTATATAGAACTTTCCTCTAAGATATATAACCACTTATTAAACCCTTACTATAGCTACCTATTTATAGCGGATCTAAAGTATATATACCTTACTATCCCTCTTTACTCTAATAATAGACATTTCTTTATATTTACTATCTTAGAGATTAATTAATATCAACTATATAGAATATAATAAGGATTAAAGTTAGCGAGATTTACTATAACTAAGCTAGTATACTATACCTTTAGCTTTATACCACCTCTAAGACTAGAACTATCTCTCCTATATTTATTAAGCCTAGATATATCTCTACCACTCACCTTCTATATAGATAATTTCTTCAGAGGTTTTAAAGACTTTAAGAAATAATTCACTTTCCTAAAAAATTACTTCTTCCTAAGAGTAGAATAGGCGAAGCTATTATTATTATTTAGAAAGCTACATCTATTTACTAATTAAATTAAGGCACTTAGTATTATATATATAGTAGGGGGTCTTATATATATATTAGAGGAAAGAGTTAGTAAGATAGCTAAGTAACCTACTTTAACTAACTAAACTAGGGTATAAGCCTTCTTAGGGATAGTAGAGATTATAAGAAGATAGATTAAAAATTTCGCAGAGCTAGCTAAACTACTATTAAGGCTTATAGGGAAGATAGACTAGAGATAGATTAAGTTAAAATAATTATCCTTTAATATTCTAAAAATTAAGTACGCTATCTAAATAATAATATATAGTATCAATATAAATTTAGCAATCCACTTTTATATAGATACGTCTAGATTTACTACTAATATAGTTATAATATAGTTCTAGGAGCCTATAATAGTAGACTTACCTAATACTAAAGTAGTTAAAGTACCTATTATATATAACTTATTTACCTTTACTACTACTCACTATAAATATCTAATCTATAAGCGAGAGCTATATACTATAGTAACCTTTATTACTAAATATAACTACCTATATAAGCATCTATATCACCCTATAATAGTATATATAGACTATAAACTATTAATATACTTCCTACTATTCAACCTATATAAGGGAATCTATAGGTATTAGGCTAATTAGTTACGGCGCCTTAATATTTTAATTATATATATACTAAGTTATAGGAATAAGATAGCTAATACTTTATTAAGAACTCTCTTTAAAAGCCTAGATTATTCTAAGAATACTATAACTCGTGATATATAAGCTAAACTAAAATAGTAAGGAAATTAATAGATCTAGAAAGATAGAAAGGGAGATTTTAAGAAGTTCCTTATATTACTAAATAAACTATAATATATAGAGGTCCTAGAGTAGGGTATATTAAATTAGGTGCCTATATTTACTACTACTATAAGTACTAGTAAATTATAGTATAACGCCTATATAGCTTTAGAATAGTTTAGGGAGATTTATAAATTCTTAAAAGGTAAGCTATTAAATTCTAGTTCCGTATTATTAAAAAAGGCCTTTAACTACTAAGTTATTAGGGATATATTATAGATTTATAGACGAGATATATACCTACTATATATACTAGAGAGTAAGGTATTATAAGTTATATAGAAAGTATATAATAAAGGTAGCTACTAGGCTAAAATACATCGGCAATTCCGTAGGATGGAAATTTGCGCAATTAGCCGCTAATATCCGGATCTGCAAGTCTGCCCATGTCCAAATTTTTCAGCCCCTTTAGCTGTCAATCAGCTGTCAATCAGCTGCCGATCAGCAGGAACAGCACCTACTACTCAGATTTTAGCACATTTCGCACATTCCGCACTGGTCGTACATCCAGTATCAATCTATCCATCTATCCATAGCATAGTATCTATCGCATCTATCGCATCTATCTATCCATCTATCTATCCATCTATCTATCTATCTATCTATCTATCTATCCATCACATCCATCCATCTATGGCATGGCATCCATCTATGGCATGGCATCCATCTATGGCATAGCATCCATAGCATCCATCGCATCCATCGCATCCATCCATCTATGGCATAGCATCCATAGCATCCATCGCATCCATCGCATCCATCCATCTATGGCATGGCATCCATCTATGGCATAGCATCCATAGCATCCATCGCATCCATCGCATCCATCGCATCCATCGCATCCATCGCATCCATCTATCCATCCATCCATCCATCCATAGCATAGTATTCATCCATCCATCCATCCATAGCATAGTATTCATCCATCCATCCATCTATCCATCCATCGCATCCATCGCATCCATCGCATCCATCGCATCCATCGCATCCATCGCATCCATCCATTTATCTATCCATCCATCCATCCATCCATAGCATAGTATTCATCCATCCATCCATCCATAGCATAGTATTCATCCATCCATCCATCTATCCATCCATCGCATCCATCGCATCCATCCATTTATCTATCCATCCATCCATCCATCCATAGCATAGTATTCATCCATCCATCCATCCATAGCATAGTATTCATCCATCCATCCATCTATCCATCCATCGCATCCATCGCATCCATCGCATCCATCGCATCCATCGCATCCATCCATTTATCTATCCATCCATCCATCCATCCATAGCATAGTATTCATCCATCCATCCATCCATAGCATAGTATTCATCCATCCATCCATCTATCCATCCATCGCATCCATCGCATCCATCCATTTATCTATCCATCCATCCATCCATCCATAGCATAGTATTCATCCATCCATCCATCCATAGCATAGTATTCATCCATCCATCCATCCATAGCATAGTATTCATCCATCCATCCATCTATCCATCCATCGCATCCATCGCATCCATCGCATCCATCGCATCCATCGCATCCATCGCATCCATCCATTTATCTATCCATCCATCCATCCATCCATAGCATAGTATTCATCCATCCATCCATCCATAGCATAGTATTCATCCATCCATCCATCTATCCATCCATCGCATCCATCCATCTATGGCATGGCATCCATCCATAGGGTATGGCATCCATCTATGGCATGGTTATTAGAATGATTATTAGATTATTTTGGCCTACAAAAATTAGCGTGATGGATAGATGGATGGATGGATGGATGGATGCCATGGATGGATACTATTACCATGCAACATAGCCATGCGCATGCGATGGATGCCATACCATAGATGGATGCGATGCCATAGATGGATGCCATACCATGGATGGATGCGATGCCATAGATGGATGCCATGCCATAGATGGATGCGATGCCATAGATGGATGCGATGCCATAGATGGATGCCATACCATAGATGGATGCGATGCCATGGATGGATGCCATGCCATGGATGGATGCGATGCCATGGATAGATGGATGCGATGCCATAGATGGATGCGATGCCATGGATGGATGCCATACCATGGATGGATGCGATGCCATGGATGGATGCCATACCATGGATGGATGCGATGCCATCGATGGATGCCATACCATGGATGGATGCGATGCCATCGATGGATGCCATACCATGGATGGATGCGATGCCATCGATGGATGCCATACCATGGATGGATGCGATGCCATCGATGGATAGATGGATGGATAGATGGATGCCATACCATGGATGGATGCGATGCCATCGATGGATGCCATACCATGGATGGATGCGATGCCATCGATGGATGCCATACCATGGATGGATGCGATGCCATCGATGGATAGATGGATGGATAGATGGATGGATGGATGGATAGATGGATGGATGGATGGATAGATGGATGGATAGATAGATGGATGGATGGATAGATGGATAGATGGAGGACCCGTTATGTAGATCTTACTAGATATTGGAAAAGAAAGCGCTGCTGAGTGCAGTTTGCAGCTATTTGCAGCTGTTTCGCAGCTGTTTCGCAGCTAAACGTGCTGTTTTTGCTAAAAACTCTTGGTACGCCGCTAATTGCGGGTTACGGATTTGCCGATGTAGGTACTATAGTACACCTTAAAAGTAATAGGTACTACTAGTCTAACTAGTCTCAAAACATAGAGCGGTATATAGCTAGATATTTAGAGTATATAAGGTATAGCCCTACTATAAGATCATAGCCTCTATACTTTATATATATCACGTTCCCCTTCTAACTTATAGGAATAAACTTTATTAGATCACTTAATATATATAAATCTAGAACTAGGTATATACTTAATATAATATACTATTTTAATAGATTTATTATACTATTCACTATTAAAAATATAAATATTAAGAGTATACTCTAGTACTTAAAGCTAGTTTTTACTATATATTAGAAACTATATATAATCTACTATAATCGCGGATAGTACTTTCTTAATAATATACTATAAGACTTCTTATAACTAGAGAGCGTTAATATTACCTATAGTCCCTTAGATAGTTCTAAAAGTACTAGGATAATTAAAATATTAAATTAATTAGTTAAGGATATTCTATAAAAGAGTCCCTAGAATAGTAGTTTTAAATAGAACTAAAAATTATTTAAAATAGCGAAGGCTATTAATAACTAGGTAATTCTATATCTTAGATTATTACCTATATTAATATTATTTAAATAAGCTAAGGAGATATTAACTATAATAGTAACTCTTCTAACACTACTAAAAAAAAGTATTAAGAAGTAGATAGTAGAACTTAAGAATTAAATAAAGTACCTTTATAAGATATATAAGTACGCTAGATATTAAATAAAAATATATAATTTAATAGTATAAGTATTATGATAGTAGAAGAAGGTAGAAGCTATATAATATAATAAAGGGATTTCCTAGTTTATATATTATATTAATAACTTAGTAATAGTTTATTAAAAGGGGGTTAGAAAATTATAACCTAGGTAAAGAGGTTTATTTAAGATAATAAACTATAATAAATCTTATTAAGCTTCTTTTATATTATAGTAGATTAATAGCTAAGAAATTAAAGATATATTTTATAATAATTACCTTAAAGTATTCTATCCTTAAATAGGCTACCTTATAGAGGGAGATTAATAGTCTTTATTACTATCTTTATATATCTTAAGAACTCTTTAGAAGGGGTCTAAATAACTTTCTTAAAAGTAAAGTAGTAATCTTCTTAAAGTAAAGTAGTAAAATTTCCACTAAGATAACTATAAATTAAAAGTAAATATTACTAACTAACTTATTATCCTATATACTACTTCTATAATATAGTATTTTACTTAAGATATTTATAGAAGCCTTATTTTATATAAAATATATACTTAGTATATTAGATAGTATTCTTAACGCTTCTATATTTTCTAAAAGTATTATAGAATTAAATACCTTACCTTATATTATCCTTTATAATAAACTAGATTATAATTTAATATTAAATCTAAATATATAGCTATCTACTAGCTTTAATATAGACTTATTAAGTTTCTAAATTATAAAGATAGCTACTATAGAGTTTATCTTATAGAAGGTATAATATATAAGATAGTTATAGGTATTCTACTTAAAGCTTTCTATTAGGAAGAGCTAGGTAAATAAGAAAAGAATAATAAAAAAATAGGATATTAATAGAGATTAGGTATACTATATAGTATTTAAGAGATATTATATAGTAGGTTATAAAAAAAAGGATATACTATCTCTTAACCCTACTAGGGGAATTAGTAATCTTAAATATTAGATTATAGAAGGGCCCCTTTATATTATCTAAGGTATTAACTATATATAAGATTCTAGGTTTATATTTTAAAGATCTCTATTATTTTCTAGTAGTTCTAAAAGGAAGATACCTTAAGCTTAAAGTATAAAGCGTATTTATATAATTACTATTAGTAAGGATAAAGATAGTAACTAAGTTATCTACTATCCTATAATAGAGGACCTTATTAATAATATATTTATTATATCCCCCCCTCTAAAGAGAAGATATACTATAAAGATATCTACCTAGCCTATTATTATTAAGTAAGCTAGACCTATAATAAGACTTATAATAGCTAAGCCTATATTAGCTAAGTTAGAATCTACTAAGTTATCTATATCTTAACTTATTAGTTTATAGAAGATAACTACTATCTCTTTTAACTAGGTAGGTATATTAATTATATCTACCCCTTTAATATATTTAAATCTAAGTTATTAATAACTTTTAGAAGTATAAATAAGCTTCTTAAAGATAGAAAAAGATAAGCTTTCTTATAAGATTAGTATATACTAAGAAAGAAATTATATATTTTAGGAGTAGCTAGAGAGGGCTCTAGATAAAAATAGTAGTACTTAGATATAATATTAAGGGAAAGAAAGCTTTAGTAGATATATATATATTTTTATAAGATATTATTTCTTTCTTTATATTCTCGCTATAACTAGTCTTTACTTCAGTTCCTTTTTTCTTTCTATTATAACTAGCGGATAGTACTTATAGAGGTATACTATATCGCGTAGAGCTACTAAGCTACCGAATTACTAGCCTATAGGGCTTCGGGGAGCCCGTCCTGTTTTATAGGGAGTTGTTCCCGGAGGAAGGAGGAAGGTGTATTACAGGGCTTAGCGTAGCATAGTACTTAGTGGGGCTTCGGCTACCATCCAATCTACATCCTCCTCCTACCCACTAGATCCAGGTACCCTGCTGTTTTTCTCCCAGTAATGATTATAGTAGGAAAGTCAAGTGACAGACAGAGCCGCTACCTTAGCGACCGAGTTTGTTACCCCTCTAATACCTTATCTCAACCATTCCATCCAACCAGCACCGCGCCTTTGCTGCTATCACAACTCCTCCGCCTCTGGGAACCTAACGGAGCCTTACTGACCGATCCCGTTCTTACTTGAGTGGCCAGTGCACCCTGGAACCCTCTCCACCCTATGTCCCATGTCCCTACTGATCCTCCCTATCGACTGCATTTCGTCCCTTGCCTACCCCATGCCGGCCAATTGTAATTTCGCGCAATCGTTGACTACTTTAGGGCAGTCTGGAAGGCTTCCGACAAGATTGACTTCGATGCAGGAATCGGGGCACGAAACGAGGGGGGGGGGGGCAACGCAGAAAGTCGCCGAATGGGATAACAAGGAGAGAACGTCGAAAAGTCAGACGGACACATGCACATCGGTCTCGAGTTTGAGTCGAGAGGCAAACCTCGTGTTCCACGAATGGAAGACACAGGAGGGGTCTTCGGTCTGCACGAAATGATTGAATGATCGAATTGCGGCGCGTGAAACCCAAAGAAGCCGCGTGGGATTGGACCTGCCGCTTAACAGCATTAGGCATTTAGGAGATCTGGGCTGTAATGGGTGAGAAAGCAAGCTGCCATCAGCCGTCATACAGCGTCGGAAATCACCAAACCTTTAACGTACGCCCTATCCTTATTGGTATGCAATGCACCATGCACGTTATCTTCCCAATCGAAACATGGCGCACTGCACGGATGAGCAATGCCTTTGCTAGGCCACTTAGCCATGTGCCCTGCGACCCCACATAGCCATTCAACTGCTTCAGCTCGTGCCACGCTCAGGCTCAAGCTCGAATAATGCATCAACCAATATTCCCACAAGCTCATGCCCTTGCTTGCCGGTAACACCTCAAAAGAAGTCTTTCTTGACGTGGCTTGTATGTGGAGTACTATGGTATTACTTGCACGATTATGACTGCTTGGTGGTCTAACGAGAGAATCAATGCTACCGTCACTCAAGAATACATTGAGAGGGAGTTGGGGTCGAAGAAATACGTCGACACCCTTCATGGCGTACTAGCATTCGGGGACGGCTTGACAGACGACACTTACCTTGACTGGATCCTCGAGAGGAGCCCGCGCATCTTTCTAATCCTCAACCAAATTGGGGCACCAGAGAAGGTGTTTGAGGCGATCGACAGGTCCTTCACTGACGATGATCTTCCACTATCCCAAGATTCCCTGTGGGAGCTCAATCTCTTTGGTGGAAAGTCCGAGACGTTGGATAAGAAGTTCTACCGCGAACAATTCAACTTCCTCATACAAGAACTTGAGCCTGGCAACCATATCAACTATAGCACGTGGGACGTTGTACCGGTGGAAACGACAGCAAAACGTCCAGGCATAAGTACCAACACATCCTGTGATCAAGTGCGAGTCCAGAATCAGGTCTACACCAGAAAGAAAGTCGCCACGTTCGGTGACAATGGGATTGACGAGGTACATTTTATTATGCACCTCAAATCTCTCACTACCATTCAACATCCTCATCTTGTCTCGGTCTGGGCAACCTATTCACAGGATGAGTTCAATTATATACTTCTTACTCCCCCCACAGAGATGACACTGAAGGCCTTTCTCGATGAGCCACCAAAGGCTTTCAAAGCACTCGAGAAATACGAACGCCGGAACATCTTCATGACCTGGTGTCACTGCCTCACATCTGCCCTAGCCTCCCTTCACGACAAGGGTTTCACGCATCAGACCCTACGTCCCTCGGCGATCACAGTCGACCACAAGAACACCATCTACATCAACGATTACAGCGCCCTCAAAGCCCTCGATATCGACGAGCCTGCCCAACCCTACAGTAGCGAGCTCTACGACCATTCTGCTCCTGAGAATTGGCTTCGCAAACCTTGCCTACACGAGACAGCACCATTGAAGACATACCTCCCAGGTGGTGGCCGCACAGCCCGACGCATACCCAAAATCGAGCCTGAGAATCCAACCAGTACGCTGCCACTGCCACCACCCTCGCCAGGAATCCCCACACGAAAAAGCTCCAAATCAGGCGCAACCTCCAGGTCGGGCTCGAAATCTGCTTCTTCGGGTTCCTCGACTACAACTCGACCCCGCAACACCGTCATCACTACCTTCGCCCCTCCCCAACGCGTCGCCTCCACTGCAGGTAGCTCTATGCATAGCAAGAGGGCCTACTCATCCGATGTTTTCTCCCTTACTACAGTTCTACTCACGCTTCTCTCGATGATCCTCCAGCATTCACCGAAATCCTTCGCATCCCATCGGTGCCGCTTAAACCGCCAGGCCGGTCGTGGTAACGCACCTCCTGATGCCTCTTTCCACAAAAAACCTACCTCAAGTGATGAAATGGATAGACATCCTGGCGAAAGAGGCGGGACAACGGGAGAAGAAGGACATGAAGTTCTGGGGCGCCGTTGTAGAACTGGCGCAATTATGCCGACTTGGTGTACAGAAAGAGCCAAAAGATAGAATACATAGCAAAGATTTGGAGAAAAAGGTGGCAGGCTGGGTAGACTGGGGATTAGGTCGCAAACGCAAATGCAATTGTATATGTGGGACCGGGACGAATGGAACCCAAGAATTCAAAGCCGATTATCAAGAGCAGGAGCCTGAGTCAAAATACCAACTTCTAAAGTCCAATGGGCACAGCAAATTCCGGCTTGAAGAAAAGCGGAAATTAAGTCTTCCACCGGCCGAAAGCTCCGTCGACGTGGCCGTAGGTAGCATGCGCGGCGCAGGCATCTCATCATACCAAGAAAGCACCGTTTGGGGCCTCGGCGAGCTCTCACATCTCCATTCCGGCCTCATGCGACCCCCCAGCATCATCTCCACCCAAGACAGCCTGATCTGGGGCGCAAACGACGCTCCTCACTTCGACAACAACACCATCGTCCGTCCCATGACCTCCGGCAACAATAATGAGAGCGGGATCTGGGGCCTGGGCGACGCAAAAATGAGTAATAATGAAAAACCATACAACATGTCAGATAAGAGGAATAAATCTTTTCCGCAGGACTACCCGGCTTCGAGAGCGGATAGCGCTACGACGTCGAATATTGCAATGGGTGTTGTGGGCGATGATGAGGGGAGCGAGTATAGTGGTGATGGGAGCGAGACGGAACAAGGTGCTGAGACTCTGAGGGCGGATTGGCCGCTTCCGCTGGGGACGCTGACGCTTGATCATCGCGTTAAACACTGAGTCTTCGTTCAGTGAGTAGCAGGGGGAGATTACGGCGGGGGATGTGAGGGGGGTTTACGATGGTGAATTATGTGCTTCGAGATATAAATCTAGGGTGGACAAATAACGTGATATCGGACTGGGTTTTCTGGATCTCACTTTTACAGGTATGCAATGGAATGGATATTAAAAGAGTATGTAATGATAAGGATACTTTTGAACAATGAATGGATGGGTGGGCTTTGCAGACTTTGGCATTGCAAGCTTCTAGGGAATATGGGAATAGAATTTTGCAGGTTTATTGGTTGTACAGGTCTGTGGTGTTCCTTCGGAAGTTATATATTCTTCTTGTTGAGACCTTATCTTTGCATTCTGGTTGTTGAAAAGAAGGCTGTTTGTTGTAATGTGGTGTCAGATAAGGTTGAAGTGAACAGATGCGTTGCAGCCTACATCTTTTCTTGCTATATATACTGACAGATATCCATGGACCTGGGCTTTTCACCAACCCACCACCCCCTCATCCTCATCCCCACATCCCCATCCCCATCATCACCCCCCCCACATCCCCATCCCCATCATCACCCCCCCCCCCACATCCCCATCCCCATCATCACCCCCCCCTCCCCCCTTCCCCTTCCCCGCCCTACTCCCCCCTCCCACCAAACGCCTCCGCCCCCACAGGCGCCGTGCTCCTCCTCCTAATCCCCGGCACACTCAATTTCCTTAGCGTAATACCAATCGACGGACGGCGGAAGGATGTGGTAGGTGAAGGGGGAGGAGGGAGCTATATTGTGTAATGTGAGTGTATGATTAGTTTCTGTCTGTATCGTGAGAGCTTGGGAGAGTTTGGGGATGGGGTTGGAGATTTGATTTTGGGGATGTGGGATGGGGCATGTGGTACATACATCAACAGTAACACCCTCGCTTCTCCTGCGTATCGGGCTCATTTTCCCTTCCCCACCATCATCATCTTCATCCTCATCCTCATCCTCATCCTCAGTCTCATCCTCACTCCCCGCCCTCGTCACCGGCTCCGTCACCGTCACAGGTGTCACATTCCCACTACCTACCCTGCTCTTCGTCTTCCACGTCCTCCCCTTCCAGATCCCCACCACCTTCTTCGCTCTCACATCCCGATCCCGCTCCAACCCTAATTTCTTAACAGCCTTTAAATATTTCTTCTTCATTTCAGATAAGTGTTCTACCTTTAACCTCGGAAGGGGAAATCAGCAAGCAGAGCAGTTCGCAGGGGGATGAGAATTATACCGAACTAACGCACCTCCTCGATCCAGAGTTCTTGGCTGGCTGACCAGCGTTTTTGAGCGGAGTGTAGCTCAGTTTGACAGTGGAGGAGGCGGGATTCTTGCGCGGGGGTCCAGGTTGGGGGGGAGGTGGAGATGGTGGAGGAGGATATTGAACGCTGGAGCTGGAGACGGCGAGGGAAGGCTACGTTATTCGGAGAGGATGTTGGAGAGGAGGAGGGGGAGTGGCTGGTTTGATGGGTGAGGGTTTGTGGTGAAGCTGGTGGTGCCATGACGGATGCATGGACGGTGGGTCGGTTTTTTTATTTTGTAACAACTATAGTATTTCGGCTGCCTGATGAGGTGGTAAGTTGGACTTGAGATGGGGAGATATGTAGAGTAATATATGTGTAGTGGTGGTGTATGAGCGTGCGAGCGCTACAGTGCCTGTTGGGTGCGAGGACGAATCAATCTACCAGGTCGAGGAGTTTGATGATGTATCGACTATAGTAGGAATTGCTCGCGTGACGGCGCTCTTTGTGGGGAAGACTCGTGCGTAATATGTGTTATGTGCGGAGCATGCGAGATTAGTGAAAATTCCGTGGAAGAATTGAACGCTCAATGCTGCGGGATGCTCATAGGTCGTTCACGTGGAATGTGAACCAACGAGCCCTGTTCTTCCGAGTCAATGCAGTGATTCAATTGCATAAGTTTCCATTGTTCCAAGATATCAATACGGTCTAGCTCTGAAAACATGGCAGAAGCAATTGCAAAGATTGCTGTGAAAACTCACGTAGGATGGAAATCATCACCTCTAACAGCCTCAAAACAAGGAAGCGCATTCGCCGGTATTGCGTCTAAGACCAAGGAAGGATGGGCAGGCGAACCATACTGATGTGGGGGTCCCCGTTGTGGAGGCCGTAGACCCACGTCACGTCTACCTTCCGCTTGTGCATATTGCGCCGGTATTCAGACATCTGTCTAGATTAGAAGCCCCCAATTGGCTACCATAAAGGTGCGGACCAAGATGGAATATTTCGTTCATCTATGGATCTGAATCCCGAAGAGCCTCATGGAAAGCCTCGGCGTCTGAAGGAGCCACGTTTGCAGCATCAGCCAAAAGAGTGGTCCAGCAGCTAACAACAACGTTGTGCATCCAGCAGCATTCTTCACTAACAGAACGTACTCGCTTGCCGTCTGACTTGTATACGCCGAGTCTCGTAGGGCTCACAGTGACCCCCACAGTAGGCAACTTAACGTGGAAGCTATTGCTGGTCTTGCGGACGCCGTTCCCGCTTTGACCCTTTGGAATCTTCATATTCTCAAATTCCATGCACTGACGAACCATTTGGTGGATCCCGTTCTCTAGACTTATTGCCCGAGGTACAAGGTCATCCCAAAAGCCTGGACCCCAATATGGATCATCGTCTAACGCCCTTCGTAGTGAGGAGACCCAGAATGCGAAGACTGGGAATTGAGTCGGTTTTTCGGAGGCTCTACGGAGTAACTCGTAGAGGCGGCAAGCGGTGAGGACGATCCGGAGCGTGGGTTCCGCTTGCAGGACGTAATCCACCATGCAAGCTGTCAGAAATTAGCAGGAGTGCAGCGATTGAAATATGTGTCAACTAGACACCTGGGCACCCGCGAGAAGAGCACCATTCTTTCTCGTCGGTAAAAAAGCACTGCAGCCAGGAAAAGGCTCCGCGAGCTTCACCCTGGAACACCAGTTCTAGATCAAATATATTCCTATCCCCGAGCATGGATATGGCTAATCGAGTAGCGTATTGATAGATCGCCAGCACAGGAAGGATCATTGCGTAGGTAATATCGCGTTGCAGTAGCCATGTTTCCTCGTGTTCTTCGCTGGTTGGTCGGTGCTGGTTACAGAAGCTAAGGAGAGTCAACCTGCAGCCACTCCATGGACGGCTTTAAGAGAGAGTCTTACCGATCATCATACCGGGTCCCTAGGGAGCTGCGAATAGCTTGGAATGCTTTGCAGGAGTGAAGGTAGTCGGCGTCTTTTCTAAGGACTATGAATGTGGGCTTTCTTGAACTCTCATCCACTTGAGATAGAGGGAGGCTGAGGTTTTCGGAAAGGGTCATTATGGTATGGTAGATGGCTGCTCAGAGACACTCCTCGTCTTATGGATATGAGCCTTCATGATGTCAATCCCAGGCATCACCGAAGGCCCCATCCCCAAACAGTAGGTAGCACCCCGTAACACTTCGAGGTGGTCCGAATCCGGTCGGGGAGCGTAGGTATAAGGCCAGCCATTAGTGGCTACGTGATACGTAGACATAAGAAGAGCCTATGACCTGCACTCCAAGTGGGTCCGGAGGGATGGTGTGTGGTGAAAAGTAGCTGCGCTTGAGGTGTGCAGAAAGAGCTGCCCACTCAATTCGGATGGGTGTGGCGCTAGTGGAATCATTCACTCTCATACTTCGGAGCTTTCTAATATTCAACTTCCAAGCTCCCTACTGCTTGCAATAGTACCATTTTGATTAGCAGGTTCAACTTTTTCTTCGAAAGGTGTAACCTATGTACAGAGAGGGTGTGAAAGCCCCGCGCCCGTACGGCATCACAGCGAACAGCACTTCGCTTTTCTGCAAGTAAGATACATCGAAAGTACTTCTAGGCCTGTAGGGCTGCTCCCTATCTTCGGATATGTCCGCCTGCTAGATTAAATGGCCTCAGCAACAGTTTAGAACTACCCATGGCAAGGATGAGACGGATGTCATGGTTGACCTGTACCTTTCAGGATGGCAAATACTACAACACTTCCAATGCACAACCAACGACTTATCAGGACAGGGAGCGCGGGTGAATACATCAGGAGGCTTCACACGGGATGTTGCAGATAGGTATAGTAATCATTTCGAGCCGACTAGAGCAATGAAAATGTTGAGTATAGCCAAGAAAA
Organism: Cladonia borealis; assembly: GCA_018257855.2. NCBI lineage: Eukaryota > Fungi > Ascomycota > Lecanoromycetes > Lecanorales > Cladoniaceae > Cladonia > Cladonia borealis. The sequence goes on along the minus strand of JAFEKC020000005.1, from coordinate 1,399,161 downwards.
TGGCTTGCTCCACTCTCCCAACACATGTCCTCTTTTTCATGGTCTGAACACTGTGGTGTCTCTCCTTACAAGACATGAATGCTACATAGTATTTCAGGACTCATATGAATCCAGTTAAACATCAAGAAAAATAGCTAAAGAGGCCATGTCACATTGATCTTCACTAATCTGTTCCCGAGATCTCATTTGGAAACCTTTTGCAATAGCTGCTGCCCATGGACTTAGAGCCCAAGACTTCTCCTTCCTTGTTGGTATGGTGAGCCAAGGAATCATGGAGTAAGAACATGGTTCTGGCACCAGTGAGCTCCACCTGCTTGCCAAGTCATACCCCAGTCTCTGAGCAACAAGGTGGAGTCCACAGTTTTTAAAAGGACTCTGTCTTCTCATGCTTCACCTTCGGTGCATTCTCATTCATAGAACAAATCATTCAAGTGCCCTCCTCGACCATCATAGAGCAGTGACAGATTCAAAAAGCCTGACTAGCTCTTCTAAACATCGTCTCACATCATGAGCGAACTTGGTCTTTTCATCTTCTGGGCCATATGGCTAGTTTTTGTGGACCTGTTCGTGCTGATCATCCACACAATCAGGTGTTGGCGGCTTCGGAAATCGATCCCAAGAGCCTCCCTAGCCACCTCTCGGAAATGGAGGGACCGTCATTTTCCTCTGTCATTATTCCTTGCATTAGGCAGTATCTTCAATGTTGCTCTTCTACCGATGTACTTCTATATGAGCCAGGGGCCCTTCGATCAAACATGCCCGGAGAAATATTTGCGTACGGAGTGTGACGGTGCTACCAAAAGCTGGACCAAATTCTGCATCTGGCTTATCTTGCCGGGGGTACTCGCCATTGTCGTCAGCATCTTATGGGTTATTCGAGTTCGTAGACAGGTCGCCGCACGTGCCCAGAACAACAATACCCCATCCTCAAAGCTCCTATATCATCCCGGGCCGTTATTATTTGCCAACGGTGTCTTGGTGCTTGCCTCTATTCTCTGCAACCTAACCGGGGCACCTGCCATACTTTACAAGGACATGAATTTCAAGACTTGGTTCCGTGTCAAAGAGGCATTGAGTGTGGTTGCTATAGCCACTTTTATAATTGGTAGCGTTCTCACAATTTATGCGTTGGCCAGGTTCTTCACAGAATGGAGCACGTATCGAGGAAACACAAGGCCGAGAGTGGAGCAAACCAGGAGACGGAGCCGACGATCACGGCGTGAATGGATTGAGTTGGAATAGTGGTATGCTTCAGCATCTCGAATTGACTGACTGGAATGGTTGAGCTACATCAGGGCACTCAATTTGACCATGGGGATAGTAACAGCCAACTTGACAATCCAGAAGAGGTAGACTAGGACTTGGACCTCGACGAGGACACAAATGTCGCCGAAAACAGCAGTCTTACGGCTCGACTTTAACCAATTGGATTGGACTTGTAACTGCATTTAACAATGAACGTCGATACCAACCCAAGGAGCTTGGTCTAAGGGAGAAGCCTTAATATCTCACCCGGAATTTAATTATCGTCGCTCTTTCTTGTATGGATGGTTAATTCTACGCTTCACTCATGCATCGTTCTTGCTACCTTCCACGATCCCAGTTCCCAAACCTCAAGTAGATTGTCTGCTGTGCAAAATATAGGAATCTGACTCAAACTCAATCTTCCTTCCCACTTCTATTTTTCCTTCCCAAACCGTCAAAATCTTTCACACTAGGAGTAACAATACCACGCCCCCTGCGCTGATAAGGAATCCCATAACGCCTCCGCACATCCGATCAATTTACCCTGCTTCGATACGCACGAGTGGTGAATACAGCATCGACATACCAACGCTATAGAGAATACCCCGTGTGAGGAAAATGTGTGAGATGTGATGTAGATGGCGCAGCTAACGAGAAGGAAGGCAGTGCTGAGTAGGAGGCGCTGGTCATAGAGATTGGTTACAGCGTAGGGGGCCGAGAGGAGAGCGTTGATGGGTATGGAGGGGGAGTAGGTGAGGAGGGGGGAAAGTGCGCGTGATGGGGGAGGAAGAAAGGGGTTGGTGTAGGTTGTTTGGAAGATACCGTGGTTGAGGTTGGGGCCGATTGTTTGGAGGATGGGGAGGAAGCCCTGGGTTCTATGAGGAGGTGAGGATTTGAGTGGTGGTTTAGTAGAAAGTGGTGGGTAGGGGATGTATACAAGGGGAATTTGGTTCGATTTTGTTGGCTGGACGGAAGTGGGATGTCTGATCTTGGGCATGGAGAGGGGGATCTTGCAAAGAGTCGCTATCCCCTTCATTGCTAATCTGTAGAGAAAGTGGCATGTCTGTTGCAGGCATTATGAAAAGCTGTAGGCAGGTGAGGTTGATGGCTTGTGCGAAGCGTTGAGCCTGTAGACGTCAAAAGCATAAATGCAAAACAACGGGTACTTGGTGGCAACAGCCCTTTTTGTAACGAATGTTTGGTCTTGGGTTAATCAGCATTGAGTTGCCGTAAAAATCCCAAGTTCGTCCATTAAGCAAGGATTTTGTGAGATTTTGACGTATGTATACATGAGCGATTGCTATGATATATAAGTGAGTTTATGTACCGCAGATCAAATCCAATACTGCCTCCCATATGTTCTTAGCGCACATTTTTGTAAGACTTTGCTCATAGCAAGTAGTCTTCATTGGTTTCTTTTGCAATGACATCGAACAGCGGTTTCGCGCTGAACCAACCTGCCATTGGTGTTCCAACTGTTTTGTATGTGAAGGCCGCATCCTCATCATTGATCTTGACTGTTTCATGTCCCCGTCCACCGGCAGCCGCATCTGCTATCAGTTGCGCATGACAGCATTTTTCTAGGCTCATGAACCAGAATACAGCAGCTTCAATTGTCTGTCCCACAGTCAAAAGGCCATGATTTTGGAGGAGAGCGGCTTTCTTATCGCCGAGGCAGCGAGCGATCTCTTTACCTTCTTTCTCGGCGAGCACGATGCCATTGAAGGAGGAGTAGAGCGCGAGGTCCTGGAAGACATTTCAGTAGTTACTTTTTGTGTAAAGGGGCGGGCTTGGACTTACGTCATGAAATGCGCAGGCGTCTTGTGTGATAGTATCCAAGTTCCTCCCCAAAGAACAAAAGCTTCTCCCGTAAATACTATGACTGTGAGCTGCGCAATTCACATCAGGCCTAGCTTCATGCACTGCGCCATGTATCATGAACGCAGCTGCATTTAACAGCTTGACGTCACCTCCGGCAATGATCTTCCCAGAATGGTCCACTTGTATCAAGTCACTTTTTTTAATCAAGGAGAAGGCAACTCCGAAAGGATTCACCCAGAACGTTGTTGGGTCCACAGGGTCACGGAGCGTGATGTGACCTGCGACACCCTCATCAAACCCGTATTTGCCGAATATGCGGAAGGCCGCTGCGAGGCGGCCTTTCAAGTATTCCCGCTCCTGGTACTTGTCTTCGAATGTTGGAGGTCCCGGGAACTTGGGCATCTGGACCTTGGCCTGGCTTTCACTCAGACCAGGCTCGAGAGGCGCCTTGGCGGAGGGGCGATAGTCCCCATTGCTCCGAGTCTCAGTGCTCGTTGCTGTGGGTGGTGCCATTGTAGCTGTAGAAGTGCTGTAGTCCAATTGTTACGGATATTGTGGGTCAGTAGAGCAAAGGTACAGAACAGGATAAACCAGAAGAGAGAGTATGCGAATTCGTTCGTTGTTGACAACAATATGCGGGGTTTTGACGATCTCGGAAGCAGGGATGGACCGAGGCAGTCTCAGCGCTATCACATAGTACGAATATATCAATTTTTCGTACGGAGTACTGCATTAAGGGAACAGGCGCACCCGTCATTGTGACAGATGCCAATCCAGGCGCAGCCCCATCCTATTGGCGGCGTAGAAATCTCCGAACGCACGCCCTTTTTGGGGATGTGTCGACTCGACCTTCGGAAAGCAATGGCCTAGATGATGCATTCCATCAGGTAGAGCTGTAGACCAGGTTGAGATGCGTCGGACTGCTCCTTGCTCGACAGTATGTGGCTCCCTGCCATGCTGTCGGAGAGTGGCATCTGCAAGGGGCTTCCTGCGTTTCTGAATCGAGCACCTGTGGCTCGAGTCTCTGTCTGTAGCCGTAGCTTTCAGCCGAAGACGTAAAATCTTAGCTTATTGGTACGCAGTACCAAGCGCTGAAGGTCACTCTGCGTCGCAACACTGTAAGTGAGGTGGAAAGGAACGCCCAACGTCGGAAGAACATTGTATGCACGAGAAGCCCGGTGGCTTGCCGACAGAGCGGTGAAAAGTTGCGCCGTTTCGCCGGATGACTTCACTGATTCGCTCGAATTTCAATCCGCATGAACTGCCGCAACAGCCAAATACCCAATCACCTCCATCAAATCATCAGTATGGGTAAACGTGGGGGCAAAAGAGTCAGTATGTCCAAAGTTTCCTCGTCTATTGTTCATATGCTTACGAATTGGGCTCTAGGGTCACCGAGGCGGACGAGGTGGAGGGCGAGGCTTCGGTCAGCGCTCGATTCGCACAGATTATTCCGAAGTACCTAAAGCCAATGGGCTTTTCGAGAAATATTACAATGAGCTTGGAATAGTCGAAGAAGGCGAACATGATGAATTTTGGGGCGCGCTGAAAAGAGATCTCCCCAACAGCTTTCGGTTCACTGGGTCTAAAGGGTACTTTAACTGAGTAGTTATTGGTATCTAACTGAAAGCTAATTTATGACATTCCTAGACAAGCTCTACCTGTTCAGCAACTACTAAAAGACCGCTACATACCAGAGATCACCTCTATTGAATATAATGGCGAATTTGTACATCCACCTAGTCCCATCCCTTGGTTTCCAGATCAATTGGCGTGGCAGATGACTACGCCCAAAAGTATAGTTCGGAAGTTCGCACCATTCAAATCATTCCAACAGTTCTTAGTATCCGAGACGAGCGTGGGCAACATCAGTAGGCAAGAGGTGGTTAGCATGATACCGCCACTTCTCATGGATATTAAGCCAGGAATGGTAGTGATGGATATGTGTGCTGCACCTGGAAGCAAAGCTGCACAGCTGATTGAGATGGTGCACGATGGGGAGGAAGCCCGAATGCGGAAGGTCATCCGCAAGATGAAGAATGAAGAGGGTCGAGAGGTAAGCCCAGATGGAGAATTGACGAAAGACGAAATGGAAGAGCAAGAGAAAATTGGTGACTGGTCAGATGACGGAAGGACAACAGGGTTGCTTATTGCCAATGACTCCGACTACAAGCGGGCGCACATGCTTATACATCAGATGAAGAGGCTCAATTCGCCGAACCTAATAGTGACAAACCATGACGCCACAATGTTTCCCTCAATCAAACTGCCCTCCGAGTCCGCTCGGGCAGACGTCCCACCACGGGGTAGGTATCTTAAGTTCGACCGTATCTTGGCAGATGTGCCATGCTCCGGAGATGGGACGTGCCGGAAGAATGTGAATGTCTGGAAAGATTGGATCCCTGGAAACGCTCTCGGACTATACTCTACTCAAGTTCGTATCCTAGTGCGTGCGCTACAGATGCTTAAAGTTGGAGGCAGAGTCGTGTATTCGACTTGCAGTATGAGCCCTGTTGAGAATGAGGCAGTCGTTGCGACTGCAATTGCTCGATGTGGTGGCATGTCTAAAGTGGACATCATAGATTGCAGTAGTGCGCTTCCACAACTGAAACGGCGGAAGGGCCTGACAGGTTGGAAAGTTATGGATAAGAAAGGCAAGCTTTGGTCATCTTGGGAGGCAGTAGAAGAAGAGAGGGCTAGGAATGGTGACGATGGTCTCGGGAGGCTCACTGAAGCAATGTTCCCACCCTCAAGATCCAACGACACTGTTCCCCTCGAGCGGTGTATGCGGGTCTACGGTCACCTTCAGGATACAGGTGCATTCTTTATTGCTGTTCTAGAGAAGAAGACCGAGATCAAAGCCAAGCCAGAGGCAGAACCTAAGCAGGTCGAGCCCCAACCTTCAATTGTCTCTGTTGTCAATGAGATCGAAGCCCTACCAACCAATGGCACGAATCCAGTCGAGAAGATTGATGCGCTAGATAGTATTGCTCCACCAACAGCGAGCACAGAGGAAGAAGATGTATCAGCAGTAGCCCGGCAGAACAGGGAGAACACTCCAGATACAGGTCCAACAGCCGAAAAACGTACACTCGACGCCGAAGCCGATGCCGAATTGTCGAACAAACGCCCCAAGTTCCGCGACGACGTCGACGACCCCGCGCCCCCAGGCCCCGAAGACCGCCAAATCCATTACCCCCCACCACCAGCTGCCCAACTTGCAGCGGGCCATCCCTCCGCCCCCACATCTCCCCCTTCGCACCTAAACAGTCACCCTGTCAAAAAACCCAAAGGCACCTACGAAGAACCCTTCATCTTCCTCCGGCCAGACCACCCTGACCTCCAACCCATCACCACCTTCTACGCCCTCTCCCCGCGCTTCCCTACCTCCCGCTTCATGGTCCGCAATGCCACGGGTACCCCAGCCAAAACAATCTACTACACCTCCTCCCTAGCCCGCGACATCCTCACCACGAACGCCTCCTCCGGAATTAAATTCGTGCATTGCGGCGTCAAGATGTTTGTGAAGCAAGATGCTCAGAGCGCGGATGTATGTCGCTGGCGCATCCAGAGTGAAGGTATGCCGATTGTGGAGGGGTGGGTTGGTGAAGAGCGCGTAGTACGATTGTGGAGACGATCAACGCTAAGAACACTATTAGTGGAGATGTTTCCCAAAGTGGAAGGCAATGGATGGAGGGATCTTGGAGAAATCGGTCAGAGAGTGCTTGATATGGGTATGGGGTGTTGTGTGCTTCGGGTTGAGAAAGGGGGTGGAGAAGATGGGGAAGAGGGTTTCAGTGAGAGGATGGTGTTGCCGCTGTGGCGGAGTAGGTCGAGTTTGAATCTTATGCTGCCGAAGGAGGAGAGGAAGGCTATGCTGCTGAGGTTGTTCAATGATGATACGCCGTTGCAGGATCATTCTAAGGATCGGTTCAATAAGAAAGCGGAGAGAAGGGCGGAAGGTGTGGATGATGAGGTTGATGAGGGCGGGGCGGTCGAAAGGGATGGGGAAGGTATTGCTGGAGATGAGGATGATGGGGACGATTTTGCGCCTGGGGGAGCGGATGATGATGTTGCAGCGAGGGGTGAAGAGGATGTATCCCCTGATGATGTTAGAGATGAGAAAATGGAGGTAAATGGGCCTTCATGACTTTGTGAAGGGACAGGATCGTAGCATTGGCTGGAAAATATTAGGTTTGTGCATGTATATGTGCAACCAGCTATCTCATGGTAGCTATAGACATGTCTAATTAATATCTTCAATTAGACGGACTGTATCCTATCAGCCAGATAGCCTGGCCTTTCGCACGCAAGGTAATCACACCTCTTGCAGAGCCGGACCACAGCGACCGTTGAGCCATGCATACCGCCCCCTCCATTGTACGTGTTATCCACTCTCTTAACCCTTTTCCGCGGTGTTTGAAAAGAGAGTTCTGCTTTAAGGAGATCAATAATCGCGAAAATGTCAACGGTCGACTCCTAAGCAATTGATCATAGTTCTAGTCAGCTTGGAAGGAAGCCGCGCGTGGTTCATAACGGCAGTGCGGACTCGGGTTGGTAGGGAGTAAGTAGGGAGTCACCAGCGGTGATGCTGGGGAAGGCTCTCGAGGAGCCATACAGGGATATGCCGTCTCGAATGTACAGCACAGGGTGACACGGCATATAATTCGTGCTGACAGGCCGCTATAGAGGATAAAGTAGGACGTATGGTTAGCGGTATATGCAACAATGTGTTTGCTAATCGAGTGATCTGTGGCAATTGCGCTCGAGGCGGTGTCATTTTTTGAAGGCAGAGCATGGAACTGGTGTTTTCGAATAGCTCACGTGTGTTCAAGAGAACCATAATATTGTTCATCTAGATTGGCGCCTTTGCTTTTTCCGGGTTTCTGCGCCAGATCAACCTCGGATACATGACTATATGACTGGACGTTATGGTGGCAAAGTCTGCGTTGCCAACCAGAGCTATGGTATCCGAAGCCATTCAATATCGCCAGTTAAGAGCAGCATTTTCCGTGGCGGGGAGGTAGACGGGTTCGAACAGACCCTTTCCACGGGAATTCCATCCGACAGATGCAGCGTCGGATGAGGGTTGTAGTTCTGCATGTCCAGCTACGGTCGGGTGCCCGGCTGTACAAGTCTTTGTGTATCGATAACAAGATATACAAGCAACAATGTCTTGCCATATTTCCGGATGGCGGGATGCACGACGTCTAATGGAGTAGCAGTGCACACGATCCTGTCGCTACTGCAAGTACGTTAGCAATGCTTTGCAAGCTACAAACGATTTGCTACTAGAGAAGACGGTCAGAAACAGCGATGAATCCAAGCTAGTGCCAGAAAGTCGTGTCATTGACATGCTCATCGTGTCACGGGGATGCCACCCAGGAGGATGTGGTAAGACTTATTGCTCTTTGCGTCCATTAAGGTTGCAATCACATTTCTGCACTCAACGATAGCAGAGCTTTGGCCAACAATATACTACTGAGGTTTCTCTTTCCCTTTGAAACAAAATAAGACCGGCCAGGCCTTGCTATGTATAATGTAGCGATATTCCAAGCAAAATATCCTTCAAAAAGGGCTCATAGGCTCCAAGATAAAGGAACTGCGTGCGCGAGCTTTTCGGAAGCTTGGTGAAGAGTCGAGATGCAGCGGTACAAATCGCGCAGGTTATCGCGTCATATCCATTTTCTCATCTTGTTCGGCCAGACTCGATTTGACACGCTATCCAAAGAGCTCTGCTGTTGGCAATCATCACCTCCTGCTTTTATTTCAGGAGACGGGGATCCTACCCATTGAGACCATAAAGGCATGATCGTACGGAAGATGCCACGCCTCTAGCAATGATGTGTTTGCCTCAAAAATGTCGCAAACATTTCCAACTTTGGTAGATGAAATGCAAAGCACGGGATTGGCGGCTGCAAGAACTAAAAGCGATTACTCATAGGTTCATGCTGAACACGGGGCCATTTCGAAGATCAAGGGCGTCATCTATGTCTTCTTCCTGCGTCTAATATAATCCTTACTGACCTTTCGGATTTAGTGAAGACAATCGTGCCTTCAGATATTGAGACTTGGGCTATTCATCAGTTCGCTCAAGGGTAGTCAGCGAGCTATATTGTTGGTATGGGATAGCACGATATCCTGGTCGCAGGATCAAAACAAAGCCTTAGCCCAATGGCTGATGCCAGCAAAGGGCATTTGAGGCACGTTGCGAAGACGGAGACTGTCATGATCACGAGCTAAGTAAGGCCCAGCAGAATCCGAAATGTCCAATGTGAAGGCAGAAAGCACCACGGATCAGCAAATAGATCAGACTAGGCTCGCTTTCGCTTTGGTGATGAAGCCGCATATACAAGTTGATCATGTGCTTTCCTTTGCGTTGTGGAGGCGGCAAACGCAGGGAAACATTGAACGAATACTATTTTCCCGATCGGTAGGCTGGTCCCACGGATGGAACGATCTCGGCCGACTTCTAACTCGGCCAACCTCAGGATATATGGACTAGTGCAATTTTCGTATGACCCTCCGTAATGCATCTCTCGATGACCAATGGCTTTTGCTGAGGAGACGCATGTGCCATCCAACGATTGCTGGGCCCAGAGGATAACCATACTATGAGGCGGGTTTGGCACGTAGCTCTTTGCGACAATGCTGTCGATCTGGGGCTGTGTGTCACCGCCAGGAAGCCCCAGTAGGCCAGATGCAGCTCCTGACAGCGGGATGAGAGGGATACAGATGCGAACAGCTATCGAACATGTCCTTATCATGGTGGCAGAATAGTGTCTTGCATACCATCTTCCGACTTCGTTCGATATTTTTATCTCGCAAAATGGTTTAGAGGGGACGTATGATAGCTCAGATGGAGTAACAGCAATAGCACTAGTGGCTGATCGCATATCGCGCGGGCAAAACACAAAGTACAGTTGGCTGGCTAAGTCCGGGTGGATGTGCGGAAGACCTGATTTCATGTGCGAGACCAGGGAAACAAGGCAAATGTCGCTGGTGGCTGGTCTAGGGAACTCCACGGCGTGGTGAACGCCCCGTCGATCTCCCGCTAAGAGCGATTGTTGGGCTGGTGTGATCACCAGTAGACAAGATGGTGGCGTGCCGTGGGATTGCACAATGAGCGTAGTATGCATACAATTTCCCATGTACGAGATACTGCAGCTAGCAGTTGCTCAGATCCTGTGAGTTGAGCTAGCGCAAGAGCCCCCAAAACACAGCCATGTGCCCAGTATCCGCTAGGGAATACCGAACGTCTTGTAAAGGCTTCGTAGCCTGTGATACTACCTCAGTAGTGGTCAACCGTCTGTCATTGTCAGTATTGTACTCTCCCGTCCGTGTGGTCTCCGGCCTGCATCACGGCTCCAGTTACCCCCATGCATGTGTATGCTCTCTAGACCCAATCTGGTATTTCTGGAGAGTCTTATCGATACCGATAGTTGGCGACCGGGACTGGTGTTCGTATCAGGTTTGTGGAAATGAGGCTTCGTGCGCCTCCTTGTCAATGAAGGGCTGAGCTTACTCCAGAATGCGGAGTGAGCGTTGCCCAGCTCGGAAGATTCCTCCAGGCATTCACTGTCAAATTTGCCGGGGTTGGCCCCGAGACCCTGCACCAAAGCGTGATCCCGTTATTTCGAAGTGCGGTGTGATGTAACATTATGCAGGTATTCAATAACTGTCCCGTCAACATGGGAGAGCCTGGAAGAGACCATCCCTCGGGTTCACGTGGAGCCAGTCATCGGCACTAAATAACCAATGAAGCAGTGATGCCTTTAGCGCTCGAACCTATGATTCTGGGCTTGCAAAATGCCTCCTCGTACGAAGCTGCGGGGCGTTAGCCGTGCATGGAATGGCTGCAGCTTGTCGAATTTGTAGAGACTTGGTGTTGGTAGAGCAAATCAGATCGTCGATGAGACAGTTTTGGCCGAGGTGGCTACTCCAGACTATCTCCCCACGAAGGGACCGGCGAAGCAAAGCCACCAAGTGGTATTGAAGAGCGTGCTCAGTGTATGTGGCTTCTGATTGTTCGGCGCGGCTTGACAGGCTTCTGGGAAAGGCGATTAGCTTGCGCCGGTCTCCGGAAGTCTTCGCGTGACAGGCTCGACAGACAATTGCTTTTCGCCACACGAGGAGACAGGTATAGAATTACACAACATACAAATGTGAGGCAGAACGAACAAATAAGACAGCAGAGTAGGATCCGCTAGAAAACGACGACTGCGTTGCATCCGACCAGGGTTGTTCTACCGTGTAATTCGTATGGAAATCTGCTATAATTCATATTGTCGACTTGGTCCGGCGGACCGGCTTCGCCGCAGCTGTTCCATAGTCGCTAGATTCCCGTGATTCGTCGATGGGTATGCGCTTTCGCTACAGGATATTTCAGATACCTAAGTGAAAATATTTTCTTTGCTTGCGTATGTCCACACCAGTATCCAGCGAAATAATTAATAGCGTTACGCTAACAGATCCTTGCAATAGTACACTGTAAATTACCGCAGGCTAGAAACTTATAGATACCCTAATAGCAGGAAGAGCTGTATTAACCTATCTATTTTGGGGAATCCAAACTCCTGGAAACCTGTAAATCTGTAAATATACAGAATTTTAATTAGGGTCGCGTGGCTGCGCTATGTAATGATATGCCTGTAGGGGTGTATCTATGGTACGTCAGCTTCAAGACCTGACAAACCTCATAGCGTAATGACTAATATCGAAAGTACCTAGAAGAGTTCACCCCTCAACCGCATACACCTATCAACCGCATGGCCCTATAGGGCTGGACCTAGAGCTGCTGAACCTGCCCCTAAAGAGCGCACCGAAGGTCCCCGTAGAAAGATCCCCGGAGCGTCTCACCTCTCGAGTATCTTTAGGGGCAGGTTCAGCAGCTCTAGGTCCAGCCCTATAGGGCCATGCGGTTGATAGGTGTATGCGGTTGAGGGGTGAACTCTTCTAAGGCTGAGCGGTTACGGTCGACGTTAAAATGGCGGCGCGCTGCAGTAGCAGCAGCATCTGCCCTCCTCTAAAGCACGGAGGAAGATCAGAACAAATCGGCGCTTCCTCGGATGATCGATACTGTATCTTCAGCCGCGCCTTCTCAATGGGAGGACGGATAGGATCTTTCGGTTCTGCAACCTAGGACAGCTAGACATGGTTAGGGTTGATCTAGGAGCGGTGGTGTTGCTAACCCTTGTCATTTGTCGCGTGGTCCCTGCATCATGCATGAGTGACAAGCATGAGCTGCCGTGTGATGGTATGATGACCCTGGAAACCAACGTTTCCGGGCGAGAGACAATGTACTATCTGTACATCTATGACTATCACAATACTAATCTTGTCCTTGGCTGCCCGATCTGACGCAAGCTATAGGCTACGGGCCTCTCGGATGGTGCTAGGCGCTCATTTGCTTGACCCCAAGTTGAGGGGAAGCGCATGGCAGAGCAGGATGTGCCCTGTTCTAAATTTCGAACTTATCGAATCTTCACCTCTTCCTGTCCGTCAACTGTCTCGGGGAAGACCGCTCATGTGATCTATTAGCCTGGGGCGGCTTCCCGGGCGAGGAACCCTAAAAGCTTGGGCTCAAAGGCCACGTTGGTGACGTTGCCCAATGATAACTGGGAAATCATTCTGGCTGTCTCGGCGCCAATGGCATGTCAGGCCAGCCATGTTCCCATAGTATTCTAGAAGGTAGACGGCGTTAACTCTCATAGCTGATGCGGTACAGCCTTAGAGTTCTGTTTACACTGACCGCCATTTGCGCGTAGATCCAATCGTAACGAAAGAGTAATGTGATAACCAAGGGCCAAGGCCACGTCAGGATCAGTGTAGGAGCCGGGTTCAGTACATCGGTCTATGGAGTCGCAAAGTCAGGTCAAAGCGCGTTCAGTTCTGATTGGGAACGAAGCACATGGCCGATGTATTCCCTTGTTGGCAGATACCTACGGTGTAGGCTGGTTGCATCGTTGCCACGAAGGATGAAATTGCACGAAGTACGGTGTAGGCTCTTGCAGCAGCTAGGCCTGTAAGTCCGTCCCCAGTCCGTACGCAACCCAATTATGGACGCCCCTTTTTCACTCTTCCAAACACTTTCTAGAACGGGGCCCGAACAAAGCCAAAGCAGGGCAAGCTTCGATCCGAAGCAGCTTGAAATTTGCATGTCCTGGGCGCCAAAACTGGTCTAAGGGAGCCTAAGGGACCCGATTCCCCGGGAAAGAGAGCCGTAGGGGCGGGTGCCGGCCAATAAGGAGTCGTACCTGCCTGGAAGAAGTGCTGGGAGGGAACCCGGGAGGCCGTTCCGCGCTAGAAGGGAGGAGGTTTGAGGAGGTTTGAGGAGGTTCCCCAAGTGCCTAGGTACGATAAGTACCCAAACTAAGGTACCTTAAGCCTTGAGTCGACCAGCCCCCGGGTATAGCAGCTAGTACCTAGAGTAAAACGCGAAATGCAATGACCAGCATTCGCTTAGCCTGCAATTTTTGCCTACACTTGCCTAGTCACGAATAGTACCGCTACTAATGCACTTAGCCTAGCCCAGGCAAGCTACCTACATTCATAACGTGGAATCCTTTCATAGTCTCACAAATCTCACCCCAAACCCTCCCCACTCCCTCACCGTGAATGGACACAATCCACTCATGCTATCATACTGCGCAACATCGCCACAAAAAGAAATCTCTTCCCGTTAGACTCAACCCAGTCGCTTACATACCGGGATCGATCGTCAACGTGTGATCATGGGATCTTTCGCCATGGCCTTACGCCCCTGCCACCACACCGGGCACGCAGCTCCCACCGCCTGTTTACTAAGTACAGCATATACTGTCTCACCGCAGGAGCTGCGGCCGTCTATGGAGTACGAGGCCATAGACTTCCGGATTCTTCTTCCGTCCTTACAGTCTGCGTCAACCCGGATGTTTTGGGAGTCTCCCGTAATTTGCTATATTAAGTGGATATAGCCCTTGTTCTGTGTCAACTCCCAATTTCATCCCTCACAAACTTCAAAGCCTCTACTTTGACTTCCGCCTTTCCACGTCAGACCGTTGGTTCTCAGATCAACCCTAGCATCTTGTCACCCTAAACACTAGGCAACCCAGACTACTGGGTCTGTACTATCAGATTAAGGGACCAGGATCGCCCATGCCTAGAGGCTTCTGACGTGCAGTCTCCAGGATTCGATCCCCTACTCCCACGTTCTTTGGACCGGTCCCTGCGTTGTGTACCTTTCCGTCCTGTTCCCTTTGTCCTTTAAATCTCGATGTGGCGAGGAAAATCTGTCTCATTCTGCTCTGTCCTGTTCTCAACGTTCCCAACTCGAGGAGCCATAAGACAAGCTGCCGTCCTCTGACACCACCTCACCGTTGCTAATCCGTTAACGGCGCCAATATGGTTCCGTTTCCAAGACGACAGCTTTTCATTCTCGGTGTGTACTCCATGCCTATGGCATAATTCTAGAGTCATGCTTGTTGATCTGCTATTCGTTTCTGGAAAATTCTTGGCACCTATCCACATACCACGTCTCGAAAAATGCCCACTGGAGACTAGATTAGCTGACTTTTGATTCTCTATAGCATTATGCCGGATCTGCGAGCCCATAGCGTTCATGTCAATCTTTCCATATGTGTATTACATGATCCTATCCTTCGACATCACAACCAACCCAACCCAGGTTGCAACCTACGCCGGCATGGTCACTTCTGCTTTCGCCTTCGCAGAGTTCTCTTCAGGTGTTGCATGGGGCCGAATCAGTGACAAGGTTGGAAGGAAGCCCGTCCTCCTTGGTGGATTGGCAGGGACAGCGCTCAGTACGCTTGTCTTCGGCTTTGCGCCAAGGCTGGAAATTGCAGTGCTGGGACGGGCTCTTGGAGGACTCCTCAACGGGTAACACTTATTGGCGTTGTCTGTGTCTTATAGTCCTCGCTAATTCGATAATGTAGGAACATGGGGGTACTTCAGACCACGATCGCCGAGATTGTCACTGTTAAAGAGCATCAGCGTATGTGGAGTGAACCTCTGGGAGTATGGACCACAGCTCACATTACACAGCCCGGGCTTACTCTATAATGCCATTCGTTTGGTGTCTAGGGTAAATTGTCCATGCTGCATTGCAATTACATCGTTGACACGTGCTCAAGATCGATTGTGGGCCCGGCACTCGGTGGAGCCCTGGCGCAGCCTTGCGACAACTACCCTACCGTCTTCCCCCGAGGGACCATTTTCGACCATTATCCTTTCCTGCTTCCGAATCTGGTCTGTGCTGCGGTGCTTGCAGTTGGTGTTTTGATTGGTATACTGTTCCTAGAGGAAACTCACGGGCAGAAAAAGCATCGCCGGGATCTTGGTATTGTAGCAGGACAATGGATACTGAGTCACATCGGGCATAGACAGGTCCCAGCCTTTGCCGAAAAGCCCACTTATGTCAATTTTAAAGACTACAACATTTTGGTTGAAGATGAGCCACCTCCAGGCTACCGCACGACGGAAGGCTCACCTCGCCTAGCTTCAAGCCGTGCTCAATCTCCAAGCGCTCCACGTACGGACTTGAAACCCGTTGATAGGCCGCTACCAGTAGACAAGCCCAGAAGTGCTGGGAAGGCTTTCACCAAACAGGTCATTTTAAACATCATTGCGTTTGGGATTTTGGCATAGTAAGTCTATCACTAAGGCTGACGCTCCAGATGAACTCTAATGCTATTACAGCCACTCAATATCCTTCGACCAGCTAGTACCAGTGTTCCTGAGTGAGCCAATCTCTCACGAAGCTCCTTCTCTACCTTTCAAGTTTACTGGTGGCTTTGCATTCTCCACAAAGAAGATCGGCTTCATGCTCTCTGTGCAAGGTGTATATTCGATGCTCGCTCAGCTGTTCATTTTTTCCGTTTGCCGCCCGCCGTTTTGGCACATTGAAGACGTTCCGCTTCGTGGTGATGACATGGCCACTGCTTTATCTTTTGGTGCCGTACGTGGTCTTGCTTCCGCAGTGGCTTCAGGTGCCTGGGGTCTACTTCTGCTTGATATGGAAGATCACGTATCATGTTCTGGCTTTCCCTTCGAATGCCATGCTACTCACAAATTCCGCCCCTTCACTCCTCGTCCTTGGTGTCATCAATGGTGTTGCCGCATCAACTGCCAGCCTTGCAAGGG
The DNA here is from genome assembly GCA_018257855.2 of Cladonia borealis. Lineage (NCBI taxonomy): Eukaryota > Fungi > Ascomycota > Lecanoromycetes > Lecanorales > Cladoniaceae > Cladonia > Cladonia borealis. The sequence goes on along the minus strand of JAFEKC020000005.1, from coordinate 1,382,955 downwards.
CTTGTGGTCCTACGGTGACTGGAATTCTTCATTCCTGGGGCTTAGGGTTGGGATCTTCCGGCCTAGCTTGGTGGGCAAGTGGCATGATCTCCTTACTTGGAGCATTGGAGAGCCTGTGGTTAGAGGAGGTGAAGGGCAGAATGGATGAGCCTGGCGTACAAGATGAAGAGGCCTTGCCAGATGAGGCGCTAATCGATCCACTGGCGCTTGATGCCGCCATTAACGCAGCTGGCGATTTTCCCCCACAGTCTGGCCAAGGTGATCCACAAGCACAGGAGCTTGACACCAAGGTCAGGATGAAATAATCGGCTACCCCATACTCCCTACCCGGCAGGACCAGGGGGAACCGCTACTTGACGACTCGTGTTTTAACTACGACCTTGCAACGAATTTTGTTTTGTGGTTTACTTCTTGTATTTCGAGATTTACATGATTTCGGCTTTTCTTGGGACAAACCATAGCGTTACAACGGGCATCATAGATAGGACCAAGGGCATAGATTGGCAGGGTTTCAGTGACATAGAATTGTGGGTGTTAATTGGATTTCTGGACCTGTGCGTATATATATACCCCATAGATCTTTAACCATGTGGAACCAATATTGTTGGCTTGAGGATATATCTTGTCAGAACTCCGTACTCAGTCATACTTCACTCACAGTCTAATTGCCCGCGAATAGCGCTCACCGTGGGCCATCTGGTCTCTTCGAATATTAGATGTTCTGCAGGTGGAGGGATTTGTCAAAAGATCTACTCGGACGTACTTTCGATAGGGCGATAAGACAGGGCTGACTGAGAGGGAGACTTCGCCCGCGCTGGCAAGATGCGGTAGAAGCTCACTAGAAGGGCGCTCGGGGATTTTGGTAGGTAATCATTGGACCCTGAGCTGCAGCTTCATTTCTATCATCTCATCTATTACAAGTACCCAGGGGATGATGGTTTTCATCGTCCTCAGACCTGCCCTGGCCATATGGTGATGCTCTCGTTGTCTCTATGACCACTGGCTGCCGATCATGAGCTCCGGAACTAAAAGGGCTCGCTTATCTGCCGAGGAATCGTTCGACTCCCAGGGTCATTCATCATACACTCCAACATCAGCTCCTACCAATATCAATTCCAATACCAGCTCCTCCTTTCGTAACGTATCAGCTTGCAATAGATGCAGACTGCGAAAAAACCGATGCGACCAGAATTTACCAGCGTGCACTTCATGCGAGAAAGCCGGCGTAAAGTGTGTTGGCTTCGATCCAATCACCAAGCGAGAAATTCCCCGGACTTATGTTTATTACCTCGAGAGTCGTGTTCACTATCTCGAAGAGCTACTTAGCGAGAACAAAATTGCCTTTGCACCTTCACATGACTTCGATCTCGGCTCCAAACCTATCGCGGATCCCACTGCAGGCCAACCTCCGTTGCTTGAGCGTTCTGGCAGCAGCAACCATGTAACAAAGAGGGAAAGGGCGAACACGGGTAGCGACTGTGGTTCAGAGTGGGAGCAAAAGCAAGATGAATCAGACAAGCTACACAAGTTGGTTTCGAACATTGGTATGGTCTCGGTGCAGGGGGCTTCAGACCCTCGCTATTTGGGATCCACAAGTGGTATATCATTTGCCAGAGTCGTATTCGCAGCCGTCAAGAGCTGTGTATCGGGAGGTTCCTATGGCAGCCGTGGAAGCAAGCCCGGGTCGATTGGCTCGGCAGCAGCAACCAGCGGTGGGACATCAATGAGAGACTCCTTTTTCGGCTTGCAGACCAAGCCAAACATCAAACCGGCTCCATTTCCTGATAGAGAACTTGGACTGCGGCTTGTAAATCTCTATTTCGAGCACGCCAATCCGCAAATCCCGATTCTGCATCGTCCCGAGTTCATGGTACTTTTTGGCCGAGCATATGCGGCAAAGGATCGGCAACGATCATCACGTGAGCTGTACATGTTGAACATTGTATTCGCCATTGGAGCAGGAGCCATCTTAGAAGACGCAAAGACAAAGCACTCACCAAGTGGCACGGGGCCTACCTCGCCTGCCGTGAAGCAAGAACCTGCTTCTCCGAACTCTAAGAAGCCAAAACTTTCTAGCCAGCAGAGGCAGCCAGAAGAATATCATGCGTCTGCAATGGTGCATCTTGAGTCTTTCTTGGGCTCAATGCCTGCAGCTGATCGACCGGACGGTTTCGGGGGTGGACTTGAACAATTACAGGCGGTTTTGCTTCTCGCTGGGTTTGCCCTTCTTCGACCAGTTGCACCTGGACTTTGGTACATTACAGGCGTTGCTGTGCGTCTTGCTGTCGATCTTGGCCTCCATTACGAAGATGGTACAGGCATTGATGGAGACGGCAGTATGGGAATTAGCTATGACATTAATATGGGAGACTCTGACGTATCTGCAGGCATCGATCGAAAAGAACGAGGCCGACGGGAATGGATCCGTGACTTACGACGTCGGCTCTGGTGGTGCACATACTCGTTTGATCGTCTTGTCAGCACATGCGTGGGTAGGCCCTTCGGAATCACCGATGCTGTAATCACGACAGATTGGCCAAGCATACTGGACGACAAGGATATTACAACCGATGGCTTTCTGATTCCTGCTCACAGCTTCAATGGGCCCAGCTATAAACGAGTCGCACACCACTACTTCCGGCTCCGGCTCTTACAGTCTGAGATACTGCAGGTCTTGCAATATCGTCAGGCACAGAAAGTACATGCCAAGGATGGTAAACGAGTGAATCAGTACATGCATACTAAGCTGACATCTGGGTTCCTGCAACCGTTTGATAGTTTCCATGCCTGGCGAGAAGACATCGATCGTCGCTTGTGGGAGTGGAAGGAGAATGCTCCGCTGCAACATGACACCACTGTGCATTTCTCGGTTAAATTTCTGGAGCTAAACTACTGGCAGGCTGTCATCATGCTGTACAGACAGTCTCTTAGCGTGCCGCCAGATCTGGCTGGTGAAGCTGGTCCCCATAATGAAGTCGAAAGTCCGTTATCAGGCAACGAAGACGATCATGAGCACGAAGACGACATATTCTTGAAAGTTGCTGAAGCAGGTCAAAGAGTTTTGAAACTCTATCGCCAATTGCATCGACTCCATATCGTCAGTTACACCTACCTTGCAACTGTTCATCTTTTCATGGCTGGTAGACTCTCCCAATGCACTACCTTTGTATGACGTGCTAACAGGTAAAGGTATCGCGTTCTTATATTCCATCTGGCATTCGCCTACTGTTCGCAGTCGTCTCGTGCGTATTCCCTGTGTTGTTCATCATGTGTTAAGGAAGGTGACTGAGTTTCATACAGACGCTTGACGATGTGGATTTGACTGTACTTGCGGCTACCTCTGTGCTTGGAGATTTGATGGACAAATGTCCACCAGCGGAAGCTTGTCGCGATGCTTTCGACCGCATGAGCAAGGCTACGATAAAGATGTGTCTGTCTACAACAGGCTTCGGATCTCAGGTCAAATTCAGCAAGCAACCAGAGGAATTGCCCATTGTGCAGCAAGGTTTTAACACGCAGTTCCCTCCTGAATCTGCTTACACAAGCCTACCGTCAAGGCCGCCACCTCAATTTGATTATAATTTGAAGGACTTGTTCCCTGAAAATCATCTCGCAGTGGAACGGTCCAATTCAGGCTCAAATTTTACGCAATGGCGTGGTCTTTCGCAGTCAAACATGACTTTTGTTGGGAATGGGAACCAAAATCCGTCATATTCCTATCAAACCCCATCAGATGGCTCTTCGCCGTCCGCTGCTTCTATCCCAATAGGACAACAGTACGACTCTAATCTTATGAGCCAACCGCCAGCACCCACAAGCATCCCCGCGTCCATGGACGCGACTTCCGGTGCTATATCGAATTATGACATGTACGACTTTGATTTCCTAATGAATAATGACAACATGAACAACATGAACGCCATTTTCACTGGCGACTCTGGCCTCCACCTTGGCTTTGATGCGCATCACGACTTTACAGATGGCGGACCACAGCAGTTGCCAGATATCTTTGGTGGGTATTTCTTTGGCCCGCCGGCTGCTGATGGCATGCCAGAGGGCGGATATCCTACTGAAGCAGACTTTGGGGAAGCAGGAAGTAATGAAAACGAAAGCGTGTGGCGCGGCGGACAGGACTGATCTCAATTCCATCTAAGAGCTATATATATTGATTGGATTGTCTTTCATTTACTCTCCTTGGCTCCAGTTCGCAGTGTTGATATCACCATTTGATGACGTTGTACACTCGCTCATAGACCAACAAGAAGGGCAGAGGGCCTTGGGCAAACATGTCTACGTTATTTGACTGCAATAATCACGATATATGCCATATTTTATACTATGCGCTAGCACCTCGATTCTTTCTAAGCGATTGTTCAGTGCACTGTACAGCTTGAAGTCGGTGATTTCCAAATGATTGAACATCCTGCTACAGTTTTACTTACTTGGGCATTCGGTGGTAGTGGAGGAAGGTTTAAGAAGCAGGCAAAACAAGGCCAAGAGCAAGGCAGAGCCTCACTTGTTAGGAGTACGTTCCATTCGGTCGCTTCTACCTTCCTTGCTGACTCTCAAAGCCACCACAATTATCGCATTCCACAACGCGTGGCCCGTTTCGGTCTTCGGTAGCAGGACAAACTCGCATGGCACTTTCCGCAAACGCCATCCCCGTTCTTTACTATAATCCCTTAGCCCAGCCCCACTGTGAGGTTTCACTAAGGTAGGCACAGTGCCACGATCATGCGCCATCCTTGCCTGACAGATTACCATGCATGGATTGGAAGCCATGCCGGCTTGGCTTCCGATTCGGTCAAAGCGAGGTACAAAGATACCTACGACCCAAAGAACGCTGCATTGCATTAGGTCCACTGGTCCGAGCGCTCCCCGGGGACCGCTCGGGGGGAATGGGGATATATGCATAAGTGTGCATACCTCAGTGCTTGCCTACAAGGTTCGGCGTCTGGAAACTGTGGAGCATGTGATGGAGGATGATCCGCTGGCAAAGTCTCGTATCAACATTCACGACAGAGCTCCACATCCTTGCTATAGTACTGCGCATTAACACCGGATACAATAGTGACACGCCCCACAGTCCCGGAACTGGCGACGTCCATGCTTACCACAGCACTGGATACAAGCATTACAGCATAAAGTTACTGGTGAAGAGGTGGTCACACCAGCAACGTCGGGACACGTCTGAGGCATTTTCAATGAGGCCTTAAACCACCTACCCATCCAAAGGACTCGAGAATAATATGACAAACAAAGTGCTGCCCAACGCGGGTGCAACCGGAGCCTTTTCGGCGGCACTATCAGCATCTGCCACGCGCGTTAGGGGCTGCCATACTGCCAAGTGCTGGATGTCCGAGCTTACCCACACGGTAGCACGTCAAGCCCTCTTCAAGACCGGGTCTGGTGATAGGGGCACGGAAGATGCCTGCGCACACGCAATTTATCCGCTACCCTGGGACAACCACCTGTCTCCCTGTAATACCTGTGGCGAAAATATGTCAAGTAGCGGGATCGAGCTGTCTACCCATGTCGACAGCATCGGATGATGGGGGCTTCTCACTCTCTGCCGATCACAGGGATGTGCAGTCTACCCATGTCGACAGCATGGGTTGGAATATTGGGGGCTCCTCGGTTACAGGGATGTACGAGGCCTGCTTCGAGATCGCCTACCTTTGCACCAGGGGACACAAAGCCGAGTAATATCGCTGCCATCAGCCTTCTGCGCCTGAGTACTGGTACTGCAAAGTACATTCAGAAGTGGAATTGCAGGGGATGGGCTCAGAGCTTTAGGATACAGGCAATAGGTTTCGTCTAGGTGGGATTTCGATACATCATTGTATTGGCTGGTTTGATTATACACATGTATATGTCTACTTCATGCTACTACTCCCTCCAGGTTACTTCTTCTCCGTTCTTCCTCCCCTCTGTCTGCCTCTAATTGACCTTCTTCGGCCCTGTGGCCCCTCTTTCAGCTCACATCCCTGCACGCAAAAGTGATGCCACCTCCCCTCTTCACTGACCTCCCCATCCCCTCTCCTCCTCACCACCAAGTATCCGCGCCACCCCTCTCTTCTTCCGAGGAGGTGTTGAGAAGTAGAAGATATAGTCTAGTAGATGCAGAAGTGTAAGAGGAGAGATTGGGAGATGGAGATATGTAAAAGAAATGGCTCGTAAGACGTAGAGTTGTTTAGGACCGTTAGGGGAATTTTTCGATGGATATCTAGTAGCGATGATGGAGAACAGGGGGGTTGTTTCGTAGGGAGTGGGATGGTTCGCTTCGTCCCGGGTTTGATGATCTGTGAGACCCGTTGTTGTGATGGTGGAAGGATGGGACGGTGGATAGATGGATGGATGGATGGGTATGCTGGTTGGTGTTACAGCAGTGGGTAGACATGTTGATTACCGCCATACATCCATACTACTTTCCCTCCTAGCACCACAATTACCGCATGTGACTGGTGGGCCGTGAGCAACGTCTTTTCCGCAGCGGCCGCAATGGAAGACGTAACTCTTTTTGAGGGGTTGAGATTGTTTTGAAGTGGTTTTGGTTTGGTAGACTGTTAGGTAGGGGGTTGGGGTGAAGCGGAGGGGGGAGGAGGGGGCGTCGTTTTGGCGGGAGGCGCGGCCCATGGTTTGGGGGGATTGGGATGGGGTATTTGTGGGTGGGGATGTGGAATGTGGTTTTGGATGTTGGTGGGAGTGGTGGTAGTGGTATCACGTGTTGGTGGGAGTTGGGTGAGAATGGCCTGAGATTCGGTGTTTGTGCTAGATGATAGCTGGAAGTTCGCTGTGGTTTACATACAGTCAACTAAGTCAGATTATATAGCTTCATGAGGAAGTGGAGTGATAATGGCGAGGTGAGAATTTGAATTATGTATTTGTCTTGGACGATAAGAGAAAGATTAATCAATGGCTGTGTAATTGTTCACAAGTCCCTTCCTTTGAAGTCCAGTAGATTAGCAAAGCGCCAAAGAATCACACAATGAATGCTAAACGCATCTAAACGCACAAAGCCCACCGCGACCCCAAAGGAGAACACAAGGATGCGAAAGTGCGGTATTGCCTTTGAGCCTCTTCTTTATCCATGTTGCGCTAGGCGACTCTTGGAGACCAAGCGGATGTTGCTAATACTGGTTCAATCAAGTCCTCTGGGTTGCACAAAGGCTCGAAGGATGGAGGGCTTCGAGGATGCTTCTAGCGCCGAATGGGGACAAGGCCGCGAAAGGGGCTCTTTGTTAAAGGAAAAACTTCAATGAAAACTGTGGATACCAGGGCAGATTGACAGATGATAAAGAAATTAACGAATAGATGCTACGATGACGTAACTGGCTAGTTCTGCCGGCTTGCGACTGAGACCTATTTGACGTGGGTTGAGGCTATTTGGAGTGGGATGGTAAGCGAAGGTGGGTGAGAGGAGAGTTTGGAATGCGCATGGAAAATCCGAAGTATTTGTACGCGCTGAAAATGACACAGCTTCGGATATGAAACAGCAACGTTGAAAAGTGTAACGCTTAAGACTCGGCTTAGAATGAAGATAACCTTATGTAGATTCTTTTGCGGCAAAGCGCCTGTTCTAGTTCTAGTGATACCAATTCAACGCGTGGCTACTGTATAGGAATGACGTACCTATTTCCCAGACAGGCGACTCTTACTTCTCACGAAGTTTGTACTCAGCCACAGTAATAAGTCCGACTTTAGTTCGGCTTACACCGACTCGCTCGAGAGCGGTCACTCCAGTCGGATGAGCAAGTCTGCCATGTCGACGACACATATCGCAGGTACTTGGTGGGAGGTCTCCTAACTCCAGATTACAGGTCTTGCAGCAGAACTCGGAGATGGGCTTACCTTTGGCGAACTTGCGATAGTATTGTAGACAGAACTCGCGGTGTAGTGGTTGAGGAGAGTTTAGATAGTCTGCAGGTCCGTCAGTACGGGGGGGTGGGCTATTGATACCAGTGGTTGTTCCTCCTTCAACCCGCATCTGCAAGACTCGTGTGACTCTACGCTTGGTTCCCATCGCGGCCAATTCCTGAAGAGTTGGTTTCGGGGACGACTTTCCCTCGAGGCGGTCGATTGCTTCTGTACAGTCCATGTTAGGTTGTTGGTGTATTATCAGTTGAAGTTTGGTAGGATGATTGGAGATCGTATGATGCTGGAGTAGGGACATGAGCGCCGAGGTTTATATAGGCATGCAGAGAAGGTTACCATACAATCTTCATTGTTCGATAGGAGAAAGAAAAGTTTCTTCGCATAATAGACGGCGATTTAACAATGCAAGCAGATAAAGGATAACCTGGTCAACAATAGTTCTTTGCTCTACTTCGTGAGAGGTCTTTAAATCAGTTTAGGTAAAGCTGCAATAGAAATTAGTGAAAGCAATATTAGTCCACAACTCTTGCTGTGATTTGTTCTGATGTTAGACACGTTCAAGACCGTCTGTCGAAGGTCTAACGAGACTTTGGACAAACTGGACGAAATATTGGCTAGATCAGCCTCCGATCCTAGAGGTCTGCCATACAAGATAGGCATGTCGACAGTGGCAACCTTACTCGTGATTGAGGCAATAGCGAGAGGATGCATTCAGTTGCAATCGTAGCTTTGTCGCTGCTCACGACGCTGTCAAGTAGCGTGCCTATTCATCAAGTGCCACCAACGAGATTCGTATCATGTCACTAGTTTGGCGTGTAGTGGAGAGAATTAGAAGGAGTATGGCAGATCTTGAAGGTCATTTAAGTGCACCAATTTGATAGTTGCCTTAATTTTACTAAAGAAAGGTACCTTACTGAAGCTCGCGGGGGACAAAAAATATTGGCACCCCTTGCAAAACGCCTACCCTTTCAGCATAGAATAGACCCGCAATAAGTAGTTTTATGACAAGATTTTTATTTAAAAACTTTTAGATTTAATAATTATTGATAGATTCAAGTTGATAAACTGTGAAGAAGAAGGCCGGCCCCCCGCGAGCGAAGCAAGGGTCTAAGAACCCTTACCCTAATCTAACTCGATTAGATTGAAGCTAAAGAAAAAAGCAGAGACCTTCATCACCAAACGCAAGTCAATCCATCACACTCCTATATCTACCTTGGAGTCTCGCAATTGCTTTCTCCTAACTTGCCTTTCCCGCAAATATCAGCTTCCTCCAACAGAGTAGACCTGAGAGCCTGTTGCTGATGTTGAATATTGTCAGGAGAGGTCCTGCCTCGACTGTATCATCGTTACTCTTCAGATCAATTTCATCACGATGTATTAGAACAACCCAAGCGCGGGGCGTGCAGCAATGTATACCCCGGGCCGGGTACGAGATATCAGCCAGATCCTTTGGTACATCAACAAAATGGAGACAGGTTGCTGCTGCAGCCACCGCGCACGAGGAGGAAGCTGTTCAATCAGAAGTCGAACAAGGGTACAGCCTTAACGAGCCATCTTCCAATGCACAAACGAAGCGGCCAACGAATTATGGTCCAGTCACAACATTTAAAGAGCTTGCAGAACGAGGGATGGTTAGTGGAACAGTGATCGATACTCTCACTCGACAAATGGGCCTTGAGACTATGACACATGTTCAGACCCTGACCATAAATGAGATCCTGAAAGGGCAAGACGTGTAAGTCTATCGGCGGGAATGTAAGAACTTCTTACTGATCATAATATCAGCATCGCACAGGCCAGAACCGGAACTGGAAAGACACTGGCTTTTCTACTACCTGTAATACAAAACATCATCAATTATGACCCAAGACTTGAGACAAGAAGCCGCCTTGGCCGACACGGGAGCTCTGCAGATATCAGAGCTATCATTATTTCCCCTACGCGGGAGCTGGCAGAGCAGATCGCGGTGGAAGCAAGAAAAGCTACCAAAGATACTGGGATCATTGTGCAGACCGCCGTAGGCGGTTCCGCGAAAGCTTTTGGACTTCGAAAGATTAAGATGGAGGGATGTCACATATTAGTCGGAACGCCGGGCAGACTTAAGGACATTTTATCTGACCCTTACAGCCAAGTCCGGGCGCCCAATCTCAGCGCCTTCGTCCTAGATGAAGCGGACAGACTGTTAGACCAAGGATTCGAACCCGAGATTCAAGCCATACAAGACTGCTTGCCCAATAGAAGCGAGGTGGATCGACAGACCCTTCTGTTTTCCGCCACTGTACCTCGGGAGGTCATGAACATCGTTCGACGTACCATGAAACGCGACTTCAAGTTCGTGCGAACTGTGCAAGAAGGCGAGCAACAAACTCACGAAAGAGTTCCCCAAAAGCTTGTCAATGTTGGCGGTTTTGAGAATCTCATGCCCGCATTAGTGGAATTGTGCAAGCGTGAGATGGAGGCGGATCCTGATAGACCTTTCAAGGCTATCGTGTACTTCAGCGCCACTGCCGAAGTTGCACTTGCTTGTTCGATGCTTAATAACCTCCGTGACCCAGGCCAAAGCATCTTTCATCAGCACCCGCTGCACCCCCTCAGAGTTATTGAGATGCATGCTAAGCTCTCTCAAGAAGGACGCACCCGAGCAGCTGAGTCCTTCCGACGTGCCAAATCTGCAATCATGATGTCGTCTGATGTCACCGCGCGTGGGATGGATTTCCCCAATGTTACACACGTCATACAGATCGGTACACCCCCGAATGAAGAGCAGTATGTGCACCGTATCGGTCGGACTGCACGAGGGGATAAAACAGGCGAAGGATGGTTGTTCATTACTAATGTAGAAAGTCAGGAGGTGCGCAAAAGGCTGCGCACCATGCCGCTTGTCGTGGATAATACCCTCGAGACCGCCAAAGTCGATATGAGGAAAGACGCTCAGTTGCCTGAGCATGTCGCAAAGATCTTGACACAGGTTGGAAATGCGGCAAAGATGGTACCCCGCCAACTCAAGGCTGCCGCATACAAGGCTGATTTTGGTATTTATTCGTGGGCCGAGGGCCAAAAACTCGTCGACGCTTTAAATGATCGCGTAAAGTACGGTTGGGGTATGGAGACTCCTCCGGCTATAAGTCGGGGACTTGTCAGCAAGCTTGGATTTAGCCGTGTAAGAGGAATCAATATCGGGCATGATGAAGAGGATGATTTCGAGCAAGGCGGCCGTTCGTCATTTGGAGGTGGGGATCGACGAAGCAGATTTGGTGACGGCGGTCGGTCTTCCTACGGTGGTGGAGACCGGGGGGGTTTCTCGAGAAGTCGTGATAGTGGCTTTGGCGAAGGTCGAGGAGGGAGACCCTCCAGAGGCTTTGAGGGTGGTGTTGAGGGTCGAAGAGGAGGTTTTGGTGGTGGCTTCTCAAGAGGTCGTGATGACGGCTTTGGCGGTGGCTCCTCAAGAGGTCGTGATAACGGCTATAGCGGTGGCCGCGGTGGAGGGTTTAATGGTGGGTACGGCAGGGGCTCTGGCAGAGGCTCTGGTGGAGTTTACGGAGGAGGACGAGACGGCGTACGAGATAGAGGACACGAGAGCACCTCTGATCGGTGAGCGAGCTGGGGATTCCTTCTCCCTTTCCCAGCAATCATCCAAATCTGTGATAAATTCAGATGTACCAGGTACCGGGTTTTCTTCTGTGTATCTTTGTTCCTTTTTGTATTTTATTTTGTACCTGGCATATATGGTTGGCTACGGATATCAAGGATGCATAATAGATGGAGCGCGGCGCTTTAAGTATAGAATACCCAACTCCTCCCTCTACGCTTTCTTCGTGTTTCAGATCGAAGTGTCTTATGAATCCTTACTTAATAAAGCATCAAAATCACGTTTGGAAATCTGCATTCAACTGTGTAGTGCAGTTAACGGAGGTCTTTATTAAGCTTTGCTTGCAGGACTGACTAGAAGGATCGAATCCAACGCGATATCATCTACGCTTCGAGTTCCTTGACATGGCACCGATTATCCCCATCTCCGCCCCTACAAGGCAAACTTTTGTTCAACACCCCCTACCTCACGAAGGGCCCAACGTGCAAAACATCAACAATCCCTCACCTAAGCCACCACCATGCTAACAATCCAACCATAGCGACGCTGCCCGCAACGACACCCCTCCTCAATCACCGATCTCCCCCTTCGCCTTGAGCACAACAAAATACACTATCAACCCTACAGTTCCCAGTGCCGCACCCACACACGCCGCAATAATCCCCGCCTTCGAATCCCACCGTTTCCCATTCTTCTTCCTATCCATACCCAGTATATTCCGCGCTGCGGCTTGATGCTCGAGATCCTGCCCTGTGAATCCACTGGTGCGCGGTGTGCCATTGTTTGGATAACGGCGATTTACGACCTTTTTGGAGCGGTCGGTGTGCGCGGGGACAGGGGTGAGGGGTATGGAGTCGAATATTTGGGGCGTTTTGGGGAGGGTGTGGTTATTTGAGCTGTTTGAGTCTTTCTCGGGGGCTGGGGAGGGGGTTAATCCGATCCCGGAGAGGGTGGAGGGCGTTTGTGGTGACGTGGGCTTACCTACTGGGACTGGCGTTCGGACTGGGTTGTGCACGAGGGTGACATTGCGGATGTTGGCGGAGGTGGTGGCTGGAGGGATGATGAGGGGAGGGAGGGCTGGGCGGTGAGCTTTGGGCATTGTTGTGGTTGAGTTTGAGTTGGGTTGAGAGGCGTTGGTTGTTTGTTGTTCTGTGGTTGCTATTGAGGGATTCTTCCGCGGTGGGGTGAGACTGATGTGAAGTGAATCTGGAGACAGTAAGGATCTTTGAAAGGAGGAGATGGGTAGATAACCTGGGGATTGGGAATAAAGGAACTAAAATGTATTGTGAGTACGATTTACAGGGTCTTTGTACTTCTGGTATTCCTTTGAAGCTGACAATCTGGTTCTTCATTCTCGTTGTTTGTGTTGTTGTTCATCCTCACGAAAAAGAATGTCTATTTGCCGTGATTGCCAATCAAGAAGCCGTCCCTGGTGGCACTGAGGACGAAATCGAAACTGATACAGGCACACAGACCTTATTTTAGCACCCATGACACGAACAGATACTTCATGACACTTCGCGCCCAACAACATTCAAAAGCAACTTCTTGCAGTTTTTCTCCGTCCTAGATTTCAAACATGTGTAAATTGACAGCTTTCATCTACAGCGAGTAAGTGCCCTTTTATTATCGTGGTTTCCAAACGTGTTGTTTGCCTCAAACACGAATAAAACGTGATACTGAATCTGAAACCCCAGATGCGGCCACCTCCACCACGAGCTCGTCAACGAACACTGCCCTGGTTCCAAAGTGATAGACGGAGTAACATGTTGCTCTTGGCAGCCCATTATCGGAAAACGGTCGCACGACGGCATGCCATTGTGCCCTAATTGCTATCTGGCCCAGTATGTCAAAATTGGGTCGAGAATCCATAGAGAAGAGCAGAAGGAGTTGGAATACCTACTTTCGGAGACAGATCCGCACGAATATATTGCGCTCAGTCATGCTTTGCATGAGTATTTTGCGCATGAGCGAAGAAAGGCTATTGGGGAGTTGAATGAGAGACAGGGTTGTAACGGGCATTGAGTGGGAATGTGGACTAGGAAGTCGTTTTGATTTCGCCAAGGCGTTCGAGGGATGCGAAAGTAGCTAAGGTATTGAGGGCATGGGAGTCATGCCGGGGGAGCAAGGTCTTGAAGGTTTTGTTCCGTACGATAGGTAAAGATCTTAACACTTTTGGATTCTAACACAGTGAAGGTGATGTTCATTACAAAACCATCATGCAACATATGCACAATGAGCGGTGTCTGGGTAATAGTAAGTAAGAATAAGGAAGTATTGAACGATATGCATGAGTCTTTCCCTTACTTATCATGCTGTTGAATCGCTCAATCTTACAGATGCACGCTTTTTCGAAGTTAAACATCCTGATTTTACCCGTCTTCTAAGCAATTAAAACCAATGACAGCCTTTTTTCCAAAGAAAAAGCGGTGATCGGATACTACCTGACTTATATACTACAAAAGTAGAGTGTGTTAATAGTCTCCTGGGGGATAAAAATATTGGCACCCCTTGCAAAACGCTAGTCCTTTCAGTATAGAGTAGACCCGTAACAATGGAAGTGATTCATCTTATAATTTTTACTTTAAAAACCTTTAAATTCATTGATTCTTGATATATTCAAGTCAATTAATGAGTTTATTTCTATTGTAAAGGAGAAATGAAGGGTTTCTAAAGATTAACTTTGAGCTGTAGGGGTACCAATATTTTTGTCCCCGCGCGGTAGTCAATAGACTCTGCAGTGCTGGTGTTATGCTTGAAGAACTGTTCTTGCTGCTTGAATGTTGACGTAGTCAGATTCTTTGTGGTAATATTACCATCCTTCTATATGCGGGTCTCGGCACTCCACGTTCTCCTCTATTTACAATCCTTTCTTCTTATGATCCAAAATGTCCCAATCCTTCCCAATACATACCAAAGTCTCCATATATCCTCCATCCCGAACCAAAACCTCTTCAACATGTCTATAAACCAGATCGCAGCATGGGTATTTGTAAGAAAAACAAAGCAGTGCCTCCAAGATGATGTCACATATTTTTCCAGAGCGTTCCCTCACCGGTCTCGCCTCTCCTCAATGGCCTTCATTCCCACCCCCAGCCCCTCTGTCAAACCCCCACATATCCCCTCAACACAATACTGCACCGCCCCCACCATAATCTTGTTCTCTGCTGCCGTCCCCAAAATTTCCAGACTTCTCCTTCCCGCTGTATCAGCCGCACCTACACCCAGTGCAAGCGCCTTTTCGGCCACATGATGCGTGCGTTCATAATCATGGGCCACGGCGAGGAAATATCTAATGTAAGGCATGACGAGGCGGAGCAGGAGGCAGAGCAGGATTATAGCTGTTGAGACTCCGCGGTGGACGAGGTTGGATGAGGACGAGGTTTGATGTTCGGGTTCGATGGCGGAGTACGAAGATCTTGGTTCTTGAAGGTCTTGGGGAAGTGCAAGACGTAAGTGACCAAGTTCTTGAGATGTTAGGTCTGAGGGCAGACCGCGAAGGAGGTAGGTGAGGGAGGACATGTACAGTTGGCGGGAGAAGGCTTGGGATTGGGGATCGGAGTGTTCGGATTCGCTGAGAGCGGCTTGGAGGAGGGAGGAGCCTAAGACAAAAGGGTTAGAGAGAGGCTTCAAAGCATGGAAAGGGAGATCGCACCGTGTTGTGCGTATTTAGAGCCCATGTGAGGCAGTACCGCCAGATCCATGTTGGTTGAATGGGAGGAGGGTTCTGTGCTCTCGGTTCGACGATGGATGATTGAGCTTTGGGTCTGGGAACGCAGAGTATATTCGCTGACGCTTTTGCGTAAGGGAAATAGTCTGTTACGTATGATTGAAGGAATTATGGTATAGAGGACGGGTGAGGGAGGGAGCAGTTCGGATTCCTCGGCTTGGAATGAAGGCGTGGTCATTTGCTCAGCCGCCATGTTGCGGATGACTTCCTGCCTTGATAGAGATGCAGGAATGGAGTATCACAATGTTGTAGAGTAGCGACTGTGTGGATGTTATGTAATGATTGAGGAAGTCCAAAACGAATGTAACGGATGCTATAAACCCTCATGTGAAAAAAATGGAGAATTCAGTTGGTTGAGAGCCCCCACAAGCCCCACCAAGAAGCTCGCTCCTTATCGATAAGGCCCCAAAACCTCGGATCTAAGACGAATGATAGTAATAGTCTTCTTGACCTAGCCAATCAAATTCTCTTGACTGGCTTCATAAGCCTGTCAGCAAGGGACTGGAGTTTTGGAGCTCAAGATTGGCGGGGACTGTGGGAGACAAGAGAAGAAGGAGCACTCAGTAGTCAAACTTTCGTGGAAAAATGCATCTCGAGAGGCAGATCTAATAATAATATATATTGACTTAGAGATATTTCGTTCATAACATATTTCCGAAATGGTCTAGTGGTTAGGATATCCGCCTCTCACTACTGAGGGTTCAGTTCGCGGATGGCCGGGGTTCGATTCCCCGTTTCGGAAAAATCTCTAATTTTTTTGCCATTCTGTGCTCATTGATTGATTGATATGGCTGGCGGCTTCTCTTTTCAACCTTTGTTGATTGATTTGATACCCAAAGTTATCCAGACACTTCCCAAGTCAATTCTGAAAACAATCTGCAATGTAGCATTTTATTGATGATATTTTGGGGTTGGAAAGTTGGGAACGTTGCTATTCGGAACTCATTGAGCCTGTCCTAAGATCTTGAGCTGCGAACTTTGGATTTAACTTCTTATCCGATCTTTTGCCACCCACCAGCAGATTGACGCTCATGTATACTCACCACAAGACGGGAATGTAAGCTCTGCGAAGGACCCTCGACGATCTGGCCGCCTTCTCCTGTCTATTTTTGTGATTTAGTAAGGAAATGAAGATCATGCGAGAGCACATTCACACCATTGATGCATGGGCAGCTTTAAGCAACAAGTGCTAAGTACATACATACACGTCTCGCTTTTAATCTCAATACCACTCATCTAATAATGGACGCTCAAAGGGTATAAGCTATGCTTTGCCGACTATGTCACACGTGGAGCATTTAAACCCATGCTCTGCGCCTTAGCTCGCTCCATCATATCCATGCAAGACCTCATGCTTATGCATTTCTCACGAACGTACGAATATAGCACGGACAAGACTGATGCCCCCCCCTCCGCTAAAATGCCATTCACAACTTGCCCAGCCTGATCTCCTTGGAGAATATCTCCACATCACTTGCCGCAGCGAAATTAGAAGCGAACCTGATTTTGTGATCCATGACATCAGCTAGAAAGTCGCTGCTGCCATCCGAATCCGAATCTTCGAAAGCTTCTATGAGACTGCTGATAGCGTCTGAGGTAGCTTTCCCCTTTCCCTTTTTGTCTTTGTTACGTTTCTCCATAACGAGTTGTAATGCTTTGTTGAATTGCTTTGTCTCGAGCATAACGACCTGATTAACCAAGGCAATGTACTTGATTCTCATATTCGGGCAGTGAGAAAGGCTATCGACGGCGAAGCTGAGGCTCTCACTATGCAACATTGAATGGCGGTCTGCGGTGCGCAGGTTGATGAGATGTAGGGCGTAAAGGTTTTTAAAGCCATAAAACAGTTGCATGAGCAGATGCTGTGATAGTCAGTATCATGTATTACAATTTTGGGCGTAATCTTACGTATGTTTTCATGTTTAAGCTGATAGCCAGCTCAATCAAACCCGCACCTCGAAAAGCTAAGAATTGCAAAGTTTTCACGTCGACATCCCATGAATCATTACGGTCGTTCTTGATCATAAGTCGTTTTAGCGTAGATATATGCTTTTGAAGAGCCATCTTTCGAATGAATGTAATATTTACTGCTGGAGGGCCTCCAGACTCTGCATCCTGCTTGTTGGCTCGTTCATGCGTATAAAGCCCCTCAAGACCTTCAAAGGTTGCAAGAAACTTGAGGAAAGGTAGGGATACGTTATCCGTGTGTATACTCTTAAATCCGATCTCGTTGGATGAACCCTGCAGCCGTGCGAGGAGTGTCCAGAAGGCATCCTGGGGGCCAACCTCAAGAAGTGTTAAATGTTTGAGTACACTCAGATCCAGGGCCCTGGCTACTATTGAAGCCTTCAGTGGGACCCACTCCAGCGACAATTCCTCCAAGTGGAGACCGTGAGTAGCCCGAATGTAGGATTGCATTGCCTCGTCAGGAGTTATCGGATTAGCCACTGGCTCAGCTGCTACGCCAGCCTGTGGCGACACATGCTCTTTTTCAGCCGCAATTGAAGCAGTACCAACTTCAATTTCTCCAATCTTGGCCCTCTTGCGTGGCGTCGTCACCTCTCCATCCTCAGGCTCAGCAATCATCTCCTGATCCTCGCCTAGATCCGCGGTATCTTCATCTGGATGTACCATGTCAATGTCCATAGCATCCTCAACTGGTTCATTAGTAGAATCGGCAGCGAAGAAAGGTTGCTGTGTTGAGGCCGGACTTTTCGGAGGTGTATCAAAGTCATCCTCAGAGTCCACAACAACAACCTTGACTGGGCTAGACTTCTTATTTGCGGGCACCTTGGTTTTGGCCTTCTTAGCGATTGAAGGCATGCCATTCTTAGCGCCAAGGATTGTACCATCTTCGTTGATGTATGGGTTTGTTAATCCATTACTCGAGCTGTGAGGGTAAGGACTAAATAGTAAATCATCATGATACTGACCGGGGCTGCTGGGATGACTCTGCTCGTATGGTACGGGAAGAACCGTGCTCGAGGGTACTGCATTGCTAGACGAGCCTCCAAATGACGGAGACATTGAGGCAATTTGTGCTTTTTGAGCTTGCATCTGCGCTTGCTGGAGCAACTGCTGTACTTGTGCTGCCTTACCAGCCTTACCAGTTCCATAAGGGCTGGGTAATGAGCCATTACTCATAGGATAGCCACTCGGGGGAACGTAGAATTTCGAGGTTCCATTCGAAAGGCCGCCACTCAGGGTCGGATCAAACATCGAACTTGTTGAATTTGACACCGGCCCAAGAAGATCCCAATCCATCATGTTGGCAATCGAGCTGCTTGATGCTGAAGGTTCCATGCCGGACGCCACAGGGTTTGGAGGTTTTGGTGTTGAGCCATTCTTCTTCCCAGGCGGAAGGGAGTTTTTAATATGTTCTTTTAGCGACTTCTTTTGTACGGTTTGACTAGTGATATACATGTCAGCAATGTCTCGCACCATCTTGAAATGTTCTAGGCGAGCTGCATGTGAAGAGGCGTCGTCAGATGCTGCAGGGGCATCGATTAACGATTTCATTAATGCATCAAGCTTTCGAGTCGTAGCATGTCTCTCTTCGTCTTCAAGGTAACGTCCTGTAGAGAGCGAAAGCGTCTTCTCTAACCTTTTGCCCTCGGCAGAAACGCTTTGTAGATCGAATATCTTTGCTAGTATGCTCTCTTGAGCCAATTTTTCTTTTCGTATATCCGCTTCGTTGGTCACAGGTTGAACTGTGGAGGCGGAAGGTGGCATCGGATCATTCAACATATCTTCTTCGTCCAGCTCGGTATCAGATGGATCGTCTAGATCCGGATTGACAGGTACAGGCTTCCGGGCCTTTTTTGCCAGCTCTGTTGACAACGAGAGCGTCAGGGAATTGAGACTCCCGGATGAGGCTTTGATGCATTCCGATATTTCTCCCAGGCATTCGAGATTTGACAGGCCCATAAGAGCCAAGCTAGTCAGAGTCTTGAAGCCGGAAAAGGCCCGATTATTAGCCCAGTAATTATATCCCCCACCACCTCCAACCTTTTTGCGTTTTATGTTGTTTGCTTTTGATGAATGGCCCGGGTAGGAGCTTGAAGAGCCTCCAGATGGAATAGGAAGTGGTGGGATGTATTGTGAAGGCGTAGGAACAGCCTGTGCATGATGGTGTGGGGGTGGTGGATGGGGGGTTGGGTTGCGGATAACCATTCTGGGCGAAGGAGTGACGTCGAGTCTGACTCGCAGATGGCGCAGACTTGGAATCTTGTGGAGAGCTTGATAGACCGCCCCACTCAATTCAATCGGTGCATCCCATCTATGTCCACATTAGCAATTTCATTTAATAGCGTTGACACCTGAAGTGCAGTGCCTACTGAAATGTTTCGAGAATCGTCGCTTTTCGGGCGACAAGAAGCAGGGAAGTGTTGAGGAATTTGCTGGAATCGGACTTCGAATCCCATAGGAGCCGTGTCATCAGAAGATGTTCGTTACGGTGGGAATTCGCGAGGCTGGTGTTTTGCTCAACATTGTCTTCGGCTACCCCGATCCTTAAACTTTTTATGTGACTTCCATAGTCATGCTCACTTGCAAGTATAGTCTGGAGCGCTTCTGCAGCATGCGTTCTTGGGAGCCCAAGTTCTTCGTCACCAGAATTCGTAATGTTGAGATTCAGATCCCGATATATTTCAGCAGTCGCGAGACAGAAGAAATGTGGGGAGAGTCGTTGAAGTGTGAAAAGGTCTTTCCAGTTAACCTGACAGACAGTCATTAGATAGCGATGCCAGACTCAGAGCCGGATACCCACGTGTCTGATGATCTGCTTCTGTGTTTCGAGAGGAAGATGAACGAATTCCAGCTTTCGATGCGGCCTCTCCCCTCCAGCGGACACGCCGTCCATGAGTCTAGTAGGCTGTGGAACATCCTGAGAGGAGGTCTCCATGGAGGAGGTCGCTGTGCCCACGCCTTCTCCCGCGCCTTCAAGATTTGACTGGCGTTATGGCTCTTAGCTAGAGGAGCTCGGTGAGTGAGGCCGTATTACTTCATGGAAAGGTTGGTATTGCAGGATTTGATGGTAGAATGCGGCGGTATAGTCAGAGACGTAACGCGTTTGCGCCTTCCCGGAAAGTTCTCGTTGGTTTGAATGCAATAATCCCGTTGTTTGGAAAAGCTTCCGTGTTTGCTTGTTAGTACGACATCTTGTTATCTCTATACGGATGATCACTCAGGCTGGTGATTTGAGGCGCAGCAGTTACTCTAGCGGAGGTAATGAGAAGACTTTGGCTTATGGTCAGTACTGGCAGGTGGAGTTGTTTGATTTCTACAAGTATGATTGCAAGTAGCTACTAAATAGGCAAGGTTTCAAAATACGATGGCGGGGGTTTTCTCAGCGGCAGATCGCCCCTCGCTCCCGCAACCCAGATCACTTTGAATTCCGCACCATGGTTGGTTTGATGGATGCGATAAGGTAAGGCATGTTCGTGAAATTTCCGTTGGCTACTGACGGATGTCTATTCCCTCAAATGACAGTTTCTGGCCGAGGGTCAATTCTAATGAGTAGGAAGTCCTGGAGCTGCAGTATCATAGTATCCTCGCTTGTTCTTTTCGCCCAGCGATGAGCAACCTACGGCCTCGAGCTCCCAATACGCTATATGATCCAATATGATTGACCGCGTTCTCGAGGGATACAGTATCACTTCACGGCAGACTAAGTAATTCCAGGTCCTTGAAAAGGAGAGACCACAACAATAGCTGAACATAGCCCGAGCACATATGTGGCTTCATTGCTACATCCCACTTCCAACAACAAAAGGCTACGACCCACGATGGGACAATTTATGGAGAGCCAAAGCCCCTAGCCCTCAAGACACTCTTAGATCAAATGTTAGTTTGAGGAGAGGAGGAAGGATGTGCAACGAGAATTTGTATGACTTTGGAATCGTTTGCATTATAATTTGGAAGTACCGTATTGCCGGATGCGTAACAGAGTTGTCTTCCCGAGGCTTTCTTGTCCTGTTTCATTAGTAAAAGCGCGTTGGTGTATCATCCCCTTCGCTGCTTATAATGATTCAGCTTGTGAGAGCTCTCGTTGCTACCTGGCAGTCCGTATGTCCTCAATGTGCATCAGCTAATTAAATTCGTCTCGCTGTTCGAATGAGATGGCGAATAAGATCACCGGGCGGTGGGATGATCATGTCAATGTGCGGGTTACCGACCAACTTAAAGCTGGAAAGTCTGGGTAATCGGCTGCATCCATAATAAAATCATGATAGTGAGCATTTGTAGCACGATCAACGTGC
Organism: Cladonia borealis; assembly: GCA_018257855.2. Lineage (NCBI taxonomy): Eukaryota > Fungi > Ascomycota > Lecanoromycetes > Lecanorales > Cladoniaceae > Cladonia > Cladonia borealis. The sequence continues at coordinate 1,361,501 of JAFEKC020000005.1, read as the reverse complement.
AGTCTCACCTCAAAAGTCAGTATAAGCAACCTGGCTTCTAGCTCATCTGATTCTTTGTCCAGGTCTCCGGACAACAGCAACAGGTCGGTCTTCAGAGGTATCAAGCGGTCGAACTAGGCGAGAGCGCCCATGGAATTGTGGTGGCGCCCACCTGGCAACAGCAAAAGAGATTCAAGTGAAAGCATAGCGTTGGACCGTAAGGCGGTGCTGATGTAGAAGAAATCGAAATTCTTTCCGTAATAGCTTCACAGAGTGGCGGTACAGGAGAAATTTTGCAGATCGTGGGTAGTCGAGAAGCATGCAGACTAGGGTTAGAGTCAATTGAACAAATCTGAAGTTCTAAGTCGGGTTTCCAAAGATAGGCCGTGGCCCTGTCACTGTATCATCTCTGCCGAGTATTAAGTTGGATAGTGCTCAGCCTTAACGCGTTCTCTGCCGAATTCGTGTATCATGCTGCTCAACCGCTTTCAGAAACGGGCTGATGAGAGTCTTAATAATATAAAGTATACTATTGAAGAGTTAAAGACAACTTTGAATTATAAACTTCCTGTGTTATTGAAGTGAAAGGTGGTATTGATTATAGGCTTTACCGTTTATTTTGGTGTAGTTGAGGGCTAGGTCAAGTCCTCAGTGCTATTTGTATAGCCACTCAGAAGCAACGATATGCTTCACTCATAAGCGGTAAAAGGCATACTACAATCGTTATCAGCCGGCTCTGAATCCCCTTTGACGCATTTTTGTATCGAACATGGAAAAAATTGGGCGAGTCTTCTAATCACATTATGGGTGATATTGCCAACGGATCGAATGCTGGCAAATGAGCAGACAATATCAAAACGCGGTGCCCCTTCCGGCAGAGTCAAGAGACTTTTTCGTTGCTGATATAACCTGCATGCAAATTCCGCAAGTCAAGAGTAGGGACGCCCTCCATGATGAGAGCCAAGCATGCGTGAAGCGTGATTCTCCAGCATAGGTCATCATTTAAAAGCCTATATTTGTGAGACTGGGAAGAGTAGAAAAAACCAGGAGATTCTTGGCCTGTGTCGCTGATTTGCCCGATCCATTGGAAGACGTCGACACTCCTTAGGTGGAGCTATTCCCCTAACAGCATGTTCGTAAAGTATAAGGTCAGGCTCTGGGATATCTCGGTACTGGCTTGCTTGCGGCGTGTTGCTATGGTCCTCTTGATACCAGCGTCCTTTCTAGCCTCGGATTAACAGCACAGAAGGATAGAGGGGAGCTCGAGGATTGAGAAGAAACCCTTTGACAATGTCCCTGAAAAGAATGGGGTTTACTATCTGCTATTGCCAAGCGTAGAAAGGCGGCTCTGGAGACATTGATGCTCAAGCAATGGCCCACTGCACAATGTGTAAACACGCTCTGTAGAAGTCGAGAAGCTGAAAAGCCGAGAAGCCGTCCGTATCAACGTGCCATATCATCATTACAACATCCATTGGCAAGTCATAGACGCCCGTCATTGCAGTGAGTTGGAAGCACTCCATTTTTAGCAGACAAAGGCATCCACTCCAGTGCGGTCTTGATGATTGTTGTACTCACTCAATACAAGTTGCTGGTGTGGGCTGATATACAGAACCTGATAAGGAAGATCTCTCCTGCCCATGTGCCGCGAAGCTCGGGAATACATGGAGTGTTGACAAAAGTAACCGGAGTCGTGAGTAAACAGAACACTTGCGCTTGAGCTGGCCAATACTAGGTAGATAGAGAAAGAATACTGAAACGTTCAGCATAGGATAGATCCGCAATAAGTAGTTTATGAATCAATGTTTACTTAAAAAGTTTCAATTCCTATAATTCTTAATAAGTCTAAGTTAACTACTGAGTTTATTTCTATTATAAAGGAGAATTTATAGTTTTATATAAAGATTAGCTCTGAGCTGTAGGGGTGCCGTTATTGCTAGTCAGCCCTACGGGTCGCGACTGCTCCATGATTTCATCGAGGCGCGTCTCTGCATTTGTGCCGCTAGTTTACTTCATTTTCTATACTCAACTTCTGTGAAAGCTCGAGAGCCAATTGCTCCCAGACGCGTGCTCCTGACTTCGCAAAATGAAATTTGACACGTCTGGGAATTGACTATTTTGGATGAAGACCAGAGTAGCGCTTCGTACCGAAAGATCGCGATCTATACTACTCGCCTTCAAAAGAAACCACATACCCTCGCTGTTCATGCCCTAAGGCTCGGGCACGTTCACTCGACCTACAGTACATAGGTTGCACTATGTACCTTCCACGCACTCTCGTCTCACTACTCTATCAACATCTTGTAAAGAGCCACCATCCATTGTCGCCCGCTGTTCTTATCTTGACAGCCTTGGATCCTGATGCCCTCTGTGCTTGTCGAATACTCACAGCCCTGCTAAAAAGAGATTATATTGCGCACAAGATAGAACCAATAGCCGGGTATGCAGACCTCGAAAGAGCTGGGGAGACTATGGTACAACCAATGCGGATACAGCAGGGAGGAAGCGGTGGGGTAGTCGTATGTCTAGGTGTAGGGGGCCTCGTGGATATGTCGCATACGTTGGGTTTGGACGTAGCTGGGTTAAATGGAAACCCTTCAGGTGGTATTGAGGTATGGCTCATTGATGCGCGTCGGCCATGGAACCTCGGCAACGTCTTTGCAGGAGACCCAGTTGAGGTGATGCTGAAAGAGGCAGGCGGTGACGCGCAATCTAGACGTACAGAGGTTGACAATGGACAAATACAACCATCTTACAGACCTGGAACAGGCGGTATCATAGTCTACGATGACGGAGACATAGACGAAGATTTGGCAGCCGAGCGCGAAGCCTACTGTGCACTTACTGATATGCCCGACATTGACGAATTAGGTGATGAATCCGGCGATTCAGGCGAAGACAGTGATGTATCAGCCTCAAGTGGTGGACAACGCATGTCAAAAAAGCGCAAATCTTGGTCTGACCAAGGGGACGCCGACGACAGCGAAGACGAGATTAGCAGACCTCGTCAAAGGCGGAGAAGTAGTCCCGTAAGTGTCAGGATGAAGTACTATCGACTCTGGCTGACATGCTTCGCAGAGCGGCTCGATACCCTCTTCTCCCAATCGTCGATTACCACGGTCAGTGTCACCTCCATCGCAGCCTCCTCCACCACGGAACGATGATCAAATAACGATACGGTCTCGGCGCAGAGAAGTTAGGAAGTTAAGGCGCAAGTACAGCACCGTTCTTCAAAAGTATTACGATCTTGGTACCTCATACTCGGAACCCATCTCATCGCTTCTGTACTCACTAGCGGAAGACCTTGGCCGGGAAGACAACGACCTTCTATGGCATGCCATCGTCGGCGTAAGTTCGCTAGAGCTCTACGGGCGTAGCATGACTGGTGTAGGAATCTCTACTGCCCTAGATGTAGGTGGATCCGCGGGCTGGGGAGGAGAGCGTGGCGAACGAATACGGCAGGTCCTACGAGACGAAGTCCGGCGATTGAATCCGCCCGATCCCAACGATACGACACGCGAAAACGCACGTGGAGAGTCTTCTGGTGTCATACCTACAACCGCTCGCTCGCCAACGGACAATTCTATCAGATTATCGCCCGAACCTCGATTCCTTCTCATTAGACACTGGTCTTTGTACGACAGCATGCTGCATTCTCCGTATTTATCGTCTCGTTTACATATTTGGAGCGAAGTCGGAAGGAAAAGACTGCACAAGCTCCTTGCTAAGATGGGTGTGAGCCTTACTCAATGTAAACAGAGCTACACTCATATGGACATGGATCTTAAACGAGGACTAAGGCAAAGACTACTCACATACGCACCGATGTATGGGCTTGATGGACTTGTACCGCCAGCCGCCGCTGCAGGGCGTGGTAGAGAAGGTTGGGGCTTTGTGAGAAGTTGGGGATGGAAAGCCTGCCTAAGCGCTGTGGACGTTGGCGTCATTGTGGGAGCAATATTGGAGGTGGGCAAATCCAGTGGCACATACAGTGAACCAAGCAAGAATTGGGATCACGGCGGTGGTGAGCAAACACAGCATGTTGATAACGATGGTAAAATGGAAGGCGAAGAATGGGTGCGGAGATTCTGGGAGGCGTACGACGCGCTTGAAAAGTGAGTCTTAATATCAAAGCTGCCTTTCACTTCAAGCCTAACATTGATAATAGTATCGAAGCACTGAAGCACGCTCTTCCTATAGCCCAGCATCTCCATCGTGCCATTCTCCGTACAGGCACATCCATTATCGAAAAGCGGCAAATTCGCCATCTTCGGGCCTTCCGGATGGCCGTTGTCAAAGAAGGTCCAGACGTAGCTCTATTTACTCATCCAGGCGCATTGACTAAACTTGCGCTATGGGTTGGTGAAGCCATCGCAGAGCAAGAACGAGAGCAGCGTGGCACGGTCGGGAAAAGCGGACGTGGGACGCCGCTTGTGATGGCCGGATTGAATGAAGCTCGTGGAGTCTATATAGTAGTTGGAACCGGTGGTGGGGGCGTGATCGACTTCGCAGCCAGGACAGAACGCAAAGGAAGGCTTGAGAAGAAGGCCAAGGTGCGAGAAGCTAAGCAAGCGGAGAAAGAGCGCAAGAGAAGGATAAGAGTAGAGAGGGCCGGTGAGGAAGTCGAAGTGGCAGAAGAGAGCGAAGAAGACGAGGAAGAAGACGACAGCGATGATAATGACGACGATGATGAGCAACCAGGTTATGGAAGGAATCGATTTGGCCTTGCTTTCCAGGATGTTGTTGACGAGACAAATGCCAGGGTTCGGGTTGATAGCTTCGAGAGCTGTGTTGTAGAGGTTAAAAAGGAGGATCTAAGCGGCTTTCTGGAAGCCCTCAGCATGAAGGCTGTAGTTGGCTGAGTAATACCGTTGCATTTACTGATTGGCTGGCGTTCTTGCAAGCGAGCATTTGCTTTCGGCATCTTGAGTATGCAAAAGGATGGCGGTGTACTAAGGAGCAACACAGATGATACCTATACATATAATCCATGAACATAGGCTCTGGTCGATCTGTACAATGCCAGACTTTGTCCTTCACGATACTAGCCACCCAGATGGATTAAGTTTCGCCCTCTACTGGCGAGCTGGCTCGGCTGCAGAGGACTCAATACCGTGGATCAAGATCTTTACAAGCTCCTAACACTGTACAGCTGGCTGCGGAGGTACGAAACTACTGCCCGGAATTTGCCGGAGCAGACATGCTTCCCACTCCCTTCGCGAGCTTTTGAGTGGTGCGCCCACCGTAGGGCTTATGCAATGAGCTTCTAGACCGAGCGCGGCAAGTTTGCCCGCCTATGATCCTTAGGAGGGGCTGCTCCCTTTTGATAAATGTTAACTGTATGTTCAATTTATTCGACATACCGAGGATGTGGTCTCAAGCAGACCAGGTCTCATACTAGACTGCAATGCGACGACTGATAAAGAAATATAAGCCCGGCCATCGCGCTAACAACTCCACTGAGTCCAGCGGTAAATCAAGTAACAAGGCAACCTTCAAACAAGGCGACGATCCAGGGAAACAAATCGGTTCTCAACATGGAGATTTCGGTGTAGGTCTCTAAGCATGGCTAACTTGTCAAATCAATGCTTGAATGCGATCTGACCCAGTCCTACCAGGCCTGTTCAACGGAGAGGCAGCCTCAGCAAGGAGGCACTCCACCACCAGAGCACGACTCAATACCAACCCAATCTGGAGAGTCGAAGTCTGACAAGCCGAACCCTAGTCTTTTCACGAGTCTTCACTACCAGGAATTCTCGCTCCTGGAGCAGACGACCTCAGAAGCGCTGTGGAGCCAAGCTTATTCTGCTCTGAAGGCGAAAGAGCCGGATATAACGTCGGCTTACGAACACTATTTCATCTCTGACCGAGGGACGCCAAAGCCTGCCGAGCGCCTGGAAGAAATCATCAATCGGTTGTACAACGGTCGGAGGATGGACCAGCTGAAAATAAATTTGGGTGGAAAATCATTCAGGATACGTGAGATTGGAGAAAATGTCATCAACTTTATCTGGGAATCCAAGGATTTTGTCGCCTCTATTGCTAGTATTGAGCCTCATGCGGCGATTGCTTGGGCTGGTGTATCACAACTCCTTCCGGTAAGGCCTACACGTATTTACTTGCCAATTACTTCCCCTTAAACTAGATGCATTCTACTATAGGCAGATCGCGCCTGGCATAGGGCTTCTTAGCTAATCCTTTGACTTTCGTGACCAGCTACTACTCAACCAGAAAGAGCAGAGTACCGTCATGATGCAAGGCCTTGAGAAGATCGCATCGCTCCTTAAGCTGTACAAGTTGAGAGTGAGCCTTTATGTCGACAAACGACCGAATGATATGTCAGGACGGAACCTAAGCTTCGAAAATGCCGTCATTAAGGTGTATATTCATATTTTAGAGTTCCAGGCCCGTGTCGTCTCACACCTCTGGAAAGGGTCTCTTCGGCAGGTAGCGCGTAACACGGTTAAGGCAGAAGATTGGCAAGGTATAGAAATAGCTCCTAAGGTAGAACATAAGATGATTCTTAGCTAACCAACACAAGGCAGGCTCGATGACATCGAAAAAGCCGATGCTGAGTGTCTCCTCTTTACCGATCTCTTGGACAAAGAAAAGGAAGATCGGACACGGGAGCAACAATATGTGCAGTCAGAGCAGCAGACAAAGGTTCAACAAGGTATTATCGAAGCTGTGAACACTACCCGAAAAGAACAGGAAGCCGACTACGATGACGAGCGTCGCAACAAGCTGATGCATAGTCTGTCCACTGACTATGAAGAGCACAAAAACTTCAACCCCAAACGAGTACCAGGTACTTGTGAGTGGTTCTTGCATAGCAGAGAGTTTCTGGAATGGCGGGATGCAACAGATTCAAGAATACTGTGGGTCTCTGCTGGACCGGGTTGTGGAAAATCTGTGCTCTCGCGTTGCTTGATTGACGAGCGACCTGTATGCCCTAGCGCAAGAGCTTCGACCATATGTTACTTCTTTTTCCGAGATGGTCAAGCAGAGCGGGAGAGGGGCGCCAATGCGCTCAAAGCAATCTCACACCAACTACTCAAACAGCATCCGAGATCGAATCTTATCGAGTATTTGCTCCCAAGATATGAAGAACATGGCGAAAAACTCGGCGGCATGTTTGGTGAGCTATGGAAAAGCATGCTCGAGATTCTGTCAGACCCTACTACTGGTGAAGTCGTGTGGGTCCTGGATGCACTGGATGAATGTAACGACTTCGAGAGAACAAGATTTCTCGATTGCTTGACTGAGATCTATTCAAGCAAAACGTTCCAGAACAACAAAAGCATAAAGCTCAAAATATTGATCACGAGCCGGCAGTACCACGACATTGAGGTGAGGTTTCGCAGGCTTACAGGAATGGCCGGATACATCCAGCTTGACGGCGACGAGAGATCAGAGGAGATCAGGCAAGAAATCAATCTCGTCATCAAGGATTCCGTTCCACGAGTTGCTTCGTCCTTAAGCGAAAATGATCAAGCGAAGGTTATTGAGCATCTGGGAAGCATACATCACCGAACTTATCTTTGGCTCCATTTAATGCTCAAGGAGATTGAGCACAAGGTTGTGGCCTATGGTACAGAAAGAAGGCTTGCGAGTATAATTAAGAAGCTTCCCACTTCGGTGTACGATGCGTATGAACGAATTTTGGAAAGGAGCGCGGACCTGGACTCGGCCCGGAAGATTTTGCAGATCGTGATCGCGGCCAAAAGGGCGTTGACGGTGTCAGAAATGAACGTTGCTCTAGCGTTGGCGCTGCAAGGGAGATGCTCTTCTTATGATGCATTAGACCGTCCCTCTGACAAGGAATTCAAATTGAGTGTGAAACAGATTTGTGGCCTCTTTGTCAGTATAATTGACCAGAAAGTCTACCTCTTGCATCAAACTGCCAGGGAGTTCTTGATTTGTCAACCTGGACTGGCCTCACAAGGGTGGCAGCATTCTCTGAGTCTCGAAAGTGGGCATTCCCTTCTTTTTCGCATTTGCGTCTATCTTCTTTGTTTCTCCGAATTTGAATCCCCACCTTGGAAATTATCCAGCTTTACAAGCAACTTTACAATTCTTGCGAAGTTCGGTCCATGGATAAACGCTCATGTCCTTCTTCGGTATGCAGCTGAAGCCTGGGTGGAGCATTATCACCAGATGCAAGAAAAGTCTGACAACGATCTGATTGAAATTGGGCTGGAATTATGCAAGACCTCCCTTAAGAAGTACGTAACATGGTGGAGGATATACAAGGATTACCACAAGGGTGGTGGAGATATTCATGTAGCCTGTAGGATTGGATGGTACGCGGTGGTAGAACGCATGCTCAATGACGGTGTTGACGTCAACCTACGTGATGACCACTTCAGAGATTGTCCACTCCATCATGCGGCATGTTCGGCCAAGAATTTTGCAGTGGTAAAACTTCTCCTTGATCGTGGTGCCGATGTCAACACCGAAGATGAGTTTAGCATGCGCCCATTGCACATAGCGTGCAAGGAGGGTGGTGACATACGAGTCACTAGGCTTCTTTTAGACAGCGGAGCTTATGTTGATGCTGTTAGCGATTACGGAAGCGCACTGTTTTTGGCATGTGGCGCGGAAAAGGAGGATGTGGTTCAGCTCTTGTTAGGACGAGGCGCAAAGGTTAACTTGGGAGACTCTGGAAATGGTCATATGGATTTTCCACTAGTCATAGCCTGTCGGCATGGGCATTTCACGATTGCGCAACAACTAATCGATCATGGAGCGGACATCAATGTTGTGGATTCAACTTTTGGTACCGCCTTGATTGCGGCGTGCTCCGCAGGTGATGAGGCAATAGTCCGGTTGCTTTTACAAAAAGGAGTAGACATTGAAGCTGCGGGAGGAATTAATCATGCTACAGCTTTAATTGTGGCGTGTTCTAGGGGGCATGAGTCAATCGTGCGACTTCTACTTGACTCAGAAGTGGCAGCCAGCAAAGCAGTTCTCTGCAACCCACAATATGGAATAATTCCATTGGATGCTGCCGTGACTCCATTGCATGCTGCAGCATGGAATGGCTCTGTGGGAATAGCTCTGTTGCTGATCAATCACGGAGTCGACGTGAATACTCAGGATGATAAGATCGGCACGCCTTTGATCCTAGCTGCTTATGAAGGCAATTATTCCATGGTGGAGTTTTTGCTGAATAAAGGTGCTGATGTTCTTGCAACCTGCGACTACTTTATCAATGCTCTCGTTGCAGCTGCACAGGGTAAGCATAGGCATATCCTTCAACTACTGCTCAGCTATGGCGCTCGATTCTGTAAGAGTGACTGGGAGGGTCTCAAAGACTGGGACAGCGAGGGATATCTACTAAAGCTTGATTCAATCTATGAGCAAGTCAAAGACAACGATATGCAGAAGACGATCGAGGTCTTGTTGGCGGCTAAAGGATTCATTTCTGATAGGGCGGAAGATATTTCAAAATATATCCGATATTGGAGTATATAGCGACCGGATGTGCCTGATGTAGTGCCAAAGGTCCATAGGAGCGTCGCAGGGCCGATGTTGTACCTTTAATGATTGGTCGAATAGCATCAGTTTCCAATACACAAGGAACGATTGCAAACGTAACTCCATTATCTGCACGACACTGCACTCTCGAGCACCTGCATTTACCCAAGTCTAGTACAGCCAAGGGTACAACACGGCTTGTTGGGCAATTGAGGTGCCCAACATTCGAATTTTAATATGTATTGAAGCTTTTATTACCGTCGGCGCGCTCAACCTCCAGTATGCCATTCCTACCTCTGTACACCGCATGTATGACCATCGCATTATAACCGTATTTGCTAGCCTCACAAGAGTCATTTACTGCTTTCGAGGACCTTAATAAGTGTTGTAGCCAACTCTAATCACCCCTTGATCAAGACATTTACTGCTCTAAAGGAGCTTGATACCTTAAGTATTGTACTCAACTTTAACCACCTCTTAATCATAGCTTCTTCGCACTTAATAAGGGTATGATAGAGGTATTTGTTACTTTAGAGGACTTTAAGAAATATAATACTTAAATTTAATTACCTTCTAGTTACAGCTTTTCTATAGATAAAGATATTTGCTGCTTTAGAGGAGTTATATGCATGACTTATGCCATATTCTCTCACCATGGAACGACATCTTCAAGCTTAAACAGCACCACAACAAGCCTACTTCTCACCACAGTCCCACCACACGCCTTCAGCTTGGAGATGTAATAAGGGCCATAGTGGTAGGTAGGAGATACTAGAAAGAATACATAACCGCTACACCATTGTACCAGCGCCATTAGGAATCGAACCTAATACGATTAAATACCAATCCGCAAACAACACTCGGGCCAGATTATGTCAGATTCAATCTGAACGTTACAATCTCATGTTATGGTCCAACTTCATGAATGATTCTGATCGCGCAAAGATTTACTGACGGACTGGGAGAAGGAAATATTGAGGCGAGTGAGACGCTAGTCACATCAGGCTAGTACGATGTAACAATAGCAGAACCCATCTCGACTGTCACTCTCAAACATCACCATTCGCCCAATATAGAACCCATCCATACACCACAACAATGAAGCCACGACTCCCCCAATCCCTCCTCCCCCTCCACTCCCGCCCTTCCTCCCACCTTCACCGCTCCGCCCCCCCATTCTACTCCCTCCTTCCCCGCCCTCCCCTCCACCACCGCACCCTCATCGCTCCCCCCGCCGAAAACTCCGGCCCCCTAATGACCCGCCGCTCCGACCGCGCTCTCCCCTCCCCTCGCCCCTCCTGGCTCATCTGGGCGCGCACCATGCCCATCTTCCTAATCATCATCACAATATCCGCCTTGGGAATCTTCAACTACCAAAAATCCTCTTCCTCCGTCGTAGCAGCAACCTTATACGCTTTACGCACGAGCGAGATTGGGAAAAGGGAGTTGGGAGAGGAGATATATTTTCGGGACATGTTTCCGTGGATTTCGGGGGAGATGAATCAGTTGCATGGGAGGGTGAATATAGCGTTTGGGGTTAAGGGGACGAAGGGGAGGGGGGTTATGCGGTTTAAGAGTGTGAGGAGGGGGAGGACGGGGAAGGTGAGTTGGATTGGTTGATTTGGGGCATTTTTTGGGGGAGATTTGCTAATTGGGGATTCAGTTTGAGACGGTGGAGTGGAGTCTGGAGACGGAGGACGGGAGGAAGATACAATTGCTGGATGAGGGGAGGGTAGATCCGCTCGAAGGTACAGCTATAGGTGGAAATACGTAAAGTTAGAGCATGTACGTTCTTGTGGGATCTCACAATGGTGGAGATGCATTAACGCTTTGGGCAGACTTTGAAAAAATATCTTCGCTCTTCCTAAGTCTTGAAACGAATGGATGCAATTTCTCGGCCCTTGTACCTGAGAGTGCTAGAGTCATTGACATCTCTGATAAATCTCCCTGAGCCAATATACATGCCCTATTGGTCGCCCTCACACCGCTGACGCTGATCACAATTTCTGGTAATCGAATTTTCGGCACGTCACAGAGAGAGGTCTCTGCACAAGATCCTTCAACGTAGAGGCTGGATTCATCCTTAAAGGTAAACAAAGCACATCAATTGTCGATTTTTCAATATGTGCTTTTTGCCTTGCATTTGGAATTTTTGGATTTCGTGCTATAGATGGAGTGTTGAGCGCCCTGTGTGGGAGTTACTAGAAGGCCCTTTTACCAGCAACCCAACGGATTAGGGCTGCGCTCGTCGTGAAGGTGTGGGCATGCCAACGAAAATAACGCATTCGACGTAACATCTCCTGAGCTAGGAGCAGCTGTTTCTCACCGCAAAAAAACTCTCGAGTAATGCGATGATTGCACACTTATTGACTTCCGACAATCAAAATGACTTTAGTAAGTCATGCTTGCTTCTATAACACGTGGTACAGATATGCAGGATCTATGACGGATCTCGGATGGGCGCCTTATCGCTGATAGAATCAACCATCAGGCAAATTCAAAGGAAGGCGAAAATTACAAGAAAGTAGATTGGAATTTGCGCGCTATTCAAAGATCTCGTTGCTAGGAAAGCGGGCACAGATAACCTCCGTTGGGTCTTTCTGGAAACCTTTTTTTCCTAGAAAGTGTTAAATAAAGCTCTATTAACACCAATGACAAACTTACCCATCACGAGCTCGCAAGGACCTAACGTTAACAGTGAAAGAACCCTCAAACAAGTTCGTGCACATTATAAGTGTTGATAATCTAGCTCAGGTCAAGAAAAAGACCAAATTTCACTTCCGCGCCGCCTCAAAAACCTTCCACCACCAAAATCGGTTGCCAAGAGGAGGATAACTTCTTATCAGTCCCAGCTTGGCCGATAAGCGATGTCCAAAGGACAAAGTGAAAGAAACCTCGAACAAGTTAGTGTGCTTTAAGTGGCGATGTTCATTCACTTTTCAAAAAAAGATACCGCCTTCCGAGGTTACCGAACAGCATGCTCACTACAGTATTACGTTCGTTGGGCCTAGACAAGATTACGGTGATGAGCGGTAACTTTATATTGAAATTTATGGCATCATCCAGCTTGTCGGTGCAACTATTGCAGCGACGGCTCAGGAATTCAAGACTTGGCACGTGGGCTAAATGCTACTTGATATTCGACTGAGTTAGCCCTTAGACAGATGGAGCAAAGAAATCAGTCTATAGCGAGTAGGACAGCAAGAAGAGTAAATGTATTATAGGTGATCCTGATTTATACCATTGCTAACCGTATACCACTGCTAATTGTATCCATTGCTAACTGTATACCCGTATGCCCGGATGCCGCGCACTACGCCCTAGGGGTATCCCGTTAATGTACAAAAGATGATCATGAGCTCGTAGATAGTTTCGCCAACCCAAATGAGTCAATCACCGATGCCCAAATATTTCCATGCGGTTGTATTCATCGGCCTCGTCTTCCTCTGCATCGTCGCTCATGTCCTCATCTTCGCTGTCTTCCTCGTCTTCTTCTTCTTCTTCTCCACTATCGTCAATCGCCATATCATCCGCTAACCTTGGAGATCTCTGATGTGTTCGTGGACTTTCTCCACCCCAAAATTCGACATCAGATCCATCTTCATCAGTGTCCATTGTATCATCACCATCACTACCCGATGGGGTTGACGGTGACAGAGTCAAGGCGTTGGGCGAGACCGAGTGTGCAGTGCGAATCCTTGTTTCAGGCCAGGTGGATCTTTCGAGCATTCGTTGTATTGCAGGTAAAGGTGGTGCAGAAGCTGTTGGTCTTCGTGATTGTGAGGTTATATGTCGCCATCTACCACGTCCATCTCCCTCCGGAGGTATGTCTGCGGCAGCTGCGTCTGTGGGCGTCTGTGATGGGCTTGCTCCTGCAGCAGGGCCACTGAGAAGTTTCAGTTGTGCTGTATTGTAGGAGTCGCATCTGCGAACAGTTAGCAATGCAATTCAATTTATCCTTGTGTACGATAGGCTTACACGGCGCATTTCAACCCTAACCAGTGATATTTGACTTGTGTCTTTGCACTGCAGTCATTGCAATAAATTAAAGCCTGGGTATCCTGGAACTCCGGTGGCATTGGCTGAGTTTCTATGGCGCGTTCAAGATGTCTGAATTGCCACTCCATATTGACGATACTCCTGCTACATATGGGACATCGGTAAGACGATTTCATGTGCTCGTTATAGCATCGATGGTGGATACTGTGGCCACATCGCATGAAAACTACGGTCTGCGGTGACGTGAACATGTATTCGCCACAAATGGGGCAGTCACAATCCGTTGAGCGTTCGATGCAACGATGTGTGTCTCTTATTGAGATTGACATGCATACACAACAGGTCTAGATGGAGTCAGCATAGAAGAAATCGAGCCATAAGGTCAAAGGTGACTCGCCTTGCAATGGAAGAAGTCCTTCCCTAAACCTTGACCTACTCGGCATATTCCACAGTCGTTACAATGGTAGATGCTTTTCTGGGGGTCATCATCCCATAGCTTGCACACATCACAATAATACCATGCACCGCGCACACTACAGAGACAACATTCCTCTGAAGCTGCCTGTGCGCAGCCGCAAAGCATGCATAGCATATTCTTGGTCTCCCGCCGATTCAACATATGATCCTCCACTGCATCATGGCAGAAGCGGCAAGTGTACCACCGATAGCATGCAGAGCATTGTAGCTTGATATTTCGCTTATAATGAGCACAGCCTAATGCTTTTGCACTTTCCTCAACGTCCAGAGACGATCTCTCGGTGTCTCCATCCTTTGGTGCAGGAAGCGGCTTCTCGTAGTACGTAGGTTTGAGGTCATCAGGCGTCAAATTGAAAGGATTGCTGTGATCAGCAGCCGAGGAAGACGATGTAGGAGGTGATACAGTCTGCCTGAGACTATCCATTGACTTTGAGCTGAGAGGCCTATTTGAACTGTGGACGCTACCCGGAGAATGAGCCCGAGCGCGGTGAGGTGCGTGTAGACTTTGTTGTGACATATTGTGCCCCTCGACCATCACACCATGAACCAACCTAGCCTTCTCCTCGCTTGAACTATTAGTCCTTTGTATTGCGATTATGCGTTTTCTTATGTGGCTCATCCCATCATCTGCCGGTAGGACTCCATCTCCTTTCTGACTGGCTTGACTCGCACCACGCCCTCTTGAATTATGAGAACTGTTTCCAGAACCCTGTCCTTGGGTATCCGCCGATGACATGATTGTATCTATCATCGAACGCGCAGAGTTGCTGAACGAGGACGTGGTGGACCTCGCTGCATTGGAAGTGCCATCAAGTGAAGTGCTTGAGGGGTCGTCCGCCGCGGCTAAAACGTACTGTCGCGCATCAACTGCAGGTCCGAGAGTATTTGCATGCACCGTTCGAAGCGGGGTCGTATCTATGTCTCCCTCCTGCCAAGCCTGCACCTGCCCGTCTTCTGGGTCGTCAAGCGATGTCGGTGACAACGTCTCCTCGGAGCCAGATATTGTACAATTTCTATCATCCGTATTGACGCCTAGACTAATTGGTGCTTCATGCGCGGCCGTGGCCGCCGTTGCCAACTCATCACGATGCGATGCTGGTTCATCGCTGTTCGAAGACTGACGAGCAGGGCGCGGGGTGTCGTTGGCTGGACGGGAGAAGCGACGGGCTTGGCGAACGACTGGTTCGATGAGGAAAGAAGAAATGTATTGGCTCATAGGTTGCGAATAGGAATAGATGAAGCTGTTTTAAAGAACGTCGTCATGCTTTGGTGATGAAGGTTGTTGTTATTGTAGTGGCATCTATTGACCGTTCTGAGAAGGATACTAACGGTTCGTCATAGGTGGCTCAGCTTGGACTAGACGCTAACAGAGACGCCACAGCCTAGAACTTGCCCGGCCTAGGTAAATTCAGGGATCATTGGCGCTACTCACAAAACACGACTCGGACTTGCACTGAAGAACAGATATCCGCACGCAAGCTTCAGAACGCCTAAAAACCCCTTCGACTCGATCACCTTTTCCACGGGTTGTTTCTAACACGGTTTACCCAGTTGATCCCGTAGCAGCTATATACTGGACCCGAACACATTAAAAGGCATTTCTACGGTCCAAGAGACGCAATCGGTATTATTGAAGCAGCAGCACGTTGGAGACTTTGAGTGGAATTGAAGACAGTATTGGGGGCAGCGACGATGCTTTACATTAGAGCAGCGTCTCTATCATTGCCTCGATACTGGAAGTGATGGGTTTCAACGCCTTGCTCTAACAGTGGTCCTTTGTATCTCAAAGTCTCAGCATCACTTCATCTCTTCCTTCTGCATGCGGGCCGCATAGCCAAGTAAAGCCATCGAGTCGCGGGAAAACTACGTATGCGGAGTCAAGTAGACCGATCATCATAGCCTCTTTGGCCAAGTTGACCGTCCTGCATATAACAGGAGTTCCTAAGCTTCCTTTCATGTCAGGTTGGCTCGCCTTCCTGCAACAAATACCTCCGACCACGTCTATCTATATACAATTACCGAATGTTTGGGGGGTGAACGTCAAAGCTGATAAGTAAATATAATCGGGAAGAGTTTTCTAACATCAGGTATTGAACTCTGCACGGGTGGAGCTGCCCGAGCTCCTCCGCAATCATAGAGTAACAATTGAATGCCTAAAGCAGGGTACTATAGGCCTTATTAGTGCAGAGAATGGACCTAAAAGCCGTTGCAGAAGCCGTTCTAATTCCCTATGTCATTGACTTGGGATCCTCGGGCTGTACGTGGACGATATACATGAGAGCACCACGCCAAACATCTCTTTGCTTTGATACTGCTGCCTTCTTGATAAAGTTCACACGCCCTATTCAGAAGGTTCATCATAACCACATCGTAAGCGCCACTAAGATATACGACGGGGTTTGCTCCTCAGGCGCTCTGAAGCACTGGGAATCCTTTCACAAGTTATCAGCATTGGTAGCCAGAGCCCAAGAAGAATCGAATGCTTTGCAGCATGGATAGCCAGGATCGCGGCGGAGCTAAAAGTTATTGAGATGACTAGGTAGTCAAGCCTTGTTGTCTTCTCCAGGCAATGATAAAACGACGAACTTGCTAAGACGTTCCTGAGCGATGACGGCGGGCCGTAGCCGCTAAGATAAGATAAGGCGAACAGAGATCCCGTTGAGAGCCGCACGATGCAAATGAGGTCACCCGTCTCGTCTTTTCAATTGACAATATTCCTCTGACTCCTACACTTTTTATACGATCCGCTCAGTGAGATTGAGGAGCCAATTCGGCTCCAGCTATTCGTCAAGCATGGAGCTCCACCCAATTCTATTCCTCTATTCAATCCTCCAATGGATCCTGGATAAGCTCCTCTCCCCCACCCCTCCCCCACCACATGCCACACTGCACCGACCTCGAATCGCCATTATCGGCGCAGGTCTCACCGGCGTCTCATCAGCCTCTCACTGCGTCGGTCATGGCTTCGACGTCACAATATTCGAAGCCGGTGACGAGAAAAGCTTAGGTGGTATCTGGAGCGTGAGTATACATGAACCATCCACCTTTCCTCAATGAAGCCCCGCTAACCATCTTCCCAGCAAGTTAACAACACATCCGGTCTGCAAATACACAGTATAATGTACCGCTTCCACCCCTCCGTCCGCTGGACCTCCGGCTACCCCGACCGCCACCAAATCGTCTCCCAAATAACCCAACTCTGGAAACGCTACGGCCTGCAAGACCGCACCAAATTCAACACCCGCGTCACATCCGTCTATAAAGATAAGCAAGGCCGCTGGATCATCAACGACCCATCTAACGGCCGCTTCGACGGCGTCATGGCTGCCATCGGAAGCTGCGGCGACCCCAAAATGCCTCACATATCTGGCCAGGAATCCTTCAAAGGCGAAATTTACCACTCTTCGAAACTCGACGGGAAAACCGCCCGCGGCAAAAAAGTCCTCATAGTCGGCGGCGGCGCCTCCGCAGTCGAAGCCCTCGAGTTCGTCGTCCACACCGACGCGAAATCCACCTCCGTCCTCGCCCGTTCAGAAAAATGGATCATCCCTCGCAACGCCATCATCGACACCCTCCTCGCCTTCAACATCTTCGGCCAAGAAACAATCTTCTCCTGGATCCCCGAGTCTCTCCTCCGCATATTCTTCTACCGCGATCTCAACGACCTAGCTCCCCCGTCCACGGGACTCTTCACCGAAACACCCATGGTAAACTCCGACATCTTCCATCAGATCCGCTCCGGCAAAGCAGAATGGCTTCGCGGGGATATCATCGGCTTTACTGAAACAGGAATACGCTTCAACCACAGAGCCAAAGGCGTTCCCAAAGGGGGACCTGGTCGCGAAGAATTAGTTGAAGGAGACATGGTGATAATGGCCACGGGCTTCCACCGCCCTAGCCTCTCGTTCCTACCCAAGGAATGTTTCCAAGATCCCTACCAACCACCAAACTGGTACCTCCAAGTCTTCCCACCAGAGCACATGTCGATATGCGCAGTAAGTATCACTTCCCAGCCCCTTGATTCACAAATCCTAAACCCTCCCTCTCTCAGAACAACTGCACCTATGTCAACGGCATCGGCGCCGTAGGAAACTACCACATAGGCATCTACACCCGTCTCCTCCTAATGTTCCTCGTCGATCCGCTCGCTCGCCCCCACGAATACTGGATGAAGCGTTGGATCGACATGACCACGCGGCTCAAATCCATGGCACCCACGGGCGCTTTTGATTTCTTCACCTATTCTGAGTTGATGTATTGGTTCATATTTTGTGTGGCGATTAATCCTTTTAGGTGGAAGTGGGCGTTGTTTGTGTTTTTTGGGATTGGAGACGCGATTCCGTTGGGGGTGGTGAGGGGGGAGGATAGGGTGAGGAATGGGTTGGGGTTGAAGAAGGGGTTTGTGGAGTGAGTTGGTGGGGAGTGGAAGTGGGGTATTGAGTCAGCTTGTAAATAGGGCTCGTGATAAGGGATATAGACATTAATATAGACATAGATAAGAGACTGGAGTCGTTTCAGGACCTGTTCAACATCTGGCATCCTGCCAATGTGTTCCACATAGTGCATGTTCCTCAGAATGCCTTGTTGCTGGCGAGAGATGACTAGACCGTAAAGATATTCGTATATTGCAGAAGTGCGCGACGGTGAAGGACCGAAGTATCGGATCTCGAATGAAAGCCGATCCTGCTGATGAATGCATGTCAACGTAATATCATAAGTATGGAGTATAGAAAACCCTCTGAGCCTCAATTCCCGCTCCCTGCTCTTGCATGGGCCCAACAAACCAGTACTACCTATGTCTCAAAAATTGTATGCATAACCGCCCTCCACTAGATGCCATTAATCGTATATACAGAACCTCCCATCGGACGTCAATTTCATAACCATCATCCCCCCCCCCTCTTTAAATACACCCCCTCCTACTCCTCCCCCAAACTCCTCCGAACATTAACCCTACACCTCCTCCGAAACTCCTTCGCATCCTCCCTCCACATCCTCGCCGCCTCCACATTCGCCGGGCTCTCATCATTAGGACTACTCAGCATACTAATCACACTCAAGAGTATCGTTTCGGGTGTTTGAACGGGTGACCACCGCTCGGAGGGGTGTTCGTAGCCGTAGGGATCGGCGGTGGGGGCGTGCAGGATTGAGATGCATACGTCGCCGGTGGGGTAGACTGTGGGGGGGAGGGGGATCAATCAGTATGGAGGGTTTTGTGAGGGGGGGTGGGCAGAAGGGGTGGAGAGGGGGAGGGGGGGGGGGAGTACGAACTGTTTGGGTGGAAGATGGGGGATTGGAACGTCATTTTCGGAGGAAGGAGGGGGTATTCTGGTGGAAAAGTGAGGTGGGCGCGGTAGAAACCTCCTGTTTTGCATATACATAACGTCTCATTAGCTATATGAACATGATCGTCGACGAGGAGGAAGGGTGTTTGAATGGGTTTGGGGGGGGGGGGGGATTTGGAATGGAAATTGTAGGTACCGCCGTAGTATTTGCAGTCATCGGTTATCATGAGCATGACTTCCCATTCGAAGATGTTGTCGGAGACGAGCCCGCAACTTATCCCGGGGACGCCGCCTTTGTCGCTTTGCATGAGCTTTAGTTGCCGGCTCAAGAGCCCGGAGGCTGCTGAGCCTGCCATGGACGGCAGTGGGGGGAGGGAGGAGAGGGCGGGGGGGGAGGGGGGCTGGCTGGGACTGAGATGATGGGCTGTGTGATGGTTTTGGGTGCGGGGCGTGCGAGGTGGGTTTGGTGGTATATAGTTGCTGAAAGTCGTGCTTTGTGTGGTCTGAGATGATGTGAGATGGTCTGGTGTTAGATGAGGAATGAGAAGTAGGAAATGTTAGTGGAACTTCAGATGAAGCAGTGGATTGTAGAGAGTTGTTTATCTTCGTTGACCGTTGGCCATCAATGCAGCCATGTACGAGGGGACAGCCGAGTCCGATAGCGGAATTGCTCCGGGTGACCTCGGTCTCTGGCTCTTACTTCATGCTTCATGTCCTCCTTCGATGTTAGGATCGCGGACTCGTTCAGGTCACTTTTGCTTCTGAAGCAATGAGAAGCGTTCGATCATTGCGAGGAAACTTTATTCAGTACCTTGTAAATCATCATCGGTACAGAGTAATTGTACAGTCTTTGCCATTCCTCCTACACAATGGAGACACCAGGCCTCCTTACATTAGAAGCGACTTCACATACCGATACAAGCTGCAATACTTCTGCGGGCAAGCATATCACGCCATAGCAACGCCATACAAGCACCTTCTTTCAGGCTACACGAAAACCATCCTTAATATGTATCCGGAAATGACGGCGAAAGTCATGGCCGTGGCACCCGGTTCTATGATGTAGGCGATTCCTTTCGCTGTTGCTGATGCAGCGGCCACTCGGGTTGTAACTGTACTGGTGCGAGGTGCGATGGTAGTTCCCGGTATTGTACTTGCTGCCTCAGTCGACACGAGGGTAGTCGTTATGTCATTGGCGATGGTCGGAATAGTCATTGCTGCCGAGACTATACTGGGTAGTATCGTAGTACCGGGTATGACCGTAGTATACGTTAGTTCTTGACCTAGTGCAGTCACTGGTATGGCACTGATACTACCAGAGGCTGTGTACTGCGTGGGAATGTCAAGGGTCGCAGTATTTGGCTTCGACGGCGATGAAGGCGAACCATAAATGTTGCCGGTAGTACCGTCTGTTAGAGTGTAGTTGCCGCTGATCAAGTTGGCCGTGGATCCATCTGAAGCGGTGTAGCAGCCTGACACTATCTGGCCATACGAACCACCTGGGAGGTAGTAATTTGTGGTGTAATTGTCCTGAAGCACGTTGGTGTTGAACGGCGGAGTTCAGAAAGCGGAACACTTACATAGCAGAATGGAAAGTTAAGACCCTGGAGAAGGAGACACTGCGTCCCATCTGTACCTATAGACGAGATTAGTATTATCTCGTTCTCATTTGAAGATCAATCGCTTACAACATAGGCCACCTCCTAACAATCTAGGCTTAAGCCTATCGGTACTACGCACAACATCTCGTTTTGTATCCTTATTATTGTCGACAGTGTTAAGGATATCGATGAAGAGGGGGGACAGGGCACTGCTGATGGGAGGCTCATCTGATGTCGATGCGCCTTTGGGATCACATAAAGAGTAGTCATTGTTGCACACATTCCTGGCCTTGAAGTTGTTGTTGCACAACGATACGTGCGTGAATGAGAGGAGTACGACGAGGATGGCTGTGACAATCATATTGGCAAGAGTGGCTCACGATTTTGTGCTTAGGGTTGGTGTTGGATGAGAGCTATGGAAGGGTGAGTGTTGTAGCTTACAATTGAAGATACTCAAGGATGTGGGCTTCGGTGCCACGCGCAATGCGGGATCAAGTGTTGAGAGTGAAGGCACATTCGGGCCTGCGCAAGGTACGCCATCGAGGAGAGATGCACGTCAGCTAGACATGCAAGTAGTAACATTTTGTTCGTTTTCGAGGGCGAATAAGGATAATTTATTCTGAGCCACCACTGCTTCCAACAATGCTATGGTGCAGACTTCCAGCGAGCAAGTCCGTTTGGTATATATTATATTTCTTAAGGGCTGAAGTGGGCTGTAGAACCTCAAAAACGGCCAAGGCTTCCCCGGCCCCGGCTCTGTCCCCACAATCGAATCCCCACCGCATGGGCCGAGCCTAGCTTGAGATCCGATCTTGATTAGTCAGCGAAGCTCTCATCTCAGCACAGATCAGGGGTGGCCGTCAGTATTCTTTATTCGCTTCCAGCAGCCCAATGGAGAGTCCACGACGGTGTCGTTATGAAGTATGTTAGGTCAGTAAGTGGACCTGTCATAGTACGGATGATCCTGACGATCGAGGTCTGACCTCAAGGTGCATCTGGAACAACGTGGCCTTATTACTTACTTCCAGCTACCTAACATCTAATCGCCTAGACTTGCCGATCCTGCGACTTCAAGGTCCAAGCGAATGCATTCTAGCCTCCTAGCCCATTCGCACGGATACCTCGATCTCAAGGCATGGGCTGGGGCTCTTGATTGGCTTATGTTGGTTGAGGCTCCGGTCATCCGCCTCCGCTTTGACGACGTAGCTCGTTCCTATATAATGATTCACGAGCTTCTCAACAGCGGCGTTCCGTGTCTTACGATACACTAAGATGATCTGAGATCAATGATCGCAAAGTTTACTCGCTTAGCTGATCGCGATGATGACAATGCCATACGACAAGTCTCGATACTCTGGATGCTTCCAACACCCAGTCAATTGAGCTATATCTTGAAGCATTGGTCAAGTCAGCCTCCACAGACAAACGCCGTGAACAAAATTTGAGAAACCATGGTAAATTCCCGCGCAAAACTCTCAATTGGGATGTTTTGCGGCTCTAGCCTGGAGATTGTCTCAAGCGTTCCGCCGTAAATAGATGGGTTTCAATTGCTTCTAATGAGGACTGGGGATCTACTCTCTCTGCCGCGCCAGTCGGCACTTGCGGAGTCCAGATTTGAGTCTGGGAAGTGCCCTGTCGTACTATCGTAATGTGACATCGAGCTGTCAATATTGACATTCGGCAATTTGAGACTTACGCGTGACTTCTGTTTTGGCCATGCGACTTTGTGGCTGCTGGACCAGATCTATTGACATTAGTGAACGGTCGCGGCGTCTGATCAGTACGGCTGCGCCTCTTCAACTCTTGCGATCTTCCGTTTTGCTTGCGAATCGAATTTCCCGCGGAGGCCTTGCCTGTTCAGCATCTCGGTTCATTACATTGAATCTCCGTTTGTTAAATAAAATGTTTCTATCTTGCAATGCTTCCAGGCCGCTTCTGGGCCCCATATGAGCAATGCTCCGGTAACCAGGATCTGCATAGTTAAGACGAGCTGCCATATAGAAAGCACTGTATCGCTTCTTCCTCGACCCATGTATGACCACACTGGAACTCATCTCTTCTACCGTCAAACCCAGATTCAAATTTCAGCAACTTCTGTTTACACATTCTTCCTTATAGCACATTCACCTAAGCAACTTCACATTCACCTAAACAACTTCACATATATGAGGATGTGTATGAGACACGTGAATGGGAACAGATGACGTCCATGTCATGGCGGGGTGAGATTCTGTCACACCTGTCCGACCCAGCTTGAAATTTACACGAATAGCACATTCACCTAAACAACTTCCGAATCCACAAGTACTCTACTTGTCATAACACATGCTTTTGCTCCCACTTTCTTACCTGCTTCAATCCCATCTATAATCTTTTCAGACCTTCGGATACTGCTAAGCAGTCCCTACAATGGGGTGGATAACATCTATCATCTCTTCGTCTTCCTTGGAGTTGTTGCCTTGGCTGGCTTTCTGTGCCATTGTTATTGGCTTCGCTCACTCTGCGTATGTTGCTCTTGCTGGCCCACTCTCCGATATCCCGGCCATACACTGGCTGGCACAATGGTCAAGATACTACAATCTCTACATCAAATATTTCTATAGCACCAGGACCGCGCATTACGAAGCACACTTAAGGATGGACAAGAACAGCAGCGTCCATCCAATTGTCCGAGTTGGACCGAATGAGGTCTCCATAATGAGCACGGAAGGCATAAAGACAGTATGGGGGGCAGGCTTTGAGAGGTCGCCTTGGTATGCAGTCTTCTCGAATTTTGGGTAAGTGCCTCATCTGAATCATAAAGCACAAGGACTGAGACTTGACATTAGGAAGCCAAACATGTTCTCTTCCACATCCAGCCGAGCTCATTCTAGCCGGAAGCGTATCTTCGCCTCCTCGTACTCCAAGACCGCTGTTACTGGAGATAGAGTGCAGAGCATCATCAAGTCGCGTGTTGCTAGGATTATGAATTTTCTGGAAAGACAATCCAGCAGCAATTCAACATTCCACGGATCTAGCGGTCCAGTTGTGGTGCGAAATGTTTTTCGAGCTCTTCAAGCAGACGTATTCACAGCTTTTGCGTTCGCAGAAGGTGAAGGGACCGATTTTCTGAACCACCTGGAGATGGGTCCAAATACCGTTGAAGATTTAGGTATGGGCATGATGGATTTATTTCACGACGAGAAACGTGACGAGTTCTTTTTCTGGGAGAGTGAGCGGCCATTCAAGTATATTGGCAAATTTCTAGCTCGAAACGGTCCCAAGAGCCATGAAAGAGCCCAACGATGGCTAATGGAACTCCTAAAGCCACACGAAGCAAGATTGCAGTCAACAGACCCCATCAAATCTACGGAAAAAGGCCTGCGCCAGTTCAATGGTGGGGTTTATGAAAAGTTGATGTTTTACAAAAACCCCGAAACAGGTAATCCGCTAGACTGGACTGAGCGAGCTAGCGAGATCATGGATCATGCAGGTACGAGGTTCGATGGTGTATTGCCTGAGATCTTGCTAATATCCTACTTAGTCGCCGGTCAAGACGCTGTACCAGCCGCTTTAGAGTTTATCATCCGACAGACCAGCACACATCCGCACGTCCAAGCCAAGCTACGTCTCGAACTGCTGACATCTCTCCCTCTTGGTGCTGAGGACCGAAGCTTTGCTATGATTGACACTTTATCATATCTGAATGCTGTAATCATGGAGGGACTCCGACTTGTTGATACGATCAGCTCGTATCAAACGAGAGTTGTACCCAAAGGAGGGTGCGTTATATCTGGTCATTATCTCCCTGCCGGCGTATGTGTACCCAAAAGGTTGTAGCAGCTTTAAACCGAGGCTAACATCAATCAAGACCATCGTGGCTGCTCAGCCCTACTTGATCAACCGCCAACCAGACGTCTTCCCAGATCCTGAGACGTTCAATCCTTCCCGTTGGCTTCTCCCTCGTGAAGATTACCGAAATCTTGCAAAGAGTATGTGGACCTACTCAAGTGGTCCCCGAAGCTGTGTAGGCAGGGAGCTGTCATTAGCAAGTATGTCTTGAGGAGTAGATTTCTTCAATTAATCCGCTAAACTCCAGTAGTCATCAAGACGGTTGTCGCAGACACATACATAAGATACAAGACCACCTTACTCGATTCAGACCGGACTGAAAAGAGGCCCTGGGAAGGTGCTGACTTCATGGCGGAAGTACGATTCGAAAACATTCTGGCTTGCGAAGATGGCGAATGGATCGAGAACAGAGTTCGAAAGCCATCCCTTTTCCCCGTTGAAGCACACGAGCAGGTTCAAGAACCTGTCAGAAGAAGTTCCATTTTCCAACCTAGCTTTGAAAATAGAGCAAGCGGCGAGGACAAGATCCAGGAGACTGTTGTAAATCCATCTGAGCGACAACGAACAGCGAACGTTCAATTCAACCTCAACTCATTCACGAAAGGAAATGAAACCCCAAATCCAAATACGACCACCCAACGTAGGGCGCCTGGAGACGAACAAAAGAACAATAACATCAATGATCAAGTCATTCCTCCCCATCAAAGTCTCGGTGCTCAAGCTTGGCTAGAACAACACTATGGCCCGAGGAAACCTTCTCTCGTGCCATCATTGTTACCTCTGCCACTGGGCGCGCAAGGCCAAAAAGGTGGCGAGCAAAGAGAAGATATTTTAAGGCGACCATCAGTAATGCATATGTACGAAACAGAAGAAGACATTGCACCTTTGAAGAAGCCTGCTGGAAAAGTGAGTAGGCTGCGGCGGCCCGGACTTGGACGCATGCGTACCGCACCGGAGAGGGTGGATGGTGTTCTGCAAGGGAATTGAGCTTGGATCTTGAATGTATACTGGTTCACCCAAGGGTATTTGCGAGAGACAGCTGCGGAATCCTGGTGCAATTCCGAGAGGCGAGCATTGCTAGCAGGAGAGGGTGTTGGAAGCATGACTGGCTATTTGATACCCCCCATCATGGCCTAAGCCGACAGACCAATAGATTAAACGGCTAGGAAAAAGTACTTGTATATAAATGCATATTCTATATCCGATTCAAAGCATCTTCTAGATGCCTTCATCTCTTATCTCCTGGTACATTCTTAGACGTTGTGGCTGATGTACCCCAACAGAATACCAAGACCAAATTTCACATGTTTCCCCGCAATCTGCATCAACCACTAGCGTGCGGAATGTTCCCGTATAACTAGCTTTATATCCGGTAAGCGAAATCGGATCGTTGCAATTTTCGTGACTCTTTCTTTCGCCTCTAACAATCAACGACCAATTATACCCTTTGCAAAGTCTCTTTCTCTTTTCACACAGCTACCATCATGCATAGGATACCCACTGCGCGATATTCGTTATGCGCCTTACGCTCGCGCCAGCCATGTCAATTGAAACACTCGCGGTATCTCTCTGTTACTGCTCCCTCGGCAGAGAAATTGCCCCACACACGGAGGGGTCAAAACCAGACACCAGCCACAGAAGTCTCAAAGCGGGAACAAAGTACCGCTGCTTCTCCTGCTCCGTAAGTCTCATATATGATTAATAGCACACATTGACTGACGGGCGAACGCACGCAGCCAAGGGCGACCCATTCCAAGTCCAGCTTTTAATCGAGATCTGCCGAAATATGAAGCACAACCATTACAGAATACTCAAACGCCGGAGATGGACGAATCGTGAGTAAAAGAGACGATTGGCCTAGGCAATCGCGTGTCTGACTTTGTTCTTACAATGCAGTTTCATTGGGATGAGTGGTGGAGCAATTCTTCATGAGATGTTACGGCGTCATGATGTCAAGCATGTCTTTGGGTACCCTGGTGGTGCCATTCTGCCCACTTTCGACGCAATATTCAATTCTAGCCATTTCGAATTCATTCTACCTCGGCACGAACAAGGAGCAGGTCACATGGCAGAAGGATATGCCCGAGCCTGTGGGAAAACCGGTGTGGTCCTTGTTACATCTGGTCCGGGGGCAACGAACGTCATTACGCCCATGCAAGACGCACTTAGTGATGGTACTCCAATGGTCGTCTTCACTGGACAGGTCGTCACAAATGCAATTGGGTCGGACGCTTTCCAAGAAGCAGATGTTGTTGGAATATCAAGGGCGTGTACAAAATGGAACGTCATGGTTAAAAAAGTTGAAGACTTGCCCAAGCGGATCAACGAAGCATTTGAAATCGCAACTTCAGGCCGACCAGGACCGGTGCTGGTAGATCTTCCCAAAGATGTTCAGGCTGGTATTCTGAGGCATGCTATCCCTACCTCAAGCAATCTTCCCGTAATCCCGAGCGCCGCAAGTCTAGCTGCAAGAGATCAACGGGAAAGGCAACTCGAGGCTTCTATACAACGCGTTGCCAAATTGATTAATGGTGCTAAGAAGCCGGTCATCTATGCCGGGCAGGGCGTTATCGCGTTACCGGAGGGGCCGAAACTACTTATGGAACTCGCTGAGAAGTGCCAAATCCCCGTCACGACTACTCTGCAAGGTCTTGGCGGTTTTGATGAGCTGAACGATTTATCTCTCTATATGCTAGGCATGCATGGCTCACCTTTTGCGAATTTGGCAATACAGGAAGCCGACGTTATCATTGCTCTCGGCGCCCGTTTTGACGATCGTGTCACTGGCAGTGTTGCAAAGTTTGCCCCACAAGCTAAAGCCGCTGAGAAGGAAGGCCGTGGTGGGATTGTTCATTTCGAGATTATGCCCAAGAATATTGTAAGCAATCTCCGAAAGATCTCCTGACACCCTTATGTTGGAAGATGAGCCAAAGCAATGTGCTCGCTCCTCTGTCAACATTCTATGACTTACACTTTGCGACTCAGCGCTTTCTTTGAGATAATGCTGACATTGAGTAGAATAAAGTTGTACAAGCGACCGAAGCTGTTGAAGGCGATGTATCAGCCAATCTAGCCCGTCTCCTCCCTCAACTCAACAAGGTTTCCTCCCGTCCAGAATGGCATGGGCAGATAAAGGACTGGAAAACTCGCTTGCCTTTTTCGTTTGACAGAGGAACACCTGACGGATTAATAAAACCTCAGAACGTCATCGAGAAGCTTAGTGAATTGACTGCGCATATCAAAGACCGCACTATCATTGCTACCGGCGTAAGCACGACACGCATTTCCTGCCCTGCTCTGCTAAAATTTACCCAGGTTGGCCAACACCAAATGTGGGCGGCACAACATTTCAGATGGCGACATCCGCGAACCATGGTAACCTCTGGTGGGCTGGGTACTATGGGTTTCGGTCTTCCAGCAGCGATTGGCGCAAAAGTTGCAAGACCAGATTGCCTGGTAGTCGGTATGTTTATTGATGCATCTCGAGTAGAGTAAGCTGACAGAATTAGACATTGATGGGGATGCATCTTTTTCCATGACACTAACAGAGCTTTCAACCGCTGCCCAATTTAATATAGGTGTCAAGATTCTTGTATTGAATAACGAAGAGCAAGGTAACCTTCCGTATTGAATTCTTACCAGGGAAGGCGTCTTGGGCTGACCAAACGTAGGCATGGTAACGCAATGGCAATCTCTATTCTACGAGGACAGATTCGCACACACACATCAGAAGAACCCAGATTTCATCAAATTAGCGGAGGCGATGGGCATCCAAGGACGGAGATGTGTCACTCCAGATGACGTTGAAGCGAGCTTGAAATGGCTAATTGAAGGCGATGGCCCACAACTGTTGGAAATGGTAACGGATAAGAAAGTCCCTGTGCTGCCAATGGTACCTGGAGGAGCCGGACTGCACGAATTCCTTGTTTACGATGAAGGTATGTTGCATTATCTACAATGCTACGGACCAGTCACTGACTTGACTCTAGCCAAGGAGAAGGAGCGGAGAGCGAACATGAAGCGGAGATCTGGCCACTAGGCTTTGCATGGGATTCTATCATTGACGAGGCGTTATGAAATGTTTAAGGGCGGCATCTTTCTGTGGTATATCTCAAAAGGCGTTGAAAAGTAGAGATACTTATTTTGTCTGGCTAGGTGTATATATCGCTGTCACAAAATTGACAGGGCTAGGTAGTCGCTTAGTATGAGGAATGGAGTTACGTGCCATCTTAGTAACAGTTTGAGATAAGATTCAGAGAATCTACCTCATTTATCTTGCTAAGTAGGGTGTGTCTACGCAACAGGAGTTGTTCTTAGCACCGCGTGGTTTCGTTCTAGACTGGGCTAGAGCTTTTTCGAACAACCAAGGCTATCATAGCTGATTTCTGAGAGCCTTACGATGGGTTACAAAAGCGCAGTCCACCCACCTCCGTGCTGGTGGAGATCACCATAAAGCATACATGTCTGAAAATGGCAAAAGAAGAGCAATTGTTTCCTCAATTCTTGCTACAGGAGATAGACCTAAGCTAATTCATCCTATGTCTCAAGCACCAACAACATACACAACCCCTTCGCCAGGCAGCACCTTCCCCAGCAGCAGCAGCAGCAGCAGCACCTTCCCAACCAGAATCAATGTTTTCCCCAGCTCCACCAGCGTCAGCAGCAGGACCAGCAAAACCTTCTTCGAGGTCATAGTCTGCATCGAAGCTACCATTGGTGTCAGTCTTCTCATTCTTGGTAGTAGCAGCATCAGACTCGTTCTTAGCAGCAGCATCAGTCTCGTTTTTGCCAGCAGCAGCATCATCATGTCCAATTGCGTTGACAACATCCCATCAGATCGTCCCTTGGCCTCGCCAATCAGGATAGCAGCTGGCGTTAGAGTCTTGCGCAGGTATTTTTACAAACACACTAGATTCCCCTTCTTGTGGCTCTTATATTGGCTTGTCCTTTTCACCGGTGAGGTATAGATCTTAAACTTCAATAATTACCGCGAGCGCTTCTTAACCATTGCGGTTTCAGGGGTTTTTGAAGGGTTTCGGAACGGTTCAGAGGAGTTTCCCTGACATTTCCCAGACGGCGTTGGCATAGCAAGTCGAGCCTAAGTTCCAGAGGCCTCGGAGTCCGTCTAACGGTGTGGTATTGTCGTGTGAAGCAACTTGTTCTTAGGTTTCCCCCTTCTTGTGAAACGTATACTGGCTTTTCCTTTTCAAGATTTTCCATCTTTTTGCAGGCCCATGAATTCACGGACTTTTTGTGCGGGCAATCCGACACCAGGTGTCCCAATACTAGGCATCGTTTACTCTTTGGAAGTCAGTCATATGTTCACCTGCATAGGGATAAAGCTGACGATTTTTACCAAGTACGACGCTCTGGCCTGGTGCAGCTATCCACGTCATGGCCTCTTGTCTTGCACTTGATACAGACTTTCAGACAACAGAATGCCTCTATCCATTGAAGCAGTTCCTCTGTTGAAAGGGACAGAGCTAGCGAGGATGACAGCTTTGATGTGCTCAGACATTTGAACTTCCATGCCAGAGACACCGTACATAAGCAGCGGTCGTGGGTGAGCGCCTGGCTAGGCTAGGGGCATATCTTTGTTTTCTTTTCGTGTCAAGAATTACACGCCATAACTCAGAAGATTACACGATGACCCAACATTGTACGGCTGACATTGTTCGAGTGGAGCACAGGCATGTCAGCAGGATCAGTATTCTGCCTTTCTACCCAGTGGAAAATTACAAGCTTCCGAATTGTAGGTAACGCAATTGTTTCATTGGACGCTATCTCGGTGAGAGGGTTTGAAGTGGGTTTCTGCAGCTCCCGTTCTGCAATTAGGATGCTACGAAATCTCTTTGCTATCTACAGCATCTGTTCACTATGAGTACAAATTAGAGGGCCGCTAAAAGTTCAAAGCTTCACTCTGTGATGTTGGAGTTCCTAGTTGACACCTTCTTCTTCTTCTTCATCCTCGCCGTCGGACACCTGCTCGTTCAGTGCTTTCAGCCGCTTCTAGTGATGTTGTTAGCGAGGATATAACGTGTAATGGGAAACGCTTGTGCCATACCTTATCCCTCGCCCTCTTCTCCTCTAGGTCTCCGAGTACCATGAGCAAATCATCAAGCTCAGTCTGCGCTGTTCTTCGAGCATCTTCTTTGCTTTCCAGATCGCTCTGTAGCCGCGTGGCTCTCTTTTCCGCGTCCCTCGCCTTCTCTTCGGCTCGCTGCAATCGAGATTCCAACTCTGAAGTCTTTGTGGAGAAGTCTTCGTGCGCCGTCTGAAGATCTTGCACATGCTCCTTGCTTGCCTTCTCCAATTCAGTCCGTAATTTGCTAATGGTGGCTTTCAAGTCTTCGACTTCAGCCTCGTGTCTTATGCGTACTCTCGCAGCGGCAGCATCAGCTTCTTCCTTAGCTTTCTGCAATTCCGTCTGCAAGGACCTCCTAGCCGCTTCATGTTCTCCCTGACTTTCGGCTTGAGCTCTTCTGTGCTCTTGTATTATTTTCTGCATATCGTCTTCATGATTACGCTGCAGTGCTTCATTGATGTTCCTGATTCTGTTCAATTCCGCTGTCGCAGAGTCTTTTGCCTTCCGATGATCGGCCTGCTCCTGCCCGAGCTTTCTTTCGAGTGTTACTATTCCAGATTCGAGATTCTGTATCTTTTGTGTTCCGGCGTCTACTTGTGACTTGAGCGAATCAACCAGCTCCCGAGATATACCTTTTTGAATTCCATTCGCGACAACTGGTACTTCTATACCAGGGGGACGATCGATCGCTCTGGTAATACGACTGAAATTGTCTTTTAAGAAGTCGACGAACGTCTTATCAAAATAGACCTCAGGTAGCCCACCTGGCTGAGCAGAGTGAAAGCCCTGATGTAGCACCTCGAAATCACGGACCATTGTATGTTCCCGTAGCTTAGTGATTCGGTCAACGTATTGTTCACGGCCTAAACGCGTCGTAAGAATTTGATGTAGTGTGGCCCGTGGTATTGGAGAGTCCTTCGTGGAGAATTCATAGACGATGCCCAGGAGCAGAGCGCATAGTCCAGATACGAGCGTTCGAGACTGGTTGTTTTGTGTGACCAGCTGGACAAGGCTTTGAAGATTGCTACCTTCACCAAGGAAATCATTGACTGCGTCATGGTCTTCATAAAGCCACCCACACAGCACCATGAGGTATCCTATGGAGACCCTCGAGTCCTCGTCCTTCTGCTCACTGGAAATTACGTTGGCAGACAGCGCTTGTATACATGTAATGACTTCCTCTCCGTTATCGGCATTGCCTTCGGTAATTCCCATTGCAAGGTTCTTGGCATCAAAATCCTCATACAGTAAATGGAAAAATAGAACTGCAGCAATCCAAGATCTGTACGGATCCGCCGCCCGCGGAACCTCTGGATCATCGATAAGTATTGTAAGTATGTTGTCATCCTCGTGCTGTTCAGAAACATGACCCTCGATCGCTCTACGCAGGAAATGGAGGCGTATTGCGGCATGACCATACAAATATGCTTTGAGACACTCACTAGCACCTAACCGAACGTCAAATGCGTTTATTGAAGACGGTGCGAGAGCCAGGTCCAGAAGACCAGAGATCACGTTTACAGTTGTTTGAGGTGCCTGTGGATTGGTATGGCCGTTGACCTGGGGGATCTCCTCTTGCCGAGGAGAGATAACATCGCGTTGGGCGAACCCTTCTTGCAGAACGCTATTTGACCTTATAAGATCTGCAGCTGTCACAAGTGCCTTGTACGATTTGTCATTTGCTTTGCTCGACCCCACGCAGAGTGTTGCTTACCTCCGCCCTAATCGTCACGTCGAATGAATCTCGAAATGCAATATCAAGTATTTCTGTCAAGACGCCACTGTGCCAGAATGAGATTTGATTTGCTTGCGTCCCAACGCTTCCGTTGACCAAAAAAAGCCGCAGAACTGCAAGGAGGCCCCACACATTCTTGTCGCGTTGTGGTCTCGCCCATTCCGCCACGCCGTCTTGTTGGTCTTGCTCTTTGATAGCCTGGTGTAGTAGACTTGCTAGTTTCTTCACCCATCCAGTCTCGCGAAAATATGACTGGTTAGAGACATTCAAGCGAAGGAGGTTCGCGAGTAGTGACAAGCAGTCCTGAACAATTATGCCACCATTTGTCAGCGCCCCTTCTGAGTCTATGATACCAAATATTCGATCAAAAGCATTTTCGAAAGCTACAAGTTTCTGCAGGTCTGTCGAAGAAGGAGTGAGCGCTGTAAGTAGAAGCAAACCCTCTAAAGCCTACGTTAGCCTTCTCCCCAGATATTCCACAAACATTAACTGGTCGTACCGCTTCGTACAGCCTCCCTCTTGTCTTCAAGAATTGCGACTAGTCTTGATACCCCAAGAGGAGCCGTATATACGCATTCCTGGGTCCGTTCTGGACGAGCTGACAAAATGGCAGATATCAACTGCAGCGAATATAACCTCGAAAAGAAGTCGGGGGCGTCGAGAAGGTCTAGCAGGGCCGTTATATTCTCTTGTCGCTACTCCATCAACTCAGCAAGTATTTCATTCATCCTCGTCTTATTGGACACTCACTTGAGTAAACTCATCGGCCAGCCAAAGGGCTATGTCGTCGGAGGCTTCAGGCTTCTTGGTATTAGCACACGCGATTTCTTTGAGCCAATAGCGACGCACACTTGATTCGTCAGGGTTGAAGAGCATCAGTAAGGTCTCCAATATGACTTTTGTAGTATCCACATCTTCGACATCTTTGTTGAGGCAGCTGATGAGGCTCCTGAGCGCCCCCGAAGCTACCGAAGCCGGATAGACCTTCGCAAAGCTTCTTAAGCCCAGAATCGCAGCTCTTCTATCTTCCAGTAGTGTAGCGCTTTGTAGGCGCCCACTAAGGGTTGAGATCGTACTTGTCGCATTTTGCTTTGCCGGTGCCTGGGACTCAAGGATTCGGAACATTTTCCTATATCACGTTTGTCCACCTTAGTTGAGGTGTGTGTTGGCCTAACATTTTCGATCACCAGGCCGTGCTCTTGCTGCACGGTTTCCTAGGCCTTTTCATCACCAAAATGCAGCTGGGCTTCGCTCTGAGCTATTGCTGGCTGGTATTCTGAAGCTTTGTAGGATAGTAGCGGGTCGGTGTAAAGTTTTTCCCACCCCGGCGCTAAGGGTAAAGTATTGAGGCGAGTCCGACGATCACCTTTCTGTTCACGCCCGATTCAAACAGAGTCAAAGAAACCACTTCCTCGGGCGCTCTGAATGAGACGCGTTGACCACACGCGAGGGAGCCTCGATATAACTTACCCGAGAACATTCCAGGTTAAGCAGCTGCTGTAGACTTGAGACCGCATTTGGTCAGCACCCGAGTCACTTCCCGTCAGCTTTAAGGCGCTGGCTTGCCTTATCCTCTCTTTGTACAGTTTCCATATAAATTTAAACTCGTCGATCATCGCACTCTACATATCGTCTTTCTGGAGAAATGTGCATGTAGCTCTCATTGAAGCAACGAAGCGATCATACTGAAGGCTTGGTATAAACATTCTTCATACGGCCGGTATCATTAAACACAAAACAGAATCAATATCCTGTTCAAGGAAAGATGGGAGTCCCAGCGCTGTTCCGATGGCTGTCACAGAAATATCCAAAGATCATATCGCAGGTTATCGAAGAGAAGCCAGAAGATGTAGATGGACAACAAGTTCCAGTGAACATGGCTGGGCCAAATCCTAATGGCGAGGAATTCGACAATCTCTACCTCGATATGAACGGCATCGTGCATCCCTGTTCTCATCCGGAAGATCGTCCGCCGCCGGCAACAGAGGAGGATATGATGGTGGCGATCTTCGAATATACAGAGCGAGTGGTAAACATGGTTCGGCCGAGAAAATTGCTCATGATAGCTGTTGGTATGTTCACTGCTATCGAAAGTAAACCGTGGTTGACCCCCCATACTGGCTACTCTCGCTGCGAGTGTATCAAGTCGTCAAGGGGGGTACAATTCCTTTGGCAGGCTTTGCAGTGACCGCGAACGTATGCTAACTTGGTATTACTGCAGACGGTGTCGCTCCTCGAGCGAAAATGAATCAGCAACGCTCAAGACGTTTCCGCTCAGCACAGGAAGCCAAGCAGAAAGATGAGGATAAGGAAGAGTTCCTAAAAATGCTCAAATCTCAAAATGGAGGCGATTTGCATGAAGATGCCGCAGCGATGGTACAGAAGAAGACATGGGATTCGAATGCTATCACTCCCGGAACACCATTCATGGACATTCTTGCAGCAAGCCTTCGATATTGGTGCGCCTACAAAGTCAACACTGACCCAGCTTGGGAGAAGGTGAACTGATCCATCATAACGAAATTGCGCAATTCATTGACAACTAGTAGGTCAAAATAATACTTTCCGACGCGACTGTACCGGGGGAAGGAGAACACAAAATCATGGAATTCATAAGGTCCCAGCGGTCATCCCCAGAACACGACCCAAATACCCGCCATGTCATATATGGACTTGATGCTGATCTAATCATGCTTGGTCTTGCAACACATGAACCCCACTTCCGTGTTCTTCGTGAAGATGTTTTCTTTCAGGAATCAAAAGCGCGCACGTGTCATATATGCGGGCAAAAGGGCCATATAGCTGAAGCTTGTAAAGGTGAGGTGAAGCAGAAAGATGGAGACTTCGGCGAAAAGGACAGAGCTCTGGCCGACAAGCCTTTCATCTGGCTCCATGTTTCTATTCTTCGTGAATATCTTGAAGCAGAGCTTCACGTACCCCAACAGCCGTTCCGATTCGATCTCGAGAGAGCGTTGGATGATTGGGTTTTTATGTGCTTCTTCGTTGGAAATGATTTCCTGCCACATCTGCCAAGTCTTGATATCAGAGAAAATGGCATTGACACTCTCATCGCTATTTGGCGAGATAATCTCCCACTGATGGGAAGCTATTTGACGAAGGATGGTCATGTCGATCTTGAACGTGCTCAGTTCATCTTGGATGGACTAGCAAAGCAAGAGGATGCCATATTTCGACGAAGGCGAGAGACCGAGCAACGGAGAGATGCAAATGCTAAGAGAAGAAAGCTAGAAGAGCAGAATCGGAATGGCCAAAAGTCAAGCAATGGTAATTCTCGCACGCCTGGCGGACGTCGAGGATCGCCTGATTATAGCAGCCCGGCAAATGGCGTTGCCCGTGGCGGAAAAGCCAAAGATCCAGTATTTGCTCCCCCTAACCTACCTTTGTTCGTTCCGGGCAGAGGAGAACTTACCAAGGAGGAACGGGCTGTAACCCATGACATGATCGTGAACCGCGGTGCTGTGTACAAAGCCAACGCCGCCAATAAAAGTGTTGCAGCAGCATTGAAAAGCCAATTTCTAGGGGGTAATCAATCCGAGCCTCCTGCAATAGGCTCAAACGACGTATCTGAAAAAGATGTCGAGGCCGAAGACGAGCAAGGAGATGTAGCAGAGCATGCAGGCCCTACAGATACCCCTATATCAGCTTCGAAGAAACGCAAGGCCGAGCTCATGGAAGACGACGATGCAGGGACCCCAGGTCGGGACAGCCCGGTCGCCGGAAAGCCCCCAGTAGACTCTGACGAGCCTCCACCTGACAATGTACGATTGTGGGAAGAAGGCTATGCAGATCGATATTATGAGACTAAATTTCACGTCGACCCTAAGGACATCGCATTCCGTAATCAGGTTGCCAAGTCGTATGTAGAAGGTCTCGCATGGGTCTTGTTGTACTATTTTCAGGGTTGTCCGTCATGGACTTGGTACTATCCGTACCATTATGCGCCTTTCGCAGCTGATTTCGTTGAGATGGACAAAATGGAGATACACTTTGATAAAGGCAAGCCATTCAAGCCTTTCGAACAACTCATGGGTGTCCTACCGGCAGCGTCTAATCACGCTATACCTGAGGTATTTCACCCGTTGATGACAGATGAGGATAGCACCATAATAGATTTCTATCCTGAAGATTTTCCCGTTGATCTCAACGGGAAAAAATTTGCTTGGCAAGGCGTCGCGATCCTGCCATTCATTGATGAGAAGAGGCTGCTCGATGCAATGGCAACCAAATATCCTCTCCTATCAGCAGAAGAGCACGCTAGGAATGAAAAAGGTCGAGACGTGTTGATCATGTCTGATCGCCATCCATTATACGAAGAGATAGCAACCAACTTCTACTCTAAACGTCAAGGTGCCCCCAAGTATAAGCTTAATCCTTCTGTTAGCGAGGGTTTAGCTGGCAAAGTCGAAAAGAATGAAGACTATTTTCCACAGAGCTCTCTGACATTTCCACTTGGTGAGGGGTTGATGCCCAATCTCGAAGAGGACCATAGTATTAGGTACGTTTTACTTTGTACTCTTAGGAGACAACATGCTGACTCTGATACCAGCGTTCATTACGAGATGCCCCACTCCTCCCATATACATAAATCTATGCTCCTTCGAGGTGTCAAATTACCTCCACCAATTCTTGACAGCGCAGATATTGCTGCTACAAAAGGCCGCGCGAACAACTCAGGGCGTTCCTTCGGTGGAGCACCGTTGAGAGGTGGTCGTGGAGGGGGTCGTGGTCGAGGTGGCCAGATTAACTACGCCGAGGATAGACCCAATCCATTTGCTGCACATATTAATCCGAACTTTGCACCTCCCCCACATTCTTTTGGAAGAGGCGGACCACCCCCTCCAGGACAGTTCAATGGCTTTCCCCCGCCGCCGATCAGAGCGAATGGGTATTATGACAGACAGCCACCGCCTCCGCCTAATGGCTTTTACAATGGTCCACCTCCCCCAGCGGGTGGTCATTACGGGCCACCGCAGCCACTCCCTGGTGGATATTACAATGGCTCACCACAAGCGCCGGCCAATAGCTATGGTAATTATGGAGCTCCGAATTCTAACAGCCACTATGGAGCTCAACAGGGGAATCGTCGTGGGGGTTACAATGGGAATGGTAGATAGCTTGCACACGTATGTGTATTATAGTCCCACAGCAGCTGCTCAAACAACTTTGTAGATAACCGACCTGCGAAACACTATTCGTTAGACTAAAATCATTGTTTAAATCCATTGATGGCTTAATGCGCTATTTTCAATTACAGCGGTGCTTTGCTAAGGAGTTCGAGTGGAATACTGGAGTGTCATAGAAATTGAGAGTAGCGTCGTAATTTATCTTACATACATGGTAATAAAAAATTATTTGGGCCGCCGATCTCACACTCCGAAGACAACACATAAAATCTAGAATGATCCATTTAACTCAAACATGCTTGATCAATTAGTTGACTAGTTTCTACGTACGAAAAAATGCAATAGTGCTTGGCTTCGGAAATGCAAGATGGGCAGCACACAAGAACCAACAAAAGTTGAAATTTTAGGCAAAGAAAGTATCATCATTGACTACAACATATGGGGCTCGTATATTGCCCAAGATCTGCTTCATAATGTACCCTCCTCAACCTATGTATTGGTGACAGACACGAATCTCCATGATCGTTATGTGCCCTACTTCCAAAAAGCTTTTCAAGATGTAGCCTCGAGTCGCAATGCAGATACCCGTCTCCTCACATACCAGATCCCACCCGGCGAGACTTCAAAGTCTCGAGCAACGAAGGCTGAGGTCGAAGATTGGATGTTGTCCGAGCAGAGAGATCCTCCGTGCGATACAAAGAGCATAATCATTGCTCTTGGCGGCGGTGTTATAGGAGACATGTTAGGCTTCGTGGCAGCGACATTCAAGCGAGGTATTAGATTCGTGCAGGTTCCTACTTCGTTACTTGCTATGGTCGACTCTTCTATTGGGGGAAAGACTGCCATTGACACTCCAGCTGGCAAGAATCTGATCGGAGCTTTTTGGCAACCTTCTCGAATCTATATCGATCTCAATTTCTTGAACAGTCTTCCTACACGCGAGTTCATCAATGGGATGGCTGAGGTCGTCAAGGTGAGTTTTACCATAAGAGCCACGTCATTTCTTCAGCTACAATTAGAGCTAAGAGTGTACTAGACTGCAGCTATCTGGAATGAGAAGGAGTTTAAGAGTCTTGAAATGAACGCTAGCAGACTAATGGAGGCTATCAAGTCTCCTCCAGTAACAGATGACCGTAGGCTCTTGAATGTAAGAGCAGCCTTGAAACATATTGTCATTGGCTCTGTCCGCGTGAAGGCAGAAGTTGTTACTCTAGACGAGCGTGAGGGAGGTCTCAGGAATATTCTTAATTTCGGTCACTCCATCGGTCACGCGATTGAGGGTATTCTGACCCCTCAAATACTACATGGAGAATGCGTTGCTATCGGCATGGTCCTAGAAGCCGAATTAGCCCGCCATCTTGGGAAGCTCGACGGGGGAGCTGTAGCAAGGCTCAAGACTTGCCTTACAAGCTACGAGCTACCCACATCCTTAAGTAACCGCACTGTTCAAGAGCGATCTGCGTATAAGCATTGCTCCGTTGATCAGCTGATGTCTATCATGAGCGTAGACAAGAAGAATGACGGCAAAAAGAAGCGAGTAGCTATTCTGGAAAAAATTGGTCGAGTTTACCAGAAAAAGGCCAT
This sequence comes from Cladonia borealis, assembly GCA_018257855.2. Taxonomy (NCBI): domain Eukaryota; kingdom Fungi; phylum Ascomycota; class Lecanoromycetes; order Lecanorales; family Cladoniaceae; genus Cladonia; species Cladonia borealis. The sequence goes on along the minus strand of JAFEKC020000005.1, from coordinate 1,322,301 downwards.
TCCAGTGGCTGACCGAGACATAAAGGTAATCCTTTCTTCGGGCATCCGAGTCTTACCTTCTATATCGAAATCTTTGCGGGTATCGTGCACGCCACCAGGTTCAAAATCAATTTCCAACAGGGCGTTGGTCCTTGCTGCACTTGGCAGCGGCACATGTCGGATCAAAAATCTGTTACATTCTGACGATACAGCGGTCATGATTGAGGCTTTGCAAAACTTGCAAGGGGCTTCAATTGCGCCCGGAGATGGCGGTGACCTTGTGGTTGAAGGAAGAGGAGGCCATCTGCAAGCCAGTGAAAACGAACTGTATATTGGCAATGCTGGAACGGCTGCTCGATTTTTAACCACCGTTGCTACCCTCGCGCATCCAGCTACACAAGACTACACGATCTTGACCGGCAATGATATGATGAAGAAACGCAAGATTGGTCCCCTTGTTGACGCTCTCCGAAGTAATGGAGCAAAGATAGGTTACCTAGGCAGAACAGAAAACCCGGCGGAATCATCACAGACTCTCCCTCTAGACATCAAGGCAACCAGCGGAATGGAAGGAGGCGACATTAGCCTAGCCGCTACCTTCTCATCCCAGTATGTTTCGTCCATACTCATGTGCGCACCTTTGGCCAAGAAACCAGTCACTTTACGACTTATAGGCGGAAGACCCATCTCGCAGCTTTATATCGACTTGACTATTGCAATGATGGCTTCATTTGGGGTTCAAGTCAATAAATCGATAACAGAGGAGCATACCTACCACATTCCCCAAGCTAAATACAAGAACCCTGGCATTTACGAGATCGAAAGCGATGCCAGTTCAGCCACGTACCCCCTTGCAATAGCAGCAATTACTGGTACCACCTGCACTGTGCCTAATATTGGTTCGGCATCTCTTCAAGGAGACTCTAGATTTGCAGTTGATGTTCTGAGGCCCATGGGCTGTGAAGTGAAGCAAGAAAAGTCTTCAACGACTGTTACTGGGCCCCCAATAGGAACGTTACGGCCAATTGAGGAGATAGATATGGAACCAATGACAGATGCTTTCTTGACAGCTTCTGTGCTAGCGGCTGTGGCCCGTGGCAAGGGTGGAAAACGGACAACCAAAATTACCGGCATCGCCAACCAAAGGGGGAAGGAATGTAATCGAATACAGGCAATGAGAGTTGAATTAGCAAAATTTGGCGTGCCTTGCAGGGAACTACCAGATGGCATCGAAATCGATGGAATTGAACATAACAAGTTACAGGACCCTCAGAATGGCGTCCATTGTTACGATGATCATAGAGTAGCAATGAGTATTAGCGTTTTAGCCACCATTGCTCCTAAAGGTGCTCTGATACGAGAAAGGGAGTGTGTTGGCAAGACGTGGCCCGGATGGTGGGATACGCTCCATCAAACTTTTGGTGTGGAACTAGATGGTGTAGACCTGGTGAAGCCGTCTAAGGCTGAATCAGAGCCAAGAGACTCCAGCAATGGGCCAATATATCTGATTGGCATGAGGGGAGCTGGCAAGACTACCACGGGAAAGTGGGTAGCAGACCTTCTTGGCCGCACGTTTGTTGATCTTGACTCACTTTTAGAATTAGAAACGAAGCAGACAATACCTCAGATAATTGAGGTCTCCGGCTGGGATGGATTTAGAGAGAAGGAATTGAGCATACTCGAGAAGACGATAAAAGAGAAACCCGAAGGGCACGTTTTTGCTTGTGGGGGAGGCATTGTCGAGACTCCAATGGCCAGACGAACGCTCACAGACTATCACAAGTCTGGTGGCCTGGTCATTCTGGTAGAACGCAACATTGAGGACGTGATAGCGTATCTTCAGATTGACAAGTCACGTCCTGCCTACGTGGATGATATGAAGAGTGTCTGGCTTCGAAGGAAAGACTGGTATCTGATGTGCAGCAATTATCAGCACTATACCCAGACGGCAACCACAGATTCGTTACCAAGAGCCTCCAAGGACCTTGAGCGGTTTCTGGAAACCATTACAGGTCGAAGGCAATCTCTTGAAAGAATTAGAGCCAAGAAGCAATCATTCTTTGTTTCTCTTACCGTGCCCGATATTGCAGCCGCACTACAAGTGCTACCAGAGGTTGTCGTTGGCTCAGATGCAGTTGAACTGAGGGTGGACTTGCTCCAGGACCCAAACAGACCTGAGGGCCCTCCATCAGTTGAATTTGTAGCAAATCAAATGGCAATGCTATTCGCTTCCATATCTCTTCCAGTGATATTCACTGTTCGCACCCAAGGTCAAGGGGGCAAATTCCCAGATTCTAATTATGAAGCAGCATTATCACTTTACAGACTAGCACTCCGTATGGGTGTAGAGTTCTTGGACCTCGAAATCCAGTTCCCTGATTACTTGCTCCGAAGTGTTGTGCAGGCCAAAGGCCACACGACGATAATTGCATCACATCATGACCCTAAAAGCCAATTATCATGGGCGAACAATTCCTGGGTACCTCACTACAATAAGGCTCTGCTGTACGGAGACATTGTCAAACTTGTTGGAGTAGCAACCTCGCAAGAGCACAATCTACAGCTCCAAAATTTCAAAGCATGGACTAAAACTCAGCACGATACGCCATTTATAGCGATCAACATGGGCCGCCAGGGTCAACTCTCCCGTATCCAGAACAGCTTTCTAACGCCTGTGTCTCACCCTTCACTCCCATTCAAAGCAGCGCCAGGCCAGCTCTCAGCAGCAGAGATCCGAACAGCATTAGTGAGCCACGGAGTGATAGAACCAAAAGACTTCTACCTTTTCGGATCGCCAATCAAGCAATCGCGCTCACCAGACATGCACAACACTCTCTTCAAAACTACCAGTCTCCCACACCACTACAGTCTCGTAGAGACCACCAGCATCACAGACATAGAGAAAGTCATATACGCTGATGATTTCGGCGGCGCCTCCGTCACAATTCCCCTCAAACTTGACATAATGCCCTACCTCGACGAAATAACCTCAGATGCCCAAATCATCGGTGCCGTCAATACCATCATAGTTGACCACACTCGTCCATCCAAAAAGCACCCCGGTTTCCACCAGATAGGCCGCAACACCGACTGGCAAGGCATGATGAAAGTCCTCGAAACCGCAGGCGCCCAACCCGGCAACGGCCAACAAGCCGGCCTCGTCATTGGCGGAGGGGGGACCGCGCGAGCTGCCATTTACACATTGCATGCGATGAAATACTCCCCAATCTACGTTCTCGGCCGCTCGCCATCCAAGGTCCAAACTCTTATCGACAGCTTCCCCTCAGAGTACAACCTAAGCGTTCTTCCCCTCTCCGCTGCCGACTCTGAATTTTCAGAGCCTATAAAAGTCGCAATCGGTACCATTCCCGCTGACAAGCCTATAGAGAAGGATATGCGAGCGGCTTTGGAGTATATATTTCACGCTACGCAGGGAGGTATACTGCTTGAAATGGCGTATAAACCTGCTGTCACTGAGCTCATGCAGCTGGCTAAAGGATGGACTACGATTCCTGGGCTGGAAGTGTTGGCGGGGCAAGGGTTCTATCAGTTTGAGGCGTGGACGGGGATTACGCCGTGGATTGAGACATTGAGGCGTGCTTGTGGGTTGAGCTGAGTACTTGATAGTTGAGTTGGAGGGAAGTGTGATATGTGGTTATAGAAGGGGTTTAACCCGTCGTTATTTTTGCATATTCGTTGCTATCAGCCTAGAAGTTCTCGTACATAGAAAAGCGATGTTTACTCTACCGTTTCATGCATATATACTCTTGACATGAGACCCAAGTACCAGATGCTGTACCGAAGACCCTCCAATGTGCCGAACACCGCGCTATGCATCATCCCCTATCCCGTACAAAACCAATCAACCTACACCACACTCCTCGTCCTCTCCCTCATCCTCTGCACCCCCTCGTCGATCTTCCCCTTCCGCCACTCACACTCCTCACTAAACTCACAAAACCCGCACTTATACGCCTCCTCCTCCACCACTCCCACCGCCTCCCTCTCTCCCTTCCACCACCTCATCTCATCCTCCAAATATTCCCTCATCGTCTCCTCATCATACAAGAACGTCTTAATGCCCATTATCGCCCCGTCATTCTGGGCGCGGTATTCTGCTTTGAGGACATTGCCGATGGATTTCGCGCCGGCGGGGAAAGTGTAGGCGAATTCGGAGATCATGAGGGTCCAGAGGGAGCGGAGGGAGTTGTGGGTTAGGAGGGTGGTTATGCTGTCTTGGGTTGAGGAAGGGGGGAGGGAGGTTTGGGATGGTTCTGGGCTGGGGGAGTCAGAGATGTTGAGGTTGCCAATTTGGGCGATAAAACTGTCGCTGAAGGGAGTATCGGGGTTCAGGTCGTAGCGGTCGAAGAGGATGGCGGGGTCGACTTTGTTGGTTGCGAGGGTGGAGAGGAGGTGGTGGTAGAGCATTAATTGCATGAGTGTTGGGCGGAAAGAGGCGCCTTTGGGAATAGACCTGACGCCACGGGTCTTGACGTCTGTGATATAGATTTTGAAGGTCTTTTTGAGGAGGGAGCGGGTGCTTGTAAGGACGCCGCGTCCATTGTTTTCAAGGGTTGAGGAGCCTAGATAGTCTGTGATTGAGGCTTGGTCTGCTGGAATCACTTTCGTGGCTCTCCCATTCTCTTCGGCTTCTTCGAGCTCGCGATCTGGGCAGATGTAGGAGAGCTCGTCGATTACGCCGTTGACGACTAAGCCGTCTACTGTTCCCCAGATCTCGAGTTCACGCGTCATGCCGGACTCACGGAGCGTCTTGAGACCCTGGATAATGTTCCATATCCGCAGTCCCCAGGCGTCCTCTTTCGACGTTATCTCCACAGCCACCGTTGTATGCACCTGATCCTCCAGTGTCTTGTGGACTGCAGAACCTTGCTTCATCGCTGGTGTTCGCCTTTTTCTCCCGTGCTTTGTTAGCGTGTAAAAGTACTGTAGCTCGCACCATGAAGGCGATACCAGGTCCGTGACTGATAAAGCCTTCTTTGGCTTGGTTCGAAACCGTTCCAGTGGCGATCTGAGGTCTGGTATTTCTGATCTGATATCGAGAGGAGCTTCAATGGACGAGACGCGCTCTCTTTCGCTCCGGCTTCGAGAACTCTCGACTATGCGCTTTGATGTCAGTTAGTACCGTATCCTGGCGAATCCGTTGGACATACCATTCGGGGAGAGGCTGCTGTCGCCTTCGATCTGTATCGTGACCATCCTCCGTTCACTTTCCAGAAGCTGTACGGCAGGCGGATTGTAATCGCGTCGCTCGTAGCCCAGCCTGCGAAGGACCTTCGCGCCTCTAGGGCTCTCGTCATCTTCAATGTCTCTCAATTGCAGACTGGGAGCCGCTTCTGGCAAATTCGCCTTATGGGAATGGGTCTGTTCGAGCAGACCTTTCAAGATCTCTTCCTCGTCCGCGGTAAAGTCTGAGCCATAGTCACTGAGACCATCGTCTTCATCAGTGACTGCGACCTCCATCTTTTAGCCGGCATAGTTGGAACGACCTGATCTTGCGACGCTACTGTTGTTGTAGGCGTCATGATTCATACCTCTACTTGGCGGGAGGCTAAACTCTTAATTTTGAAAAGGATAATATAAAACTTCATATTTCTAGTTCTTTATTAAAAAAATTTAGAATAGTAAAGCTTTATTATTTAGGTAATTAACTACTCTACCTATTCTCTATTTATTATCACTAATACACCGGGTAATTCTAAAGGCCTATTGTTAGAAGGTATTCCTTGTAAAGAATGTCCGATAGTATAGTAATATGTTGAAAGAATTGGCAACGATGGATTGATTACCAAGTCCACTGACCTGGTGAATTTCAAATACATGCAAAACTAGGTGACTGGGTGGCTAGAGTGGCTGGGATGTCACATTTTCCGCACACTGTACGCAGTAATAGGCAGTCTTGGTCATCGGTCACAGCAAACGAGATGGATGAGCCATTGAATTGATGTCATTTGCTGCTGCAAACCCTGGTCAAGCAATTAGCCCCATAGTCGTGAAACGGCGCTACCATTCCCAAGTTCCCAAGTGTTGGCTGCCCAAGATCTTGGTCTGATGTGTTTGCTACAACTCAGAGTCCGAAAGAGATGGAGCTTGCCTCTGAGGGAATGCAGCTTCCCACGAACGGGCAACGTCAAGCAAAAGCTCTTCTTGAATTTGAGAGGCAACTGCTAGGAGGCCAAAGGGTCTGCCATTCCAGTCGAGGTATCCAAGTGGAAGTGTCACAGACGGGCATCCTGCACGAGATATTACTCTCAGAACATTTTAAGTCTTGCAACGCAAAAGACTTACTAGCGAGCGCACACACATCTGGTATGCGACTATCTGCAGGCCCAATGACCACATCCACCTTGTGCTCCTGGAGCACCTTGTCAATGCCATGCTCCCTACCGGCTGCCGTTGTCTTGTCGTCGAGTTGTTGGTACTCCTCTTTAGAAAGCCGGTTAGCCTCCTCTTCGCTCTGTATCAGCTTCTCCTGTCCTGGACTCTCTTCACAAAAGTCACTGATATCTAAAGCACATAAGTGTTGCAAGCACTTACCGGGCGGTAGCTCAAGATTGCTATGCTCCTTATTGAAAGCGATGAGCTCTGCTAATGACTTGACTTTGGGGGTCTGGAGACCATCAATATAAGTTTTGAGTAGGCCGGAGAAGTTGTTGGCTTGGAATGAATCATGAGCCAGTAACCTCAACTGAGTGATCGCGGGGACTCGCTGATAAGCTTCATCGCATCCGCGGCATTCTCACTTAGTGCAGCATCGCTCATCAACGCCACTGGACCAACCACTCGGTTTGCGAGGCTTTCAAGTCTTCTGTATGCAGCTAAAGTCTCTCCGATCTAGCCGCCGTTAAATTTCGGCCAGCAAAGGAATCAGCATAGTCTTACATTTTGATCCAAAGCACCAGGCTGAGGCTTTTGCACTTCTTCCGGCAAGTGCCAATGATGTGGGTCCAGAGTTGCGATCGAGATTATTTTCCATTGCTTTTGGGAAGATTTCCAGTAGCCATCTTTTGGGACATGGGGGTGCGAGGTATCCGCGATCACGTTGAGAAAATTAACGAGGTCTTCGGTGCATTCGGCCATTGGGCCAACACTGTCCCTATCGACAGAAAATGGAAAGCCTCCATCTTCTGATACGGTACCTGGAGTCGTCCTGATTGTGTATAGCGCAGCTCGTATGGCTGGGTTCGTCAGGGATCCATTATAATCTGCACCTATCGAGACTGGCGCAAAACCGACAATGACTCCTACTGCTGAGCCTGTAGACGACCCAGATGGATTTCAAGAACGATTAGGCATTGTCTCACGAAAATTGGAGACCAATCACACAATGAGTGACCATAGATACCATCATCAGCAACTCCGCCCCGTACATACGCTGACTGGGTCTGGCCTCCTCGAGCTGACCACCCTCCACTCATCTTGAGAGCTCTATATCGGTTAATGACCAACGAGTGACTACTTCAGCATTGCTCTCACTTCCAGTTGCCAAATTGCTGCATGTGTTAACATCGAAGAGAACGGGGTTAAGTCTGACTAACAGATAAGTTTGCCTTGCCAACCAATATTAATCCAGCTTTCACCGCCAATTCTACGACGTTTGCAGTCTTAAATGGATGTGAGTCAACAAAGGCCCAGCCACCAGCTGTTGACTGCACTTCAAACTCATCTGTTGTGTTTAAGGCGTCCTGTCAGCCAGCTCAGCATTGATTTGTGACCCTTCAAGTTGACAGAAAGGCCTTGACAATGAAAGGTATCCCGTGCAGTGGACCACGTAGCGACCCTTCGCGCCTTTCCATGTCGAGCTGACTGGCAATCTTCTCAGTGTAGGACAACGGCGAAATCGATATGATTGCCCTGAGTCGCCCATTGTGAGCGAGAATTTACCGGTGGCATTGCTGCACAAGCTCAACACTGGTCAGTTCTTCCTTGCTCAACGAGTGTTGTAAGTCAACAGCCGTGGTCTTCAGCAGGTCGATCTTCATATTGTTCCCAATCTAATAATGATGTGGCAATCGTTGTATCCCTGGTCACGGTATTATTGCGTCTTTCTCTTGAGGTGAAGTGGGACCGAAGCTCACAATATGGGATGAATTTTTGTCACCTTGGCGTAAGGCGCCTAAACTCTTACATAGAACTACGAAAAACATTGGAACGATGACAGATTTGCTGCATTTGAACATCGGCAACAGTTTCCCAAACAGAGACGCAAAGCGTTCCTTCTTTCTATGTACTCCATGCAAAAGCAAGAGTACTATTCTGTAATGAGTCTATATAAATATTCGTCTAAATCGGTAGTCGGTTGCAGCCTCGTTCTCGCAGGCCAAGTCTTAATCTAGGGAGTTGAATCTGCGGTGCTTTTATTCGACGTCTGACTGAGTGAAGGGGCATAATGCAATGGAAAAGCTGATCTAATCGGCCCAGCCTCCACCTGGTATCGATTCTCAAGTCACCAGAAGACGGGTTGATGCGCTCGGGTCTCCAGGAAAAAGTAGCACGGCGCTTGATAATCGATCCAGGAGGATGCTGGCGGGCCAGGACCAACACGAAGAAGTCTGTAAGAGACAGACCTGCGCAGTTGTCCTTTATAGGCAGCTTTCTCGAATGCCACACCGTAGGACTTGGGTACTGTTACAGGAGGACCACTTGTAGCGCCTTATATCCCGGGTGTCTGCAAACTCTTCTTTAACCTTTCCTCGTTTGCAGCTCTCTGATTGAGCCAGGATAGATACGATTGCCAGCCAACAGCAATGACTCCCGCGAAAAGTGCCCGATACTGAGGTTGTATATACGTAAAGCTGAAAGCCGTTACGGCGGGCCATAGCTTGCAAGAATTGATAAAACTCGTAGGGACGGTCCTTTTTATCCTTTCCCAAGCCTCTAAAACTGTATCACCGGAAAGTAGCGACTGCATGCCGAAAAAGTAGCTGTTGAAGACCGGAGTGAAGACAATCTGATTGACGGTGACTTTCGTAGCGAGTGAAAGCATTCTTGACGAGTAATTGAAAGATCTATTAAGGTACATGAACCTATCGTGCAGTCAGTAAAGCGCAAAAGGGTATAGTGAGCCTGGGGCCTCGTACCATGAATAGGCAGGAATTGAACATATTGCCCCAATCGTCAAGTGTCTCAGTGTCCGCCATGGGTTATAATCCTCGCCTCCTATCTTCTGCGCTGCCAGATCTCCACATAGGTATATGATCAACGATGTTGCCACTTGCGTTGCCCAAGGCCTCTTTCTCTGAGTGCGTCCGTAGGCATTAAAAGCGTCGGACACTGGACCTAGGCGTTGCCAGAGCGGCAAGGGGAATGGTGGAGGAGTATTGTCGTTCGGCTTAGCTGCTCCAGTGGCTTTTTCCACAGAAAGTTGAGGCTGATGTGGTTTTTCAAGGGATTTATCCGCAGCGGTTGCTTTCTGACGTTTATGGGGTGAGAGAAGATTAGGCTGGCGTTGAATCGATCTCCTCAATACAACTCGCGCAGACTGATGGAAGAGGATAGCCATGGCCAGTATACGATGGTGTGAAAGAAAGAAATATATATTTGAAAGTCTATTTTACCGAAAGCTGCTGACTGTCAGAATGTGGACCCGTGATCCGGGAAGATGTACAAAGACAAATGCGCAGGTGACAAAGAATATCCATTGCAGCCGCGCCTGATGCAATAGCTGCCGGCGTAGAAGTCGATTGGTATCTGATATAGCAATGTGACAAGTTACGATGTGGAGGTCGGGTTGCGGAAGGGGCGTTCTACAGTTCTCCGATGCCGCCGGAGAATTGTTCGGGGAGCGAATACTTTAGAGTAGGACACATCACAGGCTCAGATGGTTTCAACGTTCATTATATATCTTACTTGTTCTTGTGATTATATTCTTTATCTAGAACTACATGCGAATATTCGCTCTTCAGTATGGGTATTTCCTCCCCTCATCCTCCTGGGCGTAGTCCTCGCTCACAACACCCTTTTCCACTTGCTGGCGGTGCTGCTCATCTAGATACTCTAGTAGGACATCTTGATACCTCTCCCTTCCCTTGTATTTCGCCACGTCATCCCCCCAGCTTCGGACCGCACTTGCCAATCTTCCTGGAACCCCTGGTTCCTTGGCAATGGCTGTTATCGGTTCAAAGTACGTCCTTATAGTGAAAACAACGCCTCCGCTTCTCGGCAACCGTCGCAGGCTTTGGCGTTCGCTTCTGAAATAATGATGTTCAATTGCCTTGTTTTTCTTTGCAGTGTCCCATCCAACAGCCTGCGTATGGTCACCATCTTCGGGGCCGATGCTGCTGCTCCACGCAAGCTCGTCATCGACCTGGAGGAAATAATTATTCCGCAATACTGGACCATTAGGCTGCACCCTCCGAAAGAAGTTCATCATGCCTTTTTCCAATTTTGTCTTGAAGCCTGGCACGTCACCGCTAGTATGTATTTCTGAGAGAGGCATGCCGAACTTGTCACCCAAACGCCAAAACCCTGCCAGGAGGATAGCTCCAGCCAGAAGGTAATATTGGCCATCAGGGCGTTCGAACATTATTGCCAAATCATCTTGCACAAGCCTTGCGCATGTTTGCATTGGATCTTCTGGCAGGGGGCGTTGTATGATGTTGAAGGACTCATTGGTTACAAGGTTGTCCATGCCCACTTCCGTCTTTTGATATAGTGTTGGATAACGTTGGGGGAGGTAGTCACAGCTATTTGAGATGGATTTAGTGGAAGCATCTTGGACATACAGAATAGCTTACAGTTCTTCAAGAAGCTCAATAGCGCCGTCCATAGCTTCCGGTGCAGTTCGACAATGCGTTACTCCACGCTCTTCAATACGACGTGTTTTGTCCGCATGGAACTTGAGATAATGGTTGTCTAGCTCTATCCAGTCATCCCAGTGCATCGTCCGTAAGCCCATGGTGATGTGGTAGGGCCCATGTTTGAAAGGTCTGTAGGGTAATGGATTCGTCCTGTGGACATCCCAGTCTGGATAAGGCTCTGGATCCGGGCGTTTGAAATCGACTGGGGTCCATACACCAGGTGGCCTTCCAGGAGCTTTGAATGTGTTTACTTTCTTCGTTGTGGGCTTTTCGAGATCAGGCGAGGTTGCTCGTCGCAGTACTGGCTTATTCCGCTTGATCCATCCTGTAAACAATAATGAAGCACACAGAATGACAAATAATCCTCCGTATAGGGCAGGTTTCAGACTTTGGGAGAACAATTGAAGACAATGTTCCAATTGCTCCTGTGCCACGAAACGGATGTTCGAGACCATCCTAGCAAGTAGCTTTTCAGGATTATAAAGGGAGGGAACTGAAAGAAGTATGGGGGCAAAGAATTGTCCTGCTTGTAACCATCAATGGGAGGCGCTCAATGATATATGCAGGCATCAACACTGAACAGAGAATGGTGAAGCACCTCGGAATGTAACGTGGGGCTATCAAGCTCGGGCACTTATCGGCCTGCAGAAGCCTGGAAATTCGAGCCATTTAGGGTTAGCGTAAATCTCTTTCCTCCATGAAGCATGCTCGCCCACGGTTCGAGGACCTCATTGCCCGAAACGCTCAAAGGATGCTCAGTTGGCAGACGACTTGCGCCGAAGTAAACAATACTGGCCATATTTCCTTCTATAACGTGCTGGGATAATATTCCACTCAGGGGTCCAGAAAACTCGGCTCAAAGGATGAGTTTGAGAAACATCTAGGAAGTCCTGACACTGCATGACCTCCCATGTCTTCGTATCGGCAATGTAAACCGGTTCAAGGTTCGAAGGTTCAGAGCCGGCAAAACGCGAGTCCACAAGGAACGAACAATGGCGGATATCAGTCTTTTCTACATCAGTAATTGCGAAATCTGTCACACACACAATCTGGACTCACATGTTTGCCTGGGTCCTCAATGTTCTGGTCATTCATACCAGGGGGAACAAGCCAGGTAGGGTAAAGGCCAAAGCCGGTTGTAGCTTCACTGAATCGCCCTGGAAGCAAGCCATCGAACGCACTCTTAACGAACGCGGCTCGCATCTTCTTTGGCAGGAAGTACGAGGAAGGAAATCGGTACCATTCCTTTCCAAGACACACAATTGCCTCTGTGTCGACGAATCCCGGGGTCTCCAATGGCTTGTATATCGCAAGAGGCGCTCTATAAGCGCTTACAATGCCCATAGTCCTCAGCACACCAGCTGTGACAGCAAGAAGTACACCACCAAGAGCGAACAGCATCTTGAGCTTCACAGGTATTTTACGATAGATAAAGACCTGATTTGGGCGTCCGAGGTAGTGGAGGAACACATGCATCGCAATCGCAGCGTTGAAACAAAGAAGAGGGTACGCGGGATACATGAACCGCTCCTCTTTGTGAGCTTGAACAGTGAAAATAGCAAACCACAAGTAGAAGGGAGTAGTATAAATCATGCTTCTCCATACGGGTGCTCTCGTGATAGGGTGCTGCTGAGTGACGAAAGATAGGAGTAGTAAAGGGCCGGCGCACATGGCAAGCAGAAACCAGGCATTAAAGTTCAAAAACAAATTGCGTATGTAGAAATGCCATGGCTCCGTGCCAAAGATATCAGGGCCACGTGATGAGCCACTGAAGATGTTGTAGGATACGATGCGCCAAGGGACGAACAGCATCTTATGATAGAAGAACAAGTCAATCCCTACTTGGAATGGCTAAGAAGCTTAGTGACAAATTTGGAGGAAAGAGATTGGTGGAGGTTTCATACCACGATAATCAGGCTCCTTATACCTCCATCAGTAATCCGGTGGGCCATCTCACTGATATTGCCTGTTACCTTAGCAAAGACCAGTTCCTCTAGAAGGAAAGGCATGACCAGTGCAGCGGAAAAGGGCCAGCCAACAGTTGCACCGATTCCGAACCACATGATTCCTTTATGGGTTTTCAAACCATCCTCTGTGTCCATGAAGGCTGCCATTCCCATCATCGTGATATACATTGCAAAGCTTGAAGGCAAATAGGCGACCGACGCGTGGAACATGCCCGGAGCAGTAGCCATTGCAATTAAGAAAGATATGGCTACCCTAGGGTTTATTGCTCGCCAGATTGTGCGGAAGAGGTGTGTCTCGCACCCTGCACAGACGCCTCCGAGTAATGCACGGATGAAATAGAACTCAAAGCGCCTCTTCAAGAAGAAAAAAGATGCCAATTTCCCAGGCAGTGCATGTACCAATATATAGAGCCAGCTCCTGATAGCGTATTCAGGAGAATATTCCCAGGTCTCGAAGCCAAAGCCATGATTGAGGTAGTGTGTTGGTTCCCAGTAATTGAAGACTTCGTCGCAATCTTGAATGGGAGCGTATATCGCTGCTAATGAGTTGACAGATACAAATATGCAGAATGCTGTAATAGACAACATTCGCAAAGAGTCCACGGGCTGCGGGCTTCGTTTGGTTCCCTCTTGAGTCTTCTGGATCTCTGTACTCCTATCCGAGCTGAACTTATCTTGACGCTTTCGACCATCCATCGACATCTCGCTCCAAGTGCGTTTGGCCTGTTTGGAGACAAGGTAGCCAACAATATTCAAATTCAGGCTCAGCTTATTTCTGGGCTACCTTAGCGTGTTTCTACGCCAAGACGGCCTAGAATATTGAAAAGTTTTGGTAGCTCTGGGCTCCAATGCGTACTCTTTACATTACTCTTTGCATCTGCTATGACTATAGGTGCATTTGAGTAGCATAACACTTACACGAGTAAGTGCCCTAACGTCCCTTGGAAGTCGCTGGGTCAACTCCAAAGCGCATGACGTCCTCTGCTTGTTAGAATGGATGGAGCGGAAGACTTTGAGATGCCCTCACCTAAGAGGCCCCGGGTGGAGGCTCAAGAACCAGACACCTATCAGCATCCAGATACGCCTAAAGACGACATGGGCGATATCTATGGTACAACGCAAGATCTCACAGCAAGTCCGAGAGGTCTTGCATCTACAGTACCAATGTTAGAGAACTCTCAAGCCATTCCAACTTTTCCACCTCTACCTGGATTAGGCATGGTTCATGATGAGCCCCAGTTACCGACGGAGGATGGAAAGCCAGATCTTCAAGTCTCAGAAGGCCTGATCCCTCTGCAGACCACTACGGCCCCCGAGCAGAAGTCTGACAATAACTCCTCAAGGCAGGAGCAAGCATCCCAAGACGGCGGCGAGTCACAGATTGGTATCGAAGACAAGATAACTCTCGATAAAAACAAAGATATCCACAAAAATACCTCATACGCAGAGAGTGCTTCTCAGGGAATTGGGGAAAACGCAGGGCAAGTCCTCCGGACGGATACTAGTGTCAAAGACGGCGTGCCCGCTCAAAGCGACGAAGTAATGCTCAATTCGAAGCTGGGACAGGCCAATATTGGCTCACAGTCATTAGGAGAAGGCGTGAAGTCTCACACACCGCTGGTAACCGGAGCGGCCAAGTCAGACTTCAGTGCTGCCGATGGAGTGCAAAAGGGACTCTCGCAGGATTCGACACAGGGTGCGTATAGCGCAGGCGACAACGGTTCGTCGGCTGTGGAAGTAAAGCATGCTGTGGATCCTACAGAGATGGTTGCACATACGGAGTTAACATTTGAGGGACTGGCTGAAGCCAACAAGGCCAATGCAGAGGCCGAATTTGAACTAGACTCCTCGCCCCTAGAGTCATCATCTTCAGATTCATCCTCCGATAGCTCGTCCTCGGATGATAGCGAAGCAGACAGCGACGCAGAGGAATATGAGATGCTGAGTCCAGAAGAGGAGGCTCGTCGACTTATGGCAGAGGACGGCGGATCAGATGATGGCCACGGAAAGGGAAGTAACGAAAATTCCCATGTCGTACGCACGACAAATGAGAAGCCAGATGAGATAGTGCCGAAGCCCGATATAACAGTTACGGCAGATATGAAGATCGAAGAACTTGGCTTTGTAGAGAATATCGTAGAGAACATAGCCGTGATCAAAGCAAAAGTATCAGGAGAATATGAGGTTCTCGAGACCGGTTCACTTCTCTGCCTCGAAGATAGGTCTGTTATTGGGGTCGTTGCGGAGACATTGGGCCGAGTACAGCAACCTTACTACTGTGTTCGCTTCACCAATGCCTCTGCCATGGACGAAGCTGGCATTCGGCAAAATACAAAGATCTTCTGGGTGGGGGAACATTCTACAACAGTCTTCACGCAGCCTCTGAAAGCTTTTAAGGGTACAGATGCCTCAAATTTGCACGATGAAGAAGTCGGCGATGATGAGCTTGAATTCTCGGATGATGAAGCAGAGGCGGAGCACAGGCGCCGAGTCAAACTACAAAAACGGTCAAGGCATAATGTCAGAGATGGTCCTGCAGATGGCTTCTCTCGTGGCCCACAGCAGCGGCACCGCGGATCACAGAACCGTTTCGATCGGGGTCCATATTCTCGATCAGAACATATGCCCAGCTCTAGAGACATTTCGTTGCATTACGACGATAATGATGCCATGAACACGGAGAATGGAAACGATGATGAGCTATATACACCTCTAACCAGGCCTTCGAACCTACATGAGATGATGGAACGCGAGCCACGCTCAGCAGAGGGCCACTCCAGTCGTGGTAACAGTAACAGAGGTGGTCGTGGCGGTGGAAGAGGAGACCGTCAAAGGCATGGCGGCAACCGTGGCACGGATAAGTCGGGTAAATTCGATCGAAGAGATCATGGCGGCCTTCAGGGTGATGCACGTTCGCGTGGTCGTCAACACTCTCCTCCTTTTCCTCAAAGCAATGCTTCCGGCCTTCCTCCCAGAAATCAACTCCCACCTCGTCCGCCTCAACACAAAAATGACCACGGTCCATACCCTAGCCAGGGCAATGTATACCAGCCTCAAGGACCATCAATGCCACCTCCTAATCAAATAACATATGCGCAGTCCAATTCCTATCCGAACTTTGCTCCCCAATACGCTAACAGCTATGCACAATCTTATTCTCAACCACAACGAAGCCAAATGTACCCTTCACAATATCCTCCACCACAGGCCAATCCCCAATACCAGCAACCGCACGCCTCATCACCGCAAGGCTATCAATCCTATCATTCTTTTCCTTCTCAGTCACAATACTCTGCACAGCCAGCAGCATATACGCCATACTCTCCGACGAATATTCCCCCAGGAGCTCACATTAACCCTGCGTTCCTCCAGCAGCAAGCTCAGATGCAGTCGCAACCGTGGCAGCAGCCAGTTTCTGACGCAACGCGCAGAGTCCAGGAGAACCTCAACCTTATGAAGGGCTTTGGCGGTGGTGGAACGGTTCCTAAATAATTGTGTGCACACTGTAATTGTTATCAATTGACTGAGGAGAGCATCACGAACTTTATCACAGCCTGGTCTAGTAACATGCCTCGGCAGTGGGCCATTCTCTTATTAGATGGTCCATGACTGATTTGCCAGCACGAATTGTTCAGTCTTGACTTCAATAATCAGTATGACACTTCTTGACCGCATCGTTTGAGTTATGCGGGACCTGCAATGGAATGCCGCTGTTCTTTCAACTGTTTATTGCCTGAGAAAAATGCTTCCCTAGCTTGGTACAATGACAGCAGCACTTATGCTAGAGGACAAACCTCTTGCTGCCTCCAAGCCATCAGGCTTCTGGGAGGCTCGATCGACGTGAGTTCAAATGCTGTTAGTAAGCCCTGCGAAGCTCGGTTTTCGGGTGCAATTGCTACAATACGACCTCCGAAAAAAGAGATTCTCTACACTTCAACCTTCTGAGCAATTTCTATATACAGCTCAAAGATACGAGGTTCAAGTTCGGAATTGGATCTAGCTTAGGCTTGATGACCACTCACTCGAAAGTGAAGGTTCAATTTTCGATATTTTCCCGTCACGGTTGAAGAGCAACCTTGCGGACCTATGCTGCAAGAAACGATTGAGCTAAGCAAACACCAGGTAAGTACCAGTGATGACCAAATTGCTTGTCTACAAATGGCTTCCCCTAACCACCAACCCTTATCGTGCTGTGACTATCCTTGCAACCGTGGGAGAAAGAGCTTTTTATCCCCCGATCTGTTGTATGGGCATATGTGCATCTTTCATGAAAGTGTATGTTTCGGAAGCCATAGGACAATAGGTCAGCAAGGGAGCGACTTGGTGACGACAGTAGGATAAGATGTTTCCTTCCTGTCTCGTACGCAAGTCCATCGCTATTGAAGGGGCAAGATTTCGAGCACAGGCACAGACAAACAAGCTGGTCTCCTGAGAGAACAATGAGGTATGGTCGATTGAAAACACCTCGCAATGCCCAATCATACAAGCAGCCCGCGCATAGAATCTACCCAGCATTGCCGAGAAATCTGAATCTATATCACCAGTAACCACAATTCTGTCCTATTCCCTCTTCATAATCAACAGCCGCACAAACAATTCATTCCTCCCCCCCCTCAACCTAGTCCTCTATCTACCAATCACCACCACCTCTCCCCTCCCCTCTCACAATGCTTTTTCCTTCTTCCTCTCACACTAACAACCACCCCCTCTCACTCTCCTCATGTGGTCACAAACCCAACCGACGTACGTACTCTCATCCTCATTCATATATCAAATCACGCAATCCACCATCCAAGAATATCTATCCCTGCAGCTACAAATAGCCATGATATGGTATCACAGAAACGCAGCCAACGCGCCTCCACATCTCCATCACACCGCCCCCTTCCTGAAGTATATATTCAACGTTTTCACGAATAGAGAAGGGTATTCACGGCTATCTCGGCTTCCCTTTCAGAATCCACATCTTGCATACGCGCGGTGCTTACACGCGGTTAGAAGAGGTTCATTCGGTCATCACGGAGTATTTCTTGTGTGAAGCTTCGGTTCGGTTGGTCTTATTGTGCGGTCTGGACATCGGTGCCACTTCTGGCTACACCGCCGAGTTTACGCACTTACACCCAGGTATGGATGCAGCGGAGGGAGGAAGACCGGGTTTGGGACTTTATGCCCGTTCCGTTATGTTATACATAGTCATCATCACGGACAAAGTCTAAGAATATCACGGAAGGTCATGTGCGTACGATATCCACCATGCAATGTTTATCATTATTTTTTAGATCTATTACTATCTACAGTCCACTGCATCAACAGTTCCAATTCCACATGAATATCCAAATCCAAGTCATGTTAATTTATTGATAGTACAGAATATCTATCTATTATGCTCTTCGCATCTCCAAGTACCGAAAGTAGTATCAATCGCAAGCCTCCCCAGCATAAGTACAGCCTTGTCCCTGCCCCCTCTCTCACTTTACATGCAAATCATTGGTATCATCGAATATGAAAAGTTCCTTCTTTGCAATAACCAGCTGAGGAATGGTAGGTATGTCGCTAAAGGATACTGGAAATAGAAATAAAAAGCCGGCCGTGCATCCATCATGGACTATTTAACAATTCCAAAGTAATGTCCTATCATCATAAACCTGTCTGAGAAATGAAGAACGACTTTTTTATCTTTCCGCCGTTGTAGTAGCCATTAAAAAATGTACTTGGGTTGCTCTTTCTAAGCATACAGATGACATGAAGGTTCTCGAGAGCTTTTGCCAAAACCAAGCCAATCCAATCCAATTTCCAGTCCGTAAACTCCGCGCTTTGCATGCATGATTTAATAGAATTGAATAGGCATGGTAATAATGCTGAATAGTAGTGGTCCAGCCAATGCAAGTGATGGAAAAAAGTTGATACATTCGTTCGTTCGTGCATTCGTTGAACACGAGTCCAAAAAAAAGATATAGACAGTGTTTTTTATCGTGTTCGTAATATTATCGGCCTCCGCGTCCGCCCTCAATCTTCTGTCTTACAATATCTGCGCCCTCGCTGTTACGCCCGCGGCGTGATTTGCCCGGGAAATCCACGTCGGGATGGACAACGCGCATGTGTCGAGTCAACGCATCGTTTCTTGAGAAGGTTTTCTCTTCGGTGCAGAGATGGCATCGGACTTTTTGTTTGCGGCTGTTGTGGATGGTGTCCTCGTGTCTGGTCAGGTCGTAGCTGCGGCTGAAGATTGTATTGCATGGTTTGCCAGTAGACGGATTCATCTTCTCGCACTTGTGGGGACCAGGGGCGTTGTTGCGGGATACGTTGTTTTGGGCGGCTTGCGGGTTGTGGCTGGTAGAGGCGGAAGAGGGATTATTAGATGAGGAGGTTGGGCCGTAGGGTGATTGTGCGCGGTGGCTGTCGCGACGGTGTTTAACCAATTTGGCTGAGGTGTCGAAGCGAGCGTGGCAGTCTGGAGTGACGCAGAGGTAACTTCCTGAGCCGGCAGATATATCTGCGGGGCGCTGGGCAGGAGCTTCTTGAGATGAGGGCGCTGAGCGCTGGGAGGTCTCGGGGTGGAGGCGAACGTTTTCTCCTTGACCCGACTCGCTTTTTGTAGACTCCATTGAGGTCAGAGAAGCTGGGAATTCGGGAGCTTGATCTGAGGCACCACTGCGCATGCTACTGCTCTGGCGACGGGATTGAGTGATAAATGGGTACTGGCTCGGCATGTTATTCGGTACAAAGGAGTAGGTCGAAGAAGGTTGTTGTTGTTGTGTTGGTGCGGATGATGTGGTGGAGTAGTTGGAACTGCTCTGGCGGCGTGTTGTAGCCATGGAACCAAAAGATTGATCGTTGCTGGCGTTACTATTTTCGTCGGTGTTACCACGGGCGAAGCGTCGATCATATGTGATTGCCGATGCGGACGCAGGGGACGTGTTGTGAAGCTGGGCCTGGGATGTTGGTTCAGGCTTGGGTGATGGGAAGAGGGGCACCTGCTTCTTGAGGTCGTCGGCCGAGTCGTTGTAATCCAGGGAGACCTCTTTGGGTGAGATGGTCTTTGGAGGGTTCAACAAGTCATGACGCGATTGCTGTTGTTGTGCTGCAAAAGCTTGTGCCTCCACCATTCTTTGCTGCTCTCTGATTTGCGCAGCGGAATTTAACCGAGTGGCGGGGGAGCTCGGGTTGGAGTGCGCATTCACTGCAAATCCGCTTCCACCCGCTGCGTACTGCGCATGTGAATGAGAATGTGAATATTGTCGTGATCCCATACTGTTGCCAGGTGACGCCGCTCGTGCGGACATGTGGCTACTATTCGCCGTTTGAATCAGGTTGTTGAGGGCCACGTTCCTCTGCGGTGAAAGCAGACCGCCTTGACTCGCCAACGACGTCCGCGCTTGAGACGACGGTGCTGGTGTTTGTTGTATTGATTCTGGGTTATACAGCTCATCCTGGTAGATGTCCGACATGGTGCGGTCAAGCTGTGGGGTGTTGCGCATTTCTGCTGACCCATCTCCCTCATTCCCATACAGCACTCTCGCTGGATTCTGCCTTCCATGCGCACTCGGTGCCCGCTGTTGCTTTCCCATGCCTGTTTGTCCTCCCATTATCGAAACAGCATCATTGCCCTGGAGGTTGAAACCTTGAAAAGTTGGATAGAAGGACTGGTCGCTGTTCTGCGATAATGGCGAAGGGAAGGTCGGCTTGGAATATTGGCCTGCGGTCGAATAGCTGGTGTCGTATTCCAGATGCGCAGAGTGTGGTGACTGCGCGTCCGAGTCGACGATTTGTGGGTAGACGGACGACTGCGTATATGGGGAAGCAGGCCCAGCAGAACCTATTGATGAGTTCGAAGGCGCCCTCTTATGCGTGCGATAGTTTTGGAGAGGAAACTGCTGTTGCGCGTTTGGTGCGAGGTATGTGGACTCCTGGAAATGGTTCCACGATGGCTGCGCGAAGTCGTTCTCATCAATCATCGGAGGAGGGCTATGCGCCGAAGGCAGCCCGTTTGATATGGACTCCTCAATCCGAACCTGTGGGTATTGTTGAGAGTCGTTCTGCATATATGGTGTATCCGACAGACCGTAGTTGAAGTGGTCTGAGGGTGTTGATTCTCTGGAATCGATGTAATAGAAGTCGGTGGTTGGGTATGAATAGTTCAGGTCGGTTGCTGATGGTATTGGAGTTGAGAAGGCGGTCTTGTCGAATTGGGAGTTGGAGATGGAGTTGGGATTAGGATTATAGTAGAGGGCGTGGAGGTATGGAGAGGTTGATGGTGATGGTGATGGTGATTCAGAAAGTGACGACGGGTCTTGACGTCTTTGAGAGCGATGAGCTAATGGCATGGTATTATGGTAAAAGTTCGGTTGTCGGGTCAAAAAGGCAAAAAGGGAAGCAGGTGGCGATCTTTATAGTTATATGACGGGAGACAGGAATCGAGCAGGTGCTCCGGAGTCACTGACTGTGTACTACCTGCTAGGTATTACTCATCAGGATTTATTTTTATTGATAACAATTTGGAATAGAGCAGGAACTAGGAGGTCGAAGGTGCGAGAATATTATTGCTGTCAAAGTAGTGTGGTGTTCCTTGTGTAAAGAGAGTCCCTTTGATTGCAGTTCTTTGATGGATATATCAATCAATGCCGACCATTGAATTTTTGCTTTCTCAAAGGGGACTACGTCATTGCGCGGTGACTTATGGAGACTGGACTGGCAACTGGCGCGCCAGACTCCGATGGGCCCGATGATGGGTAATGGCTGTCTTCTCTTTTGCCGGAACCCCCAGAACCCTGGCACTTCCCCCTTGGAAATCCTTGCTCAAGGGCCTCGGTTCCCGCCTAGTACGACCGCTGATTGGCTGGAACAAGGACCCTGATCGCCCACCCACCTTGGACTTTCCAATTATAGCTTAATGACCTTCACTATAAGCCCACCTCCTGTACCTAAAGAGGATGCGAATCCACCTCCACTTTCTCGCTTCTCCATCAAAACCGTGGCGCAGTCGACATGCATATGTGGCTTATCAATCCTCTGTTCTGAGCATACTTCGTACATTTCAGATACGCGAAGATCTAGATCAAGATTACAAACCTACATTGCACCCTGATTACGTGGAGGACAGCGTTGCAGCATGGGAGTACCAAGATAGGAATATCCAGCGTCTTCAAGATCCTCACTTCAGCTTACATGGATCAGTACCTATCAAGCTGGAGAGAGGCCCCTAGGCCGCGCAATCTCTTCTAACTACGCGAGACACGTGAGCAGCGTCGTATGACTATGCATCTTCCTGAGTCACCCCAACGAATGAGAGCTTCTAGCGTTACGTGCCTAGGCGTCCACAAGCGCTGAAATGTGATCACGAGTACGAACGATCAGTATTCACAACAGCTGATCCGTTGCGTGTGCTGTGGCTTGACCCTTTCACCATTGGCCAGCAAGCCGTCCCAAAGAACAATAAGCATTTCAACGGGGTGACCGAAAAACGTGGTCAAGTGTGGCTGAATATGTACTTGTCCCTGTTGTTTGGCATCAAGTAGGCAAGAAAGCAAGACTAGAAAATTTAGGATGCTGAGCCGCGGACGCGACCACGGTCCAATGCTGCAGGTACACGTGCTAGAAGTCCGTGCCAGAGCTGAAGCCTTGTGTCGGATGTGGGGTGAAGCATGGCCCCCGGATATACTATCAGCACTTTATCGATTAGTTCCCTCGCCTGCATGACTAGCTGTGGCTGAACGCTTGCAACATCCCAAAGAAGTTAAGTCGTAGGGCTCGTCAGAGTCTACCGGGTGTAGCCGCTCGGAAGCCCTCCACCGAGGTATGTTGAAAATTATTGAAAAAATTTGCATCTCCTGCATCTCCTGCATCTCCGCGTCGACCCCGACGTTGAACGTTCGAGATGCTTCTTTAACTTACCAATATCTTGCTCCATCATGGCTGTGTATGTTTCCGTCCTCCATAGCAATCAAGTCAATCTTTGACATTCCATGGCACTGCATAGAAAGAGCGGATGGTGGCTTGTTCGCATGTTACTGCCAGATACAACGATTCGGTCCAGAGTCCATCCGAGTGTGTTGTGCACTTCCTTTTCGTTCCGTCTGTTGGCGGAGGGTGGTCTTTTCCTCACGTGAAGATCGGAAAAGGAATTGCTCGCTCTCGCTCAGCATGGAGCGAGATGTGTTAGTTCAGAGGCTGATGCGACGCGCAATCCTCATGGAGTCGGACCGACGTCGTTGGTCTCTGGTGAGGCCACCTACATATCTGGGCCATTAGGTTGTCGGATACGCACCGTCTACTGCGAAGGGCGGCGAAGAGTCATGCTCAGCTGTTACGGATGTGCCTGTAGAGGCGAGGACATGGACAAGCTGAGGAACCTCTTCGTTGGGTCCGACGCCTCTAACTACAACTACGTTCCCCGATTGTTTGACGAGCTGGTCTACCAAAAGTGTTGCTAGCGACTGACCAACTCGATGTTGCGCCCGAGAAAATAGGAGCTGACAATTCTTTGAAGTTGCTCTTACTACGCAACCGAAACCGGAGTCCGCCTTTCGCAAAATGAACGCCGTGGCTTTGCGGAAATTCCGCGTGATTTATCAGCACAAATCGCGACCAACCTTCCTCAAGCAAATCGCAACCAACCTTCCTAAAAACATTGTTGCAATAGCTTGTCGTACGCCATCTTCCGCAACAAGTTTCCTAAATCGCCAGTCGGTCTGTAGGATGTGCTGGGGGGAGGGCGTCTGAGAAAAATTTGCGGTGCCATCCGCGGATGCGGAGCTTTCTGTACAACTCCAACATGCGCCTCTATCAGCACTATAGATATGCCGTTGTCTTGTCCAATCGTAGAACAACATCCTCGATGCTGTCCGAGATCAGCTGGGCGAAATGGAATGTCTTGATCTGGGTATGGTTGAGTAGCTGACTCCTGCTTGGCGACCAGCAAGCCACTCCCTCGCATCAGGAGTCCAGCCCTGGGCCTTTCGTATAATCAAGCCTATTAAAACCGCCTGTTCGGTCCGGAGTTGGTTAGCTAAAGAGGACATGATCCCTTAAGCTTACCTTGAAAAACACAGTCAGACACATCACGTGTCAATGGGGCCCCCTACTTAAAAGAAGCAAAAGTACTACAAAGTAATACCTTATTAATTATCAGTAAGGATCACTAAATGCTCGGCCATCTCCGAGATCTTAGGTCAAGGGCAACATTCTATTCCTACAAAAATCACTCGGACATTCAGACAGTTGGCGCTGGATAAGCTATCTGAATTACTTAAGGCCATTTGTATAACTCTAATGATTTTGCAACCGCAAGAAGGCAAGTGCTTATTATGCTTCTCGCGTTCGTACCGTAATAGGTAGGTCTATTGGAGGCTCTCGCGTATCTTCAACTTCAGCCTCTTATTTAGGGAGAGCTGGCTATACTACAACGTGGCAGGTGTCGACTATACTTGGAAGCACATGATTATTCACGCGTCGAGCTCCATGGCAGTCACAACTACACCTGCTCAGAACATGTCTGACATTGACCGTGGACCGGGTGATAAGCATATCAACTGGGCTACTGATGGGGTACAACAGAATAATACCTGCTATTGCTGGCACCACCCGCAATTTGGGGAGCTCTAGTCTGAAGATGACGATGCCATCAAAGCAAGTCTATTCAAGCATAAGCGGTATTTGGAATTCTGGTTTCTCTTACCGGCTCGTTAGTCTGTTGAGACAAGATGGTGTATGCATTGTTGATTTGATTTGAGCAGCTTGTCTTGTCGTTGCATACATTCCTCTAATAGCAGCTGACGAATGGTAGTGATGACATTCGGTCGCCCCCAGGCGTTCTTGCGGTTTGATGACCTATCATAATATCTATCTAGTGGACCGAGAATGTCAGCTTTGGTCACTGGCTCTCATGTTTCCTGTTGTCAGACACGACGTGCTCAGTCCTCCTGTTCCCTCAATCTTGGAGCTCTAGTACTTACACAGCAGCCCCTCAACTTCTGGATAACGCCTCAGTATCCACTCCCACGCCTCGGCTAGCCAACATATCTACTCATATCCCACAAGCAGGACCCCCACCAGTAAAGACATCACGCCCCCAACAACATAGCTTAGCACCATCATAGATACCAGCCCATCCAAACATATACCACTTGCGCAACCAATATGCCATTATATCTACTGGAAACATCAGGAGTAAAGCGATATTTTTCCTAGTAGCGTACTCCTCAACACACAACATCAGAGGCTACCTATACCGTGTGCACTGGCTAGAAAGCACGTAGCGTATCTGAATATAGAGTAGCTACCTTACCTTAGGCCAAGACATCGTACTAACCAAAATCATCGAAATCTGATAATCGAGCTCCCTAACAAGCAACTACTCGATATCTATGCCGTCTTCCAATCCCCCCAGAAAAGTGTTTACAATCACTGTAGATCCATTACATCATCTTCAGCTAGACTTCACTAATAAACCAAGTCGTGTTGTTGTGAAGATTTTGTAGAATTTTGGGGTTTTTGTTGGAAGATCAGAGGACAGTTGGGGGGTTGAATGGGGTTTTTTGCGTTGGGAAACCACGATATTGTGGATTTGGGTTTTAGTTGTGGATTGAGTGTTTAGATCTCGGTTTGAGAGGGGGGAGAGAGGTGTGGTGGTGTATCATTTAGGACATGAAGTGTGGTTTAATAGGGGTGGACAGATTTCTGAGGCTAGGGTTAGGGTTGCGTGGGGGAGATGCAGTGAATGTGTGTAAACCTTTAGAAGGTGGGGATGCCGCGATGAATCTAATATGCGATACATTGTAGAGGCGAAAAGCAGACCTCATTCCCCCAAACCACCCCCTCCTCCACCCACCCCTTCCCATCCCCCTCCCACCTATTCCACCTACCACTCCACAACCCTCTCATCCTTCCAAAACTCCCCCGTTACATCCCCAATCCCCCCCAACGCCAACAAAACCGGCGTCCTCGCCCCCTCATCCACACTCCTCACCCCCCTCCCCCTCGTCATCTCCGTATCCACATACCCCGGACAACAGCAATTAACCAACACGCCCCTCCCCCTCTCCCTCTCTTCCCACGCAACCGCCCTCGTCATCCCCGTAACGCCACTCTTACTGACCGCATACGCCGCGCTCGGCCATCCTTCCTCTTTCTCGGTTCCGCGCTCCACGGCGGAGGTGAAGTCGTTCATTAAAGTGGTGATGTCGGCGACGGAGCGGGAGGATTGGAACCGGGATATTAGGGTAGGGGAGTATTTGGTGGAGAGGTGGCCGACGGTGGAGGAGATGTTTATGAGGCGGGCGTGGGGGCGGAGGAGGGGGAGGAGGGA
Source organism: Cladonia borealis (assembly GCA_018257855.2). NCBI lineage: Eukaryota > Fungi > Ascomycota > Lecanoromycetes > Lecanorales > Cladoniaceae > Cladonia > Cladonia borealis. The sequence goes on along the minus strand of JAFEKC020000005.1, from coordinate 1,296,235 downwards.
GAGGGTGGAGAGGAGGGTGCCGTGGTAGTTTGTTTGGAGGGTTTGTCTGACGACGTTGATGTCTGGTAGATAGGGGTGTTAGTGTGGGTTCAATGGCGGTCTGGGGAGATTAGGTAGATGAGGGGGGGGGAGAAGATGGGGATATATACCGAAGCCTGTCATTGCTATACCGGCGTTGTTGACTACGATGTCTATCCCATCTGGGTGCTTTTGCTTCAGGAAGGAAGCGAAGTCTGTGATGCTTTGAGGTTTGGAGATGTCGAGGCCATGGTATTCAATTGTTGCGAGGCCGCCGTCTGCGGCCAGGGCTTTGGCACTCTTCAGTTGGGCGTCATTTTGGAGAGTTTTGATGGCTTCTTCGCCACGGCTTCGGTCGCGGGCGGTCAGGTAGATGAGTAGAGGACCGTTGTTGAGGGTTGAGGATGGGTATTGTAAGGCTAGGTTGCGGACGATGGCGAGGCCGATGCCTTTGTTTGCGCCAGTGACGGCGGCGACGCGGGAGAATGACATGGTGCTGGTGGTGGTTTGGGAGCAGGTGTGGGAGTAGATTGGATCTGGTGGGAAGACATGTTGGTTGATTGTGGTGACAAATGCAGACGCGTCAAAATCAGTAATCCAAAAATCGAAGACGTAGTTCTAGGTGCGGCTTTCGAGCTGCCGATCATCATCCTGTTGGCCGCAGGAAATTTGGGTCGCGTTACCATTAAGTGACTATCTCATACTTCTCTACATGTATACATGGATGCAAGAATGCTTTTTTGGATGAGCAAAATCATTAATTGAATTGCTATTGCTATTAGTGTAGGAAAAAGCAGATCGATGTAACCACTCCTCAGAATTCTCGGTTATCCCAGAAGCGTCTCCCTGGAACAAGATGCGTATTGGGAATGTAAAGGACGCTTCTCAAAGCCTATCCTTCAAAGCTTTATCAATCATGGCAACAAGGTAGGCCTGGTCCCACTACCAAATTTGTACACCTAGTGCTAGACTTTGCCATCCTCTGGCCTGGCAAAAGAACAACGACTTATGAGACCACCAGTTGTGAGGATTGTTCCAATACGGCGAGAGTACGCGTATCCATGGTACTAGCTCGTATTGTAAAGATATGCACAGCATGTATCGGGTTCCTGCTCCCCTTCTCTATTCCGTTACGCGTCTAGTTCCAGCTATGGTTTCTATCCCCTTCCACGAATGTTCCAATACTCTCTTTCCGTCCATCTCTGTAGCATTCCTGAGATCTTCTCACTCGGCGTGTCGCAAGGAGATTCATTGGTGATGCCTTAGTGGGACAGGAGAGGTTGTTGAATGATCTGGGAGGGTGGTTGCTGGGTGGAGGCATGCTGTGAGGTCAGGGCGCTGGCTCTGGGGGTCTATGATGGGGAAGCATTTTTGCAATGCGTCACAATTTGTGAATACTACTGCGAAGACTGGAGTAGAACATCATAGTGTCAATAGGAAGAAATTGTCCCTTGATGATATTCCAATTGAAGAATTTCTATCTGTTAAGTCTGGAGATGACGGCATACCTAATCCCTAGGTACCTTTAGTGGCGCGACAAGCGCTGGCATTCGACCAATCAATAGCTGTAATCGTGATAACTTCTCCCTAGCCAACTACCTTAGGTGAAAGAAGTCTAGCTTTGATCCCAGCCTTCATGCTGTGCTTATTGTGGTCCAGCATTCAAAGATCGAATGCTCCGCTTCCCTCATCTTGCAGCAGTATCTCCTTGACATCCAAAGTTCGCATGAGGGCGCCAGGCTTTTCAGATGTCGTAAACAGGACTTTGTAGATACGCTGCGGCTCACCATCACGTGGTTTCGTCGTCGTGAGTTGCCGCAGCGTCTTCACAAATTCCTCGCAACCCTGTTGACCCTGACCGTAATCGAGCCGCTCAATCCCATCAACGATGAAGATGACCCATGGCAGGCAGACCGACATCAAGTCCCTCATAAGCTCCAGTGCAGCATTCAGTGTGCTGACGGTACCATCCAAAGACGTGAAGCGGTTGAGACTAAAGTCCTTGGATGTGTAGTTTTGAGGTGGGAGGTATTCTATCAGTTGTTGAATTATGGAGTACACCATGCTTACGAGCCCGATCTCCTCCACGCTCTTTCCATCTTGGGTTGTCCTCGGGTTTGGTAATTCACAGAAGTGGAAAACCGGCATAGGCTGGAACAGCTTCACCATCTCTGCAACGTTCGCAGACATCTTGGACGGGTAGCGATTATCATTCGGTCCCACAACCCACAATATCCCAGATTTCCCAGATGACGCCCAGTCACGAAGCCTGGCAAACCCTCCTTTGGAAAATGTGCCGGGTTGAGGTACATCCAGCAATGATTCTATCGTCACTTGACGGAATACGTGGTCATCCAACATTTTACCATACATCTGAAGTGTCTCCTTTTCGTATTCGCCTTCGATGCTATCCGAAACTGACCCGGGTTGATATGAGGTGCCTGTTTACAATTACCAGTTAGTCTGATTCACAGCGCAGGGTGGCCCGCGAGGATAAGCTTACCAGCTATCATAGGATCTAGAGGAGTTGCTGGCAACCGTAGCTGAAGTTTTCCGTCTGGATTCTGTTGAGTCATACTCTCAAAGGACCGGGCCATAACCTGGCCTATTTGCTCGACGTCCTCCCCGGTTGCGTCTGCCTTAACACGATTACCCTTCGCTTCTGCCATGGAGCCAAATGATGACCTGTCTGCTATGTAGGATTTGAATATAAGGATTCGTTTGACAACGTCTGCGAACTCTTCGGTGTAGTTGTCGGTGTAGTTGCTGTTGAAACTCTTGATTCCCTTCTCCGAAGGGCTCGGGTCAGCTGTCTTGCGTGTTACACAAGGGTTTGCCAATCAGCGCTCACGGCCCGAAGAAGCTCCACACCACTTCATTGTTTGAGAAGTGCTATATATAGATTTGCAATTCTTTTTCTTGTGGCCTCAGTATTGAAAAGGGCCAAACTGCCGGTAGGCATATTCACCGCTTATTGATCTGTGCTAGTTGTAGCTGCAATTCTTCCATGGTTTCCTGACGGTTCAATGATGCCTGAAGAGGGGCGAATTGCTCATGATTCTCCAACAACGCAAATTCAATGACGAGAAGAACAATAATATTACCGGATGAAGTTTACATTTGTTTCGAGTCTCAGAATGACAAGGACCTCACGAGGAACAGCTTGGAATCAGACTCTTTGACTCTGTTCAAAGATGTCATCTCCGGCTAATCACAACCACAATCTTCCTGCGAGCACTTGAATACGGGCAAGGGTCAATTTTTTCTGCCGAGACAACCGCCTTTAATTGACATCTTACCATAGGATACTTTTCTTTAGCACTAATAGAGGCAAGCACCATTTTATTATACGGCGACACATCAAAAAATTTTCGAGTAATCCGCTCTTCCGACGAGGCATTTGCCTCCCGCATCCATGTAAGCATACATGACAGGGAGGTCGGAGAAAAGGGTCGTCAAGTGGTTCGGGGAACTCTTTGCAATGACCTGGAGAGCGATCGCCCCGAAGATTTATCGAGTACACTGGAAGAGCTTATGTCACTGAGGATGGAGCGCTGCAGAGTCGGGAGTGGAATGGTCGACAAATCCGGAATGGTTGGTGGTCATTCATTGCGCGAAGAGAGTCACTTGTTTCCTGGCTGACTTTCTAATGAAAGCCTTCAGCCCCGCTGTTTCACTAGCTGAGTACGAAGCTGCAGAGGCGAAACCAATCAAGATGCCCTGCAGATTCTGCAAAGCGGAAGACCATGCACATGAGAACTGTGGTGTACCGAAAGAAGGGGCAACAAGTTATTCATCAATCACCAGTATCTGAAGAGCGTCACCGAGATGGCGAGTCGATTCAAAGGATATCTGAAGAGTACCACAAATGCAGACGAGTCGACACTTGCCAAGTTGAAAAATATGAGGGACGATGACTTCAGGGACAAGTAGGTGAGGAAGGGGACTGCTCTCTCCCAACACCAAAGAAGGGCTCCGGATAACAGTGGCAGTCTCATGAGCTAGTATACATGGGTGTTCACATCGACAGCGCTAAAGAGATAGATTTCTTCTTTCACATCCCTCTTCGTTAGTCTACAGTCGAACTTCCGCAAGACCTTTCCAACAAGTATAACCTCTCCAAATTGCTTTATTCTGTTTTGATAAAACAATGATAGTAAGTATGTATAACGAACAGTACGCAGAGCCGCCAATTCTGCAAACCCTGCAAGAGCAAAAATTACTCCACCAAGCTCTGATCCATCAACCCACAGCAAACAAAACATTCCATCACCAATCATCTCCCTCCCTCACACTCCCTCCCGCCAATATCTACAACATTCCATATCACGGCCCCCATTCTACATCCCCAGGCTACAGCCACTTCCCCCACACCAACTTCACAGTCACACTTATCCACATAAACACAAGCTACCTACCTAGCATCCACCACATCACCCACCTCCCAGTCCACAAATCTCCCCGGGACAAATTTTTATTTCCTTAGCACAGCAATACAAGTCCGGGGGCTACCTAAATCGCCACTACGACAGCGGAAAAGGGAGGGTATGGTATACTAGCGCATGGGATATGAGTAATATGCATGCATGGACTGGGAAAATTGATTCATTCCCATTTAGCCGTATAGATGGATTAGAGCCTCCTTCTCCGTTCCGGTGGGAAACTTGAGTGTTACGGTACGTTAGATTTTGTGTGCATGTGGCAAATCTCAACTGGGACGGGGCAGAACGGGAAAGGACGGAGATGGATGGTGGCGTGCGTATGCGCTGTTCGTTTGTGAGTCATGGACGGGAGGTAGGCATCGATAATGTGATTGCGCATGCATGCGACTTCATCGTGGCGTGAGAGTCATGTTTGGTGCAGGTTGCCACAGTAAACATGCAAGACGCGCCAGAAGTGAATAATCAAAACAAATGAGTCACGCGTGTCCCACGAAAGCAGTCTAGATTTTCTCGACGGCAAAAGCAGAAGGCAGATCACGCGCGGAATGGCAGTGCACAGAGAGTGAGTTTGAAGTATGGAATTATTTGGTATCTTCCATGTAGTAGCAGCCAGCCCATCGACTCCCCAGGTCACCATAAGACCGACCTATGATACAAATCAAACCCTGCCTTGCATAAATAAAGATGAAAACATCGCGGAAGCCTCCATGAGTCGTTCCACACCAATCTCATCCACCAATGCTTTATCATGAATGTGTCAATGTGTTGTGATGTGGTGTAGTGGTAAGGTATGTGACGAGCCATGAAGATGATCGAAAGTCGTGAGTATGTAGTGTTTGTGTTGTGTGAGAGAAGCGCTTAACCACCGAAACCGTACAGAGTGCGGCCTTGTCGCTTGAGGGCGTAGACAACGTCGAGGGAGGTGACGGTCTTGCGCTTGGCGTGCTCGGTGTAGGTGACTGCGTCACGGATGACGCCTTCTAGGAAGGTCTTGAGGACACCGCGTGTCTCTTCGTAGATCACTGGGATGAGGCGTTAGTATGTTATTTTGTTGCTGGAAAGGGACGATGGGAAGGTACGTACTGGCTGAGATACGCTTGACACCACCACGACGCGCAAGACGACGGATAGCAGGCTTGGTTATGCCTTGGATGTTGTCACGAAGAATCTTTCGGTGACGCTTGGCTCCACCCTTGCCGAGACCCTTTCCACCTTTTCCGCCTGGATGGACGCGTCAGTAAGATGTTGTTGCAGTGTGGAGGACAGCATGGTATGCTAAGGCTGCATGGTACTTACGTCCAGTCATGTTGATGGTATTGAAGTGATGAAGTAAGCTTTAGAAGCTGATGTGTGGTGATGGAGATATGGATATGGATGACTTCGTTGGATGCTTTGGATTGATAGCGGTGGATGGAGAGTGTAAGAGATATGCCGATGGCCTTTATTTGAGGCAAGCCCGTTGGAAGGCGTATCAACTGACAAGCGCGCTATACCAAATAAGATCGGTAGGTGAGATATCACTAGCGCTGTTTCTGGATTCTTGCGAAGGAACAACCACAGCAAACACCACGAATATTCAGCAATCGCAACCACACACCGTGAATGACTCACAGTTTGCAAAGTGAAGGAGTTGTACTCAATGACACTGCCTACCGAATTTCACGCAATCAAAAGTGTTTGTTGTGTGATAATAAATTTTGATGGTTGACGGCTGCTTGCGCATTGCAGCTTATGTCAGCGTGTCGGCTATGTTCTAAAAATTATGATTGGTCAAACAATTAATTCCCCAGTTGTTCCTCACCAAAAAATGGACGCTAAAATATTGAAAATCAAGTGCTCAATTCCAGACGGTCAAAACAGTGAATCCCACTAGCGTGCTTTACTGCGCCTGCCTGAATCAACGCTTTCTTCGATAAACTACTTATTCCCACTTTCTTCTTTCCACTTACATCCCCCCATCCATCCACATCCGTCATCAACAATATCGACCAACATCATCCACAACAACACTACATTATCTCCAACTCTTCATCTAATCATCATCAAAGTCATTAGCAATGGCTCGTACGAAGCAGACAGCTCGTAAGTCACCTCACTACCTCACTGTCGCAATGTTGCTTGTTCACGTCGCTGTCGCCTCGCTTCCGATTTCTTCCGCCACACATGCACCGCGTCTTCACTTACATAAAACACATCACTAACATCTCATCATAGGTAAATCCACTGGAGGAAAAGCTCCTCGTAAGCAGCTTGCATCCAAGGCTGCTCGTAAAGCCGCGCCATCAACTGGTGGTGTCAAGAAGCCTCATAGGTATAAGCCTGGTAAGCTACCACAACAACTCCTGCATCGCCACCTAGCATGCTAACAACGCGTCCCAGGTACCGTCGCTCTCCGTGAAATCCGTCGCTACCAGAAATCCACCGAGCTCTTGATCCGCAAGCTCCCCTTCCAGCGTCTCGTCCGTGAAATCGCCCAAGACTTCAAGTCCGACCTCCGCTTCCAGTCATCCGCCATCGGTGCCCTCCAAGAATCCGTTGAAGCCTACCTCGTCTCCCTCTTTGAAGACACCAACCTCTGCGCCATCCACGCCAAGCGCGTTACCATCCAGTCCAAGGACATCCAGCTGGCTCGTCGTCTCCGTGGCGAGCGCTCTTAGATGCCTTTCACTTCTTCAAGTGATGAAGACTATCTAGCAACATACCATCTCGACACCCGCTCGAACACGACATTTGCTTTTCGGGGCAGACAAACGTGGAGGAGAGGCATCTTTTTTGCATGCTTTGAGCGAGACATCATGTAGTTAGGCGGCCTTCAGGGCATCGCGTCTTTATTAGGTCAAGCAAACGGTATACTTCATGGGCATTAGGTGATGGATTCTTCGGTGGTTTTGCAACGGTGTTAACGCTCGGGTATGAGCTCGGTCTGCTTTGTATATTAATCAGTTGACGATGGCGGATGGTCGCTGAATGCAATGAAACCTTGACGATAGATTTACGCTTCATTGTTTTCGATTGTTATGCTTCTTGGGTACCTTGACTTGTTCCCTTCGTGCTTGCTTTGGTGTTTACGCGCACCTTGTTTACTCTGCCTGACGCGTCCAATTCCCTCTACGCAGCACGGTGTCTATTCTTCTCCGTGTCCCAACCTTCAGCCCACGAGTCATGGTCCCTCGAAAGCCAGCTTGCAGTACCACTCTCTTGCCCTATCCCACCATTTCCTGCCCAGCGATGCACCTGCAGTCCGCCCTCTACATTCACCCTTCGCTTTAACCACCATAAACAAAAGGCCAAAAGTCCTGCTCAATCCATCTCATACATGTTTGCTCTCTATCCAGAACCCTCATACCCCCCGCTCGCTCAGGAATGCATGCTTCAGTACCTACACCCACTCATTATCAGCAAGACGCCTTCAAACCCCCCCTCCTTCCTTCCCCCCCTCCCCTCCCTTCCCTTCCTCTTCCCCTTCCTCCTCCCCTTCCTCCTCCCCTTCCTCTTCCCCTTCCTCCTCCCCTTCCTCCTCCCCTTCCTCTTCCCCTTCCTCTTCCCCTTCCTCTTCCCCTTCCTCTTCCCCTTCCTCTTCCCCTCTCCTCCCCTCTGCTCTCCTCTCATATCCTCTCCTCCCCTTCCCTCTCTCCCACCCCCCGCCCCCCCCACCCTCGCACTCGCATGATCAAATTCGACTTACCTCCTCAGCGCTAATCCGTTCACTGCTCTGATATCTAACCAATTTCCCCACCAGATCCCTCGCTTCGACTTCAACACCAGGAAGGATATCTTCCCATGTCTTACTGGGGAATTGCACGAATGTCATTTTGCCCCAGTCGGGGAGATGGGTTGTTTCCTTTAAGAGCAGGAGTCTTAGTAAAAAAGATAGAGGGATGGAGATTGGGATGGGGATGGTGATGGTGATGAGGGGGTTACGTACCGGCCATGTTGATGAATTGGGCGTGCCTAATGTCTCGAATATGGATTTCACGAGCGCTAGTTCGCTCCCCAGCGCACCTGCGTTGAATAATGTCCACCCCCCCTCCTGCTCTTCTTTCTTGATGCCTGGTTGAGGCTTTTGTCCTGCCATAACGATCTCGGCTACCACGCACCCCGCAGCCCATAAGTCAATCTCGCATCCGTAGTCCCTTTTTCCGAAAAGTAGTTCGGGGGCTCGATAGCATGTTGTTCCTACATCTGTGATTTTCTGTTCTGGAGGTTCCGCGGAGGAGGAGGAAAGGGAGAGGGAAGGAGGCGCCCATGCGGTGCCGAAGTCTGCGAGGAGGGCGGGGCCGTGGGGGGTGGAGAGGAGGATGTTGGTTGGTTTGATGTCGCGGTGGATTATGTTTTTTGAGTGCAGGTGGGATAGGCCGGCGAAGATGTCTTTGATGGTGTTTGCTTGTTGTTTTTGAGTTAAAGGATTGTGCTTCTGGATGAGAGAAGATAGGTCGAGGTGCTGGAAGGGGAAGACGAGAAGAAGGGATGAGGGTGTTGTGGGGAGAGAGTGTGTGGAGAGAAGGGGGATAATATTAGGGTGGCTAAGGGAGGCGAGGATGCGGGCTTCGCGTTTAGGATCGTGGGGAGGTTGAGACTGAGAGGGAGTGGTGAGTTTGAGGGCGAGGGTTTGGGGAGGGTTGGTTGTGCGGGTTTTGTAGATAGTGGAGAAGGGGCCGTTGGTTAGGTATGTGCAATTTTCGTACGGCCCAATGCTTTCGCCGGTTTGCGGGTCCTCTGGGTCCGTTCCATCGGGCTCTAGGTAAGGTTCGTCGTCCGAAACTTGATTTAGATGGCTAAATTCGTCAATTTTGGCATCGCAGCGTTGGTGATAGTTTTCCTAATAGATAGAATGTTAGCCTTAGGGTTAGGGTTGGGTGGAACGTATTGCAGACTTTTGAAGATGCGGATTTGTAAATGGATGATTCAATTTGTCTGGCTTCTACTTGGGTGTTTGAAGTATCGGTCTCGGGAAAAGCAGTTTTGTAGGACGTAGCGCTGAGGAGCAGTCAATATAAATCGTACGGCTATGGGAGCGGTTCAATTAATCAAGAAACTTGCATTTTTAAAGTTGTTGCCATTCGATCTGAGAAGCTCAATGACTTCTGCCACTCTGATGAAGTATCCATTGTGATTATGAGATGTTTTGACAGGAATATTCAACATTTAGTGCCGCGAAAGCAAATTGTCGAGCAATCTGCACTTTCAACGCATGTTTCGAGTTCGAAAAAGGTGAAATTGTCAACATTTGTAGACAAAACATTGCTTTCGGCATTATCTCTCCAGAAATAGGCTAAATTGAAATCCTTGAAGCTGGGCAACGGCTATTTTACCATCCAGGTCTAATCCTGGCCAAACTGGGAGCTCCATGGCCCAATTCAACGGCTTGTGTGCAATCCAGGGTTTGATATTGCTGTCGCGTTCGTAAGAAGAGACTAGAACTAGAAATCCGCGCCATCATGCCGAGGGATTTGGTGCATCTTGACTCAGCGCAACATTAATGGCTGGTAGAATTGGTCTCGAGGATGGAAGAATAGGTCGGCCTTGCATCATTATTACGCCAGGTCATAGAAAATGGAGCTCTCACGGCAAGAGTATCCAGCCTTACTGGTACATCGACAACAAGCTCCATCTAACACGTGGAAAACATGCGGAAAGTTGCTGACAGGTGCCCAGCGCTCCCTTTCGCCCAATCAAGCCGTATCAGTATTAGATGAACGTGTTAAGATAATTGGAAAGATCAATGCAGATATTGCCGACTGGCTTCGTGTAGGTTCTGTACGATTACGGGAATAGCTGTTTACTAATGCAAGCATAGGAACGCCGGGGGGTCGAGGAAGCCTACGTTCAAGGGTTGAGGAAGCTTGCTAGCAGGCGAACCCATGAAAACAATGTAGAACTTGGGTGAGGGATGATTGGAACCGGGCGCTTCCAACAATGGCTGACAGGAGCTAGGGTCTTTCGAGCACCATGGCAGAGCATCGTCACCTCTATACAATCCCTCGCGGAGTCTCATGCTGTTCTTGCTGCCAAAATAGAGTCCGACGTGGAGAAACCATTGAGGGAATATCAAAGTAGGAACAGGGAGATGCAAGCTGTGAGCACGGTTCAAGGCAATTTGGCTGCAGTGGCAAAGGAAGTGGACGGGGCACATAAGAAGGCGGCCAAGCTGTCGACAGGCAAATCGTCAGCGAATAAAGTCGCCAATGCGACCTCGGATGTCGAGGCTGCGAACCAGCAATGGGAATCTCAGGCGCCGTACGTTTTTGAGCAGCTGCAAGCTCTAGACGAGGGTAGGGTGAACCATTTGCGCGACGTGCTCACTCAGCTCGAGACACATGAGGTGGATTTAGTGGAACGAAATCGCATCACTGCAGAGACTTGTCTTAATGCGCTGCTCAACGTTGATACTACCGACGAGATTTCGACATTTGTAGCTAGGATATCTGGTGGATCAGGTGGTGAGCCTTCTATACCACCACGAATAGGAAGTCGAGATATGGCGGGAAGCTCAACAGACGCTCCTCCAACCCTTTCTCAACCGCCAATCCGAGGTTCAGCTACCGCACCATTGCACACTCGGGAGGAAAGCCATGGCGATGCGCCAAGCCCATTCTCCAGCTCCACGAGGTCTGGGTCAGGTAAGTGATGTCTCAGGGTGTTTTGGGAGAGATTTACTAATCTACCGACAGGTCCACCGCCTGCGAAAAGTAGTTTCGGCGGCCTGAGACGACTGGGAACGGTTCTAGGTCGACAAGGCAAAGGTTCGAAGGGCATGGACAACCCATCATCACCCGAAAAGCGAGGACGCCCATCACGGAATCCTTTGCGGAGGGGAGCTAGCTCAAAGCACGACATGGAAACTATTCCTTCACCTCCTGCGACGTCGTCTTCAGATCTACAAGCGTCTGCGACTCGCAATGCAGCCCCACCGGCTGGGGTCACTCCTACACAATCTATTGATAGACCACCGTCAAACCAGGAGCAACGGCGAAGGAACGACCAGCTTAATGGGGACACTATCCAGCCAGCCCCTACGAGGGTATCGAGTCTTCCAATGCCTAATGGTGTGTCAACGAACCGCGATCTGTCTTCGTTGCAGGATAGCCAAGCAGCGCCTCCAGCGGGGCCTCCTCTTACAACAACAGCAGAGGTAAATGTTCGTCTCTAATGCACTTGATCCTGGCTAACGTTTATAGACACAGCGAGATTCTGAGGGTTATAGCATGCCGTCATCAGCTGTGGATGATATAACGCGTGCGCAGCAAGAAGCTGCAGCGGCGGGGTATGTAAAGTCCCGATATATAAGTATACGTAACATTCGCTGAAACCGTTAGTGATACGGATCAACCTCAGTTCAAGCTGGCGATACGGAGCGAACCTATACAGGAAGACGATCCTGACGCGCAGTCCGCATTTTCAAGTGTTGCCAACACATTGCGAGCAGTAAGTGTTGGAGAGAGGTTTCTCTTATTGAATACGTATGCTAATCGTACCCAGCAAGCATCGCAAGTTGCCGCACCTAGGAAACAGGGTACCGTTCGAGGTCGTCGAGATGTCAGGAACACTATCTTCGTACCCTCGGGCCAGTCATTAGAGAGTGCTGGATTGGGAGGCCCATCCATGCCGTCAGCTCCCCCATTTAACCTGCCTGGTTCGCCGCCATTATCTTCGGAATCCCAACAGGGCTCTGATGCGCAATCTGTTCGATCAGCACATTCTCTGGGCAGCCTAGCGCATCCAAGCACGATAACGCATCCGCAAATGCATCAACCAGGCCTCAACGTATCGGTCGTTGAGACCGTTAGTGCAACTTGGGTTAAGAGCCAAGTCACGAAAGCAGTTGTTATCGGAGAGCTTGCTCTTCAGCACAACCCAACCGACACAATGTCTTCCTCGGGTTCAGAGAACATAAGGCTGGAAAATTTTCCAGTGCTAGAGAAGGTTGCGCCCAATCCTAGCTTCATCACGCAAATGCCTTCAAAGTCTGGAGAGTACTCTGTCAACTTATCGCAGGTCACTCGCCCGTCTGTGGCGTTCAAATATCAAGTCCACCTTGAAGATAACAGTCTTGCAGCCCATGCGCCTGTTTCGATTACGGCAAACTGGAAAGTAGAGCCCACACAAGCTTCTGTAATTCTCACCTACGCATTCAACCCGGCATTTGTCTCACCTGCAAAGAGAAGCGTATCGCTGAAAAACGTTATCGTCTCTATCCCCATCGAAAATGCCAAAGCGCTGAGCTGCCAGTCGAAGCCTCAGGGCATCTTCGCAAAGGAAAGATCATTGGTCTTCTGGAAGCTCGGTGACATGACGCTGGATGGGTATGCAGAAGCGCCTCAAAAGCTCCTTGCACGTTTCACCACCGAGTCTGAAGCCAAGCCCGGTAGCGTTGAAATGCGGTGGGAGATCAGTGGAGATGCAGCGACAGGACTGGGTAGTGGCTTAAGCCTCCGCCAAATGACCAATGCAAAAGAAGAGGGAGGAAGTGACCCTTTCGCGGACGAGGGTACATCTACGAGCGCGTCAGGGAGTTGGAAAGAAGTGCCTGTGACTCGAAGGATAATCAGTGGTAAGTATATAGCTAATTGAGGAGGAACAGGCAGAAAGAAAGCACATTGACGCGGCAGCATTGTTGAGACTGGGCATATTATTTTAATATTGTACTCTTCATCTTGTTGATATCCAACTACCTACATCTTTGCGATTTTCAGCAAATAGCAACAATAGGAGATATGTGAATAGCCATGACAGCGTTGCTAAGCAAGAACAGCCGGTGAGATCAAATAGCTGGGCCACCCCAAGCGGTGTGGCGCTGATGGTGATACAGTAGCAACGGCAACGAGGGAGGGGACTGTGGAAATTTGCAGAGAGCACGAGCCGCGTCACATTGATTGTTATCATGCCAAGAGCCCTTTGTTTTGGAGGTTTGGTACCTACCTACCTTAGGTTGGACAGTCAGCGCTAAAGTTGAATGCATCTCCTTAGAATTTGACCTTATTGAAGGAAGTCGAAAGCGCTCTCTCTGTATATTTCTGAGTTTGTTTCACGGTCGAATGGATGGCGACTGCGACATTCCTACAACCTTCTGGTGAACTGGTGAATAATGCATGTCGTGTATCGTGTTGTTGGGCGAGCGTGAATGCCGGTCAAACGCGGCCCCAAATGCCACCCCTGACCCCTGATACGGTACCTGGCGCTAAGGCTGCCCTAACAAAATTGACGTTGGTAAGCCGTTATTAGCCCACCGTCTCCGCGTTGTGATTGGGCGGCAAAGTATGGCGGCGCCTCTCCGGAAATTGTGCCCTGGGGTTGCTTCCAACGCAGAAGAACTCTTGCCCTTTCCCTCAATTTCAACCCTTTCAACCCACGCCGTCGCTCACATCTTCACCTTTCTCTCAGATCAATCTTTCGCCACCGTTTCTGTTGCCTGTCGCCCTTCTTTTATCGACATTCAACATACGGATACACTCGTTTTCACCAGGTCTACTGATTTCTTACCTCCGTCACAACGTGAAACACAGGTTAAACCCTCGACTTTTCGTGCCTCATCTGCACATCGGCACTACACGGCCTAGGAGGTTACACAGTCATTCGTCAAGAAGCATAACACAACTTTTTCTGCATAGTACCCTTTTAATACCAGAGCATTGCGCAAGCAATTCGCTCGCCCATAATGCATCACAACCACTATGCTGGTCACCAGCATCACCACGCCAACATGGAAAAAAGACAGGAGGGCCCGGCGACCGTTGTACAATATGTTTACGAGACGGCTGCGAAGACCTTTGATGGGCCAATCGGTGGATACATGACTGTGCCTGCCGCACCGGCAAGCACGCCAGATTCGAAATCGAATGACAATTCGAACGACAATTCCAATTCGAATTCACAGCAGGCAGCCCAGGAGTCAGCAGCGGCTGCGGAAGCATCTGCCTCAGCTGTGTCGGCCGCGATAGCAGAAGCATCCTCCTCCAATGCTGCGGCCGCAGCAACAGAGGCTGCACAGACGCAGAATGACCAGAAAACTCAGGTTACCTCGACACCTGCCAACAAAAAGACCGCATCTACCAGTACTCCCCTGAAAGCGGTCACTTCGCCAACGCAAAAACTTGCCGCAGCTGCTACGTCGCAGGCATCTTCACCCTCACCTACCTCTTCCTATCTTGAATCTACAAGCTCAACGACGCCAAGCCATACTGCTGCGGCGAGCACTGGATCTTCGGGTGGCATGTCTAGTGGAGGAAAGGCTGGTCTAGCAATTGGCATTCTCCTGGCACTCGGTGTTTTGTTCGCGTTGGCGTTCTTCGTCTATCGTCGCAAGAGAACCCAAAGTAATGAAGAGTATTCAAAGGCCGACAATGAGAAGTCCGATTTCAATGGAGGGTTGGCGCGTTCCCAGAGCAATGTATCAACCAGGACCACTGCGACTGCACCAAGATTAAGTCTCCGACCGATAACCGAGTTCCACCCCGATCTTGCAGCTCGCGGAAAGGCTGCGAATGCAGGAGCTGCGGCTGCGGCCGGTCTTGCAGGTGGCGCGGCGGTCGGCGCAGCCATGTCAAGGAATCAGAATGACCCAGCGAATCCATTTGGCAATCACGCAGCCGTGACGCCATCACGAAGGTTGTCCGACGAAAAGGTTGGCCTGCCAATTCAGAGCAACGCTTCCGAGAATCCTTTCGCAGACAACGCTGGAGCGCCACCACCAACCAATGGCTCTATGACGCTGGCCGATGCTCCTGCTCCTCTACGGATTAGGACCCCTAGTCCTGATGCTGGGGCCACAGCTGGAGCCGCTGCCGTTGCAGGTGCCGTTGCAGGTGCCGCTGCAGGTGCTGTTGCAGGTGCTAAACTCGCCGAACGCAAAGATGCCCCCAAGCCACTAAATCTCACTCCAAACCGAGCAGTCACTCCTGCCAGCCACAGCCCAGCCGTATCTGAGTTCAGTCAGACACCTGTCTCACCTGGGGCTATGGCTAATGGCCCGCCTCCTAGTAATGTCCATCGCATTCAACTCGACTTCAAGCCTTCTATGGATGATGAGTTGTCTCTTCGCGCCGGTCAACTCGTCCGACTTCTCCACGAGTATGATGATGGTTGGGTAAGTGGTCGCTCAAATAATCTCAAATCATATGGTTGCTAACAAATGTGTACAGGCTCTTTGCATTCGTCTTGACCGCTCCCAGCAAGGTGTCGCTCCTCGTACCTGCCTCTCAGCTCGTCCTGTCAAGCCTCGCCCAGCCCCAGGCGCACGTGGTCCCGGTCCTCGCGGTCCACCACCTCCGGGAATGGTGGGTCCAGGTTCTCGTTCAGCATCACTAGCTCCCAGTGGACGTGGCTCTCCATCCCCCTATGGCCGTGTCCCTCGACCCTCGACCGCAGGAGCTGGTAGCCAGCAACGTTCAATGTCACCCGGCCCATACGGCGGTGGACCTCAGCGCCCTGCCAACATGCCTCCTCCGGGAGCTAAGAGAAGAAGCAACTCGGCGAGCGACGTTCGCGAGCGACGAATGAGCCCACCAGGACCGAGTCCAATGAACCCGAACATGCAGAAGGTTTCAATGCAACAACAAGCTGTCAACTCGCCGGACTCGGCGTCAATCACGAGCCGATCTCCACCCACAAGTATGATGCCTCCTAGGAAACCAGTCCCTGGACAAGCCATGTAAGATATATGCGAAGTCGGAAATGTACATGCAGAACAGGAATTTTCTTGGAACACACGGATGGATATGGCTTTAGATGCGCTTAGGCGTCGCAGCGCCTCATACACCCTACTGCTCTCTATCTAATGTATTCCTTTTGCAAGCTTCGATGATCTGTCCTCCTTACCTTCTCGGATTTCGTGGGCACTAAGTGCACCAGAAACTTTTTTCACTTCTTGAGACCCCATTTTCCTCCCACGGGAGACCTTACATAGATACCATGCCTTTGTTGCTCTCGGTATGAGAGTGCATCTGCACAAGCTTGGAGACTGAAGGTGTCTAGATGTATATTAGATAGTGAATGAATGGCACTGGTGCCGAAAGAGATTTGACCTGCGACACAAATGCTGTGATGTCGTAGATAGCCTTCCCTGCGTAACACGCGCCGGAGACCGGACTCTACATGTTTGGTTCTGTTATGTGTCATTGCAGCTGGTATTCCTAACACAAAGTACTTATGATGTTGCGCAACCGCCGCTTTGGGCAACCATCGCCTCAAGCCTCAAAGGCGCGTTAACTCGACCTCGGAATTCCACCACTTCACAGAAAGCGCGTCAAACTCCGCAACGACGGGCAATATGAGCTCGCCGCCTATGCGACAAGCTCGGCGGAGCAGTCAGACGCCCTCGCAACCCTCCACCCGTTTACGGAGGCCTAGTATTACTGGGAGCGGCGGGCAGTCTGCGATCCCAATGGCCAATCCAAGGGTGAGCTACGAGCACAGCAATAAGATGTTTGCTTTCTGACCTATACCAGCTTGCTGCCAGCAGAATTACGACTACGCAGCCAACCTATGATTTCATTTCGGGCGGGTCTGTAAACACGCCTGTTCAACCTTTAGGCCAGAGCAGAAGGCAGTCGACAGTCGTAAAGCCAGGTTGGATTTTCTAGAGGGACGAACGAGGAACTTGCTAATATTGCGTAGACATTGGCAATGAAGATCTACGCGCTCAACTCAAGACCCTACAATATGAGGTGGAATCTCTCAAGCAAGAGCGCGACTTTAATAATCTTCGACACGATAAAGAGTTGCGCGATGCACAACTGAAGGCTGAAGAAACGTTCAGGAAGGCGCAGGTGAGCCAGCTTTACCTACTGCGATCTACGTAGCTAAATAATGGGACGGATAGGCAGAAGACAGCAGCAACCATGTCCCTCGTCGCAAATACGAAGCTCTACAGCGCGAGTTCAAAGAGGCACAGGATCAGGCCATCAACCAGCAGAATACCCTTGAAAAGAGGGTGCGAACTGCCCAGGAAGAGAGCCGCTCAGCTAAGGAGGAAGCGGAGGAAGCGCAAACCGAGCTCTCGTCGCTGGACCGGCATTACAAGTACCAGCTACAGGAGGTGGAGACCAAACACGCTACACTTCAAAAGACGCTCAGTGATCTACGAGATGATTTGATTGCCAAGACAAATGCTTTACAGACCACCCAAGATCGGCTTTCCCAGAGAGAAAGAGCAATTGAGGATCTGGAGAGCGAGAACCTGCGACTCAAAGCGCAGACTGGAGATGCAAACACCCTCGCTGTGATTAAGAGGGAGTTATCAGAACAGGTCGCACATATCAGGAGACTTGAGTCCACAAACAGGGAGCAAACTAAGGAGTTGAAACATTTTCGGCAGGTACACAAGGCTGTCGAGGTTGTTGAGGAAGAGAAGAATGTCCTCAAGACCAGGTTAAGCGTCATGGAGGATATTGAGCAGCAGCTTCGAGAAACGCAGCTGCAACGGCAAATCCTCGAGGATGAGAGACGATCATGGACGTCATACCTTCAAAACGAGGGAGGTACAGGTCAAGTCGAGTTCAACTCTCCTGAAGACATGGCACGAGCTTTGGTTAAAGAACGTCTGGAGAATGCGTCTCTTGTTCAGAGACTGGGTGCCGTGCAGCCCGAATTGTTAGAAAAGGACGAGATTATTAGATCCCTGGAAGAAGAGCGCAACAAAATCCAGTCTGAGATGGAGAAGCTCCGAGCAAGCGGCGGAGTTGGAGGTAACGACGCTCGAGCCAAACAACGACTTGAGCGCCAACGCGCCCTTGCCGTTAAGGAAGTCGAATATCTCCGAGAGCAGCTCCGCACATTCGACAGCGAAGAGCAGACCTACCATTCTGAGAACCAATTCGATGAACTAAAAGCAAAGCGTATTGCAGACCTAGAGAGTCTGGTCGACCAATACCGCAACGACTTACAATCCCTCAGCAACGAGCTCTCAAACCTCGAAAAATCCACCCCAGCGCCCCAACAAACTCCACTGAAACGTCCCCGCTCCAACTCCAACTCCGACGACGACAACTCCCACGCCTTCGGCCAACTCTCCCGCAAAAACCGTAACCTCCAAACCACCCTCTCCACCCTCCAATCCGCCCACACCCTCCTCCAATCCGAACACGCCGCCCTACAATCCCAACTCTCCTCCCTCCAACACTCCTCCCGCACACGAATCCTCGCCCTCCGCTCAAACCCCACCGCCGACCACTCCGCTCTCAAACAATCAACCCTCGACACACTAAAACAAGAAAACCGCGACCTCCTAGCCACCCTAGAATCCAATTCCCATTCACCACCAAACCTCGTCCCAGCTAGCACACTCGCTTCCCTCCGTCTCGAACTCCGCGAACTGGAACAGGCGCTTAAAGATCGCGATAAACGGATCCTCCGCCTCAAAGAAATCTGGTCTAAGAAATCCCTTGAGTTCCGCGAAGCTGTTTTTTCGATATTAGGCTGGAAAATGAATTTCCGCCCCAACGGTAGGTTCGCAATGTCGCTTAACACCAACACCACTGGCACTGGGAATAGGGGGGATGCTGGGGAAGGGGATGATGATGATGGGGATGAATGCTGTCTTATTTTCGATGGGGAAAGGGGCAATATGAAGATTGCGGGGGGGCCGGAGAGCGAGTTTGGATTGTATGTTAGGCCGATGGTTAGGGAGTGGGTGGAACGGAGGGGGTGTGTGCCCGGGTTGATGGCTAGTATTTTGCTGAGTAGGGTTGAGGAGGGGACGGTTGCTTTTTGAGGGGGGTGGGTGAGTGGGGAGGGGAGGGGAGGGGAGGGGGAGGAGAGGGAGCGAGAGGGTGTTTTTCTTGATGTTTCGAGCTGGGGAAGTTGGAGGGTCTTTTGCTACGTTTAAGCCATTGCTATTTGGATTATGGGGGGGTGATATACCATTTTATTTCGTCTAGTAAGTAGCTCAGAGCTGGAATGGACATCCAGACGTGGGACATATCAGTCTCCAAGGTACAATGGTTAAATCCAAATCCATAGGTTGCGAAAGTCCATTGACTAATGACTGAGTTCCTACCTATAGTAATTCTGAATTAAAAACCCACCACTATCTACCCCAATCGCCGTCCTGCCACGCTATCATGCTAACAATCATAGTAGGCTCTAAAAACCCTTCATCTACGTACTTGACATAAGACGCTAGGCTTAAGCATGAACGCAGACCCCTCGTTTTCGATGCACCCGTGGGAGAGACTTGTGGTAGGTAGGCAAGGGTTATGGCAGATAAAGTGGAGCTGGTTGCTGAGTACAACGGTTCTTATAGTGATGGGTGATTTTACGGTCAGTTTTGCTGGAGGCTTGTGTTATTGTTCTCTTTATGAGAGTCTTTTGGAGGGGTGCGGAGGGGAAGGGGATTGGTGAATAGTGGTTCGGAGTTTGTGGTAGGTATGTTTGATGGGGGATGCGACCAATTAGATGAGTTATATTTACGATAAGGGTAACCTAATAAGGTTAGCAATTCCTGTATAGACCAGTCGGCTTATTAATACCTTAGTCAGTCCGTTCACAAGTAGACTAAATCCCTTACAAATGGTCAGATTTTGTGTATCAGCTACTAGAAGTATGTGTACGTAGAGCATTGCACACGACAATTTCATGCTCCGTCAGCCGCCTTCTTCGTCATGTGACATTGGTGCCGGGTACTATCGAGCTCTTGAACCCGTAGGCTAAGTAGCGTTAGGTGTACATCTATAATTAGCAAGATCAAGCTGTTGTCATAGTTTGGCATTGTCCAGCCTTATCTTCAACTTATATCTCCAGAGGATTCAAACAAAGCAGAATGCAAGTATGTCGTGAGTTCGAATTCTGATCACTGCGGAACCTACTATCGTGACAACGGTGATTGCTAGCATGACAGTCAAAGCTTAAATAGGGGAGCAGCATCCAGCAATTCAAAGCTATGGCTCAACCTGATCGAAAGGCTTCTCGTATTGATCGAGTTTGGGGGAGGATTAAGCATCCCTTCAGACCGTCTGGCCATGGTTCCGCCTCGAACGTACCATATCTTGTGCCTTCTAAGGAAGAATCGACAGAAAATGCGACTGCAGAATCCATCGCACCAGTAACCCAAGGGAATCCTATGGCTAAGACTACCACAGACGCCAGCACCACAGCAACAGCGATTGAAGGAATACTTACGGATGATGGAGCACGTCAGGCACCTTCTCATGCGACGGAAGCATCCGCAGAATCTAATATCTCGATTGAGGCTACCATGGATGTCGCTGAAACTGTCTCAACCCCCGTAGGCAATTTGCCTTACCTCAACATGGTTTCTACAATCCCGGTTAATCCGGAAACCGACAATGTTCCTGATGCGGGACTGCAGTCTAAATTACATGCTCCAAAGTGGAATGAGGCACTCTCGACATTCAAGCAAGAAAACCCAAAACGATACGACACGCTTGAACGAGTTACAAAGGAGAGTATTGCCAAAGCAAAGCAGCTAACAGACCTGAAGTTACCCAAGTCGATTACAGAGAATCCACAGTCGCACGAGGTAGTGCAGAGAATGAAGAAATATCTTCCTAGTCTTGCTGCAGTAAAAGGAGTCCTAATGCCGGTAGCAAGCCATGATCCATACAAACTTGCTCCGATATTCTGCGCATTGGCATTCGGGATAATCGAAGTGAGCGAGAATTTGGTAATATTGAGGGTCTGACTAATACATAATAGCTTGGTCTCAATATCCAGAACCCAGACACTATCAATAGAACTCTCGATGTGTACTTCGAGAGCATCAATTCTATCAACGAATGGATATCATTCGAATCATCTTCTGTCCGAATAGCAATTCCAACGGTGGAGAACAACTTAGCTTCGCTCATGGCCGAGCTTCCCAACATGTATGTACAAGCACTGCGTATTGTAGCTAATGTCCAACATGCTTGGGACCGAGATGAAAGTGATTTAAAATGGGACAAAGTCAAGTCAAGACGTTAGTAGACTTACAGATACGACGTTTGCTAGTTTGCTGTCCAGACACTAACAAAAGTTTAGTTGCGAAGCTGTCAGACGAAGTTACAATCTGGGAGGCTGGGATCAAGACTCTCAAGTCTTACCGAGGGAATCTAGCCTCCCAAAAAAAGCTCATCGAGGACAAAGTTCTCGAAACTAAGGATATAAATGATGTTCTCGGGTGGATAAAGCATGATGACGATCGGGAACCTGGACAAAAGGTTGTTGCAGGAAGAATGCCTTCCGAGGAACAATATGATGATTATGCGCAATGGTTCCTCAGTTCACCGGGATTCAAAGCTTGGACCGAAGGATTCAAGACACCAAAGGACAACCAATCCTCTAAGCAGGCATTGTGGTTGAGAGGACCATATGGTACTGGCAAGACCACCGTCTTGTACGTACTTCGTGTTTCTGTTTCACAGTGGCTGATACTGTGGCTGATATATGAATAGCTATCGGGCCTATTTATACCTGAAGGTGCTCGAAGCTATTCAGCTACCAGAAGAATCTTTTCGGATCGTTACGTACTATTGCGATGGTCGAGTTAACAGACCAACATACGAATTTATCATCCGGTCCATTATCCAGAAGTTGTCTTTCAAGCCGGACCTTTCTTTGGACCCAATCGCTCAACTACGTTATAACACTGCTCGGCTGCCAATGGAAGGCTCTCTTGAAATTCAAGATTGGGAGCAGCTACTAGATGATATACTTTCTGGAAGCCCAACTTCGCTCAGGATTATCGTTCTTGTGGATGGCCTGGATGAATGCAGCAAACCTGAGGATCCTGAGAATTTCCTAGACCGCATGGGAGAAATTCTATCAAAATATTGCCAGGTTCGCCTTTTGTGTACATCTCGCCAACATGTTCGCGTTCAAAGATACTTCGATCAGACAGTGCTCCTTGTAGTCGATGTGACGCCAGCTGCGACCGCTTCAGACATGACTCATTTCATCGATAACGAGATCGCCAATCGCAGGGTCAAGATTGGAGATGATAGCGTGTTCTGTGAGTAGCGGTCCTTATATTGTAATTTGTTCGCGAAGGCTAACCAATACAATACAGTCAGACACGGCCACGAAGACCTTCTCCAGGAGATGAGGGACATTTTAAATGAGCGAGCTAAGGGAATGTATGTTCTATCAATACGCCACCAAGCGAGACATGCTCACCAATTCAGGTTCATTTGGGTCGAAGCATGGCTCAACATCCTAATCGCTACCCACAACCCACAAAAGATTGTCCAGGGTGAACCATTTGCTCGTAAGCTATTGATTGAGATGAGGTCTTCCGCCAGCGAATTAGGAAGCGGATTGAAGCAGATGACAACAGTCTATTGGCGTCTTTGGGTCTTCAACTATTTCATCGAACTCGAAGAAAGCCGAACACGGTTGTTTCGTCTTGTGCTATGCTCCTTCGAGCCTCTGTCCATTCAACAGCTTACAGAGGCCCTGCGAATAAACTTTGGTGCCGATGACACATACGATGAGAGATTGTCTATCCAACAAGTGCGGACTTTGTTCTCTAACTTCCTCATCGAGAATGTCAATCACGACGTTGAGTTTGTTCACGGCTCCGCGAGATCATTTGTGGAGGATATGACTGACTCCACAAATGGCGGGACCCTGACTTTTGCAGAACGAGACAATCATTACTATATGGCACAGCTCTATATACGGGCCATGAAGCCGTCTCCGAATAGAGTGTGGGAGGAGCATTCGGACTTTGAACCTTCCGGCTGGTATGATGACTACTACCGACTCGATCCCTCGCTGATTCGCAAACGCGCTGGAATGCGTGAACCGCCAATGACCACATATTTTTCAATCACTCGCTCTGCAGTGCGATATCTTGGAAAATATGGCCTGCGACACTGCCATGCTGCGGCTGCAAGGAGATCTATATTTGATGAGCTTTGGATCGAGGTGTTCGACGAAGTGATCATACCCATTAATCCAATATTCACTTATTCAATGATAGCTTCATACTGGCATGGTGAGACAAGCTGGCGCCCGTCGACTGACAATTGGAAAAATGTCCATATTGAAAATTTGTTTACACGGCATGCTGGAGTCTGTAAGCCACTCTATCCACATATTCTGGCTTGGTTGGATATCACATGTTGGGAAGACTTTTCCCAGGACCAAATGAAGAGATGGTTTACGGACTCGTCCAATAGAAATGACCATGAGAAGCGCCTTAGCCTTCTACTTGGAGATCCCGCACTGCTCCAGGACCTCGTTGTTCAAGAGACAGCGTTATACATTGCGAGTCTAAGAAGTAACGAGGCGGCTCTCAGCTTATTGCTTCAAGGCACTTGCCACCGAGACGGCAGACAAAGGGTTCTAGACCTGCTCACATTGACTCTTCCAGAAAGTGTTAGAATGTTTAGATCCTATACGGCTTTCACTCTTGCAGTGGTTTCTGAAGATACACCTATTTTGAAATTGCTCTTGCACTTCGAGATCCAAGTTACGCGCGAGATACACAATGATCAAGCGCAGGAAGAAATCTGTGTCGCCAAGCAGTGGGCTCTGACAGTGCCCCTTTCCGGACGCGCTTTCCTTTACGTGCTGCGAAGATTCAACGAAGATGACATTTCTGAGCTTCTAAAAATTGCTCGGCCGCAGAATATCAATATGGCCGACGGGTACTACGGACAGAACGCCCTACACTTTTCCGCAGCAAGAGGATTCTTCAGACTCACCAAGGAGCTTGTAGAGTCACATGGGTTGGACTTCCGTAGAGGTGATTATCGTAAGCGGACCCCTGCATTCTTCGCATTCTGCTATGGCCATAACGGCATCTTGGAATACTTGAAGTCGAAAGGAGCGGAAGGAGACTTTACCGAGAGTGACAAGATACCTATAGCAACACGGCAGGAATATTTACTTGATACGGGAAAAAGGCTCAATGTCTCTGAGTCTGTCTTTAGCTGAAAGTAAACTAGGTAAAATAGATACCACACAGATATTAAGAAAGCCAAATTCTCTGAAGTTTCCTATGTTATGAGTCTTTCGGCGAGAGCTCGAGACAAATAACTCTGTACACGGATAAGATATCATAACTTTAGGACGAGATTTCTTATTCCCAAAATTCTTTACTAAAGAAAATAAACGCTGAGAGAACTATTGTAAGCTGCCTTTGATATTATGCATCTTTAGGGTTCCTGACATGTGAGCTCTCTGCAATGTGGGCTTTGAAAACTGCTTGAATTCATACCGACTCTAGCAAGTTAAGCCCTCTTAACATTACAGAACCCCATAACACTTATCCTCAGCATCATGATCCTCACCCCACACTCTTCGCCAAGGTCCAAAAATTCTCATTTTTTGTCCTCCCCAACAACTCCACCGCTTCCCGATCCGTCTCTGCGATCTTACTGCCCCATTTCCGGAAGACCCTGTCCTTCTGCAACCCTTCAAAAAGCAGCTCACACTTATTATCCGCCAGATCCTTGAGATTTCCCTCCTCATCCGTGTTCTGCAGAAATTGGGCTTGGGCTTCGCGGTTCCCTTCTTTGACTACGTTGGGGGAATCGTTTTCGGCCCAGTTGATGCGGTTGAGCATTAGTTTTTTGAAGTCTTTGATTGATTTTTCGCCGCCTTCGGCTAGGACGAGGGATTGGTTGCGGGCGTAGAGGACGAGGCCTGTAAGACCCATTTGTTCGGCGTTGAGGTTTACTTTGACGCGGTTTTTGCGGTTGGCGAAAGAGGAGACTTTGTAGACTGTGAAGTAGATGCCTTTTGCGGCGTCTTTTGCTTTCTTTTCTTCTAGTTTTTCGTGGCGGTCCTCTTTTGTGAGTTTGCGCTCTTCGTTCATCGCTAGGTGTTTGTCTTCTCGCTCCTTCACTTCTTTCCGGACTCGTGCTTCGACTGCTGTGGGGTCTTTGACTGCTTCTTGACCTAGCACCATCATCATGTTCTTAAGCTTCACTTTGGGTGCCGGCGTGGGCAGTAGACCAAGTCGCTCTTTGGTCTGGATCTCCTTCAACGCTTCCATACGCTTTTGCCGACGGAGCTTGGCCTGTTCCTTTGAGGTTAAGTACATGGGTTTTGGAGTGGGCATGTTCTTTACTCCGGGTGGTTCGATCTGGACAGGGTTTTGTATAAAGCGCGTGATGATGGAGTCTTCGGTTTCGATCTTATTGTGTCCTTCAACTTCAGCGTAGCCATTTTTAACGTCAGTAACTAAGCCTTCATCCCACCACTCAATTACGGGAGGTGCCTCGATCAAAAAGTTCTTCTCCCCTGGGTCTTCTGAAGGCAGGACCTTCTTCGAGCTCTCCTGTATCCTCTTCCGCATGGCCTCGAGGTTTGCCGCCCGCCTTAGAGCCGCGGCTTGCTGGATGTATTTACCCTTCTCATTGAATTTCAACTGTCGCGCATGTCTTGCTTTCAACGTAGCCGTCTGAGCACCTAGCGAGGGATCAAAATATGGGTTTGCCCTCGTTTCCTCAGCTGATGGACCGGAAAGATCTAATTGTTTCTTGGCTTTGCCAGGCTTCGAAATTTGGTTCGCGGGTGAGGGAACGCGTTGATTTGCCATGGTTGTAGGAAATTTCGACTGTATTGCTTGCTTGTTCTTAGAAGATCCGAGACCCTGTCCTGCATTGTCCATCAACGCAGGATGTAAAGCCGTGCCCAAGCCTCCTCTTGCCCCCATTGTTCCATCGTCTAGAGGCGCAAAACCGTTTACTGGAGTCGACTTCTTGTTCCCAATTGCAGCAGCTACCCTGGCTCGCAACTCCTCTGCCCTTGACATACCGCTAGCATTTGTCGAGCCTGTAGGGCCAGGTGAGGGGGAATGTGAACTCGGTGATAGACCATGTGTTCTCGACCCTTGGAGTCTGGCTGCCACTGCCGCCGCTCTTGCTCGTGCATCTGCCACGATCTTGCTGACATCGGGCTTAGTGCTAGCAGCGTCATTTGTCTGAGGCGCGGGGGATCCATTATTAGAGCGTATCCTCTTCTGAGCGTTATCTGCACTCAGCAGGTCGTCGTTAGGGTGAGGTCGCTTCAGGCCGTTCTCTGCCATTTTATCTATCTAGCGGCGAATTGAAGGACCATACCAGGAGTGACTCACGTTGTTAGAATCTGCGGAGACCTGTCACGCAGCGTTGTTGTATCAGAGTGAACAACGCAAGGTTGCCTGACATGATTGCATCGCAGGTAAATTGTTTGCCAAGCCCAGCCCTATCCTAAGCTCGCTCGGCGAAACGTTGATCCGTACGCCGTGGAATACCGATAAATTTGTGGTGAAGTAGAACGGCCTGTACTTTGGATGATTGTTATGCGTATGTACTTATGATATGGCATACATAAGTCGTCATGAATATCTCCCGGCCGGTTTCTTCCTACATTGGAAGTGTAGACTTCGGCTTCCTCTCCAACGAGGACATCAAAGCTCTTTCCGTGAAGAGGATTCAAAATCCTGTAACATTCGATACTCTGCTTCACCCCGTGCCTGGAGGGTTATATGATTCCGCCTTAGGTGCATGGAGCGACAACCCGTAAGTTTCTGGGGGGTTTGTTGAATGGGAGGTCCACGCTATGCTAATGGCTTTCGCAAGTTGCTCAACATGTCATTTGAATACTTTCAATTGCCCTGGCCATATGGGACACATAGAACTCCCAGTTCCGGTATACCACGTCACATTTATGGACCAGCTATTACGATTGATGAGATCTAAGTGCATCTACTGTGGCCACTTCAGACTTGCTCCTGCTGAGATAAATCGATTTATTTGCAAGCTAAGGCTCATAGAGCATGGGCTGGTACGGGAAGTTAAGGAATTAGAAAAAATTCGTCTCAGAATGAAATCAACAGAACCACATGGGGAATCCACCATGGATGTGGATAGAGAAAGCGAAGAATCGGAGCAGGAGGATGAAGAGACTTTGAAGCAGAGGAGACTCGCCTTCGTCAGGCGAGTGATCAAGGAGAAGGGCGGGCGCGAGGCTCGGGCAGCTGCTGCTTCAGAGAAAGTCGAAGCGGTGTCTGATGTTCGGCGAGCAACAACTATGGAATTCCTTGCTGCGATAACCAAAGTCAAGACATGCGGACATTGTAAAGGGTATGGCGAACCTTGATTGAATGCGACTTGACTTCTGACCATCCGCTAGGGTATCGCCCGGCTTCCGTAAGGATAGGTACAGTAAAATATTCAGGAAACCATTAAGTAAGAAAGACAAGGCAAAGATGGTGCAAGGCGGCTTCAAGGCCGTGAATCCCCTTGTCAGAGCTGCGAACGAACGGAAGGCTGCACAAAAGCATAAGCTTGAGGATCGTGAAGTCGACGAAGGCATTGTGATCGAATCCGACGAAATCTCTTCTGAGGAAGGCGAGGATATTGAGATGTTGGCGGTGGAGACGGGGACGTCACCCACGGTTGTCCTGGAGGAATCATCAGCTCTGAAACCAAGCAAAGTCAAAATCAAAGACGAGGAGCCGGACGAATATGTGAATGCCCAGGAGATACATGCTTCCATCTCAGAGCTCTTTGACCGTGAGAGAGAGATTTTGGAGCTTGTGTACCATCATCATCCTGCAAAGAATGCTAAGCCACTTTCAGCGGACATATTCTTCATTCAGAGCCTACTTGTACCGCCCAACAGATATCGGCCCGAGGCTAAGACTGGTGATGGTGAAATTGCTGAAGCTCAAGAAAACCAATCGTATAAAAATATTTTAACGCAATGCGAGCGTTTGAATCAGATCAGGCAGGAAATGAATGGCTCTGCTCCCAGCTCACAGTATAGACCACGCGGCTTCATCGATTTACAGAATGCCTGGGTACAGCTACAAGATGCAGTCAATGCTATGATTGACAGTGACAAAAGTCCTGTGCAAGGTGCAGCTGCGAAGCAGAACCCGGAAGGTATCAAACAAAAGCTTGAAAAGAAGGAAGGACTGTTCAGAAAGAATATGATGGGAAAGCGAGTCAACTTCGCTGCTAGGAGCGTGATTTCTCCCGATCCCAACATTGAAACGAATGAGATCGGTGTACCTCCTGTGTTCGCTAAGAAATTGACTTATCCTGAGCCGGTCACCAATCACAACTTCTATGAGTTAAAGGAGGCTGTCCTGAACGGAGTTGAGAAGTGGCCTGGTGCTGCCGCTATCGAAAATGAGAATGGCCAAGTAATAAATCTCCGGACTAAGAACTTCGAAGAACGCCAGGCTCTTGCGAATCAATTGCTTGCGCCTTCGAGTACGAGTGTGTCAGGTGCAAGGAATAAGAAAGTCCACAGACATCTCAACAATGGAGACATTGTACTCATGAACCGACAGCCTACGCTCCATAAACCTTCAATCATGGCACACCGAGCTCGAGTACTCCCGGGTGAGAAGACGATACGCATGCACTACGCTAATTGCAATACATATAACGCCGACTTCGACGGTGATGAGATGAACTTGCATTTCCCCCAAAACGAGATTGCAAGGGCCGAGGCTCTCCAAATAGCGGATACAGATCATCAGTATCTATCATCAACCGCGGGCAAGCCTCTCCGGGGCCTTATCCAGGACCATATCTCAATGGGTGTATGGCTGACTAATAGGGATACTTTTTTTGATCGAGATGACTACTACCAACTCCTGTATGGGTGTTTGAGGCCAGAAGATAACCAGACTACTTCAGAGAGAATCCAGACGATTCTCCCAGCTATCATGGGGCCAAAGCCTATGTGGACCGGGAAACAAGTCATCACTACCGTCCTCAAAAATATTACCCCGGCCACTCATCCTGGCTTGACCCTTTTAGGAAAATCTCAGACACCCGGGGAACGATGGGGAGAGAACTCGGAGGAAGGGATCGTAATCTTCCAGCATGGCGAACTACTTACTGGCGTTCTTGACAAATCACAGCTCGGCCCGAGTGGAGGTGGATTTGTTCATTCCATATATGAAGCATATGGGCATACAATAGCGGGAAAGCTCCTCAGTATTTTAGGAAGGCTCTTGACGAGGCTTCTTAATATGCGAGCTTTCTCTTGCGGAATAGCAGACTTGCTTTTAACGGAAAGCGGGGAAAGGAGTCGATCAGAAGAACTCAAACGGGCAGATACGATAGGTCTGGAAGTTGCAGCAAAGTATGTGACGTTGGACGAGAC
This sequence comes from Cladonia borealis, assembly GCA_018257855.2. Classification (NCBI taxonomy): domain Eukaryota; kingdom Fungi; phylum Ascomycota; class Lecanoromycetes; order Lecanorales; family Cladoniaceae; genus Cladonia; species Cladonia borealis. The sequence continues at coordinate 1,266,722 of JAFEKC020000005.1, read as the reverse complement.
TCCAGAAGCCAATGACAAGGAATTACGAAGCCGTCTACAGGATGTCCTACGTGACGACGAGAAGCAAATGGGATTAGATCAAGTCTGCAATACCCAAACGGCAAAGCTCTCAACCGATATCACAAAGGTTTGTTTACCTCGTGGACTGCAGAAACAATTTCCACACAACCAGATGCAAACAATGACTACGTCTGGCGCTAAAGGAAGTTCCGTAAATGCTAGTCTCATTTCGTGCAATCTTGGACAGCAGGTACTCGAGGGCAGAAGGGTCCCGGTCATGGTCAGTGGTAAAACACTACCGTCATTCAGACCTTTTGAAACTAAAGTTAGGGCCGGCGGTTATGTTACGGATCGCTTCCTGACAGGTGTCAAGCCGCAAGAATACTACTTCCACACCATGGCTGGAAGAGAGGGTCTCATTGATACAGCGGTGAAAACGTCGAGAAGTGGATATTTGCAACGTTGTCTGATCAAAGGCATGGAGGGTCTCACTTCACAGTACGATAACTCTGTTAGAGATTCGGACGGCAGCATGGTACAGTTCCTGTATGGTGAAGATGGTCTTGATGTGACCAAGCAGAAGCATTTAACAGACTTCAAATTCCTCGCCGAGAATTACTTATCCCTCGTCGCTCAACTTAACATTACAGGAGAATTCTCTAAGCTTCCTAATAGGGGAGCAGCCGACTATCAGAAACTTGCCATGAAAAAGATCAAGAAGACTGGCCGGGTCGACGCTATGGATCCTTGCTTGTCAGTATTCGATCCCGGGAGCTCCTTTGGTAGCACCTCAGAAGCCTTCGCCTCTGCTTTAAATTCCTATTGTGACCAAAACCCGGAGAACTTGCTCAAAGACAAGGAGAAATCCCCCGATGCGCCAATATCCAAGAAGACATTCAAGGCTTTGGTTGATGTGAAGTATATGAAATCGGTAGTTGAGCCGGGAGAGGCAGTCGGCGTTGTTGCTGGACAATCAATTGGCGAGCCGTCTACACAAATGACTCTGAACACTTTTCATTTGGCTGGGCATTCTGCTAAGAACGTCACACTAGGTATTCCACGGCTTCGTGAGATCGTCATGACTGCTAGTAGGGCAATTTCTACGCCCTCGATGACATTGCATCTTATTCCTGAACTTGATGCTGGTGCTGGTGAAAAATTCGCGAAGGGTATCACTAAGCTTACTATGGCGGAGGTCGTCGACAATGTCGAAGTCAGCGAATCCGTCGCTCCAGGTATTGGCTACGAAAGCGCAAAGATCTACAAGGTACGGCTTGATTTATTCCCGTCAGCCGAGTACTGCGAGACCTACGCAATCACAGTTGCGGATGTTCTTCGTACGCTTGAGATCCAGTTCATACCGAGACTCGTCAAAGCAATCAAGAAAGAGCTTACAAGGAAAGGCGATGCGAAATTACTGAAAGCCAGTGCTTCCGTGCCCGAGGTTGGCAAATCGTCAGGAGTAGTGCAAGACGCACCAGCCAGAGCTGGAGCAGACCTTGAGGGAGGCGAAGATGACGAGGATGATGACGGAGACGATGACGCAACGAACAATAAGCAACGACAGAACCGCGCAGAAGCTATATCTTACGCAGCTCCGGATGAGGAAGAGGATGCCATAGCGAAAGACGCTCAGCGAAGATCCACTCCCGAATTAGATGAACCAGAGGACGAAGGCTTTAGTGGAAGCCCGCGCGCATCACAAACAGATGCTGACGTAGACGAAGATGAAGAGGATGAGGAGAAGGCAAAAATAAAAAGCGTAGCGAAAGAGCGCGAAGGTAGAATCAAAGAGAGATCTCGCGAGGTCACATCTTTCACCTTTGACGATAAAGCCGCGCAATGGTGTGAGATACAGTTCGAATACGACGTCAACACGGCTAAGCTCCTTCTTCTCCCTCTCGTCGAGAAGGCTTGTCATGACGCCGTGATTCAATCCATCCCGGGTCTCCAGGCTTGCACTGCAACCACTGAGAAAGTCCGCGATCCCAGAACCAATACGCAAATCGACGTGCCCGTCGTCCTCACCCAAGGCATCAATTTGAAGGCCATGCACGACTACCAAGATATTATCAACCCCCATCGCATTTTTACAAATGATATAGCAGCTATGCTAGCCCACTACGGCGTAGAAGCTTGTCGAGCCACGATAATTCGAGAAATGGACGCTGTCTTCAAAGGCCACAGTATCAGTGTCGACATGCGCCACTTGAATCTGATTGCGGATGTCATGACGAGGACTGGAGACTTCACACCGTTCAGCAGAAACGGTTTGAAGGGTTCAGTCAGCCCATTCATGAAGATGAGCTTCGAGACGACAGTGGGCTTTTTGAGGGATGCGGTGTTGGAGAATGATTGGGACGACCTGAAGAACCCGAGTGCGAGGATTGTAATGGGAAAAGTGGGGAAGATTGGAACCGGCGCTTTCGATGTGCTGATGCCTGTGAAGTAGTGATGCTGTAAATAAAGTCCGGAGCTTACGTTACGTTATGTAGAAATGAGATAATGCCTGGCTCTCGAAGCTGTGCGGCTTCATCGAAAAAGCTAGGCACAAGGGTTGAGAAAAAGGCTCCCCCTACCAAGAGTAGAAAGACAATTAAGGGAGGCCAGGACATCAAAGCAGCAAACGAAATAGACGCAATATTCACCCTTAGGGACTGGGTAACCAGTACATCGAGCTGACTAGAGTTGTATGGTCATCGCTGCGCTTTGAGTATATTATAATCGAAGCCGAGTAACACTATACTAGAGTGTCATTTTCACCGCGCCCTAAGTCATATACAAAAGAATGACATATTGTAATCTATATAGTGAATTCTAGCGAGACATAGATTGATATTGCTATCTACTTCTCCAGTAAATCAATGGGCCATCCATAAATCGAGCGTTGGCTGCCACATGAAACAATTCACCATTGAAGTACTTCAGAGCCTCAATCTTGCCGAAGGACTTTCCCTATAAAGCAGATCTTATGCTTGGGATTCTTCATAACACTTGCAATCATGAGTGCCTCTCACATGCCCAAGTCAAAAGCATCTACCCTAACCCATACATATATACCCCTTCCCTCCTCAACTGTAATTGAATGAATTCCGACAAAGCGGACAACTACTCGAATTACTACTCCGAAACCACCGAAACAAACAACTACTATGAAACATATTCTTGCATGTCGAGCATCTCTTGCTCGGCAGCTGACGATCCCCACTCACAACACTATAACAAATCGCACACTCTGTCTGTCCCTTCATCGCCGCACTGACGTTCTTCCTCCATGCCACTAGCCCGTCAATGAGACTGCTTCCCTCCCCTGCACTGCCGGAGGAAAGGTTCATGACGCCCTGTGCGTTAATAAGCCAGGATTGCCATTTCTTTTCTACGACACCGACCCGATGGATGGATTTTACCTCTGCGCGGGCGAGGGGGTACGAGGGTGGGAGGCGGACAGATATGCTCATTGTTTGTTCGTCGATGGGAATGGAGGCGGTGATTTCGCGAGCTGAAGGGGAGACTTTGATTGTCATTGGTTGGTCGTCGGTGGCTTGAGATGGGCCCCAGGCACTAATGGTCGAGAGTTCGGAAGAGATGATGAGGGGTGAGATGTGCTTTTGTGTCCAAGATTCGGCGGCTATATTGAGTTGACGGGGGGCGTCATCGCGCCACCATTCTTTGCAAAGGGAGGGTACGTAGCGAAGGGAGAGGTAGTAAAGGTGGATTAGGAGCCAGTGAGTTTCTTGTTCGGGGGAGTCGGAGGTGTTGGTAGTGTAGGTCTCGATGTCGAATTTGGAGGCGTCTATAGGACGAGATCGGGCGGTGATAAGAACATTGAGAGCGAAGGATAGGAAGTCTTGGACGTATGTCCCTTCTTTGAGCGCGGCGACATAGTCTGCGTGGACTTTGTAGCTGGCGTTTTGCCAGTGGTCAAAGGTAAGCTTCCAGCTTAGCAGATAGCTGCGCAGCGGAGGAGCTATTGTTCGTTCAAAGTTATGCTCAGCCAAGATGTCCAAGGAAGGCGATGCAAGGACGAGTGACAATAATTCCTGCGGTAGGTGGGCCACAAAGTCTTTTGTCAACGCTTTGTCAACAGAAACCTGTTCTTGAGCATTTGGTATCTGATTATGCAGTAATTCGTATGCCGCTTGCTGAAGCGCTGCAGATTCGGAAGCGAGGACAGGATAGAGCTCCTCTAACCCGATGCTTATATGCTGAGACAGACTGGCAACCGTTCTACCCAAGATATCGTTGACTATTCGCCGTGGCTGATGGGACTCATCTGGAACATCTTGGAGTTTGATCATCAAACCCACCAGCCCCTTAGCAATCCACTCTTTCTTTTCTGTCCAGGCGTCGAGTAAGTCGTCATTTGACTGTTGCATATCCGCTTTCTTCAGCAGTGACAGTAGCCGCAGGCTAGAGTGGATCCCGTAGATGTGCTCATCGCTCGTGGCTTGAAGCCACATTTGTGGTATTGCATCGAGGATGTCCGCCCAGAAAGCATCATATATCTCTTTTATTGCTGGAAGCACAGCCCTCAACGTTTTCATTATCTCTCCACCAATACTGGGTATCAGCAATAGTCCATGCTGCATTTGTTCGACTACATGCTTTACAAAGAAAACTAGCCGCTGCTGTGGTACTTCGTTTACATAGTCTTCTGGCTGGTAAAGGATGAGATTCAGAAAGACGAAGTTCTCTGTGATCTTGTCCACTCTAGACCTCTCATGAAGTTGTTGCCCGGTAAGATCGGCCAAAAGCCCATTGCAAAGCCTAAGCGCCTCTTTTGATTCAGATATCGATGTTAGAAGCGCCGCAGAGGTGAAAACATCAGGACTCTGTCGCAGTTGCTTGAGTTTGCTGATGTCATTGTGATAGGTGACTTGTGCTCCTTGTGACTCGGCAATCTCCATCGTCAGCGCTGAATATGCTCTGGCGTTATAATATGATATTGTTGATTTCCCCGTAGTATCGCACAACAGCTGATTTTGCACGTCTCTAATGAAGTCTAATGTGACCCAAGATGCTATTAAAGCTTGCGCCTCAGCGACAGAGTCTATTACTTCGGACTCTAAATCTGGATCAATAAGCTCCCAAAGAGGGGAGGATCCTTTTACGCTGAGGTCATCACCAGCAAGCTGTAGGAATATTGCCATAATCTTGCACGTAGCTACCTTTGTTCCTTTCGACGCGTGGCTAAAACAATTGGTGCTCATGATCAGCTTAGTGGCGTAACAGGCCATTCTGAAAGCCGAAGAGTAACCGTCCGCATCCCAAGAGATCTTCTGCTTGCCGGACTTTGATGAACGGAGCATAAGAAATAAGGCGCCACCAACAGGGTTCGTGATGGCCAATGATTCATTTGGATATCGTGTAATGAATGGTGCGAGTGCATTACCCCATTGGACAGCGCTGGGTAGTAACTCATCTGCTACGGCTGGTAGGTCAGTTTGGGAAGCTTGTTCTACCAACCTTTGTGCTTGGTTTACAAGTGCATCGATACTATTTTCTAATTAGTACCTGCGGTGGCAAGATGGAAGAGTGCCACCTACGAAAGAGAGTCCGCTTCAGCTTTTTCCAAACCTTCATTGACAATTGCAATCATTGACTTTGTGGCTTGACCATCCCCTCCATTGACTGACAATATTTGCTCTAAGGAACTGTTGAGGTTTCTTGCTCGTAACGAGACAGACTCGTCTGTAGAATCAGCCAAAAGAAGCAACTTCGAACGCAGAGTTGATCCATTTGGGGACAAAACGAATTCTTTCAGTAGGCTTTGGTTTTGCTTCACAATCTTTTCTAAGCCATTGATGGCCGGAGTGGTATCTGGTCTGATTGAAAGACCTGCTGTCATGTTTGCAAGAATTTCATCTGTGAGCTTCTTCGGCGCTAGGGGATTGGCGATAGCAGCCATCACTGGGTCCCAGAGTGCCGCAGTATCATCCTTCATCGCTTCGCTTAGATCTTGTAGAACTACTGTAGAAAGAGCGTTGGTATCGGCGAGTCGCGGTGAAGATATAAAGCTCTGCAGAGCAACAGCTTTTGCTGCAGAATCGGGGGCGTCGATCAATGTACGCATGCACTTTTCGTAGACGTGCCCAACATCATTTTGCCCCTCTAAGAGATTATATCCCTCTAAAAGGCCTAATAGTCGGATAAGATATTTCGAGGAAGGAGATACTAAGATGTTGGGTATGACATTCATAGCGAAATCGACAAGGTCCTCTTTCATTGGATTCTCGTATAGCATAGATGCGGGTATCGCTTTTACCAAGCTTTCCAAAGCGGATGCCGCGCCATATGGCTTTCCATTCCTGGCCTTGATAAGGGTGATGATTGAACGTACTTCGAAGGGTAAAGCGCTTCCAATGAGTGTACACATGGGCCTTGCTGCATTTGACTTAAGAAGCAAACCTTGGAGCCGGTACCATCTATCCATTTCAGAAGACACAGCATCTTGAGATGTTACGAATTCCTTGGACTGTTCGGGCTGAGATATCTTCAGGTCTTCAATCACCTTCGATGACAATGTCTTCCATCCGTCCAAGAATTCTTCAAAACCTCCGAGTATGGCTATGGTACATGCTCTCGTGCATATCGCCCCTTGGCGTGGACCTGAGATTCCCCATTGAGATTGATTAGGCGATTTCCTAACATACTGTCTCACAATTGGAAAGATAGAAGTCTCGTAAAGTCGTTGCTTTTCTGGTGAAGCCGAAAGAGATGATAGCACTAGCTCAAAGGCATCCAGATAGGTGCTCCAAGCTGCGCCTTGATTTGCGCGTGCTTCATCTCTGCTATTTAGTCCTTCATGTATGGCGCTCAAGACTGGCGAAAACGTATGATCGTCCTGGTTATCGGACTTTTCTGACTTGTTGGCCTCATTCATCACGATCTCTCTAGGTAACACGGTTAAAATAAGAGAGATTTGGGCCCAGAACTCCGCAGGTCCGCCGTGAGAACCTCGCTTGAGGAAGTAACACAACCGATTTTGCGCGGACTTCTTGCCTGAGCCAGCATAGTGGACTGTCCACACGTCCGGTATTTCAGTTGAGAGGGCAGCAACAGCTCTAGCATAATCAAAAGCTGAACCAGCTTGGCTTGTATGAAGACCAGAGGTTAGCATATTGACGCTAAGCATCGATGGATCCAATGCTTCCTTCTCCTTCGCCAAAGCAACCACTAGCAATCTGTAAATTGCCCGACGAACGTATGGATCTTCATGAGATGCAAGCTTCCATAACTTTGATTCCTTCAGGAAATCGTCTATCAGAGTTTTGCTTTTCTCCAGCTCAGATTTAGGCGTGTTTTCTGTAGCCCAGGTTAGCCATGAAGCTGTGGATCGGTGAGAGAACTAAGGCTTACCAAGTAGGTTGCTTACAAGCATTATGGAGGCACCAACTACTCTCGAATACTTGGCAGATGCATCATCGGGGCTGACTGTTCGCTCATCACTGAGGGTAGAGGAGGTTTCCTTTATAATTACATCACGGACGAATTCCAAGATAGAGGCTTGATACAATCGCCATACGTTGTTCTTCTTCTCTTCAGATCTAAATACGCTGTTAAATGCCTCGTTTGCAGTTCGGCTGACGGATTTGTCATTGTCATATTGACCTGCTAACCAGGGGGCCACAATCGCAGGCAAGTGTTTGCCAATTCGCTTGCCGCACGATATAGCAATTTGCCCTTGGACAGTATGAGCAAGCTGACGAACCCGGCGAGAAGTATCGATGGAGGAGCGGGGATACACCTTGATCTAATTGACCACCATTTTATTACTTCTATACTGCACAGGGTCTTTAAAGGAGACCCACCCATGCTTCCAGCATTGCATCCTCCAATTCTCCCTTTCTGCTCTCAAGAGACGAGATGTAGGATTGTAGATCCTCCAATGCTTTGGCTTTCGTAGTAGCATCTTTCTTTTGAATGTTCTTGAAGGCCACCACGATATTTGGTTCAGAAAGTCCACTTAGGTCAGGCGGCTCATAGACGTAAGAAAGAGGCGATGAGGCCACCGCTCCGAATGATGACGTGCCAAAACCAACACCAAAGCCAGCTCCATCTTGAGTTCCGCCGAAGGCTCCAGACACAGCCCGGGCGCTCGAAGCTTGCGACTTGAAAGCCCTTTTGCTCATGACTTCGATTGGGCCTGAATGTACTATCCTAGACTAAGGTGCAATCGCAGCGAAGTAGAAGAACATCTAGGACTTCGTCCGAGGGTAATGCCAGCGAGTCGGCATAAGAGACTCCGTACCGACAACAACGAAACGAAAAATTACTGAACCACCATGCATGACGCCGTTGAGGGAATCTTACGGTGTTTCTGTTATCTTATCTTAGCGTTGCGCGTCAAACGCGCCACAGGGCTGAAACAAAAGGTGGCAAAGTATGAGTCTTAATGGGGTGGTAAGAATATTGAGAATTGAAGTTTCGAGCTCCGGTCCTTGTAGAGCACATAATGAAGTTCAACATCGAGTAAGATCTATCTGTAGAAGCGACTACACATGACCAATTGACCCCGAAATAGAGATCTTCCTATCCTCTTTCCATATCCTCGGATATATCCAGGTTTGGACATTTTTAAAGGTATCACGATAGAGCTTTGGCTAACAGTGTTTGACAGAGCAATATGCGTACGTCATTTTGTGTATATGATAGAATAGATCATGCCAACTGATGCAATGTCGGCTTCAGATATATGTGCGATCTTAAACGTACGCAACGGTCAATAGCCTTGTGGAGGGAAGCTACTTATGCGCTCACTAGGCACGCTGGATGCCGGGGGTCACTGTGTTCTCGAGATGCCTTCGGGGACAGGAAAGACAGTTTCGCTGTTGTCTCTCATCGTAGCCTACCAGCAGTATTACCCAGAACATCGAAAATTAATATACTGTTCCCGTATGGCTTTCCTCTTTGTTTGGTATTGAAATTAGTCTGATGACGTTGAAGGTACTATGTCGGAGATCGAGAAAGCGCTGGCTGAATTAAAGGCTTTGATGAAATACCGGGCAGATCAACTAGGCTACGAAGAAGATTTCCGAGGTCTTGGATTGACCAGCCGTAAGAATCTGTGTCTCCATCCTTCCGTTAAGCGCGAAAAGAGTGGCTCTATAGTAGATGCTCGATGTCGAAGCTTGACAGCGGGCTTTGTAAAAGAAAAGAAGGAGAGGGGCGAGGATGTTGATCTTTGCATATATCATGATGTATGGCAGCAAATCGCGCTCAAGAACGATCACTAAGTGGATTAGAACCTTGACCTTCTGGAGCCACACAACCTCGTACCGCCGGGAGTTTTTACCCTTGACGGACTGCTGAAATATGGAGAGAAGCACAAGCAATGTCCTTACTTCTCTGCACGACGCATGGTACGAAAGCAATCTGTCTTTCAAATTGTTGGCTGACATGCTCAGATGCCTTTTTGCAATGTTATAATATATTCATATCATTATCTACTGGACCCGAAGATCGCGGAAAGAGTTTCGAAGGAGCTTTCAAAGGACTGCATCGTAGTCTTTGACGAGGCACATAACATTGACAATGTGTGTATCGAGTCCCTAAGTATAGATTTGACTGAGGACTCCCTACGAAAAGCTACGCGAGGCGCAAACAATCTGGAACGTAAGATTACAGAGATGCGGTCTTCTGATGCGGAGAAGCTTCAGAATGAATATGCAAAATTGGTTGAAGGTCTACGAGATGCAGACGAGGCCAGGGAAGAGGACACCTTCATGGCAAATCCAGGTAGAGTGGCCGTCCTTGTTTCACATTGATTTCGGGCCTGATAAACTTCGTCAGCGCTGCCAGATGACTTGCTGCAAGAAGCAGTCCCTGGAAATATCCGAAGGGCAGAGCACTTTGTGGCTTTTCTGAAACGTTTTGTTGAATACCTAAAGGTATGCATCTACTGTTCTAGCCCTTCCCAACAAGTTTTTTGCTAAGATAATCCGAACAGACACGAATGAAAGTCTTGCATGTCATATCAGAGACACCGCCGTCGTTCCTGCAACATTTGAAGGATTTGACCTTCATTGAGAAGAAGCCTCTCCGGTAGACGACCTCTCTGCTTATTCAGGAGATAACAATATTGACCGCAATGTAGATTTTGCGCTGAGCGCCTGACATCTCTAGTCCGGACTCTTGAGCTTACGAATATTGAGGACTACCAACCTCTCCAAGAAGTAGCCACCTTCGCCACTCTCGCCGCTACATACGACAAAGGCTTCCTCCTCATACTCGAGCCCTACGAATCCGACACCGCCACAGTCCCCAACCCAATCCTCCACTTCACCTGCCTCGACGCAGCCATTGCCATCAAACCCGTCTTCGACCGCTTCTCCTCCGTAATTATCACCTCCGGTACTATCTCCCCCCTAGAAATGTACCCGAAAATGCTTGGCTTCACCACCGTAGTGCAAGAGTCCTACTCCATGACCCTCGCCCGACGCTCTTTCCTACCCATGATCGTAACCCGTGGCTCCGACCAATCCGCCATATCATCAGGCTTTCAAATTCGCAACGACCCCGGCGTTGTGCGCAATTACGGCTCGCTGCTCCTGGAATTCTCCAAAATCACCCCTGATGGCATCGTCGTCTTCTTCCCCTCTTACCTTTACATGGAGCTTATAATCAGCACATGGCAAGGCATGGGCACCCTCGACGAAATCTGGAAATATAAACTGATCCTCGTTGAAACGCCCGACGCACAAGAAACTTCGCTGGCTCTCGAAACCTATCGCACAGCGTGCTGCAACGGCCGAGGCGCTATCCTCCTCTGTGTCGCTCGAGGCAAGGTTTCTGAAGGTATAGATTTCGACCATCATTACGGCCGCACTGTGCTCTGTATGGGCGTTCCCTTCCAATACACCGAATCGCGCATTCTGAAAGCCCGACTCGAGTTCCTCCGCGAGACATACCGTATCCGCGAGAACGACTTCCTGTCTTTCGACGCCATGCGGCATGCTGCCCAATGCTTGGGTCGGGTGTTACGAGGCAAAGACGACTACGGAATAATGGTACTCGCGGATCGACGGTTTCAGAAAAAGAGAAGTCAACTTCCCAAGTGGATTAATCAGGCCTTGCTGGAAAGTGATACGAGTTTGAGCACGGATATGGCTGTAGCTAGCGCGAAGAAATTTTTGCGGACTATGGCGCAGCCGTTCTCGGAAAGGGATCAGGCAGGAGTATCGACGTGGGATATTAAGGATCTAGAGAGGCATAAGGAGCAGAAGGAGGAAGAGAAAATTAGGGAATTGAGGAATGGGATTGATGGAGGGCAGATGGACGTTGATGAGCATACTAATGGTGCGAATGGTGCTGATGAGTATGGCGCCGATGACGATATAGATGCTGCAATGATGGATATGGATGCTTGAGGGAGAGAATTGACATTTTGTAAGACTGTAGAACCTTGGAGTTGGTGGAGTCTCTGGACCCTCGTCCAAACACTCTTACTTCATGGCCAATTCAGCCCTCAGTCCAGAGCACTCAACTAGTCTCTATCCATGTGCCACTCTCCATAGGCCCCGTTAAAAACTCTTCCCCAACCACAGTTCCATTCCCACTCACGTTCACCGTCCCGTTCACCACAACCTCGTTGACCGCAGGACCAACGGCATGATTGATCGTACTGAAAGTACCCCAGATGAAAAGACCAATGCTTTCCCTTTCCCCAGAGCGTATATATCCCGCACACTGCTCTGGCGGTTCCACAGCGATCCCCACACACGCATGCACAATATTCTCGGCCGCCCTGGTGATTTCTCCAAAATTGCTGACGTCGGCAGGATAGTAACGGGCCGGTGGGAGATATGGTAGTGTACCTGCAGGGAAGAAAGGGGAGGAGATCATGGCGATCACGAGGGAGCAGGCACCTAATCAATTAGTCAATCGTCAGTCGAGGTTTCTCTGCCGAATAAGGGCAGAGATGAAATGAGGTAAGGTGGAACTTTCGAACCAGAAGTGTAGCGTCTCGGCGTTTGCACGATGGGCAAATCATGGATTGGCTGAGCGTTTGGGGCCAGAAACTCATAGGCTTGACCACGGCGGACTTGGACCTCACTGGCTATGAAATTGTTGACTGCGCCCCTGCAGTCGCTGTGACCATAATGAGTGCCAAGCCAGTTACTATCGTGGACGCATACAGGGTTTGCCGATGCCTGTGCGGTCAAATTTCGAATCTTGGTGGGCTGTATGAGAGAGGCTGTTGATGCTAGGTGTGGTAGGGCGACCAGGAAGGTGAGACAACACGAGATTGATATTGAAAGGTAGGAGAAGTGTTGTTGCATACTTCGAGAAGGAGACTTTGAATGTTTTATACTCAGAAGACAAGTAATTCTGGGGTTTAAGAGAGCTATTGATCAATGCGCGTGTGCGGCTAAGGCTCTGCATCCTACCTTGCACTGCGTACCTGAAATGTTAAGCCTTTTCCCGCGAACAGACCAGAGACCTATTTGCGATAACGATAGGATGGCTTAAATGATGAAAAACGATGGTTAGCTGGATTGTGAGCTCTGCCTCACGGGGTCTGCGTGTTTCAAAGTGGCTGCATTGTCTTGGAACAGGGCTATTTCGCATCGCACAGGATACAACCTCTAGGCATGCATGTGGATAGACTCTGTACATTATAAACGCTCAATGGTGTTTCTCCTTCGGAAACTGAACCGGTGTGGAAACTAAACCCTCCGGCTTCTCAGCGCCTGTCCCTTTATTTTTTCCCTCCCTGTATTTTGCTAATTTTTCCATGGAGTATCTCCAAGATTTCCCCATGCCGGACGTAACCAGACCCTTAATACTTTGACTGTAGCTTGGCCATCGGATGATCTTCGCAAGTACCGTGCTCACGTCTTTATTGAGTGCATTTTGTTCTTCACCAGCGACACGTTGCTCAAAGGGACCGCCCTGCTTTCTCTTGACTCTTGATGGATCTTCGTCGTTCGATTGCTCCATCATTTTGTTAAATTCAAGTTGTGGTATTTGATATTTTGATTGGTATTGGAAGTAGAGCTTCTCACGAAAGTTCTTGGGAAGGCGGCGGACCATATTTCCTCGCTTGACAGGGTCCATGTCTTGTGCCAGGATGGCATTGGTATTTGGATCATCGACCCAAGATGGAGAACTGCAACGTGGATCTTGGAAAGAGACGTTGGGCAAGTTCTCGATCAGAGGAGCATACAAGCGACGAAAGTTGGGAAGCTGATGCTTCACGATATTTGCAACTTTGTTCAAATTCTCGGCCCCCAGAGACATTCGCGGGTCGCCCAGATAGGATATTCCCGCAATGGTGTTGTAAAGATCCTGTTCGGTGAAAGTCGGCGGCAGCAGAAGGAGGGCAGTGCGAACCGCGGAGATAAGGTTGATCTGGTTGGCAAGTCGGACGCGAGGATCATCTCTAAGGATTTTGACGGGCTTTTGCAGGCGTCCCGCGAGATAGAGAGTATTCCACTCGGATAGATCCCGACAAAGAGTATCGAGATTCACCACACCGTATTTGATAAGGGTCCCGTTGACGGTGACATAAGGATTGAAGTAGACCCCAGCCCCCCACTTGTCCTGAACGCGAGAGACAACAGAAGATCCCAAGGAGCCCACAGCTGAATAGTGATTACGATGTTGCTGTAAGTTGAGAGAATGCCAATGCTGGGTATGGGAAACGCCAAAAATAAAGTCTATCATCTTACCCGTACCTTTCTGTACTGTGGATATTACAGGACTTGGGTTTGGGTGCAAAGATGAAGGGCTCGATGTGTTCGTGCCGGTCTGAGGAAATACACCGGAACCGTAAGCAAAGGCGTAACGAATGGGGGCTCGAAATTGCCAAAGTATTTGCCGCAGAGCCTCCTTGAACTCATTGTTGATCAAAATATGCTGATTTACACCAAAATTCGAGGAAGGAAGGTCGGTGAAGGCTTGTATGTTGAAGTCAGGGTTCTCATCCCAATCTGGTGGCAGGTCGCTGGGTCGTTTCGATGATTTTTGTGAAGGGCTTGGATGAGGGCCTGGAGAAGACGGAGAGAATGAGGAATCCGTTGAGGAAGTCGACGACGCCGGGGAGCGTATAGACTTGAGGTCATCTCGATTCGAATTGCTGCCAGAGCTTGAAGAAGTGAATGGTTGTACAAGAAAAATCGAGGGCGCAAATATCCGGTACTGCCATCCTACCTTGACGAGAAGAAGGCTTGGATTGGCTCGGGGTTGAGAAGCACGAGAGAACTAAGTGGCTCCATCAGTCAGTCTGTACTCGGACCAGAGAGAATATCGGTGCGCGGAAACGATTAAGGACCCTACTGAAGCTGAGATTCTATTCATGCTGGAGCAATGTGACAGGCAACAACCCTCAATTGAGGGTTTTGGAGCCGGCCAAAGATTTCGAAAACTTGGAGGTAGTAAATCCGCTCCATAAGTGATAGTACACAAGGGCACAAGGTTGACTTCGAATGGAAGGAGCACTCTCCATGCTGCGAGACTTGAATCGACCTAAAAAAAAGGACCTAAAAGCATCAGCCCTTGCGGGTAAATATCGGCGAAAATATTGTGTATTCGTACTAAATTAGGGCTTACTAGCCTCGTAACAAGGGTCGAGCCCGCCAACGCGATTCGAAGAAGCTAACGTAAACAAACAATAACACCACCGCCAGGCTTCAATGAAGAAGGACTAATCGCCTTCTTAAGTTACTGACAGGGCTCCATTGTGCAAATTCCATGTTCTTACATCTCTGATCACTGTCCAAAATGACTGTCGCAAGCTCAATGGAGAGCTACGCTGCGCGACTCGCTTCATTCAATGTAGCACACCCAAGTACGAAGAAGAGGACATCTAACACCCAAGGGAAAACTTTGAAATGGCCGCCAAAGAATCCTTCGCCTCCCAAAGTATGTAGATCATCTCGTGGCTTTTCTGGAGTGGAGATTTGACGATTCACAGCTTGCTCGTGCCGGATTCTTCTATCGCCCCACGTCATCATGCCCCGATAATACTACATGCTACCTATGCCATAGTAATCTTGATGGCTGGGAGGAGGATGATAATCCCATAGAGGAACACTTGAAACATGCACCCGACTGTGGATGGGCGGTCATTGCTGCCATTGAACAAAGCGTTGAGAACGGCAGTCACGACCTGGAGGATCCAACTTCAGAGAAGATGCAAAGTGCAAGACAAATGACTTTTGGTTCAAAATGGCCACATGAGAACAAGCGAGGTTGGAGCTGCAAATCGCAGAAGGTATATATATATTTTGCTTGGTCAAGCTGCTCCTGCTGATTCGGAATGCAGATGGTCGATGCTGGTTGGTATTATTGTCCGACGGTAGAGAGCGACGACTTTGTTAGGTGTGCCTATTGTAGTCTAAGTCTTGACGGATGGGAGCCAAAGGATGAGCCACGGTACGTCTCCGGATTGACTAGCTGCCTTCATATGTTTACGGATTATAGTGACGAACATCAACGCCGGTCTCCCGACTGCATGTTCTTCGCCTTTACTGTCAGCAAGCCCAAAGTTGGCCGAGCGAAAAAAGGACGCGCTTCCACTGCATCTCGCCTATCTATTCAATCCGGTTTCACAGCGGTTACAGAAGGTGCTTCCGTTGCGGAGTCTGAAGTAAATCAGGAGGAAAGTATAATATCTACCATGGAAGCGGCAAACCCCACGAAAGCCGGAAAGGGAGGAAAGAAAGCGGCCAAGGCCAAAAAGGCGCCCAGCAGAGCGAAGGGAAAGCTTGCCAAAGCCAAGCAAGAAGAGTCACAACTCGCCAGTAGTTTCGTGGAGCCAGAGGATGACGATTTTGAGGTCAAGGTCGCTCAGACGCCTGACCCAACCTTGAAGACTAGGAAGAGGAAAAGTGAGAATATAAGTACAGGAGAGGAAGCTATGGCAGAAACTGGGGTCAGTCCCCAGGATGAAAAATATCTGTCGCCGCCTAGGAAAAGGCGAGCTACAAGGGCCAGCAGCAGCGTTGCGGCCGTACAAGAGGCGCCGGTTTCCAGTTCTCAGGCGGGAATAGAAATGGATGCCCACATGACCGGTGTTGAGGAAATGCCACCGCCATCTATTCCCGCGGCCAAGAAGCCGAGGAAGGGCAGCAAAAACAGGGTTTCTTCTACTGCTCGGCGGGTTTCATCTGCTTCGACAGCGTCGAAAGCCTCGCTTCGAGCTGCCATTCCTAATGACGAAGAGATCGACGCAGCTCTTGAAGCAGAGCTTGATAGACCTTTGACCGACGAAGAAGGGGATATGGATGCTATTGAAGTCGAACAACCTAAAAGCCGCCGATTGACAAGGTCGAGACCTGGTTCGACGAAGGCCATGGCTTCTGTTGCGCCCACGCGGAGAGGTACAAGAGCAAGCACGGCGAGAGCTAACGACACGTCAATGGCAAACATGTATCCGTCGATACCGAGTGCCTCAGACAATGAGTGTGAGGTTGTAGCATCTGAGCCCACAAAAGCTATTTCCATGGACGTAGTAGCCGACCATCCCTCCAAGACGAAGGATGTTCAGATGAAAGGATCACGTAAAGCGTCAACAAGACAACAGAACCGGAAAGACAAGACAGACAACCCCGAGGAAAGCACTGCTACGATCCAAGAAGTCAAAGAACCGCAAGTGGACAACGTAAAGAAGCCTCCGCTATCAAGAAGCAGGCAGACGTCCAGGCAGCTCCCCGCACGCAAGGTCGGGCCTTTGACCGATGCGGTTGCTCTTGATACAGCGGACTTCACTCCTGACATCGATAGCTCTGTATTGGAAACGCAAATTGCTCATGATGACTCGGGCCATGAGACTGACATAAGTGTTGCGAAGCAGGATCGTGCAAAGCGAGGTAACAGGAAAGTGCCTGCCGCTGCACACGAAGCGAAAGCCGGGAGGAAGGACGATGCGATAAGCCGCAACAGTGAAGATATAGTGCAAACAAGCGCACTCGAAATAGCATCCGAGGTTCATGAACAGCCGAATGCTATGATAATAGATGACGGACCTACCAACGCTGAGCAAGCGGTCATGGATATCGAACCACTGAAGAAGCAGCCCAAGGCAGTGAAAGGAGCCGCAAAAACATCCAAAGGCAAAAAGACAAGACCAAAGCCCAAAATCACATCACGAAGTGCATCTGCGGCTTCGATACATGATAAACAAATTGACGTAGACGAAGAGCAAGTCAGGATACCCTCGCCGCCGTTCCCGTCAGTGCACTCGACTCCAAGACCAGCACTATCACCCCAGTCATCGGACGCAGAAAATCAACCCCCTTCCTCACGCCCGTCTACACAACGCCCCCCACTTTCACTGCAATCACCATCGAAGTCGCAATCAACCCAAGTACCCTTGGCGCCTACTACACCTGCGGCTTCTCCTTCTATAGGAACTTGTTCGAGGCTACAGTCAACACATCCATGGACTATGGTAGACTTGGAGCAGATATTCCAAGGAACGCCAGCCCCGGATAAGGAGAACAATCCCTTTCTATTTGGTAACACCAAAGTGGGGGCAAAAAATGCACTAACTAGCCCAGAGAAGAAACTTAGTGTGGAGCAATGGATACACTCCAATGCGCAAATCGGAGAGGAAAAACTGCGTAACGAGTGTGAGAGATTGGTAGGGAGGTTTGAAAGCGAAGGTATGAGAGCATTGAAGGCTCTGGAGGGCATCGTGTGCGCTGAATAATCGTTCTATGGCCAACCTGTGATGCTAGGTATCAAGTGTCGAGGTGTAATTGGATAGCTAAACGGTTTCCTATACAATAAACCCCTTCTGAATTCTGAAATGATGTTCCTCGTCTCCTGTCACTCCATACCTTCTGATATCGCATTCAAAGCGCTAGACGCAAGACCTCTGTATTGGACTAAGAGGCCCACGACTTCCCATGTGTGCCCAAAACCCTTTCTCCTTTCGTTTCCGAGATATTCCCTGCTTTAGCATTTCGATTTTCTAGACCTTGCTCGGGAGTCGTTATCTTACGGTAGTCATTTACAGAGTTCTGAAAATCATTTCGGGGTATCACTTATAGGAGTCGTCTTTCAGGATGTGTAAATCCATCAGCCTATGAATAAGGGCATTCGCATCACATCTTTTATCTACGAAACGACAACAATGGCGTTCGAAAGGCCTGTATCAGGACTCGCTATCTCAATCTCTCGAGTTACTTTGATTACTGGCAACTTCGGGATGTTTCGATACATTGCTTGTTGAAGTTTTCCAGGCTATCGCGTTCTCTCTGCCCCTTGGTGACTCTGTCTCTCCGAATATCAGTAATACGGCCAACGATATGCGGGCACTCGCAATCGAGACATAGAAAGTAACGCTGTTTGAATTAGATCCAGGACGTAAATACAAACCTATCTATCACTCGAGCTGGAACAGCTTGGTTGAAGAGCTCGTTACCAGAGATTTCATGTCGCCAGCTGAGAGGGAAGTAGCTGGGATTGGCTTTCGTGGCTGGAATTCTACCCAGAGTGGGATCGAACTTTAACTCAAAAAAATGCCAATACTGACGCAGCGATACACAAATCATACCTGGAAGTGAGCTATGAAAGACGAAAGAGGAGTTGGAAAGACTTAATCCATCCCAGTACCCCTCTACCAAGCAAGACACCGGAAGATGGTATTTGATATTGACCACGTAGTAGTGCAGCATCTTTGATAATTCTTCAAGTAATCGAGCATGACGGTCTGAGCAGTGACTAGAGTAGCAAATGTTGCTCTTCAGCTTCTTACTGCATGCCTATTCGAATGTTCGCTGCCATACTCTCACATCGTTGAGATCCAAGTCATCTCAAAAAAGGCAAAGAAGTGTGAACGCAGTCTCACCGAGACAAGAAAATCGGCGTTTAAGGTGGAGCGAATGGCGCCGCCAATGGCTGTAATAAGGTATGGTGCAAATGGCGTCTTGAAGAGAATAAAATCCACTGGGGATCTCAGCTCCCTTGTCACTCATTACCTCTTTTCTCTTGAGCTCCCACGTTTGATGTTTCCTCACATATATCTTCAATATGATTAGCAGAACTTGTTCTTTAGCATCATTTGTTGATGCCCACAACAGTGTTTCCCGCAATATCAATTCGAACGATACAAACGCTGCCAACAAAGACCCCGTACACACAGATACTGGCAACGTTGATGCTGCCAGTGCAGATATCGACAACACAGATGGTACCAACAAAGGCGCTGTCCATACAGATACTGCCAACATAGATGCTGCTAGTACAACTGTTGACTACGCAAATACTACCAATAAAAACCCTGTCTGTACAGATACTGCCAATATCGATGCTGCCAGTACAGATATCAACAACACAGGTACTACCAACGAAAACCCTGTCAGTACAGATATCGATAACGCAGATACAATCAACAGAAGCCCTGCCCGTACAGATATAGACAACGCAGATATTATCAACCCGGACACTATTAACACGGACCCTATCACCACGGATACTGCCGAGACAAGTACTGCCAATACTGTTCATACATATTCTGTCAACAAGAGTACCAATACTGTCAATACCTACGATATCGACGAGAGTACTATCAATGCTGCCAATAAAGGCCCTATGAAGCCCACTCGCCGTACATGGAAGCAAAAACTGCGCAAATTCGGCCATTTCCTTATCTTTGGCTGAAATGCCATCTCAAAACGAAAAGAAAATTCCCAATAAAGCCCGTCACAAGAAGCCCAGCGACCCATACCATCAACCAAAATCCTGGCCTTCCCACACCACTACCCCAAGATCTTTGCGTCACTCTTCGCCTACCCATTGCTTTCGCACCACCACAAGTCGAACCGACTACAACCTCACAGCCTCCTTCACCAACAGCACACTCAGCATGTGCCCTCCGTCTCATCATCATAGTCCGCACTTCGCCGCTTCCGCCACAGAACGCTGCGTCGGTCTTCATGGCGCATCCCTTCTGCGGCCCTTCGAGATTTCGCCTTTTCCGTTCGAGCAGCCAAGCAACCTTTAAGCGGACTGGGGTTTTGACAATGTGGTAGAAATGTGGATGGGTATGTTTGAGAGCAAGGGCGTCAGGGTATGATAGATGGGAAATTACGAGATATTGAAGCTCTAGTGGGAGGGCGAGGAGCGGAGGTGGCGATATTGCAGATAGTGTTTGTTTTTGACAAGGAGAGATGGACATGATTGATCTGAGTTAGACTGCTGGCTGTAGATTTAGCCTTGCAGACAGGTATTTGACAAGCCATATCAACGATATATATGGAACCTTTCGTTGTTGCCTGGCAGAACGCGGAACAGAATGATTGAAATGACACGTTGACAGACCACGGCAACAGGCATACAAGTCTAACAACTTGCCTTAAGTGCACCTATTCAACTTCCATCCTTGTACAATCTAACAGTACAGTTGAATGGAGAATCATGGAACAATCTGTTGCTTCGGTGCTGCACTATCGGCGAAAATTTCCCAAATAAGCGTCCTTAGGGCAACAACCCTCCATGACCATAATTGTCAGAGACCCATCAATGACGTAGGCAGTTGCTGATGTCTTCAATGGCGCCATTGTCCCCGAGTTGTTTGATTTCCTTAGCTCGTCAATTGAAGGTAAGCATTGCCCGAGTTCCTTCACCCCGAATACCGTGTTATACATGCAATGAGAAGCCTTGTCTTCATTGGCAAGCATTGCACCACCTTCCCCACCCGACACCCCATCGCGTCATCATCCTTCCGCCCATTATCGGTACTTACAAAAGGCCATTGCAGACTCCGACCCACACCTACGAATTTCATCTCACCACGAAGCACATTCCAAACACCAACACCCAAACTCAAGACTCGAATCCACAACATGTCTCAAAAGGCGTTCAGCAATACCGAAGTCCCTGGTGACAAGCCAGCGGATCCTTACAAGGCCACCAATCTCACAGATCCAGATTTGAAGGAGAAGGTGCAGGATCTCGTCACATTCATGGAATACTGCAAATTTGGAATGATGACCACGAGAATTGAGAGCAGTGGGCTTCTTACATCGAGATGCATGGCGTTGGCCGCAACAGTACGCACTCATACAGCCTCGCTCTCTACCATTCCTTTTCCAGATACTGACTTGGTCTCCTTTCACAGGAAGGCGGCGGCGTCGATCTCCTCTTCCATACAAACACCGAATCCGGCAAAACGGACGACCTAAAGAACGACCCTAAAATCAACATTGCCTTCCTAAACTCCACGGGCGAATGGGCCTCAGTTTCTGGTGAAGCCGAGATCGTTACCGATCGCGAGACCATCCGCAAGTATTACTCTCCAGCCCTGAAAGCATGGCTTGGGGATCTAGAGGATGGCAAGCATGACGGTGGACCGGAAGATCCGAGGATTGGTGTGATCAAGGTTAAGGCGGTGACTGCAACTTATGCCATCGCCACTGGGACTTCGTTGGGGAGAGGAGCGGATATTGTGAAGGGTGCTATTACTGGGTCGGCACCAAAGGTCAATAAGTTGAGGGAGGTTACTGAGGCAGAGCTAGAACAATGTGAGTACCCTTTATAGAGCCCTCCTTGAGTGCTTGAAATTCAAGACATGGATGCTGACCAAACGGAAACAGGGCGTCAACAAAACAGCTAGGCAGCAGAGTGTGACTCAAAAGCTGAAATTTCATGGCCTTTATAGCCATTTATCATAGCATGCTAGACCAAAATGCCTACTACTTCACTGGCACTAGACCTCAACATGGTGCACTTGCTTTGACCGTTTACCAAACTTTCAAATCCTGTCTACCTAGACCCTGCTCCCTTCCCATGAAATCAAAGGCCAAATCAACAAAACCGATGGAAAACCTCTTCTCCATTCAACCACCTCTCTGGATCCTCAATAGTCTTATGACCACCAACACCGCACTGTCCTTTCGCCCAAAAATCCCCTACTCGGCGTCATCTCGCTCCACCCCCCATCCCCCACTCTATCCTCCTCTACCTCCTTTCCTCCCTCAATAGCGCCTCCCAAAACACATCCAAAGCCATACTCCTAACCTCCCTTCTCTAATACCCCAAACAACGCATTTCCATCCACCAACGCGAAACGAAGAAACGGTGAGTCTGACTTCTCACACTACGGGGGACGTAGTGTGAGGTCTTACCGCAAATGAAACAAAATAATGGGACGTAGATATGTTCTGGCATTGTAGAGAAGACGAGGATGTAATGTCCCTTTGTGTGCGTAAGCTCCTCGTCTAGTACGGCGACAAGAGGTTTTGAAACTTGAAAGTGTTGAGAACTCTTCGAAATGTGGTAACAATGGAAGGCTTCTGCAAATATCGTTTTTGACATTTCAACGCATCTTGTTCATTTTTCCTATAAGAAGTGGAGATATCCCTCTTTTCCATCTCTAGGATTGACGGCTGAATTAATGTTGCCAGTGTGCTTTCACTCTTCTTTATTCATCCCCACTTGTAGCCAATCGCATGCAATCTCAATATATTTCTATCTACCTGACTGTTCAGCTTATTGTTTTGTTCGTCTACCCGTCCATTCTGATACATACACATCCGCTCTTGTATAGATGAGGTGCGGAGGAAATTTTGAATAAGCTACAGGAAAACGCAAGGCAGAACAAAGGCTCACCTGCTTAAAACGCAAGAGGCTCGAGATTGAATTTTGAGTCTGTAATGCTACTTATATCGAATCGATCTATCTGCGGTTCTCGCGACTCGTCTGATTAGCGTAACGGCCTTGACCCATGCAACGAATAGCGATTGATGCACCCGCGAGGAAAATTGTGCTCGGATAGGAGTAGCGATCTTCTAAATTTGAGGCTTTTTGGGGGGGGGGGGGGGGGGGGGGGTAAGCTGCAAAGGTAGTGCTGGGATAATATGAGTGAAGGGAGCTCGTAGGGGTCAAGATGATCCAGATATCTAGCAATCCAGGTTAGGAGATACAGCAGAGACGGACAGTATAACTCATCGTGCGGTCAAGATGCTGAAGATTCATTCATTATCAGTTGTTATCGACTTCGTCATTTATGTATAAGGCGAGAAGATATGTGGAACGGTCGGCTTCTCTGCTTTCGCTTCGGCTGTCGCGTGCGGCTTGCGCCATTCATTCGTAATGCATTCGAGATAGAGGTTGCTCAATTGTACATCCGGTATAAGCGTGTGTATTCTTTCCTCTTGCGTGTTAGTACGAGTTTACAATAAGTAAGAAATGTCTCACCCATACCACTCGCGATATGCGAAAACAGGCTCCACTAATACGTGGGACTCTTTCTTGCTATAACTCAAGATCATCAATATCAGATTCCTTCGCCATCATGCACTCAATCAAGACTCCTTGTATGATTCTCATACATCTGCAATTCTGTGCAATTGCCCTCACAGCAACGCTTCCCATCCCACGGCCTATAGTACTACTCAACAGTCCTGAATGCCGGTCGGCTACCGTTCCGCAATACTCGCATACCAATCTTACAAATCCATTTCCGATCCCTCTGCTAGTTCCCCCGCTTAATCTTAGCTTGATCTGTCGTCAATTTCCTGGTGGCTTCGTGGTCTACAACGTCAAGGCTCCACGACTGGATCTTGCCGATGTATCTTGGGTTTTTCAGATGGCAATTCTGGACAGTAGGTTCCATCCAGGACCTTCGTTGGTGGAAATGTCCAAGGTCTATGAAAAGAATGATGTGGAATTGTTGATCTATCCGGGCCGCACCATGACTTGGCGGCATTTGGAGGCTGTGTCTCATACGCTGAGGATTTATGTTAACCATGTGACAACTTTCAGCATCTTCGATGAGGAGTGGAAGCTACTTGGGAACGGAAAAGTAGGCCTCATTTGAGCATTAGTGCCTCATAAAGATGTATGTTGCTTCTTAATCAAAATAGAGCCATGAATAACCCGTTCTCAATTGTAATGATTATTCTGTCACGATTTTTATGGATCAAGCAATGACAATGTGAGGTCCAGAGAAAGATGCGTACGCTTCGGATGCAACCAGATGGGACCATACAAGCAAGTCTAGTAGTCGCGCGAAGAAATTAGAGACGTGTGGCAATTGAAAGTTGAGTAACACGACTGATATGTCAGAGTTTTGCTGATGAAATTGGGATTCGAGCGAGGACTAGCAACTTTTCAAACTCACGCACAATCAAGCAAAGCCAATGCCAGAGATGTTGTGCTGGCTGAACTTCATTGCGGACCTTGACGGGAATGGCCCTTCAGTGCAGATAATAATGAGTTGACTCTAGACTGAAGTTGTCGAGATCGAAGTGACTGGAGGTCCGAGAGAACCATAGCATCATAGGAAGGCCCAAAAACTGGAAAATCTTGAAGTATTAGAGAATTCTGATTGCGGTGGTGGTATTTACATGGCAAGGGCTTTTTGATCACCCAGCCCTAAAATCCGAATATCGGACATAAACCTACGACCATCAACTGTCCCTCCAGTCCCTCCCTTCTCAAATCCTCCCAAGGCCCACAAGCCTTGCATCATTACAAATGGTGCTCTCATTCATCCTGATCCAAAACCGGCAGTATGCGCCCCCCCAAACCACCAGCTTTCCCCCTCTACCTTACATTCCACCCAACGCTAACCTTCAAACCTCCAGAGGCAAGACCCGCCTAGCCAAGTGGTACTCACCCTACTCAGTACTCTCTCCCCCCTCCCTCCCAGACCATCATCTCCCTCTAACTAACCAACCACCCCCCCCAGGACGAAGAAAAAATAAAGCTCAAAGGCGAAGTCCACCGGCTAATCGCTCCGCGCGACCAAAAACACCAATCCAACTTCGTTGAGTTCCGGAACCTGAAGATCGTGTATCGGCGCTATGCGGGGCTGTTCTTCTGCGTGTGTGTTGATGCGAATGATAATGAGTTGGCGTATTTAGAGGCGATACATTTTTTTGTGGAGGTGCTGGATAGTTTTTTTGGGAATGTTTGTGAGTTGGATTTGGTGTTTAATTTTTATAAGGTATGTTTATTTATTTTGGGGGGTTTAGAAGAGGGATGAGATGGAGAGAGTTGAGGAGGGGATGAGGAATTATGGGGATGGTGGGGCTAATATTTGTGCCTTGGGGATAGGTCTATGCCATTCTCGATGAGGTGTTCCTGGCGGGGGAGATTGAGGAGACGAGTAAGCAGGTTGTGCTGACGAGGTTGGAGCATTTGGACAAGTTGGAGTGAGGATACGGTGGGAATTCGTGTGATTAGCTTGGGAAGAGGGTAACTTGGACTGAGGTATGGGAAAGCATAGGAAGTTCGCTCAGAGCGGGCTGGGTATAAGATGGCGGAAGATGGATTGGGTGCGTCAGGCTGGAGGATCAGCATTTCCCGAGAAAATGTGAGGAACTTGAGCAGGTACAATATCTGGTAGACTTATGCTGTCTTGGGCATGGTACATATCTATGTATACACCCGCTTCTTGCAAGGGCTGGCTTGCAATGGTATTGGACTCAACCAAGCGTCTAAGTACGTTTCGACCATCAGCGAGAAGCTATAATGGCCCCAAAGTCAGGGGTGATAGCGCCTTCTGCTTCATATCACACCAATTCGATGGATCTTTTAAAATTCATATTCATATGGCCCAAGGAAACCTTTTGGTCAAACCCCTTGATCGTCAACGGTCCTCATTGAACCGCGTAGCCGCATCCCTCCATCCCTCCCACAATCCCTCCCCTTCCCCTCTACAAGCCCACACGACGCAATAGTGTCCTGCCAATAATTCCCACTCTTCAACCTCATCTACCATCTCCAGCCCTGCTACTCTCTCCTTCTCCTTCTCCTCCACGCCCTTCTTCCATAGCTCGCTTACATTTGCACCGCCAGCTCCCTCAAATCCGTACGCTTTCATCCTTGCCGCCTGCGCTTCCAACGAACCATATTTCCGTAACGTTTGTAGCACTATCCCTCTCGCAGCAAGATTCGAGACCATCACTTTTCCAAATGCATCATTGGGCTCGATGGGTTCGTAGAGGACGAGTCCAAGTGGTGTTGTAGATGGGAAGAGGTGTTGCGTGAAGTATAGCGCGACCGTGTCGGCAGCGGCTGGGGCAAGATAGCAGAGGCAACACTCGGAAATGATAAGGGTGGGCAGATCTTTCTCAATATGCTGGAAAGACTGGGGAGGCGTTCGTGAAGGGTCGAGCGTGCGAAGATCGACAGGATGGACACAATAATTTGTAGCATGAAGAGTATCAGGCATACTACCGTAACCAGCGGGCTCCTTGGAATTTGACCAGACCCAGGGTATTTCAATGTGTCCGCACAATTCCCTTTCTCTGTATGGGGGCCCCAGCTTCTGGATAGTATTCTCTGGGAAATCGATCTCATGGTAAAGAAGATTGGGACGCTCATACCCGATTCCGGACGGATGTGGAGTGCGGCTCATAAGACGAAAGAACCGTGTATCAGAGCCTGCACCTAGCGAGATGATCTGCTTCTTCTGAGCAGGGTTGTGGGCAAGAAATTTGTCGACGAGATCGTCAATTGCTTTCGTTCGAACATAGGTACCTGTGATGCTTGGTCAACAAATACTACATCCTTTGAGCCCCTACGTATATCCGGATCTCGTACCTCTATTTATGATTGGAAACCTCCTCTGCGATTCCATTGAGGCGAAGTACTTAGCGAATGGGTCATCCAGGTACCCTACCTCCACGGCGCTTAGTCTAGAGACGCTCGCATCTTGATCCGTTTGCTGGACAATCCTGTCATTGGCTGCCCTTTCCTCTTCAGGGCTTACGTCTGAGTGCCCACCCCGTCCTCGCCCCCGGCCACGGCCACGGCCTGCGCCTAGTGGGTTGCGAAGACTGTTGAGATTGGGAATTTGTGGTGCTGCCATGGTCAAGTTTTTGGGAAGGATGTATTTAAGTCGGCTAGTGAAGGAGCATTTGTGGACTCCATCATCCCTTCCATACCTGGTTTCGGTGCTTGATCAAGAGATCCGGAGAGCTTTCTGTTACTTCATGATGGAGAGAGATGAACGTTTGAACCGAGTGGTTAGGGACTTTTGTAATTTATGTTAACTGGCACGTGACGTAGGCCTGCGAGTAAGAGATATACTTAACCCCTTGAATGCTTGTACTGTAGCTCTATACAATGGATGGAATAAAAAGATTTGTACTGATTGGCTTACAGATGGACGGTTCTACACGTTGAGAGTTTGTTGCACTTTGATACACTGCTTGGAAGTCATGAAATTATTTCCACTTCCGTCTAAATTCAACCGCAATAAACGTTTGAAACGCTGCAACCCAGCAAGACCTCCCATAACCAGTCAAACCTCCTATCAAGCCTTGCTGAAGCTAAATCGAACGCGTGGCAATGGTTAATTGTTTATTTCTACCACAGTAGCCAATGATATTACATTTGGCATTGTTGTCTATCAATATCCTTTGCATGCATATTTACTGAGTCGAACCCGCCTCGACGGGCAGAGTTGTCTCTTCAACAGGCGTCCCAAACCCTGTCCCCAGGCTCCCCAATTGTCCTTTGCGCTCAAGAGCTAGCAACGAGAAATGCCCCCCCGCCACCGGTCTCGCTATAAAAAAAATCGGTGACGGGCTTGCAGGATACCCACCCTCATCAATCGTATCATAGAGATCCGTGAACGCCATACTTGTAGTCGTTTCATTAAGCCAGTAGGCAAGCGCATTGACGAATAGTCGTCTTGTTTCAGGGGTACAGGTTGCCGCAGTCCACATTTCCCAGTCGCTCTTTGTGTAAGAATGCCGGCTATCAAGTGGTACACCGAAGACTTGGCTGACGGTGGGATAGTAGGTTGATTGCATGTCAGAAAGGGAGGAAGGGATGAGATTGAGATCGAGCAACACGTCAGGATATATGTTGTAGAGGAGGCCGTACGATGAGCGCCATTGATAGCCGAGAATTGTGTGTTTCTCCGATGGATCAATGGCGAAGCCTTCCCATTGCTTGTAGAAAGTTGAGGCTGTTGAGCTGTAAATCTGAGAGCTGTTCGGGTCATCTGCCAGTGTGGAGATGAAAGACATTGCCTGTATGCCAACGATGCCTTTGATTGCTAGGTTGGTTTGGTTGACTAGCGCTCCGGCAAAATCGTCTGTTTAGAACGTCAGAACTTGGAAACAAATACAGAATAGGACCTTGTGACTTACCAGTGCTGACCTGAAGGCCGGGGAGTAGAGAGAATTGGATCAAGTATGAAGCCCACTGCTGCAACTTGGCATAATGTTGTTGGACGAATGCTGAGTTTCCAGAGAATCTATTGAGCTTTCAGCAAGATATTCCCGAGATCTTGAATGTCAAATTATACTTGTAATAGGCATAAGTCATAATAATCATGTTGCCGCTTTCTTCGACAGGCATATACTCATCATTACCCTCCACGTGCCCCGTTGCGTTTGGAAAATTGGATCCCAGATCATGCATACTGTATCCATTGGGATAGAAATCACTTTCTTGGTTCTGGTACAAGGGCTCCAGGTTAAGTCTTAACAGCTCTGGATTGGCGTATAGAAAGAATGGCATCGCTGGGAACATCACATCCACAGTATTGACGTTTCCGTCTGACGAGATCTCCTTCTGGAACATTAAGGGCTCCGATGTGTTCGTACTCGTATTGGAACAGCCACCAGATGGAGGTACTGTGAAGACATAAGCACCCATGACCTGCCGGGTCGACAAGGCAACGATGGAATAGTATGCCTGGGCTTCTTCAATATCTGGAATGGCGATACCGCTAAAGTTGTTCGGGTTCAGGAACCCGTACTGATTGTTGGGATCGAAGATATACGGGTCTCCATATTGATCGGTGCTGTTAGTGTAGGTCATGGAACCATTAGAATAGAATGGGAGTGGGCCAGGCGTGCTATTGCTGTAAACCATGGCCATATTGGAGCTGTAATACGAGTCCACATCAGCCTTGAGTTGAGACTCGAATTGTGATGCTAGAACCTGACTTTGCCTAAAGTCGTTGAAATGGAAGTTGATCATTTGCCAGATATTTCCGTAACATTGGCTCCACCATGGCTGCAATGGTACAACTCCCTCTGGAGTGAGATACCGAATGATTGGTTGCTGTACGGAACCGATAGTGTACAACACAGAAGCCGAAGAAACGGTACCGAAGTCATGAGCAAATGCAAATACAGGATCACGGGTTCCGAAAGGTCGATAATCCAGATCAACGATGTCCTGAAGCGAATGTTGTATGACATAATTATAACGGAGATTGCTGGAATACCCGCTCTGGTAGCTGAAGTTTTGGGCGCCTGTGAAGTTGGATGCAGTTGAGTACGTAAAATTGCCCCAAAGAGGCACCTGTTTGCTTATCAGTTTCAATAAACAAGAGTAACGGGAGTCCGGGTCTTTACATCGTACTCTTCCGCGAACTCGTAGGGCATTGCCAAATTGATGAACCTGGTGAGCATCAGCAAGGATACTCCTTTCTTTCCAATTCTAGCCATACCAGCTGTAAATTGAAGATGTATCCCGACTCGTAGTATTCACACTGCCATTCGCGAGAGCTGAACCATCGTAAAACTGCCATTGAGTTGTGACATTGCTTTCATAGGCTACCCAAGAAGCATCGACATCACTGTAAAATTGCACACTGTGGCTAGAATTATCCATGGACCTAATTGAGGTGTTCAGATAGCTAAGCGGGATGCTTGTCCGGCAGTAATCCTTTGGCAACACGGCCGATAGGAAGCTAGCCGTGACCTCCACAGGTCCAGCGCTGAAGGTGAAGTTTGAGTACTGCGAGTCATAGCTGACTGTCAAGGGTATCGCGGCCAGCAGATTGGGTAAGGAAGGCAATGTTGTAGAACCGATCCCCAAATATTCGTAAGATATTCCGTCCACAGTCACAATCTGATATGTTTCAATCACCATAACTCCTGGTCTAAGTAGGGAATTTTATTCTTACGCCTTCCCAGCCCCTTGGTACGCCATCCCTACTAATATTAGCTTTGGGCCCATTGGTTAAGCAGTCACAAGGCATGTACCAGAATTCGACACCATTAGTGTTGATTGTCCCGTTATTCGATGTAGAGGTCCAAGCACTTGTATATGGTGATCGAACCGCCAGTGGGACAGCAGGAGGCCTAGCTGGCGAGTATGCTGGGAGAGGGTTCCTGAGAGGGGCAGTGTCCCGTAAGCAATTGAAGAAGCCGGCTCCGGTATTACTCACCCGTTTGCATCCTTCGCAGTCGAGTACGGATCTTGTCCAAAAGTGACAGCGGCCAAGAGAGCCGGCGATAGGATGATAGCGGTGAACATAATCGCAACTAAACCGATCGAAAGGTATTGGAGCCACGCTCGGAGCGAGCATATTCTCTGTTGGAGGCTCCATGGTCTTATAAGTGACAAGGTATAAGTAGCTGCTGAATAGAGGTCGGAAAGGAATTGCGTAGTAACGCCGCTAAACGGGGTTCAAGAAAGAGCTGTTGTCGATCTTAGCTGCAGTACTCGCCGTAGTTGGTTGCCTCATGGTAGAAACAGAACAAAGGACGAATTGGCCGAGCTGTGGAGAATTGACGTGAGCTCGGTGTTGTCCTGCCTAAATGCTTCTAGTGGGATGCTGTAAACTTTGTGGAGAAAGTGGGGAAGGCTAAGCGGGGTCAAAGTGGGAATTGGTAAAGATCAGGTACAAAATACACCGATGAAGTCACTTGGAAATACCATTGAATGCGCTCCAATTAAACATGCATACACCTGCAGAAATCCCATCTTGCATTAAGGTACGAACGACACTGGTGCTTCTGCATACGGAAAGGATTTGCACGGTCCGCATAATTGGGTCGTGTAGTGGTGGCTTGAACTGTCTTCCTCAATGGGAGTAGGTACTTGCACTTAACCGTAAATTGTCACCTGCGAAGAAGAAGAACATGAACAATGCTGAAGATGAAAGATGCGCTCCATCAAGTAAATAAATATAGTCGTATCTTACACATCGCTTTCGTTTAGTACCAACCCATTGTAGGTCATTCTGATATATATTTCCAAAGATTTACCTATACCGCTCGGATTAGAATAATACCACAGGAGATTCACATATAGAGTACTTTTGTTCTGACAACCAGCCTCTGCTTTTTCACTCGTATCTCAGCCCTTAATGGATCCTGACGCGGATCCTTTGCTCAACCACCTCTTGAATGCGCTCATACCTTTCCTACGCTCACTATCCTACTCATCCGTCAGTCATAGTAGTACACTAAGCATCTGAGCGATGTCACGAACCTTACTAGTCCTCTCCAATCCGTCAGGACGAGACGACTCGATTCCTGTCCTTTCAACATCTCCGTTCCAGACCGCAAACCATCCAATACGTGCCCCCGGGGAGATAACATCCCTCAATTCACCCAGAGCTTGCCACTCTTCGTTGGTTATCCCGAGGCCCTCATTCATAATCTTATGCAGGTCGGCGTCCAAGGCGCCTATCTGAACGCGGTCTGCCACATAGGCGTATGGTTGGTCATTAGAGCCCTGACCGCAGTCGGTGGGGTCATGCATTTCGATAAATTGCAGGTTGGGTAGATGGGCCATGATGTCGGGCCACTTTTCGGTGAAACTCGCTCTTAGGGCGTCTGGAGTCGTTGATTGCATAATGTAGTCCGGGGCCGCATCATCCACATTGTTGAGGATCACATGATGGCGGATTGGTGTGCGTGGCCAGCGGAAGCCATGAAGAGCGAAGACAGGCATCCCGAGCACTTGGTGGAGATGCTCTTTTCAGTGTACTTGGAGGCGCTTGTGTACCAGCAATGTGTGTTTTAGAATACGCAAGGATCCACTAGCTTTGACCGATGGCCATTATAGTGGTCGTGTAAATAGCTTCCTGCGTTAAGATGCGCCGATAAATGGTTCGTATCAATGCCGACCGATGTTGTGTAAATTCCTTCTTAGTCGTATGTTACCAGCAGTGTAGGCATGCTCAGTGGCCGCCCAGGAGATAGACTGCATGTCAGAGAGCATGCAATCTGACAGTCGAATCGATCACAAATAATATAAAATGGTACCTGTCTCAATTGTGTCGTGGCGCGGCCACATGCATGAAAGTCAAGGGGGATGAAAAAGACACGGACGCGATGGGCCGTCACATCGATTATCGGAGGCCGGCTATCGCAGATCCTCGCTATGACCACAGCCCACGGCACCAAAATTTATATCAAGGTCAAAGTCGCCGCGGAAACAGCTTCCATTCTAATTCTACTGTGAAGCAGAGTATAGCTTTCTACTGAATCTATCTCAGAGCTGGAGAGCTATTATTTTTCTGCCAATCATGACTCTCCTGCATAAAATTCTCTCCATACAGTATCAAATATCGCTACGTCGATGGCAAATTCGCGGATATAGTCTCTTTCCAGATAGTGTGTCCTTCCTCCTAGAAGCACTAAACTGTGCAATGGTGGTCCCAAATCAATCTCGCTCAATTGCTTTAGTGTTCCAGCGACCATCTTTTGATCAGTCGCGCCTAGCCGCGCAACTCCAACCGCAAGAGCTTGAGCTCCGCAAATACCCTCGCCCTTCCCCTCTTCAGTTTCTAACATCTGGCTTGCACATTGAGCCACCGTCATATACCTGGGTGGCTCATAGACCTTCCGACCTCTTGCTAGGTTTGCTAGTGACTGCTCTTTAACTTTGATGTCTAACAAGATCAGACTGTGGAGTCCGATTTGATGGTTCTCCTTCAGTCGATCATAAAAAGATGCAGGCTTCCACGTATCGGTGAAGAAAACCATGCTTACAGTCTGCCCAAAATTATATAGTTGCAGGCCGGTAGCACCGACTGCCGACATAATGGAGGCATTATGAATGCTTTGAACTGGGATCTTGAGAGCTCGAGCACGAAGGACAAGGTCGGTATGGGTTGTCGCTCTGCAAATAATTAGCGAATATTCCCATATTATATATATATGCTTCTTCACCCAAAGGGATCTCCCACAACTAGGAACGCAATGTCTGATGTGTCTGCTTCAGCGAGTATTTCGTCACTCGACGACTCTACCATCTCACGATCTGCAACAATAATGGGACGGTCATAGTAAGCTTCCTACTGTAGACGTATTGACGTCAGGATAGTACTGCCAAAGGTATCACTCCACCACTTACAAGTCTCTTTGTGTCGACTAGCAGAATGCTAGTGTACGCCTCAAGGTACACCCTTTCTGCTTTCTTGATCAGCTCTAGACCCTTGACAGTGACATCTGTCTCATCAGCCAGACCAAGGCCGATTAAGTAAAGCATGGCTGCCTTGTATCACCTGTAACGTGGAATTCAAAAGCCCGGAGGAAGATTCGCACAGTAGAGTTGAGAGCTGACTCGCCTATTCCTTCCCCCCGCATAGACTAGCGAGAAATAGGCCGCAACTTCTGGAAGAACAAACTACGAAGTACGTGTCTGCAGGCAAGCACTCAATACTTAAGAATGAGATACCCCATATAGTCTGACTTTCTGCATTCTCACCCCAGAACCTCACGTGAAGATGTTTGGCTCCCGCAACCCTCGACCAACACCCCCGCGTCAACCCCCTCCACAGCAGGCTGGACCATATAGCCGCGTACCCTCAGATACACCAGACCGATATGGCGGGCGGCCGCCAGCAAACGAAAGACCCTTCTACGATGGTGCGCAGGAAAAAAATGACTTCGGTCGTGGAACAATTCGTCAGAGTAGTGGTCAGACCTGGCAACTGCGGCCAGCGAAGTCGCCTAGTCATGAATTCACATATGGCAACCGAGTTGCTGTTTCACCTTTCGACTTTCCTCCTTCCCGTGGAAGCTCAGAATTCTATCTCATCATCAATGATATGTACGTCTGCACAGCAAGACAACTGGATGGGTTTCCGCAGGGACAAATTAGTCTCTCGGATATCCAGAGGTCCTGGGCTTCAATCAGTCTCCAAGACACAGTAATTGTGAAAATATATGACCCTTTCCAGGAGGGTGGACATCGGTACCTCGGATCATTGGATGCAGAAGTCGGGTTCGCAGGCAAGAAAGAGACCGAAACCCCTCTCGATCAAGACGAACTCCAGCAAATCTTCACAAAGGTTTGAACCTCTAGTAGTAGCTCTCTTCTGCACTGGCTTACGCGATATAGAACTATGAGAACCAAGTGCTCGCCCCGGGTCAAAAAGTCCTCATGGATTATAAGAGTATACCCCTGCTGTTTGTCATCAAAGCGATTCAACTAGTTGATCTATCCATGGACAAGGCTTCAGCTGGGTCCGAACCTAGTATGTCTGATCCTCGACACCGCGGCATCCTTACCAGGCAGAGTCAAATGAACTTCTTTAAGGATGCAAAGTCAAGAGTCAATCTAAGAGCTTCGAAACGAAGGCCTGCTGCCAATGCTATATTTACACCTGATTTCAAATTTGAAGATATGGGGATCGGTGGCTTGGATAAAGAGTTCAGTGCTATATTCAGAAGAGCTTTCGCTTCTCGAATCTTCCCACCAGGACTTATTGAGTCAATGGGCATACAGCATGTGAAGGGTATCCTGCTATTTGGACCCCCCGGGACGGGGAAAACATTGATAGCACGCCGGATTGGGAAGATGCTCAATGCCCGAGAGCCGAAAGTAATCAATGGGCCAGAAGTCCTTAATAAATACGTAGGTCAGTCCGAAGAGAATATTCGAAAGCTCTTCGCAGACGCAGAAAAAGAGTACAAAGAAAAAGGGGACGAGAGTGGGCTCCACATCATTATATTTGACGAGCTTGATGCTGTCTGTAAGCAACGAGGAAGTGGTGCAGGAGGAGGTACTGGTGTCGGAGACAGCGTTGTCAACCAGCTGCTGTCTAAATTAGATGGTGTCGATCAGCTCAATAACATTCTACTAATTGGAATGACGAACAGGATGGATATGATAGATGATGCGTTATTGCGACCAGGGCGGTTGGAGGTCCATATGGAAATCTCATTGCCGGATGAACATGGTCGTGTGCAGATTCTCAAGATCCACACTGCAAAGATGCGTGAAAGTGGCAACTTGGATCCTGATGTCAATCTTGAAGAACTTGCTCATCTAACGAAGAATTTCAGTGGTGCTGAGATAAGTGGCCTGGTCAGATCGGCGACCTCATTCGCCCTTAACCGTCATGTCAAGGTCGGTACGATGGCCGGTGTTGCGGACGACGTGGATAAAATGACTGTGAATCGAGATGATTTTGAGCATGCATTCGACGATGTCAAGCCCGCCTTTGGTGTTTCCGAGGATGAAATGCAACGCTGCCTCCGAGGTGGTATTATTCACTTCTCAGAAGCCATCGATGGTATCCTAAACGAAGCTAAACTGATTGTCAAACAAGTTCAAGAGCCTGATAGTACACCCTTGTTCAGCACTATCCTCTACGGGCCCCCAGGGAGCGGCAAAACTGCACTTGCCGCGAAAATTGCTTTAGACAGCGAATATCCTCTCATCAAGATGTGCAGCCCGGACAACATGATAGGATTCAATGAGTCCATGAAAATTGAGCATATGCGCCGCATATTCGATGATGCGTACAAGAGTCCATTAAGCGTGGTTGTCATTGATAACATCGAGCGGATCATCGAGTGGGTGCCTATCGGACCGCGCTTCAGTAATGGCGTGCTTCAAGCATTGATGGTTCTCCTAAAGAAAGATCCACCAAATGGGAGGAGGCTCCTGATACTAGCTACTACTGGAGAACGTTCTGTTCTACAACAGCTTGATGTCTTCACTTCTTTTGATGCAGATATTGCCGTACCAAATGTCAAAAGCCATGCGGAGCTCGCCTTTATCATGGAGAAGTCAGGAGTGTTCTCGAATCCGCAACGTGCCATCCAGGAGCTGAGCGATATGACCCGTAGCGACTCTGTAGATGTTGGTATCAAGAAGATCTTACTTGGCATTGAGACTGCAAAGCAAGATCGGGATAGAGAAGGGCGTTTTGCGCAGACCGTTGCAAGAGCTAAGGTCCAGTTAGGCTATTCATAGAAAATATCTAGAACTAATTATATGAACTCTTGTACTGCTATACCTTTGCCATATCTAATTACTGATGTAGAGAAAAGGAGGGATACTTGAACGCAACCGTATGCCCATTGATTTTCAGCCCTATGATATCGATCGTTTGAGCGAAGCAGGGGTTTGCCGACGACATCTCTCAGACCAACAATAAAACAAATACCGCATCACAGTTAGATTCCAAGCTGCGGGACCATGCTTTACATGGGATTTTCACGCCATACTATAATGGCGTACTGGCCATATGTCAAGTGTCGTGCTCTACTGCCGCACCGCTGAGCAATCCGTCCAAGGCGGACGCTGTATGGCTACCCAAATGTTAGGCAGTCATGGTGCCAGCGCATCATACATCCATGCCTCTAATAGTACTCGCCGCTCAGACCCTCGGCTTCTCTGACCTTATCGGTCTACTGCTACTGCATGGCGTCTCCCAGCTTCGGCAGAAGTGGTGCAGCAAATGATAGAAGATCGTATCTGAGAACCTGTCATATTGCCACCAACAACCATGCTATGCAACGCTATCTAACAGTACGTAATTCACGCCAATTGGGAGCACTAAGGGAGCGTCTTTTTGCCAATCGCACCAATTGCCGCGTCTAGCAGAAGCCAGACTTTTCAGACTGTTCAAAGCAGCAAGAGATTAGAAGGGTAGTTTATCCCCGTGGGGGGTGGACATGACCCATTACTGGTCGAGGCTGGGATGTTTGGAATGGGGGATCCGGGCTAATCGGACAAGAGAAAGCATCTTTTCTCCATCCGAAGCGGGGTCAATGGCCTTCGAGTCGGTGTGGGTATCAGCGGTGCCCCCCAATCGGCCGATGGAGGGCTCTCCTGAGAAATATAAAAGGGAGGTCGAGCACTGGTTTTTACAGATTCTTTTTCTCTTCTTCATTATATCTTTACCATCTTCTTCTCCATCATTCATACTACGTACCACTTAACCAAGCAACATTGGACCTTGCTGCCTCAAGATCCTATCTTAACTTACACTAAGCTTAACTGTCCTACACAAGAGCTACACAAGCGACTTCATATCATCCACACTCATCTCCGTTATTATTTGAAGTCATCTCTATCACCTTTACACAATTTCCTAGGACTACAGAGCCTAATCGACGAAAATGCCTGCAACTCAATCCCGCTACCAAGCCCCTAGCTACTCTCGCCCGGTCACCATGCCCGGCAAAGCGCCCTCCAAGATCCCCATTGCATACCCGGCACCTTACGGCCGTACTTCAACTTCACCTCCTCAGCGAGGCGCAAGCGTCAGCAGCTCAGCCGTGCCTTCCTTGACATCCGACTCCGGCAGCAATAGCGGCGATTGTGATACTGCGCCTAGCATCGATCTCGTTGAATTGCTCAACGAGAAGCTGAGCGTGACTGTCAACCGCGAGCCACTTGACAAAAGCCTGGTAAACCAGGCGCAAACGTGAGCCTTTTCTTGTTTGCCTTTTCCCGCATTCCGAATAATTCTCAACCCGGCATTATCGAAGCGATTGGTATCGGGAGAACTAACAGCTGACAGATCCGGCGAGCTCAACGCGAAGAACCGAGAACTTCTAGAATTGCAAGCTCTTGCTCAGCGTCGACTTAAGAGCAGCCGTGCGAATTTTGCGGACGGCATGAAGGCTGCTAAGGAAGTGAAAAAAGATCTAGAGTGGACCCAGAAGCATGTAAAGTGAGTCACGAATCTTCTTTGTTATTTAGAATCTCTTAATATTCGTCTTTTATCAACCCAGGATCTAACATTCTTGCAGCAATCTCAAAACCAAGACCGAGCGCAAATATCCCAAGCAATACCGCAAAGCGAGTCAGCGCTACCCTTCACCAGAACATTAAGCCTTTCCTTTATCACGATGCCCACGTCGAGACGTCTTTCTTCATGTATTATTTATGGGTTTGGGTTATGTTCTGGGCAAGGGAGTTGACATGTCGTTGAAATATACTCCCTAGCTCGCTAGTATTCCGCCCTAAGGCAGCTCCCATGGTCTCTCGCCGCTTTTTCAATGGGCAATGAAACCTCTTCATTGCTCCTACCGCGCGGCTGTTAGTCCTCTTCTTTCGTGGGGGGATTACGATTATGATTCGATGGCTTTACGCGTCTGCATGGCTGCTAGGGCCCTCGTCTCATCTTTCTGTTTTCGGCAATTGGCTCTCTTGGGGGCCTTTCTTTATGCTTTTTCCGGGCAATTTAGGTATAGTGAGCTGCCTGTCAGGGCTATTTGGGTCCTTTGGTTACATCTGCTATGCTGGTTTAGGCAGGATGAAATGCAATGGTTTACAAATCAGATTTGGAACGATGGTGCCAGTGATGCCCCTTGGGTCCTCTAGGCCCCGAAAAGAGGAGTTTTCTACGCCTGATTTGCTACCACAAGCCGTGGCAAAGACTCACGTCAGCACCAGTAATGCGTCATGGAAATGGGTATCTTCCTTTACGCCCTCCAATGGTAAACCTTTACCCGTATCTCTGACAGGGCTGCACCCTAAACAGTCCGGATCTCCTCCAATCGCTATCCTCCCTGTAGATCCCTAATCGATCCCATCGCCACTCCCCGTAGCGTACACCGTAATGCGGGAGCCCAGCCCATGTGAACGCTGCTAAGTCCCGCTCTGCTTGCCACCATCATCCCTATCATCTATTAAATGTTTCCAAGGATCCTCAACAAAACTCGCATCATAGAAAGCCGTATCACCTCTTGCATGTCTGACTCCCCTTCTCAGAGCTTGCCAATCCCATTGCCCGTCCGTCTTTCGCCCGGGTTCCAAGCCACCCGGCCCCTTTTCCCCATTTGACTTTCCGACATGCATCGGTGGTGCCATAACAGAATTCGTATTCCCAGAGCTCGTCCTTATCTCCTCATCGCCTACTATATAAGATGGCCCTTTATCCTCGAACTCTGGTGCCTGTGCTAACCCATCGATTCTCCCCAAAACATCTGCCTCCCCATTGCCCCATTCAACATTAGGCACCCTCCCTCCTCCTTCCACTTCCTCTTCCTGTTCCTGTAATTGCCCCTTCGCCTGTTGTTCCCTCCCCTCCCGCACAGCATTGAGATCAGGCACCGGCCCGCTATGTTTCTTGCCTCTCATTCCTAAAGGCGTATTATTACTTCCACTTCCCTCACTAACTGTATTCATGTTGCCTATTTTGCGTTTCTTCTTGGGTGGATTGGGTTTCGCGCCAAAGGAGGCGAACCCCATTGTCGAGGATATGTCTATGTCTATGTCTTGGTTTTCAATGGCGGATACGGAGGGGGAGAGGGGAGGGGAGTGCGTGGGGGATGCCATTGTGTGAGTGCGAGGAGGTTGGATGAAGAATCGTGGTAGAGTAGTGTGGTGTGGTGTGGTGTAATGACTGGGTTCTGGGTAAGACCAGCGGATCCGGGGAAGATCGGATGCGAGGCAATGGGTCAAAGTTGCTGTCGGGGATTGGTGTGGGGTGTGGAGCGGGGAGTGTAGGTCCCCGATACAAAATCATGATTAACCTTCAATCCTCATGTGAATTCCTCTATTTCACAGCCTATGTTCGGTGAAAATATTGGTATTTGGCTTCTATGAGGTGTATGTGTGAAGGACAGCTCCGTGCTTGTAATGAAGAGCCGACTCCTTTAGTTACCACATCATAATTCTAACCACCAGTAAAGCCAATCTAATTACTCTGTACAGTCATCGTGACAACCC
Source organism: Cladonia borealis (assembly GCA_018257855.2). NCBI lineage: Eukaryota > Fungi > Ascomycota > Lecanoromycetes > Lecanorales > Cladoniaceae > Cladonia > Cladonia borealis. The sequence continues at coordinate 1,227,140 of JAFEKC020000005.1, read as the reverse complement.
CAGTTGACGACACTACGATTAGGAGGTTTGCTAGTAAAAGTAGACAATTTGAATGGGATAATATAGAAAGCAATGCTTGACAGGGAGAAAGTTCATACCAATTTCTTGCATTGAGCTTCAATAGTGGAGGTAAAATCGAGGCATCGGCAACTACAATACACGAACAATTGCTTTTGTAAGTCCAGAAGCAGATTCTTGAGAAGATTTGGTACAATGTGGTTTGACAACCTTTTAGACAATCTTCTACCGCCATCGTATTTGCGAAAAGGCAAACCTCTAAAGACCTACATATATTTAGCGCGCTAGATTGGCTATTTACCGCGCGTGTGCGGAGTAGGCTGAAACGACGGCTCGAAGCATCATCTTTGCTTGATCATTCCATTGTAATTCTTCAATCAAGAAGCAATATAATCCCAACATGGCCCCCTCATCATCAGTTGTCGTATGTTTGCTACCTAATGTACCTAGTGACATACTGACCTCGTACAGTCGAAGCTGAAAGTGCAGCTAAAGTTGGCCATCACCAGGCTACGCATGGTCCAGCAAAAGGACACGGCTATTGCAAAGCAGCAGAGAAGGGCGATGGCGGTACTACTAGAGGTACTCATGCGCCATATCTCCTCTATAGGGAAAAGCTGACAGCAGACTTCAGCAAGGCAAGGAGGAATCAGCACGCATTCGCGTTGAGAACATCATCCGCTCAGACATCAACACCGAGCTTCTGGAGATACTTGAATTATATTGCGAACTTCTGTTAGCCAGAACAGGCCTGATGGAAGCTAAAGAATGTGATCCGGGGCTTGAAGAAGCTGTTAAGTCTATCATTCATGCTGCACCACGAACGGAGATCAAAGAACTTCAACAGACGAGGCAGCTTTTGGTTGAAAAATATGGCAAAGACTTTGCACTGGAAGCAGTCGAGAACTCTGATGGCAAGGTTTCCGAGAGAGTGCTCAAGAAACTCCGAGTGGAACCACCAGCTCCGGAGTTGGTAACCTTATACTTAACGGAGATTGCAAGGACATACGGCGTGAATTGGCCTAAGAAAGAACCTTCACCAGATGGTGAGAATGATGAAGATGAAGATGATCCTTCTAGTGGCCAGGGAGTGAAGAACCTCGAAGAGCCTTTGACAACAGATGAACTCAGCAAAGCAACGCCCCCTCGAGACCTAGGGCCAAGGTCTCCAGTCAGCGTCGCTCCTCCAAGCCCGAGTACTGATAACCTGAACCCACGAGTCAAGCTTCCCGGACCACCAGAGCTGAAACCTGGTGCGAGGATGAGTGGTTTAAAAAAGCAGACTTCTGGCGCTGGTGGTGATACGGGGACTAGGAACAATATTGTTGGTGGGAAGATTCCTGATGTCGATGAGCTGGCTAAACGTTTTGCTGCTTTGAAGAAGTAAGGGAATGTGACAGCCATGTTACGGACCACAGAACAGTCTCTTTACGTCTGTTTCCACATTCGACCTGAGCATTCGCCGCTCCAAGCTGGACTGAGCCCGAGCGCCCCTGACCATCCCCTGGGCCTACCCTAAAGCCGGCAGAGGCACAGCATTCCCACGCATGGAGTGACGATCGAATGGACCACGTCATGCACAACCACATAATGTTCAAGACAAACAGCACAGCTTTTCAAAAGGCATTAGAGACATCTGATTTGTACACCGACTTTCTTTACGGGTTGGGGAGGGATCAAATGTAGAGGAGGAAGGCGCGCCAAAATGAATTCTCTTATCAGTCTCGGAGATTCTCTGCTAGGCTGTCCACCTGATTCTCCATACTCATGCTGCCTGAGGAGATGCCTGAGGCGTTGCGAGAGGAGTTGCAATTGCGGCTCCTAGCAAGGAGCCTCTGCCTGCTACGCGATAGTTCTGAACAACCGTGAAAGTAAAGCCCGTGTACTCGTATTGGTCGAACACACAGGTGAGGCCCGACAAAGCCAAACCCCACGTGCTCCATTTTAGGCTGGCCGCAGGGTGGAAGGTGAGCGTTACGCTCCCAGAGGAGTACATGAGGGTCCTGCCAATAGGCCTATTGCCATTCCCCTGGAAATTCTCAATCGCTGCCCATCTACTAGCCGCCAATATGGCATTGAGTGCGTCGGTGTACCAAATCTCTGGGACATAATTGGATAATTCCAGGGAAACGCTCATGGCCCCATGCCATGGAATTACAGTAAGAGGGTCTGGGGGAAGCTCACTGAAAGAAGGTCAACATCTGCATGATAGCCCTGTGTTGTTCAAAGGCAGGGCAAGACATGTAGGCTTACTTTAAGGGGGTAATATCCGTCAAGTTCGTGATTATTGAACCATTCACCAGTGCAGTAGAGGATTCTAGGCTTGGCGACAACTCCAGGGTTTGAGTGGGCACGGTTGCTGAGAACGTCGAGACAGAGAACATAAAGAGAAGGGCAAACTTCAGACCTTTTCGGAAAGCCATGCTGAGTTCAACAATGTCACGAGTTATTGTCACAACTGGAAGGAATTATTGGCAGATTCTGCACTGGAGATCTTGTAGACCAATCATCCTCTTCTGATTAAAGCTCCAGGCGCAACAACAGGCACAATCTATCGTCATCTAGATTCCTACTTGGTGATGGACCCTCACGCGTTCGCGTGTTCAATCTTGAGACGTGTATCCGCGCATGCGATAAATGGGTAAGCGGTTGCGGCTTTAAATATCGACATATATGCGCTCCGTGCGTATAAAACATAGCAAGCGTTAAAGGCAAGACGTACTCCAAGAAAATTGCTCTAAGTGTGCTATTCGTTCCCAGCCGCTGTCTTGCGGAGATTGTGTTTGGCACGCATGGTCTGGAAAGCACTGCCGTGTAGCTAAGAAGGCTATGGCTGAAGTCCGTTGGAAGCTTCTTGAGGTCTTCTGGCTTCCACTTAAAATCACTTATCTTTAGTTCCAGATCTAATGGTAGCCGTAATGCGGAAGATTTCCCGGGTACTAGGGCGAAGAAAAGCTCGCGCTTATTGTAGATACATAGGAGATCCCTCCGTAGCTTATGTATGAGAACCAAGTACCTCTATTCAATGTCTCTACCATAAAGACGCACCCAACCAAAACACCTTTCCACTATTCCAAAATCCCAACTATCGCACCCCCCAACTCTCATTAGTCTTCTGCCTCCTAACCCCCGCCTCAATCTTCCGACTTTGTATCCTCCGCAAACTTGCCGGCACAGAATCACTGCCCTCACTCTCTCTATTCATCCCCGTTCCCCTCCTGGTCCTACGTTTCGTAAGACCTGGGGATCCAATTGGATCCCTCACCAGGTCTCTAGCCTCAGCAATCACCACCGCCTCATCCTCATCCCCAGTTTTAATAATCTCGTTTTTATTACGTGCGTAGTCACGGTACGTAGGTCTAGTCAGAAGCCCGCTTCGGAATTCATTGGCCCCGACAAGGAGTTTCGTGAGATCGATGAGTTCTTCGAGGAACTCGATGATCTCGGCTTGGGCGGCGGAGGAGGCGTTCCAGGACATGTATTTGCGGCGAAGAGCACGTTGGCGGGCGAGTTTGGGAACGAGCTCGTGGGAGCCGAGGTCTTGAGCTACTTTCTCCAGGACTACTTCTCGGACGCGGTTGATCATGCGGAGGTGAGCGAGGCGGGCGGAAGGGAGGAATTGGGGGAGGGGGGTTTTGGTGGTGAGAGCGCCGTGGATGGCGAAGAGGGTTAGGGTGATGGAGCCGGCTACGTTTCGACGGTATGGGTAGATTTCTGCGTTGAGCTCTTCGAGAGGACCGGAACCGTAGGCTGTACGGAGTTGTAGCATGTTGTCCATTCTGTCGACGATTTGATGGAGGACGTAGAGGATCTCGCTGTAGATGAGTGCGAGCCCCTCGAAGGAGCCTTTTATTCTGGGTTCCTTGCTACAGAAGGGCAGAAATGTCTCAGCGGCCTCCAGGGCATTGCTGGCCTTGCCACTGGCGTCTTCGAAACGTAGAAAGTTTTCCTCTGCAAAGATATCGATCTTACGACCGGATTCGATACCGGCTGCAATGCATCGCTCCATTTCGTTGACGTGGTGTAATGCTGAGGCAATGGAATCAATTAGGCGTGTGCGTGCTTTGACGGGCAAAAGAACAACTTCGACGATAAGTGCGACGGCGCCGCCAATCATAAATGCAATCCACCGCTTCAGGAAGTTATCGGTAGCTGTTCCAGGGACGGTATCTAGCTCCGTAGCAAGGGTGACAACGCATATGCTGACAATGCCCACCATTCCAGCTTTTGGATATGGGGTCCCGAGTTGTACGTACGCACAGGGAAAGAGTGCAATGGCGACCATTACTGCACATACGATGTGGTTTTCACCTCGTGCTTCCAGAGCGGCCCAGCCCCATAGACAGCCAAGTGTGGTACCTACACCTCGAAGGATAAAGATGTTGACGGATGTGCCGATTGAAACCTCGGTGATCAAGACGAGCTGCAAAGCGGCCCATAGGCCTCGGTTCAGGGAATACCAGGTATTCCAAGATGCAACCAGTGAAGGCCAAGTTACAAGCATGACTGCAAAGCCAAGTTTTAGAGCATATAAGACGTCGTCAGAATCCTGCATCCATTCTACCGTATCGGCTGCATTACCACGCAAACGCAGGCCTAGAGAATCGTTGCCCTCCCTAGATGTTGCGCTTTTGTGTTTTGGCAACCTCCGCGCTTGTTCTTTCGCTGAAGATTCTTCTTGGACATTTGTGTTAATTGCGTTCTCCAAATCCGTTTGCTTCCGCGATGAGATCTTCTCGATCCTACTGTCCAAAGACTCGGCATCGTCGTCATCCTCCTCCGGCTTGGTATTACCTTGCTTGGTGGCTTTCCTTGCAGGGGCAGGCACGGCCTCATCCTCCTCGCCGCCAGTATTCAACCATTTCGACCACTTGATACGCGGGGCATACACTCGGCGACGGTCATGCCTCTGCTGACGTTGTTCAATAAGCTCACGAGAATGTGTGAGCATATCCTGGAGGTGAGTACTGCTTTGGTTAGTGTTCGACTCGTTCAGAGCGCCACGGAAGACACCTACGCTGCCTGCCGCACATTGAGCATGAAGGATGAAAGTAGGAACACCTCCTCTCTAGGCATGACATCCGGTTCCTTGCCTTCCAATTCCTGCATGGCTACAGCACCCTCAAAGGCAGATATGGTATCAACATCAAATTGAGTTAGAGCTTGCTGGAGGCTACTTATGTGGAGATCTACTTCCTCGATTATGATACCTTTGGGCGCTCGTGCACCCGAAGGCAAATGGGGGACATCCTGCGGATCTTTAGCAAATATAAGTTGGACTAGCGTTGGAGATTGAGATCTGACATATGCATAAGCCAGGCATGCAGTCACTACGTCCACAGTGCGAGCGACAACAATGTGGAGATCTTCATATGGCTTGGCAACTCTCATCAAGAGATACCTAAGTAATCGAGCATCACCAAATTCTATCTCACGCCTAGGCTTGATCATCTCAAGTTCTGCTTTATCTTGATTAAGGACCAAATCCTCATTGGAAGCTTCGGTTGAGGGTGGATCTATCGCATCGGCGCCTTGCGTTTTCTCAGACTCACCATTTTCAGCTCCCTTCGCCTTTCGAGTGCTTGGCTTCTGCGCCTCTGATAGAGCACCTTCTTCGGCTTCGTCGTCACCAAGGAGGGCAAATTTGGATTCGCAGGCGCTGATCACCGCAATGGTATTTGCCACCATCTTCTTCATTGCTGTCACACTGACCGGCTTCATGTTCCGGGGTGGTAGCACGGAAACCGCCAATTCGAAATTGCATTCCCGTTGAGCGGCCTTGCATTCCGCGAGCTTCTTACGTATTTGTGCTTTACTATCTGTCAAGTCTTTCAAAGAGATCTTTTGGGTTTCTTCAAGCGCCTCATTGTCATTGCTCGTAGATCTGGTTCTCCTACTAACAATGCTCTTCAACTTTTCATAGATAGATAGCTTCACAGCCTCAGACTTTGCTTTGCCTGAGTCCTTGGGATGCCTTTCCGCAGACGAGCTATCTTTCTCCTCCTCAGAGGATTTCCGGGACATCTCTTTAGCGGTCGCCGTGCCTTCAGCCTCGATAAAGTAGCAACCAGCATCTTCAAGTGCTTTGGCGGTCTCACAAAGTGTATCGATTGTGGTTTGGCCCAAGAACCTTGAACTGAACTCAGGAAATATAGACAGGTTAATTACCACGATGCATCCTGCAGCAATCAATATCGGGTAGAGTATCTGGGTCGCTTCTCCAGTTGTCACTGTCTTAGCTGTCGAAACCAATGAAACTACACATACAATGATCATGAGTAGCACGAGAATAAAAAGACGGGGAGTTCGTGAGCGTAGGAATCCGTGGAAAAGTGTTGCCATTGCAAGAAACGAGCCACGGATAGCATAAGCTGCTGGTGGATATTGGTCGATAACCAGAGAACCGAGATAAACTCCAAAGAGTGACCATGCTAGTCCCAGAAATGTGCCGGAGACGGCCAGAATAAGTGCTTCCGCCATCTGGCCAAAACGCCTGCCCGGATGGCCGAAGACTGTCGTAATTGCGCCGAGATATGCAGCCTTGCCAATGGCAGTCTTGGATCCTGGGATGAGACATATGCTGACTGTGGGGGGCAATGAGCCATTATTCTTGACCTCAACTGGGTGTTGACGATTCACCAAGTAAAGTCGTAGCTACAACATTCTTCAATATCCTCTTCCAAAGGTTATTCTTTCTAAGATTATCCCATATCTCCCCTATCTGCTCCACCACATATCGACGTCTGCGCTGAAGCGCCGACTCTTCCTTTGCCATTATAGGGACTTCCGAAAATGAGAAGAGACATGATACGAGAAATGAGCATCCGCAACAACAGCCTGACCCAAACTGACAATGAAATTGAATAAAAATAGAAGAACTGATGAAACCGATCTGCAAATACCTCCCGTACTTCTAGGTTTCATACCATCGGCGCGCCAAGGCGCCGATGCCGTTCCCAGTAGGATAAGATCTACGCATACGGGACTCCGTGTACACTCATGACGATCCTCCTGAATGGATCCTCCGGATGGATCTTAACATCTTTGACTATTTTCTCTCCAGCCATGTCCGGACCGTCGAAGTCCACTGCATCAGACACATCCTTCCGCAAAACCTGGGATAGGGCCGAATATGCTGCCAAAGCTGAAGCTCGAGAAGCCAAATATAAAGAAGAAGGCGCCGCTCGAGCTGAAGCAAAAGCCGCAGGTATAAAATACCGACCACGGGCTGCCACACCCCCAGATGCGAAAGAAACAGAATCCCGTACTGCGCGCCTTGATGTCTCGAATAACATCGGCAAGACTACTCTCGTGCCTGCTGGCGCAGCTACTGGAAAGCGTGGTAGAGGAGCTGGGTTTTATTGCTCGGATTGTGACTTGACGTTCAAGGATAACTTACAATTTGTGGAGCATCTGAATTCAAGACAGCATCAGATTGCTATTGGGCAGAGCGGGGAGGTTAAGAGGGCAACGTTGGAGGAGGTGAGGGAAAGGTTGGAGTGGTTAGCGCAGAAGAGAAGGGAGGAGAAGGAGGGGATTGGGAATGTGGTTGATTTGGGGAAAAGGCTTGAGGTTAGGAAAGAGGTGGAGGAAAGGGAGAGGGAAGAAAAGAGAAGGAAGAGGAATGAGAAGAGAAGGAAGACTAAGGATGGCGCTGGGGTGAAGCTTGAGGAGGTTGAGGGTGTTGGAAGTGGTATCATTTGCTAGGGACTTGTGGCTTGCATTAACGGGCTAATAGTAATGGCCAACCTGTTCATTTGCATAGCTGAGGCGTTTGGTACGGCTGATGCATATTTAGTATCCAGTCATCAATCGCTTGATACCCAGGGGAGGAATCGGATAGTATTCTAAAGATCTTAAACATATATGAAACCCTTTCGCCTTTCATCGTACCAAACAATCCTGGGTATCGTCCGCTGTCGATTGTTCCAAACGCCAGTCCCGTAGACACATATCAGATCTGAGCAAGGTCAGCAGTGTCTTTGGAGGAAGCTCGTGGCTACATACTAATTTCAGCTCGGTCCTGTGAAGAGCCCTTGGGCCACCCATCCAGACATTGATCCTGCCTGGCACTGGTTTGACCTGCAATCTACGGAAAGCCTCTCTAACGTGTTTAGGTGTAACAGGTGTTGTGCCCTCCTCAGGCGGGTCAAAAAGTCCGGTTTCCCTCTTCCGCTTCTTATTCTGAGCATCGGAGTCGCTGTTGCGAGTCTTGTGCTTATCTTCTTCTTGCTTGACCCTCAACGCTTCCTCCGTCAAAATCTGGACGATGTCGTAGAGCAAGAAGCCCAGGATATCAACAATGTCATCGCCCGGCTTGCTGTCCGTCACGACACCAAATCCAGCCCACTCGCGGAAACGCTTGGCCTTCTTGTACGTGAATGAAGCTTGGCGACATTCGCTGTAGTGAACATATTCATCCTTAGTCATGCCCTTGGTACGCCTGTCGGCTTGTTCAAGGCGTAGAAGAGTTGCTGCATTAGCTTCTTCTTCCTCTTCATCATCTTCGTCCTCGCCTTCTGGTAGTTGCTCGCTAAAGTAACTGGAAATATCCCATGGCAGCTTGACCTTCTTCTTGCTTCGCTTGGCCATCTCTCCTAGAGGCATTGCCGGACCCCCAGCGGGGTCAGCGCCGCCCAACGGGTCGTCACCGACTGCGACGTCTGCATCGGCTCCTTTGTCATCAGAGTCTCGCGCAGTCTTGCGAACATCCTTCCATGAGAGGAAGGTTTTGAGGCGAGATGTCTTGCCCTTGTCGTGGCGGATCAAAAAGAAAAGGTCCGATGTAGCAATTGTACGTAAGCCTTTTCGAGCAGCGAGAGCTGTGGACCGTCTGAGCTGTCCCGATATCAGTCTCATGCCGTGCCAAATCTATCGGTGGGGATGACTTACAATCTCATGGACTTGTTCATGCACAATCTGTTCGATTAAAGAGGTAGTCTCGGCAGATGGTTCTCCTGTTTCACCAGCGACAAACATCATCTTTGCGATATAGGACATCAGTAACAGCGCTGCTACCAAACGATCGTATTTATGAAGGGAGGAAAGTCGAGTGATTTCAGGTGACGCAAATCAAAATTCGAGCCCTTAAAAGGCCGCGAAGAACTCATGTAGCCTCTCGGTAAGAGACATGTTTGAGGATCCGGAAAGTATTATTGAGTATTTCCTGGCAAAGAAAGTAGGCTTGGTACTACAGGAGAGTGTGACAACAAGCAATCACGCATCCCTGTGTCATGGCGCAGGGTGGGTTGGTGCCACCGAATGAGCAAATGGACTTCCGTTTCCCTTTACCGATCTAGGATGTCACATGGTAGGCTCCAACATCACCCAGAAATCGAATACAAAGTAGGTATTTGAACGCGACAGAGAAGCAAGTCCACACGTACCTGTTGGATCTCCTGTCTGTACTTGGCTCCTGATTTCTCTGCCATAGCTGCGGCACTTATCCACCGCCCAGCCCTGATTAATAGCCACCTAGCTCAGCCGGATCAACAAAGAGGTGGACATTTTGTATTATAAAAAGGTCCAGTCAATCCTCAATTGGCCCAAAAATCCCCACCAGTGTTTACGACAGCTATAAAGTGAAACCCAAACTCGCATATAAAAGAGAGGAAAGTTGTTTGAGGTGGACGGCGATTATTGAGGCCGGTAAGATATTTTACACTAACGGCTATGATACCGGCTAACCTTCCATTTCGATGTTTCCGCATTCTGCCTCGAGGTCTTACCTTACTCTTTCAAATCAACCATAGCTTGAAGCCGTAGAAATGGTTCTGTAAGTCTTGATCCACGTTGAAAGTGGACATGAGCGGCTAACGTTACTCTAGACATCTCCTGGGCAAGAAATCATGGAATGTATACAATGCCGACAACATTGCCAAAGTCAAGCGAGACGAGGCTGCGGCCGCGGCGCGCGAAGAGGCCGAAGAGCAGCGTATGCAAGAAGCAGACGCCGAACGAAGGATAAAGATACTACGTGGGCTGAAAGCTGATCCACCACCAGCTCCAGTTGAAGGGCGATCAGAGGCCGAGCGAAATGGAACAGGCGCGCCAGGCCGAGAGAGGAAGAGAAGACGGATCGCTGGCGAAGACGACACTGACAGAGATATACGATTTGCCCAAGAAAACAACGCCCTCGTTCCTGCAAAGGCGGAGATGCAACTAAAAAGCAAGAAGAGTAGTGATGCTCCTATCACGGATACAAACGGGCATATCAATCTATTCCCTGCGGAAGGCTCGAGACGTCATGCACCAAAGAATGCAGAAGTTGAAGCCGAGAAGGCTAAGAAGCAGAAAGAGTACGAAGATCAGTATACGATGAGGTTCTCCAACGCAGCTGGCTTTAAACAGGCCATAGGCCAGAAACCCTGGTATCAAACTATGGGTGCTGATGAAAATAAAGATGGCGAGCCTGAAACCGTGTCGAAAGATGTGTGGGGCAACGAGGATCCACGGAGAAAAGAGAGACAAACAATGAGGATAGCAGCCGATGATCCTTTGGCAGCTATTCAAAGGGGCGTAGCTGGTGTTAGAGAAGTGGAAAAGGAGCGGCGGAAATGGAAGGAACAGAAAGATAGGGAGATGAGGGAGATCGAAGAGGCAGAACGTCGGCGAAGAAAGAGGAAGAAGAGAAGCTCTAAAGATGATGATTTGGAGAGCTTCAGTCTAGATGGTCCTGCACAAGATGATAAGCAGCGACGACATCATCATCTGAAGGACCGAGAAGACTCATCAAAGCATTCTCATAGACATCGTAGCCGAAGCCGGGATAGGGATAAGTACAGGTCTCACGCTGGTCGCCATGGAAATACCACCAGGGGGAAAGCCGGAGAGAGACCTGGATGGGAACCAGGCCCAGGTGGCAGGTATAGTAGCCAATTCGCACACGCATAGAGGCATATGTCGACGTGCACAAGAGTCCGAAATACGATCTTCTAGACAAGGGACCTGAATCAGCTTGGTATGCTAATCAGCTAGCAAATCTTGACTCCGAGCCAAAATCCACCTCTATAAAGCTCCATTCATTAGCAAACATAATAACCCCTCCTAACCATTCCCACACCTCCCTCCTACACCGCATTCATAAACTACCCACCTAACCCCCCCACAGCTTCCAACCCCACGCACTGCCAATGCCCCATCTCCCTCAAACCCCCATCCCACAAGCTGTATTACCATCACGAACCCTCACGCAGCCCCCACCGCCACGCTCTTATCCCCCCCCACACCACAATCAGCCACATCTGCAATTTTATCTCCGCATAATCCAGCGCTGTAGCGTCCCCAACGACCCTGCACATCCTTGGAATTCCGACTCAATAGTAACCTGCGTCTTCACACATCCTGTAGCGGCGTAGACCCCCCTCCCGTAGCAGCCATGGGAACCATATCGATCATTACTTCCATACCCCTATTTCTTCACTGCTGCGATTCTTCACTCAAATCCCTCCTTGCAATAGTCCAGGAGCAAAGCTTATCATCCCCCCAAACATTCCAGGATGCCCGCCATGGCGTGTCCTACTAGCACCATCCTGTCCATTACATGCCCAGATTTCGCACCCAATGCATCAGGTACGGCTATCATATCCTCAGAGAAGTTCTGTATGCTTTGACGCTCTGTAGCGGTATCCGGGAATGCTGTCGTAGGGTTTTCAGCGGGGGCTGTAGGGGGGAGGTTGGGTGGGAATAATGGGTGCGTGGAATGCGTGCGTGCGGGGAGCTGAGGATGGGGTGGAGGGGGAGGGGAAGGGGGAGGAGAGGAGATGCGGTCCTGGGGAAATGGGGTTGGGGGGTGGGGGGGTTTTATTCGTGTAGTTGAAGGGGAATAGTTGATTGTGGAGATGGTGCGAGGGGTTGAGAGAGTTTGGATGGTGGGAGGGTTTTGAGGGATGCGAAGGTGCTGTAGGTAGTGCTGGCTTTGCTGTTTATGATAAGTGGTAGATTTCACTAGACTTGTTGAAGGGAAGATAGGATCTCGGGGGTAATCAGAACTACCAGATCTTAGTAGCTATATATAGCAGTTTAAGACATACTTTTATCATCAACTGCCGGGGTAGCTCAATCGGTAGAGCGTGTGGCTCTTAAACAAGAACACCTCAAGGTCGCGGGTTCGAGCCCCGCCTTCGGCTCTAATTTTTGCAAAATTTTTTGGATTTTCCTTGGGGTGTCGACGCTGGCTTGTTGTCAAGACAAAACGATTTCAAAAGTCCTATGAATATCTAAATTATTTTTTTACGCTCCGCATACTGGAATATCTCTGGATTCAAAGATTCTCCACCCAGCTCATGTCCCTCGTCTTTTCTTGCACTCTCACTTAAGCCTTATATGTCTTCTTATTGTCACGTATGCTCGTCCTGTGTGCTAGCTACCTTTCGTAAGAAAAAGCCAAGCAATATGCCTTCGCCCTTGCACGGTGAATATGGTCTCTTGTGGCTGCTCTCTTTCTAATAAACTCGCTTGCATCATCGGTGTCAAAATTTCGCCACACTCTCAACTTTACTTCATCCTACACCCCGGCTGCTGAGAGCTCATGTCATTGGTTGCCGTGTGACCCCGGGCCACAGCATGCCTTATCTGTGTACTATCTATGTTGATAGGCTATTTGCTTGCCGAGTGCTTGGCTGCAAGTTCCAACATAGATAGTATCACAGCTTGTGATCCCTGCTCATTGTTGACATCACCAATATAGCCTAACCAGCCTTCTCCAACTTTTGTCAATGCCACGGCCGCCTCGTTCGGATTCGCTGGCACAGAGGGGAAGACTAGACTCTGGGTGACGGAGTCTGAAGACGGACGATACACAGAATCGTCATTCGCTACGTTCTTGAGGAAAACAGCCTTCTGGCTGTAGCCGTTTGGCAGGGAGGACATCGGCAACTGAGTAATGCTCCTGTCGACTTCTATTAGCAGACGATGAAAACACTCGATCATAAGATATCCATCGGCTTAACGTTAAAGGAACATTGATTACGTACCTGTTAAGATAAACATCGGTGCGATGGTAGTCCCCAAATTTCCAGTCAAGGCTCCAACTCTTCTTCCAGAACCTGTCCATAGTGGACTCATTGATAAAGCTACTGAAGTTACAGGAGAAGATTGCAAAGCCTCCTGCTTGAACATAGTTTATGACCTGCCCCAGCAGGGCGGAATTCTGCTTCAGGGTGACGGCAGGATCGGGCAAGAGAATGGCGATTGGCTGATGTTCATTGAGATGGCGTTGCGCTCCACTGAGGCTACGAGCACGTTGAACATGGTACTTGGCAAGCAGCGAGGCGATCAAGTCAGAATAGATGCTGTCAAACAGATTTTCGTACATCTTTCCTTTGTCGAGATTGAGGATGAACACGGTGAGCTTCTCGGAGAGTGGTTGTGTTGTCATCGTTGTGGTATGATACTTAGGAAAGAAAGAGGAAGGTAACGTCACACCAACGAGATACGTTTTAATGAGACGTTTTCTGTTCCTTCTCGAAGAGCCTTTTCATCAGCGAGGGCAGTGCTGCGGGAAATTACGAAAGGTGGGACCAGAATAAAAAGTCGAGAGGGCACGAAATTACGACACCGTTATTGCAAGCGAGTGTACTGCGTCGCACCTGCCAGAATTCCCCGAATCCGGTTCTACCACACCTTCCGGTCCCAGGTCAAGTTGACGCTAGGTTTTAAAAGCGCTAGGTATTCCCAAAGACTTCTTACATCAATATCTTGTGTGATATCTAGCGAACTTAGTCACACGTTGTGTGCAATGCGTTAGATATAAGTTTCAGACTGGGACGAGGAACGCTTCGACGCACTTATTGGGCTGTTCATATTTTCCTAATTGGACACGTCGTGTAACAATGCTTGTCTCTAGCTCAGCTTGTCCAATTGAGTTCCTGTCACAAGTATAGATACATTACCCTCTCGTCCTTACAGTTCAGTTGTCCTATAATTGTTATATTAAATAGGACTTGAACGACTTATGCTGATCATAAATTTCAGAATGAATGAGACTGAGTACCTTATGGGATGAGATTTAGAGGATAAGCTATGGCTCAACGACCATAGTCTAGACCGATTTCGTTTCTGTTGTATCAATGTCTCTGTTTTCCTGGCATTACAGTACGGCAGCCAAGGAGATGTCACTGATCTGAAAGAGATTGAGAACAGCATGTAGGCTCTGTCATGTTTTGACAAATACGAAGACTCCCCCTTGACTCCACAAAGGATCTTGCTGTCAAGGATATCATTCTTACCAGTGTTCTCAGTCCTTTTGGCAGCACGAAGGCCTCGTATTGCCAATATTACGTTGCAGCTGTCCAAGGGTTTTGGAAACGACTTGGCAAGTGCAGAATGCGTTCACCAGGTGTTCTGCGCAAATACTGTGAGGATCTTATGGTTGCAATGGCTCTGGGTCTTTCACGCCTGACTAGACTAAGGAGCCTGCATAGATGGGAATTAGCATTCCATAGACGCCTTGCATGATGTCTACCCCTGCAACATCTTCCGTCATAAACTGCAGACACTATGTCCTGACAAACATTAAAAGATCATCTAGGGTGGGCATACAGTATCAGAAGCTTAGCGCTGTTGAAAGATGGGTGAGCTCATCGTACAGCAGCACAGCGAAAAATTGCTTGTTAAAGGCCAGCTGTGCGAAGGGATTCTTTCACTTACAAATGGTCTTCGGAGCAGCACCGAGATTCCACTTTGCCCTATTTCAGGCTCGAATGCTAGCTGTACCACGATAAAAGAGCAATTGAAGCAGCTACAAGACCGACTGGGCTCCGAGGCTGCATGCATGCCATATTATGTGCAATGCCCCACACAAGCAGGGGATCAAGCCAGCCTAGCCTTTTTTGTCCATTCAGCTCGATTTCGGCCCCGAGATAGGCAGACCGATCACAATTGTTGGCGGTTATTTCTGATTCTCAGTCAGTGGTCGCTCTGCGGTGCGGAAGTTGGAAGGCCATTCGTCATCTGTGATGTAAGACGTAGTGTGGAGATAAGCTTCGTATAGCGGCATTGATGGACGATCCAGGTCCACAACCTAAAAGCAAACCCAGACAGCTGGGTCGCTAGTTATTACTTAAGTTGTCCTGGCTGCAGATACCGTGCATATACAGAGTACTGAGGATGAAAGCGAAGGCTTGATGATTCGCCCGTACATCTCTTGAAGGATTGATAGAGTTCTCTATTCACCCTTATCGGAATATGCTGCCTTAGGGTGTTTAGTGAACAGAAGGGAGGAGCAGTTAGCTCCGACTTCCTGCTTTGGGGCAGCCATCTCCGGGGCCCGATTTCCTACTTCTACCTTTCTGTCGCTCTTGATATTGGACCCCTTCAGCCACCAAGATGATCTAGATGTTGCATGGTGGTTGTCAGTTGACAGATCTCGGTTCGTGGCCCCCAAAAAGCGAATTGGAGCATCACCAAAGAGGAAATGTAGGGGAGATGCTTGTAAATGCTTGGGCGACGCCTGAACGCCTGAACGCCTCCCATTGCGCGTCGGCACGAAGTCCATTGTTTCCGCGTAGAATAGCGTCTTCGAGCGGTTTGTGGTGAGGCTAAAGGGACTACAGGCCAGTTCCGTTGATGTTAGTTGATGTTCCGTAAGCCGTGATTCGTGGCCTGCACGATAAGGAAGCGATGACCCACGGCATTGGAGCCACTAGGATACCCCATAACCCATAACCCATGAGGGCCACCCCCCATCCCCCCAGCCAATCTCGCTGTAGCAAGCGCCCCAACGCCGCTGATGGCGACATTAGAAGTAAGTTGTTCAGGCTGCTAGCCGAGAGTAATTTGGCTGCTCGCCTAGTCCTGCTCTGGACTCGGCACTGTAGGAGTAGAAGTAAGCAAGGCAGCACCTAATTATTAGTAGTAGTGTCAGCTGCTGCGCTCTGAGCGACTTTCTAGGGAGGCTAATTGAGCAAAAACATTAAACATTGTAATATCCGTGCCACATCCCAAAGGGTTCCGTATTAACGTTGAAATTTCACTTCAGACTGTCAAAGCGAACAGAGCCAGCATTTGTCGTGGGTAACGGGAACACCGTTCCGCAAGTCTCCTAGGTACCTACTACGACTCCTCTAGAACTAGGGCGGGCTTCTGCCAAGCATCTATTCGCCGATCACGAGGTCCCCTCCTTCCCACTACCACAGAACAGTATCATCGACTACATAGTAAATTTGAGGCCAGACATCGCACCTACACCACCCTCCCAATCATCACAGCCTTTTCCTCCAGCAACGCTGAACGCCAAACTCGTGTATCCCGGCCAACAACATCAACCAATGTACGTCGAAATACCATGACAGGTTCGCAGATCCCTGCGCGACACAGCCTACCGGCGCCCGGGTCCAGCTGATGACCGTGGACGAGATCGCAATTTCATTGCCCTTCTTTCCTCATAGTTGTTACAAGAGGATAACACCCAGCGAACCGGTTAGAGGTCGGAGTCAACAACCCATAACTTGCCTGAGGATTTGCACAAGAGCTCCCCGCTTCAGCCGCGGCTGATATGGCGCCTGCAGCTACCATCCAAAACTCACTTCCCGAAGGCCGTTCTTCAAGCCCAGCCAAGGGAGGATGGACAGAACACCGCTCCGACATACCTTCGATACTTGTTGGTCGCGGTCAAGAGAACACCTCCACGGCTCGGCACGAGCTTGAACAGAATATGGATTCGAGGCGAAAATCGCCTGACAGAACGCGAAGCAGAAGCCGTCAGACCTCTCTTAAGCGTGTGAAGAACAGTACGGATCTGCTGCGACAGCGATCACAGAAACAGGACACCAAAGAGGGCGCAGTGGACGGAAATGGAAGCACCAGGGAGGGAAGACAGTTCACCGTAGCTAATGTTGGGAACAACGGGAAGATCTATCTTAGGTAAGGCCCAATCCTGTGAAGGAGTTGACAAAAGACTCCCAGGCTTTGACCTCCGAATTTGATCCTGGCGATGCTAATGTTATATACTTTCAAGGCCTACGACGCGAGCTCCTCCAAAAACTCAAATCCCACCACCTGCATTGCCTTTAGCGAAATCTCACGAAAGCGATGTCGACATTGACAACCCCAATGATACCAAGCGATGGTCAGATACTCAAGCATCCAAAACACCTACAGGACCACGCATGGCTGAGTCTTTTGGCCGTAGCCCGAATTCAGTGTCGCGAAACTCGGTGGATTCGATCTCGACAATTAGTGCTTCACGTCGGCTAGAGCAGGGGCAATACAAAGTGGTGATCAATAATGCAACAAAGCTTCCCAGCGAACAACTTCTGCCGACATTGGAAGTACCGATTCCGCACTACCGACTTGGAACTCCCAGATTCAGCACGAGGGGAACGGCTTTTCTACACAGCCAAGTATATTCGAGAGCATCTACCGCTGACGAGAATGAATCTACGGTGATCACTGGACCGGAATACGATGCCATGTTCCCGATGCCGCCGGGTATGGAGGCGCACACGACACTTTCACGACGACATTCCCACGCGGCCCCCCAACCGCATACAGTTCAGATCACTCCTTCTGGTCGTATTCCAATCACAACAAAATCTCCAGTGTATCATCGGGCAAGACAGCCCATTGTGCCCGCCATATACGATACGATAGCCGCAAATTCCGATGACCCTGCGATTGTGCGTTATGCTCTGAGCTCCAGAGAGATTCAAGCGGCTTCTCCGGCGCGCTTGATAGCTCAGATCACTTCGAAGAATTTCCTGGATTACGAGCTATTGTCGGATTTCTTTTTGACTGTTCGGGCATACATGTCGACACATGACCTTCTCGCATATCTGCTGACAAGGTTTGAATGGGCAGTCAACCGCTTTGACGATGATGGGCGGGTAATTCGTGTCCGCGCTTTCGCTGCCATAAGACATTGGGTCCTCAATTACTTTCCTTATGACTTCGTCGTAGATCGCGACCTACGCGTCAAATTCTGTCAACATCTGAATAACCTGACGCGTCAGGTTCGCCAAAGGTCGTCTCATGAACCTAGCGATCTGAAGCTCATCATTGATCTAAAGAAATGCTGGAACGGCCGGTGTGCTCTATACTGGGATTGTCCAACTGGAGAAGCTGATGGACGTTATGATCTTGACATTATGCCTGGGGGTATTGTGGGCAGTCGAGACAGTCAATTGACACATCCAAGCGAACTCTGGGCAAAGATTGCGGAGTCGTCTTCGCAGCAGATAGATCAGGCCAAGTCTGTTGCTGCACTCCACAACTGGGTTGACAGTGTAATCGAAGCCGAAGTCGAGGGGAAGAGAGAGGGATCAGAACGTGGAGTATCACTCTCAACGTCCCGTAGCATGCCTATGGGATCTCCATTAAGCGATCTGAGTGTGCCGGCAATGTCTTGCACAATACCAGGAAAAACTATGAAAGCTTTCGCAGCCACTCAAGCGCATCGCAACGTCGGCCCACATCCAGTACCAACCACAGTACCTCCAGCTGCTCGCAGAGTAGGCCCTGCAGCTCCATCCTCACATACTAATGAAAAAGCCCGGTCGAAGAACGAACACAAGCGGAGCGGGAGCTTCCAAGATGCGCTTGGAGATAGGCGAACGTCGTTGCCAGCAATGAACGCCGAGCAATCGGCCGAACAGGTCGTTATGACCTTTCCGTTCTCTGGCAGTCTCATTCGTGGCAGCGTTCTCCCACCAGGATCTCCATTCATTGATAACCTAGCTCCGCACGGCTCGGCAACAAGTCTGCAGAGACAATACATGGACAACATCGGTAGTGGCAGTGTCACCGTCCGCTCTACAAGCCCGGCGGTCAAAAATCTATTGGGTACTATTCGCCGAGCCATTGGAAGCAAACAGAGTCCAAGTGTCCCTGCCCCTACTCTGCTGTCAACGGCACCATTCATGATAGAGACGAAGGACTCAGCTTTACCTATGCACATTGCATATAAGATCGAGGGTTTCGGGGATCAGCATCATCAACTTGAGGCGTTGAAGAAGAATTCGCGCATAGATCTTCTTTGCGCTGATATCACTGAGATGTTCGAGCGTGCCGTAACCCAGTCACCGCTTCAAATGATGGCACCCATTAGTAGCATTGGTGTCGCTTCAGGCAACGAGCGAGAACAGCCTTCACCGAATCCTCCACAATCCATAAGTACGCCTGACCGGGAAGCTCTTCAAAGAAGCCACAGCGAGATGACCTACGGCAGTCAGTCCATAGTAATTATGGATGATACAGCATCGGAGCAGCCGCCAGTACCAGCTGTGCCCTCAGAATTCCACCATCCGTCCCAGGAGTATTCTTTCCAGTCTTCGAACCCGCCTTATCCCATGACCGACCTTGCCACATCTACTCTTCCCGCAACAACCTTCCAGCCGTCGGCTGCTGCCTACACCATGGGTGATGCAACCGAGGGCGAAACATCGCAATCAGTCCTACTTCCTCCGTTCACCATCCCTCCGATGTCCGGAGCCCTCGCAGCGGTGCCCATGTCTCCACCAGTAAACCAGAGCTCCAACTACGCTATTTTGTCCGAGTCTTCTCCGGAAAACGGAAACAAGTCTGGAGTCGGTCGTGCTGCGCCTGGTCATGTAGTCAGACCACCGATGGCCAAAGGAGAGTCGTTCGCATCCTATAGATCTAGCCGCTCCGCAGGGGGGAGATCGTTGAGAAAGTACCAATCGTACCAGAGTGGCATGAGGAGAAGTGGCCCGGATTACGGAGGGACTACAAGTGCTTCAGACTCGCCCCCAATCTCTAAGGACCATTTCGATCAAACACGTAGTAGGATGCTTCGAAGACGGCCAGGGGGCGACCTTCGTGCCAACGAAAATGTGCATGACCTAGAACTTCGAAGGCCAAAGTCGACGGGTTCCATCACCACTTATACAGATTCGATGCAGAGCTCAATGTACTTGAAGAGACTCACAGCGAGGAATACGCCCAACCAAGACCTTTCTGCTGTAGCAGATGGACAGGAGCCTGCTGCCGCTGAGAGGACTGTCTCTCTCGTAAGCACAAGGCAGTCGAAAGCAGACCTACGTCCTTCATTCGAGGCCGCTGTCGCTGAGTTCGCCCGCATTCCTGACGACGAGGGAGGCGATCTTGAGGCCACTCTAGCGAAGCTTGAGGGCAAGTTTAGGAAGAGTCCCGTCGGGTCTCGTGAGGCGCGTCCCCCTATAGAGGGCACAACTGTTGTGGAGACTGGGACGTTGGCGAACAATGACCGTGCGTCCGGAACGCCGAAGTCTCACATTTTGGAACAGGAGCTAGGTTCTCAGGATGGATCTAGCAATGGGAAGGATCGGAGAAATGTGCCTGCAAAGGCAGACGCAAGTAACGTGCCACGGGGAATGACGTCTGGAAGTCTGTATGCTCCGTCCGAGGATTCATACAATTCTACTCCCCTCCTAGAACGAGGTCTTGACAAGAGGCTGGACCAGGATGGAAAGACTACCTCTGCTCAGTCTAATGCAGCAATGCCTCAGCCACTCTTCAGTGGAACCTATCCTAATCTTCCTCGAACTACGAAGGAGCAGACTGAAGGGTCCTCTGGCTTTGCCGAGGAAGACGTCGAGGGTTCCGACATAGGCAGCTACGAAGCAAATCTGAGGAGAGGGAGATACCGATCGTCCATGCCGACATGCACGACAGATTCATTCCTGCTCGACGAGGACGAATTCCTGAGTGATCTATCCTCAGAACTTTCCGATGATCCCGACGAGCCTAATGATGCTTTGGACGAGGCATACGAATCATCTGCACGTCTGTTTCATGGTAGCATGTTCCCAACCCGTGCTGCTTATCCCGCAGGCTATCTTCCTTCACCTCCTATGACCACAGAGAACGCAATGGCAATCACCTCTGAGGCCAACCGAATGCAAGAACAGAGAAAGCCCCCAACACCAGAGCCTTCACCAGTGAGTAGGACTACCGAGTCTGGTAAGAGTCGAACACCGGGCCAGGTCGACTTGTCCGTCTTACAACCATTTGCCAACACTGTACATCAATTCCCCACTCGCCGACACATACCATTCACATTAGCGTTTGATGCTGCTATCCTTGCACAGCAATTTACGATAATCGAACGAGACGCGCTGAACGAAATAAATTGGCAAGACCTCATAGACATGCGGTGGTCAAGTTCCAAGACTGAAACTTTAAATTGGGTCGAGTATTTGCGTTATGGTGATCCTACTGGTATCGAACTGGTAACTGCTCGCTTCAACATTATTGTCAAATGGGCTCTTTCAGAAATTGTCCTCACTCATAACGTAGAAGAACGTGCTCTGACAATTATTAAGTTCATTGATGTGGCACACCATGCTAGAAAATACCGGAACTACGCGACGATGTTGCAACTTACGATAGCGTTAACATCCGTTGACTGCACAAGGCTTACGAAGACCTGGGATTTGGTGCCAGCTACTGAGAAGGCTCTACTCAAGGAGATGGAAACGCTGGTGTCACCGCTACGGAATTTCCATAACCTAAGGCAGGAGATGGAGACGGCTAATCTTGAGAATGGTTGCATTCCTGTAGTTGGTATGTCTGCCCCCACGCATTATCGATGACTGAGACTATGGCTAACGTTCATCGTAGCACTCTACATACATGATCTGACATATAACGCACAAAAGCCATCCGTCATAGCCTCAACACGTGACGGTGAACCTCTAATCAACTTCGAACGTTACCGCACGACCGCCACTATCGTCAAAAGCCTTCTTCGACTCATCGATGCAAGTGCGAAATATGACTTCAAGCCTGTCGAAGGGGCAATAGAGAGGTGTCTCTGGATGGCCAGTCTAAGTGACGACATGATCAGAATCAAAAGCCGGGAACTGGAGGCCGACCCTCCTCGCTAAATCCCTTAGTACCTTTCTTATAAATCTATGTATAGCTACCTTGTTATTGCTAGGCGTACTACCGGATATCTTATTGCAGCATACTGGGTATGGGATGGGAGGAATTGGGATGGGAGGAACGACTATCATGATCGATTACGAAACGTTCTATGAGATGAACTTCTTGGCATGAATATCTTCTCTTCTTGTGTAACCAGCGGAATCCGTGGATTGGGTGGGGGTAAGAAAAAGGAGGATTCCTGATATTGGAATATTGGGAGGAGGTTTTGGTGGCATTGGCTATTTTGTTCCTTCCTTGACCTCCTCCGCTTTTGGACTTGAGGTGCAGGATGATGGGGGATTTTCTGGTATAGCTATGATGAAGTGGTATCTTATCTTAGATACTAGATTAATTGATGATGATGATTGCATTACTATGATGACGTAGTGTCTTAGATTCAAGATTAATTATTGATAGCGTTGCATACCCTATTTCCTTCTTTAAAGCAGTGCATAAATTTAAAAATCTACCTTGGATATTGCATTGCACTGGTGCGGCTTGATCTAGTTTTACCAGCATGCCTTATGAGCCTTCGAAATTAATCCGCTACTGTAATAAATCATAACATTAATTAATTATTATCCATTACATAAATAAATAAACAAGTAAGCCTAGAAGAAAAAAAAGACCCTTTCCCTGATCCATACCATACCATACTATCCCTATCCTTCCATAAGAAACATAAAACCCTGAGTGACCTATCCACGCCACGCCAACGCAAGAAAAAGGATAAAAGAAACAAGTTGGGTATTTATGGGGTATCATCGCCGCTCGCTCGCTCGGAGGAATAGAAGATATAAGGGGGTATTACACCAAGCGTACCAACCAACTGACTGACTGACTGCCACCGTCTCCAAGAATCGAAGAAGGAAGGAAGGAAGTAGGGTTAGGATGTGGATGTAAGACAAGAAAGAAGCGAATTTTGCCCTGAATAACAACATGATTCCGGCTTATTTTTTTGCATCTCGTAAGCATCACCCCGCCGTTCTCCTCCTCCTCATCTTCCACTCCACCCTCGCAACCCTCATCATCATTTCCTCATCCTTAACCGGTATCCAACTCGTAAGCACCTTCATCGCATTCTCGAAATCAGAATCTAATAATATTTCTCTGGTGCCGGCGATTAAAGCCGCGGAGGCGGCGTGCAGGACGTCGAGAGTGCCGTGGAAGGAGGTGGAGTTTGGGGAGTTGGAGGGTGTGGGGGCGAGGTGGGAGGAGGTATTGGGTTTGGAGGGGGAGGGGGTGGGGTCGCCGAGGAGCATGAAGACGTCCCAGATGCGGAGTTGGGCGGGGAAGGGGATGGAGTAGTTGAAGAGGGTGAGGTACCAGCGGGTTCCGTAGGAGGTGGGGGGGATGGTGAGGTCGGTCTGGGGAGGGGGGAGTGTTATCTTTATGTAGTGATCATGGATGATTGGGGTGTTGGTTGGAGACGTACCAGCTTTGCAGCAACTTCTCCTTTCCCTAGCCAATCTCTTTCGAATTCTTCGAGTGCTTGCATTAGACCTTCGAAACCGGATTGATAAAGGCGTTCGAGACCTCGTAGTTGCCATAGGCGCACGAGCATTACGAAGGTCATTTCTTCATCGAAGTAGCAGAGGAGGGTTGCTGCTAGGGCGGCCATGCCTTGGACGTAGCCTGTGTCGGGGAAGTAGATGGAGAGGCAGTGGAGGACTCTGAATAGGAGACGCTGACCTCCTCGGTAGCGTCGCCGGAACATGATGTGGCTGTTTATAGTACGGGGGACATCGATGTCGATTTGTACATCGTCTGGAGAGCCTTGGTCAAGCAGTTTGTGGAAATTGGTAATCAGTTCATCATCTGTTGCGCTACCTTTTCGTTTCTTAGCGCTGGCGGATAGAAATGCATGCCATGCTGTCGCCCGCCATCGGTCTGGTATGCCTTTCCATGTCCGGTCAATGAGTTTCGGGCTTTTGGTATCAAATTCGAAGACCATACCCCCTCCCAATTGGGTATTCTTGACGACCTTGGCCATCTTCCTCCATTTGTCTTCCCGTTCCCATTCTCGCTTCTTCTGAGCATCTCTAACGCTGTTGCCTTCTTCATCTTCAACAATATCTGCGAGTCCAGGAGGAAGCGTGAGCATGTCGCCTGCTTCGTCTACGCATCTTCTGTCTTTGTTGTGTGGTAGCCGATTTGTAGCCGAGCGGAGCCGGGACTCTTTGCCATTTATGGTTCGATAGGAGCTTTGTGATGATACTGGGCGAATGACGGCGGAGGGTGCTCGAGAGCTGGAAGGTGTTTGGGCAGACCGGGCTGGACTCCTCGTTGACGCTCTTTTATTCCTAATCGTGCTGCGTTGTCTCCGTGGGGTCTCTGATGCGAGCTGCAGGACTGTCGATACGCGCTGTAGTCGTGGCGGGTCTGGAGAATTCGCTCGGAATGAAACTGCGGATGAAGCCTGTGAAGCTGGTTTGCGTGGGACAATAAAGCCGTATCGATCAACATCACCGCCGTTGAGATCCTCCCAGTCCTCGATCCCTCCGGCCAGCTCAGTCTCCTCTCGGACCACCGCACTATTCCTGTTACTGCTGGCAGTCCCAGTATGCGACGGAACTCGAAGCGATGCAGCACCGCTCATGTGGCTTTCTGGCGCTTCTTTAGATCGCGAAGCTGTTCTAGATCCACTGTGACTCAGCTCTTCCTCAATTCTGCCATTGCTCATATTGTTATGTAGTTCCGCGACCCAATCAGGCTCCTTCCCTCCCCCTCCCTCATACATAGAACGCACTTTGTAGGACAGCATTGCGTCATCGGCCGACAGAATCCTTGAAGGGAGATTCTGCTGCGAGCCAAGAATGGCACCGTTCGGCTGCCTTCTGCTTCCAATGACTCTGCCATTACTCAAAGCATTCCCGTTCGCATAATTGGCCCTTTTTCCCCCTATCAACATGCTCCCTCTTTTCGAAAATTCCACCTGCCCCGGTATGGTCAAATCCTCAAAACTTCCAGCAGGTATTTCGGTCAATATCCCCATGAACGGAGCTTGCGGTATTATAGGAAGGCCATTCTGCTCTTTCGCTGACTCCGTTTGCTCATTCCGTCCCGATCCGTGCTCCGCGGTATGCGAAATGGTTGTTTCATCAGGAGCGGAAAAGTTTGGGAAACTTGGCGAGTGTCTTATGCTTGATGACGAGTCCACATCTGTTCCCAGCGTCGTTCGACTATTTCTCGCTGTTGAGTGGGAAGGCGCAAGGCCAGAGTCCCGCCTTACATCTTTATGTAGCTTGGTCCGAGCTGTCTGGGGAGAAAGACGTTGGTTATTTGTTTGCCCTTGCACGCCGGAGAAGCCGTTCTGGGACGAGTGAGAGGAGGTTGAGGGAGGGGTAGCGACCGTGATAGGAATGGGTGGTTTCGCAGCGGTTGTGTCTTCATATGGAATGCCTTTCAGGCTTTCCCGGCTCGGAGGTCTTGGGGAGGGTGGTACGGACTTCATGGCTGGCCATGAGAAGGAAATTTGATGAGTAGGTTCGGTCCCAATGCATTGATGTTGGGGATAGCTGGGGAGAGGGTGAAGTCGCAAGGAGAAGATGGCGGAGTTGTTGTCAATGGAGGATGTGGTACTATCGCTGTCCCATCTCGGTAGATTGCTACCGACAGGGGTATTCTAGATCACTGTCACGTAAGCCTAGAAGGGTTTAGCGTGATGGTTCGACCGTGATGTCCGAATATCAACGGTTTCATATGACGTGCATCTGTCACTTTGCATATGCACTGCCCACTATCCCCAATCCACTCGGGCGTCTAATGTCTAATGACAGATAACCTTACCCTCATCAGGTATTCTAGGGTAGGTAACAAAGGCCAATGGTTGCATCCTTCTATTTGCTCTTGGAGATTCAGGAAGCCATCGAATCAGATTAACACCAATGAACAATCTGCAATATTCTTATGGCCCCTAGCAATGATGGTTCTTGTCAGGATTCGTCCTGTCGCTATTCTCTCTGTTTCATGCAGCCCCTGAGACAGACAACAGCTCCGCGCTGGCAGAATTTTGCGAGGGTATGATGCCTACGAATGTCGCAGTGACTACTTCACGTATGTGGGCCTTAGGCGCCTCAAGCAATCATAGAAATTTCCAGATAAGTAACAAGATTGTTGCTGATTAGAAGACTGACTGCTTGTTTCCATGCCTTCTCCCTAGACCTGCCAGCCCCATTCATATGTCCCCCATGGAAGTTAGCGCCGCTGCTGGCTCCCTTTGTATAACGTCCAGCCCGAAAAGAGCAAGCAATGCACTTCCTCATTGTATATTTGGTTACTCGGATCCTTATGACATCTGATGATCCTGTGATAGCCGGTATCCCTCGAACAACGGAAATTGGTTGGGTTTTGAGAGCATGAATCCCACTCTGGGATGAAAGTGGAAAGCTTCTGATGGTAGAATGCCATAGAAGTGGATCATTATGGCGCAAGCAAACTGATAGGTGATCTCCTGTGCTCGATTGGGCGGAAGGTCCCGTAGAGAAGCTGATGGTGCGTAATCCATGGCTAATCTAACATATTGAGCAAGTAAGCCTGAACGCAAAGAACGGTTGATGGTCACAGCGTGCGTGTTTTTTGACCCAACAGTATATGGAAACGTGTCCTTGCAGGTCTGAGATGGCTTGCTCTTTCGGACTTTTCATTGGAAGTTCGGTTATCCAAAACTTCTGGACCACCTTGAGGGAGAGGTCATAGCACATTCTCAATGGACAGTATGCAACCCTGAATGACAGCGCGCACGGCTTCTTCTTGAAGATAAGGTCTCGTGCCCCAGTGAGAGGTCAGTAGTAAATTGCTAAATTTCTGGGCTGAAGCTCGTCAAGGCTGTAAGGCTGCGATTTGCTTTTTTATTCAACGATATTGGTGGGGAATTGTCCCTAGCATTGTGTGGCTTTGTTCTAGACTGGGCTAGAGCTTTTTTCGAATGTTCAAGGCAAATCTTGCTGATCTCTCAGAGCCTAACGATGGGTTATAAAAGTCCAGTCCACCTCCGTGCTGGTAGACTCGACACCCTCGAACACGCTAATAGCCTGCTGGTCTGAATCACTTCGTATATAATCCAAGACTTTTTGTCATTCGTCTTCTCGCTCCCATAGCAGATCATAGGCAGTAGGATCGACCACTGTCCTGATCTTCGAAGTCGCATACTTACAATTGATCAGTGCCTGACTCTTGGGTCCTCCAACCTCCAAGAGGTCCATGGAACACGTTCGACAGTGGTACCTCTAATACCATCTGCGCTAATCCTGCACAGC